>CM070753.1:8509556-9109556 GCA_036346245.1 Bonia amplexicaulis
CAATGTTATCTATGCAAAGTTTAAGGTGGCACAAAAGATGTTAAACCAATGTTAGGCAGGGAAACAGTAAGTATATTGCAAAGAAGAAGCATATATAACTGAAATATACTAGTATATTGCCTAGCATGGTCTGGCTCATCTCCATCCACCGCTACCTAAAATACTGGAGGCGAGGCGGTGGGACGAAATGGAGTCATCGTTGGAGTCGAAGGTTTCTGGTGAGGAGGGAGAAGGTAGGGAGGAGAGGGCCCGACGGACGGCGGAGGTGAAGGGGTCGAGCTTGTGGCGGCGGAGCTCGCGGTGGCGGAGTGGAGGGTGTTGGCGACGTCATCGGTGGAGGATCTGGGGACGGTGAGGCCAGCCTCCGATATGAGGCGGCGGAGGTAGGACTCGAAGATCCCCGAGGGAGCTAGGCCGGAGCCACCGTGGCGCAGGCGCTTCCCCATGGATAGGCGTCTGGGCGTGAGGTCAACCACCGCCGAAGAGTCACCGTCGCACGGCCGCTCTGCCGTCGGCGTCGCCTTCAAGGGGGTGAGATTTAGGAGTGATGGATTGGGCGCGCGATTGGGGGTTGATTTCGGAGGGACACTAGGGGCACGCTGGGCGGTTGACGCAACGCTTGTGTGGGTGGACGGCAGCCGCAGCTAATGAGTCTCCGTCGCCGTCGGCATTAGCTAGGGTTGGGGGCTGCAGGTTGGGTATTGGGGGTAGGGGGAGGGGGTATTGGCTGGGCTATTTGCGTCATGCGGACACTTGCCTCGATCCGTCCCACCGATTCGCACACAAACGGCCAGATGATGCATGAGTGCATAGTAATCGTTGTCTACATATTATGGGGAGTATGCTCCTGGTAGCACAGAACCCATTTGTGTATGTATTTTTTTTATACATGAAAAGTATATATAGCAAAAATAAAAGGCTTCAATGAAACTTTTTCAACCAAGTCACATTGGAGTATCATAGAATTGGTATTTAAGTATGCCTAGAGTGATAAAGAGATATAAAATATTTATTTAAGTGTACATTGAAAGTGAGAGTATGTCCTCCGAGAGTACAAAAATGCTTATATATATATATATATATATATATATATATATATATATATATATATATATATATATATATATATATATATATATATATATATATATATATATATATATATATATATATATATATATATATATATACACTATCGAATACTTAAATGCGTTGCTACACGGATTTTAAAAATTTTAGAACATATTTGTATGCATGTTCTAAAAATTTTACCACTCGTTAGTTTCGAACATATAGTATAATAAAATTTTAAAATCCGTAGCAACAGTATTCAAGCTAGTACAAAATTAAGCCTTGGATGAAAAATACAAGATGTACTCTACAATGCAGTCTAGATGAAATTCACCTTGACCACTAAATCATGGAAAGAAAGATATTTTGATGGGAAGGTGGGAAGATTCGTAGCAGTCTTTGGGGCCATATGTCGTCTTGCCTTTTGTGAGAAGGGGTGGAGAGGCCACACCAACCACTAACTCCTTCTTTTATATTAGTAAAAATATATATATATATATATATATATATATATATATATATATATATATATATATATATATGTGTGTGTGTGTGTGTGTGTGTGTGAAATGGGGCACCATAGTATCTGGGCACTAAGCCTTCTTGCCTTTGGATTGCCTTTAGATACGTGCAAATGTAATATATCAGATAAATCCATTAGCATTCATTAATTCGAAAAAAGCGTCAATTTGAAAATGAAGTCATTGATTTAGCATGAATCAATTATGGATGAAAAGTCTCAATAATAGAGCCTGGCCACCATGGTGCCTATGTTATTTATACTCTATATACATGCAATTGTCATTGCTATGCTCCCTCTTGGACTGCTCTTTTTATAAATTTTGTGAACACTATTCATGTTGAGACGTTGTGAACACTGTTCATGGATCATAGCTTAATGCTTGGGAATGGATGGCAGACGGAAACTCGGAGTTTGTGACCAAAGAGTGTGGCGGAATTCCATTGGCCACGTTATGCGTAGAATAAGAAGAAGGGGTTAGGGAGGGCACAGCCATGAAATTCAATGGTCATAGCTAGAACCCTTGTGTCATGAGTGAGGTAACAGTGTGCATCTGTGGCACATCACACAAATAAATTTTCCATTGTACTAGTTGAGTTTTTGTTACGTTCCCCTTCAGAACTTCACTGATCAGCACACAAATACAGCGTCAATTACATGTTTCCACTCAGTTTTGCTCAGGAAATGGTGACGGGAGGAGAGAAGACAGGGCAAAAAGAAGAGTTGGGGAAAGGTTGCAGAGTCGGTTGTTAGTACATGGTCGATTTGTATGTTAATGATTTGCTAAATATATGTTAATGATTTGCTACGGCTTGTATTGCTTCATGTACCTCTTGTAATTGATGGCTTTCCTGATGTTTCAATGTTCACCATCAGGTTTAGTTGGTGTAATTATATCATATCACTGTGTCACATGATTTTTGTTACAAAGCTTTTGTGCACTTACTAGATGAAGAAGATGTCCCCTATGCTATGTCCCCAACACCGACCTACAGCGGCTCCATTCATACAAAGAGTTTCTTTTCTCCCTCCCCTGCAACCCACAGACCCTTCCTTCATTTTTACCATGTAGTATTAGCCACACAACAAACATCTCTATCATCGCCAGTTCGCCACACGCCTGGTGACCATACCAACACCATAACTGGCTCTAGCCCGCTAGACAATTAGCTCTACTCTTCCATGCGGTCCAAGAACGGATTTTGTATCTCTCGCTCAGCTCGAACATCTTTTGTTTACTTTGTTTTTTCCCGATGCCACCCATTCGCAAGCAAGCTTGTCTGTACAGAACTATTTTTGTAAAAGATTGGAAGCTAGAAATCTGTGAAGGAGATTTGACAACATATGCGTGCATATACCTGGCAGTGAAATCTATGCCAGTCCATGGTTTATGACCGGCCATACACTTGGTGTCGCAAAAGCATAAGAGAGGGCATCTTATTTGGAGACAAATAGCTAGCCAGTCATGGATACCAACAACAATAAGGAAAGTGTATAAATAGAAAAACTGAATACAATGAGGAGAGTGTATAGCTAGCCAGTCATGGATACCACCGTGGTTTATGACGAAGGCGGGGAGAGCATGTCCTACTTCTTTTAGTTTATAGCTTATAACTTCTTCTAAATAAGAAACGGTTTATCGGAATATATTTTTTAAAATAGCTTATCAGATTATCAATATTCGATTCGTTTACACAAACCCTCACTCTACAAATAAAAACTATCAATCGGAACTATAATCTATCAACCACAACTGAAAAGAATGTGCCCTTAACCACGCCACAGCGATCTCCACCCGAATAGGAGAATGTAGAGGGACGCGAGCGCCAGCGCTCCCATGGCCTGTTCTTTTCCTTCGAAGCTGACGGTTTTTGGCTTTTGCTACAGTATCTAACTTTCAAACGGAGTATTTTCTCAAGACGGAGTCTACAACTTAAACGATGTACACGTTAAAAGCCCAACATCTGTACCATCCAAAATCGCAAGTGAGTATCTATCTCTCCATAATCTGTACCGTAAACAACCAAAATTCAATAATTTCAACTAAAAGCTATAAACCGTAGCTATTGCCAAACAGGCCCAAGCCAAATCGACACCGGCGGGGTCGGGCATGCTCATGCCGAGATTTTAGTCGGGAGTTTGAGAACGGCGTGGCGGCGAGCTATGCTGCGCTTGCTGAACAATAAGTTTTCAGTTTTCTTTCATTGGGTATGGGCTTGGTAATTAATAACGCCATAAGTCTTAATTTTTTCCATAAGAATGAAAACAACACTAGTCAGACGGTACCTTGCACTTGAAAATTGCAACCAGATGTGCAGACTAGCGAGAAAAACAGAAAGTTACTGGACTAGTTTCAAAATATATGTTGTGTTAGATATTAACTTAATCTCCAAAGGACACTAGTGGCCATTATTTTTTGTGCTAGTATGTTAATGTGAATTATAAAAAAAACACAGTTTTTCAGAAGAACTTTAATGGCAGACATATCGATATTATTTTCAAGCATAAAAAGTTTGATTGCATGTATTTGAAAACGATATCTAAATTAAAATAGATATGGTAGACAATTCAATATGTTATCTATCTGAATCAAACAAAGAGAAAAAAAACTCTTCAGTAGTTAAAACTAGCAAGGTGGCCCGCATGGTGTGCGACTATGTTTGTTTCAAAGTTTGTAGTATGCAATGATATAACTTAGATGCTTGAAAATATATTCATGTATCTTGTAGGCTATTTAGATTTTTTAAGACATGTAAACATTAATTGGAAATGACAATAGAAACTTGAAGAAAAATATAAGCTGAGAAACATAAGTGAAGTATGAGTTTTGATGGAAGAAAATCATTGAGCATAATAAGTTATTAAGATTCTATGAAACGTAACCACTCTCCATAATACATAGATCATGTAACTGTATGTCCCTATTTTTACTCTATTAGTTACTCTTTTCCATAATGTAAGCATGCACGCGTACCTTTATTTAATCTCAAGCAATAAATTGATTATGTGTGCGCCAAATTATATTATTAGTTCAAATGGTTTAGAGTATCTTGCTCACTCCGCCTCTGGACTCTTTGGACTCCGTCCATGCGGAGATGCCCCAGACTTCGCCTTCGGACTTCGTCCACGTAGGGGTGCTCCGTACCCGCCTCAAACTCCGTTCGCACGAGGATGCCCTAGACTCCGCCTCCAGACTCCATCCACAAGGAGATGCCCTAAACTCCTCCGGACTTCGCCCATGTGGGGATGCCCTGGACTCCGCCCCGAACTTCGCCCGCACGGGGATGCCCCAGACTCCGCCTTTGGACTTTGTTCACATGGGGAGGCCCTGGACTCCACCTTCGGACTCTCCGAACTCCGTCCGTGCGGATATGCCTCGAACTCCGCCTCTGGAATCCGTCCACATAGGGGGTGCTCCAGACTCGCCCCGAACTCCATTCGCATGGGAATGCCCTGGACTCTGCCTCCGGACTCTTTGGACTCCATCTGCGTGGAGATGCCCCAGACTATGCCTCCGGACTCTGTCCACGCGGGGGTTCTTTGGACCCACACTGAACTCCATTCGTGCGAGGATGCCTCGAACTTCGCCTCTGGACTCTGTCCACACAGAGATGCCCTAAACTCCTTCTCCGGACTCTGTCCATGTGGGGATGCCTCGGACTCTTCAAACTCCGTCCGCGTGGAGATGCCCCAGACACCATCTATGCGAGGGTGCTCTGGACCCGCCCCGAACTCCATTCATGCAGGGATGCCCCGGACACCACCTCTAGACTCTCCGTGCGGAGATGCCCTGAACTCCGTCTCCAGACTCCGTCCATGCGAGGGCTTCGGACACTGCCTCTGGACTCTCCAAACTCCAACCGTGTGGAGATGCCCAAACTCCATCCATGAGGAGATGTCCCGTACCCGCCCCATACTCCGCTCACGGCGAGGTCCTCTGGACCCCTTCAGGTCACACATCTAAACCTCCTCCAAACCACCTCTAGGTCACGAGTCCGATCCTCCTTTGGAACTCTAATACGCTTCGATGGCTTGGCCTCGGCATGCTTCAACTCACCCTCGATGGCTTCACCTCAGCCGGGCTTCGCTTCACCTCGATAGCGTCTCCTCGACTAGGGGCTCCCCCTAGTTCAGTGGATTCACCTCGGTGATCCATAATACGCCTCGATGGTTTGGCCTCAGCGTGGTTCAACTCGGCCTTGACGGCTTTGCCTCGGCTGGGCTTTACTTCACCTTGATGGTATCTCCTGAACTAGAGGCTCCCCCTAGTTCATTGGATTCACTCAGCGATCTCCAACATGCCTCAATATCTTAGCCTCGGCATGGTTCAACTCAGCATCGATGGCTTTGCCTTGGCCATGCTTCGCTTTGCCTCGACGATGTCTCCTCGACTAGATGCTCCCCCTAGTTTGATGGATTCACCTCGGCGATCTCCAACGCACCTCGATGGCTTCACCTTGGCGTGGTTCAACTCGGCCTCGATAGCTTTGCCTTAGCCAAGCTTCACTTCAGATTGATGGAGTCTTCTCGACTAGGGGCTCCCCTTTAGTTTGATATATTCACCTTGGTGAGCTCCAACACGTCTTGATGGCTTGGCCTCGGCGTGGTTTAACTCAGCCTCGACAGCTTTGCCTCATAGGACTTCTCTTTGCTTTAAAGGCATCTCCTTGACTAGAGGCTCCCCTTAGCTCGATGGGCTCCCCTTAGCATGACAAGGTTTTCTTCCATGGGATCACGTTGCAGCACATTCTACATACTTTGTTTTTCCTGATGCCACCTATTCTTGGGCAAGTTATACGCTTTTCCTGATGCCTCCTATTCTTGAGCATGTTGTACGTATACGTATACTGTACGTCAGAGTCTTATCACTATTATGTTGTATGCACCAACTAGTTTCCTTAAAAAGTTTAAATTGATGAAAAAAATAAATAATATACTTCAATACTCCCCTCACATCTAGGTTCCACCAGATTTAAGATGTAGACTCGAAGTGGTCGCAATTATTCTTTATTAATATTATGTTAGCCAGATTTTAAACTCAGAACTCTTGGCTCTGATACTATATTGCGTTGTATACATCAGTCAGTTTACTCAAAAGTTTAAAACTGGTAAAAAAGGTTGGCAATATACTTCAAAATTCACACTAGTTATGGTAAAGACGCAAGGAAAGGGCACAACTTGGAAACAAAAGCTAACCATGAAAAAAAAAAGAAATAGGGAGGTGTATCATTACTATTATAAAAGAATGTGTTGGTGGTCGTACGTCCCTTCTCCTCCAACCGTCCATTCTCAACTTCTAACCACTCTCCACTTTTCAACTGATCAGAATAGCCTTATTTCATAGAATGATTCTCTATATATATCCAATAAATTTCGTTGCAACGTACGAGCAGATGATTAGTAAATTGAAAATGTAAGGGTAGGCTTGGTTTTGTGGGCAAAAACTAACCTCGTATTGCTGGACTAGTTTTGGCGTTTGATAGTAGAAAAAAAGCTGGCAAAGGCGAACTCGCCCACTCAATTTGGCTCTACTGCGCGACCAAGGTTTCGCTACGCGTTGCTCCCTCGAGCTCGTCCCCATCACATGTCGCCCTGCTGCACAACCTTCGTCCCCATCTCAACCTCGTCCTCAACTGCAGCCAGTGGCGAAGTTAGGATTAAAATTAAGGGTGAGTTGAAGTATTTATCGGACTAAACTAAGTTAACACAAATATAATCTTATACTCTTATAGAATTTCAAATTCATACAGAAATTATACGGTTGGAGTCTTAGAGACAAACAACGAAAAACAGAGAAATACAAAGTACATACCTCGATAATAGAAAACGCATACCCAATAATATATAATTATTCACTCTGAGCACGGAGTAGAAATAAATAACCTGTGTATGAAACATATGAAAATTAGTTATATAATAGAAAATTGTGAATAATAATGAAAATTTAGATCATATGAATTATGCAACATACCACAAATAAGCTAATTTGAACCACGAGATAAATTTGAATCACGGGGCAAATGCATTCTACGCGACTTCATGCTTTGGAAACGATTTATGATTTTATCATCATCAATGGTTTTAAATATCTCTCGCTCAGTGTAGCACACCATCAAATCATTGAGCCACTCATCTGTTACCTTATTGCGCAAATCTGTTTTGATAATATTCATTGCTGAAAATATTCTCTCAACAGATGCCGTTACCACTGGAAGTATCAATGTCAACTCGATGAGGCGATATACCAATGGGAAGGTTTTATCTTTCCTTGTTTGAACCATCAATTGAGCAAGTTTTGATATATCACGGCATCCATTAAATTCTTCATTTCTTCTAATGTTGAGAATGAAGGTTTGAAGCTGACCTCTTAACATAAGCCGATCAGCACCCGTGAAATCATCAGCATAAATCTCAGCAAGCCGAACAAGTTTATCAACATCAAACTTAGAGAAGGAGTCGCTTGGATCAAGACAAAACATGCATACCAATAACTCCAAGGAAACTTCATTGAATCGATGATTCATCTCATTCATAACTGCATCAATAGCAACATTAAAAATATCAACTTTGTAATAATGATGTTGAGTCACTTTATGCTTCCGACGTACTGATTTACCCATAACTCCAATAGGATCTTCCATATTTGGCACATCAATGTCATATGTTTCACAAAAACTTTTGATTTGGTTGAACAATGGCTCCCACCCATTGTCTCTCATATCTTGAAATCGTTGTTTGACATCCTGTAACAAGCCCATAGCTTCAACAATATCTTGATGCTTCCTTTGCAAAGCAAGTGATAGCTCATTTGTAATGCTCAATATGGTTATTAAGAAATGCATGATGAATACAAATTCAAAACATTCCATCTTTTTTAGCAAACCTGTTGCTCCTCCATGACTTGAGTTTTGACAAGCATCTTCACTTACAAGCTCAAGCACATCCACTACTGCTTCCCACATTTGGTATATGCGAAGCAAAGTTCTGAGATGTGAGCCCCACCGAGTACCTCCAGGTCTAGCAAGTCCAGCTTCCTGATGCAATCCTGTCCCAGCTGAAACCAAACCACTCTCTAGCTTCTCCAACAAGACCTCATGATGTTTTTTAACCAAGGCATCTTTTTTTTTACAAGATGAACTCACAGCAGTCACTATCAGGGGAACATAGTTAAAGAAATCTGCAATAGCTCTACTACAACTTGCCACAGTGACAACTACCAACTGTAACTGGTGGGCGAAGCAATGAATATAAAAAGCATTTGGATTATCATCCCGAATAAGTTTTTGCAATCCATTAAATTCACCTCTCATATTTGAAAGCTTGTAAAGCAATCTTCCAACGAGAGAATCCAACCTTTGTAAATACATCACTTCCAAATGTATTGGGTTGTGCCGGTTTCTTGAAAAGAAAACAATACAAACAAAAGGCAACATCCTTTTCCACACTATATTCCAACCAATCAAATTTACTATACCATGATTCTTGAAAGGACCGCGATTGTTTGCCATCCAATGTCTGTGGAAATGAATATCCAATTACTTAGGTAGGGCCATTCAATAAATATGCTCTTCTTACTTGATCTCTAATTTCGTTAGCATAATCTTCAATTGGTATGCGCAGCGCCGGATCGGCAATTATTTCATTTGGATTAAATTCTAGTCGAAGCTTCTTTGGTTGAGTTGTACTCTCATCGGTTGGACGAGAACCACTTGAATTACTTGCGAAATAGTTGCACAATGTTCGTTTCTCCATTATAGCAAAATCTATAAATAAATTATTAATCTAAAATCTAAACTCTAAATTGCTAAATCCCTAAATTGATAAAAAAAAGGTATGGAAAAATTACCAAAAAAACGAAGCCGTCGGCCGACCGCCTGTGCTCTGTTAATCCTCTATGCTCTGTTACTGTTCACATGGGACACTCGTCGGCAATCGAGCAGGGCTGCGCTCCACTCGCCTCCGCCCCTTATTTCTTGGCTTCGCCCGCAGCAGGCCAGCAGCACAGCAGCGCAGCTCCTCCCTGCCCTCTCTCTCTCGCTCGCTTCTCAAATCGCCTCGGCGGTCGGCGCCTCGGCTCCTCGGCTCCTCCTCGCTCATGACCTGCGCCTCGCCTCGCCCGGCTCCTTCGCTCCTCCTCGCTCGCCGCCTCGCCGCCTCGCCTCGCTCTCGCTCTTGGCTCGGCTCCTCCTCGCCGCCTCCGCCGCTCGGCGCCTCGACCCTCGCCGCCCGACCCGGCTCCCGGCTCGGCCCCTCGTCGCCCGCCCGGCTCCTCTCGCCGGGTCGCGCGCCGCCAGATCTGGCCGGAGGCTGAAGTGGGAAGTGCCAAGTGGATCTGTGCTCTCTGGGTCCGCCGCCTTTGTGAATAGTGATTGTGTATTTGTGTGTTTCGTGGGGGCTGGGCTGAAAATGTGTTGCTTTTTGTTGTTTGTTACTTGTTGTTGGGCCTAAACCGTAAAGCCTCTGTGAGTGTGATTGTCGCCACCGCCGTGTGGCCGTGGGCGCCGCCGGGGGTTCCGCCACGGGAGGTGAGGCTCGAGCATTACTAAGCCTCCCCAGCCGCCCCACCGTAGCCACCGACGAGCCATCCGGCGCATGGTTATGAAAATTGATGGAAAATCGGTTCTACCGGCCACTTTGAATTAGACTATAAATCGGCCTTAAATATTTCGTTTTACACCAATTTAGTCGAAGTTACTCTAATTTATAACCGATTTACTCTAATTTATTTCAATTTACTTTAATCTATGACTGATTAGACCGATTTCAGCTGATTTCATCTAAAGTTTTTGACCCAAAATTACCGAATTTTTTCAAAAATCCGTCAAACTGGTCCTACTGACCTCAGTAAAAATTTTAAACCGGTTTTGTTTTCCCTATTCCTGCGCCGCGCTCAGCACAAATCGAACCGCTTGCGTGGAGGAAGGGCTCGACGAGGATAGATCGGTGAGATGGGGACGACCCTGACGAGCTCGGTGGTGGTGGAAATCGAAGCTCAGCAACGGGGACGACCTCGGCAAGCTCTGCGGCACCATAAATCGAAGCTCGGCGGTGGCAGGGATGACCTCGGTGAGCTCAGCGGCGGCGGAAATCGAAACTTGGCAGCGGGGACGACTTTGGCGAGCTCGGTGGCGGCGCAAATTGAAGCTCGGCGGTGGCAGACGACCTCGGTAACCTCCGGCGTCGAGGCTTCACTTCTTGGGGGCTCTCGCATGCAGGGTTGAATATTTTGGCAGAAATTTCGGCAAAATACTGAAATTTCGGTCATTTCATCCGGTGCCGAAAGGCAAATAATTCGGCCAAATTTTAGCTGAATTTATCTCCATTTAAAATTTATATAAATTTTTTAAAAATTTTGGTTAATTTTTATCAAAATTTAAATGATATTTGAATGGTTCATTTGAAATTTTGACCGAAATATATGAAATTTTGGAATTTTTTTTAATTCGCCGGGGAACGAATTTTTTGGCGAGCCGAATTAATTTTCCCTGCTCGGATGCAATCTCGACGTTGATTTGACCGGGAGGGGGAAAGAGCGGAGGAAAGGGAAAGAAGGGAGCTGAGATGGCAAGAAGGGGAATCAAACAGCTTGCCAAGCAATGCATGCCCACCCAGCTAGACCAGCCTTTTGTGCACACACATTCATGAAGAGCAACGACCCCAGATGTATGAAGAAAAGGCCAGCCGAAAGGAGATGGTACTAGCTAGTTGTACATACAAGTTAGAGGAGTTGGTGATGCAGTAAATACTTCGGGTTTACGCACATGGAATGACAAGTAGGTGCGCGTGTCGTAGTAGGAGATGAGAGAAGCTTCTTCGATAGACAGCGGCACGACGCACCGACAAATTATCTTGTAAACTCCCATGCGACCCAAGGAGCTGAATATGGCTACATCATTCACTAGCTCAGTCTAGAGCTGCAAGCTCATCGTGCTTCGTGCCGTTTCGTACCGTGCCGGCTCGGCCCAATCATCTCATCGTGCCGTACCGTGCCGGCCCGCGGCGTCTCCGGCCAGGCCCAAGCACGGCCCAAAGCCCACCGTGCCAGCGTTCGTGCCGTGCCAGCCCAAGCCCAGTCCGAAATTACTATACGCAAAGGTGGTGACGACGGTCGGCATCTTCCTTTCTCTCGTACCCGTCTCGTTTAAAACTAGTTGAAATAATTGAATTAATTGCATAAAAATATGGGCACGCAAGGGGTTAGGTAAATCGGTGACGAGGGAGGACGAGACTGGTGATGAGTAGGATGGAGACTAGGGTGGAGAGAAGGAGAGGGTCGCATGAGGAAAGAAGTAGATAGGCATGGTGGAGAGGAAGGAGGAGGCCAATGACATGGGGGAGAAGGGCGGAGGAGAAAGAAAGGTTGCTTAGTTGTGTGGTAATGTGTCGGTGTTGAAGGAGATAGAGAAAGAAGTGATTGGGTGAGGGTGACGAGGCACACTAAGAAGAAAAGTAGTAAAAATATGCTGTTGTGACATATGTTAGAGGTAACTTATTAAAAATATTGTTACTAAGACTGTCTCTTGTGATATGGAGATGATATACGTGGGTGGTTATCTCATCATATATGTTAGAATATGTTGATTTGATTGATCTTCTTCTCCAGCAGTCCAGCCCTACGATTATACACAAAGAAGCAAGAAAGCCGTGAGAATGCGACCTAGGTATCGGTGGTGATGACCTAAGGAGGAGTAACATTAAAAATACTCATTATTTTTGTATGATGATATTTCTTAAGAAAGAACAATAAAAGACACATTATATCACAAGTGCAAAAATGAAGAACAACAAAAGACACATTATATCACAAGTGCAAAAATGAAGAATAACAAAAGACATATTATATCACAAGTGCAAAAATAAACTCGGCCTAAATCACAGCATATCTTAGTCACTTTTTTTATTCATTATATTAAGATCCAACAATCCTCATCTTTCCCCTCATTTCATATATACATCATACATTCACATCTCCAAAACCTAACTCAATCTTTAAATTTGGCATTCTAAGGACTGCTCTGTACAGATGTATATGTCACATCGGATGTATAGGATCTTTTCGCGATAAAATTAAAATTTACGAGGGCTAGAATAGAAGAAATCAAAATAAATAAAAACTTATTCGTAGATTTCAGAAAAACTGAAGGACTAAATCGCAAAAATATGAAAAACCCTAACCCTAAAATCCTCCTCTGCCGCCGCCCAACTCATTCCTCCCCCGAATCCGCTACTCCAGCGCCTCCCTCGGTCCCTTCTCCCCCTCCGCCTGGCCCCCTCCTCCCCAAATCTCCCCACCGCCCCCCCCCGCCCCTCCTTCCCCTCCTCCTCCGCCCGTCCTCCCAGATCTCCCCACCGCCCCTCTCCCGACCGCCCCCACCTCCCCAGTGACCCCCTCCCCATTGCCTCCTCCTCCTCCCTCTCTCCCCTCCTCCCCGGCCTCTGGTTGCTCCTCGACTACTCCGACGGCGACGGCGATGGCGACCTCGACTACTCCGACGGCGACGGCGACCTCGACTACTCCGACGGCAACGGCGACCTCAACTACCTCGACCTCAACTACTCTTTGAGCCGCCGTCGCCGGGTGTCTTCGCGCCGGAGCCGCTGCGGTGACCGGTACACCTCCTTCCCCTCTACTCCCTCTCTCTGCTCTGTGATGGTTGTGCTTGTGGGGATGGGGAATTTGGGGATGGCGAGGTAGAGGCCGAGGCAGCCGGCCACCGGGCGCCGCCGTGCCGTCGTGCCGCCGTGTGCCGCAGCGTGCCCGTGTCGCGTCGTGCCGCCCAATGGGCTAGTTTGCCGAGCCCAAGACGGCCCGCCGTTCGTATCGTGTCGGCACGCCCGCCACGTGTCGGGCCAGGTCGTGCTTGGGCGTCTTGGACCGGCCGTGCTTTGGGCTGGCCCAAAAAAGCACGGCCCAACTCCCACCTCTAGCTCAGTCCTCCGGCGGGCGGCGGCGGTGCTCATTTGTGAACTGGTCGACTGAAGGTGCTACAGATGAGTACGTTGGTCAATCATTGCGTTTACCAGTCAGCAAACAGTCATGAGCTATTCTCCAAAGTACAGTTCTCATTTTGTTTGGGTTTTTTTACTCTACATAGGCCCTTCCGGCCATTGCAAGCAGCCCCTTGATCGTAGAAGCAAATGCGTTTCTAACCTATAGCAAAATTTTAAACGCAACCTACATGGTGTCAAATCGAGAAGATCAGTCTTCGATACAACCATAGATTTTTCATGGCTCGATCGGCACCTCCTATAGTACTTGTCCTTCCTCCATCCCGGCCTCTACTTAATCCTACTCTTGATCTGATCAAGTATCAAGATCGAGAAGATCGCAACTTGACAAGATCTATCATCGCCAAGCACCCTATGACTGTCTCCCTGCGGCCATCTGCTGATTCAACTCCAGGTTGCAATCTGAGGACAACAGGTTTAATTTTGTCGATGGGCTCACGTTTCAACTCATTCCACACACTTCGGTTCGTTTCGGCTTAAGCTTCTGACTTCTGTCTTATTTTCATTATTCATAAATTTTGCTTTTTTCTGATTTTTTTTGGCTTTTTAAAGTTTTTTGCTGGTTTTTTTCCATATCGTTTGCGTTGTCCTTGATGAGCTAACATATTTTTTCTATTTTTAAAATTTTAAAATCTAATTACGCCAAATAAACCATCTTCATCCACAGTGTAATTTCAACTATTTACAGTGTAATTTTAGCTATAAGTCACTATTTTTCAGCCCAACTGAACAGGGCCTTTGTTTCTCCTGACGCCACCTATTCCCGAGTAAGTTATATGCATGCACAAATATACTTGACAGCGGAGTCTAAGCCTTCTTTTTCATGCTAGGTGTGGTAAGGGCGCAAGGAAAGAGCATATATAACATTTGGAGACGAAGCTAATCATGGACAGCAACAGAAAGGAGGAGGTGTATAAATTGAAAACTTAAGAGAAGAGAGGTGGCACATATATATAACCGGAAAATCTGGGGAGAAAGAGAGGTTCATGTTAGATATAAGTATGAGAAGTCGGTGGGGGCAGTAAAATATAAGTTTATGTCGAGTTTAGCCGTAGATTTATAGATGCATGTGTGTGGTACGTGTTGCTCGTTTGTACCAATCATGGTCAGTGGAAATTAACTGTACCAGTTACCAGCTGGATTTATGTGGACCCTGCGTACTTGCCTTAACTTCAAATGAATTAGATCACCATTTACTACGTACGCTTCTGTTGGACGGCTCCAATGACTCTTTCCACCTACCGGAGTTGATCAATGGTGTTTACGCACAGGTGAGAACTTTTAAAAATAGAGTGAATGCAAACTGATGATCTATACGATGTTTGGTTGGTGCAGAAGTCAAATAGAGACGGAACCTAGAACTACACACAGAAGTGACTAGGGGTTGCCCAGTTGGTGCACAGGTAAATTTTAGGTTGTGCCAACAACAACTGGGTAGTTTAATTGCTTTGATGGTGGAGTCTTGAGAGGGGTAGAGAGACGGAGGTGCATCCGTGCATGCAGTGGAAGAGTTAGAGAGTACTACTGGAAGGGACTTTAGAACCATTTAGGAAAACAGCCCCTCCATGGCCGGTTCTAGACTCGCCATTCCAGTGGTAATAGGCAATAGCTCGTAAACCACAAATTCGAAAACATGACCACAAATTCGAAAACATGACGAAAATGATAGCACTATCGGTCGCGATCTTTTGATGAGAGTGGTAGATTCGATTGGGGAAGGAGATGACGTTGACGACCCGACTACAACCATCCAAGGACGTTGCGCCTTAGCGATCGATACACCAACCCCAGAGGTTGTTCGTGACCTTGTCGGCGCACGATCAACCTAACCACGAGGGTACTTGTTCCTGCAAGCAATCGAAGAACATGCAAGAACAAGATGAACATCAACTCAATTGCAAATAAACGATGTATGATTCACTTAGAAACAGAAAAACGGTGGGGTTCCGAAGACAAGTATTCGGGCGGTCTAACCAACACGCGCGAGTACAAGGCGAAGTAGCAAAAGCTAACTTAGTTTAACAAAACCCAAACCCTAGAAAAGGGTGCGGCTGTCTATTTATGGGACATGGAAGGTGGAGGGTCGGCCAAAAAACATGGAAGCCGAACATGACTCGATTACAAGGCCCACTTTGACTCGGACTGGAAAAGTGATGTGACTTATTTTACAGTTTTTGATCGGTTCGGATGGAATTTGGAGGTGAGACAAGATCCATTTGAAAGTAGACTTCAAGAGCTTTCCAATGAGTACTCACGGGCCCCAAGAAACTTTCTGGATCAAAAGTTATGGCCGTTTGAAATAGACGCTGTTGGGAAGGCCGATTCCGAGTTGAACTCGCGAACAGGACTTGATTTACGCTTGACGGTTCCACTTCTATACTTGAGATCACGTGGTTCTTCCCCATGGTTCCTAAGGACAATTAAATTATCACAAGAATTAAGTAGTATTCCATTCTTTGAAACATTTGTATGCAAACTTAGAAACGCATTCACCTAATGGTTAAGTTGACGTGCTCGTGCTCTAGTCATTGGTCCTTATATCATAGTTTCAGTTTGATATGGAGCCAGCATGGTTGTATGCATGGAAAGGATGTCCTCATCAGAAAACCACCCAAACCAGGAGAAAATGGGCAAAAATTTAGAACCAACATTCCAAAACCCAATGTAAATCGGCCGATTATCAGCAAAAGCTGAAAAAACCAGCAGTTAGGGTGTTCGAAGGGCGGTTTCGGTTCATCCGCTTAACTGACCTCCCCTCGAGTCAACTTCTATACCAAATTTCGGCTAATTGCATCTAGTTTACAACCTAAATTGAAATTTCCAAAAAAGATAATCAAATTTTGAAAACTGAAAAATAGGGAACATTCTAGTTTTTATTGATGTTGAGGGAGGGTCCTCTCGCTACCTCGGACTTATGACATCTTTGGAATGACAGGCACACATTGGAGAATCTACCCCAGACAAGGTCCGTGGACTAACCATAGACGGAGTCCACGTCATCCCGAACGAGATCCGAGAAATCAAGATGGAGCTCGAAGATAGATCTTGGCCGATGTACCAGCCCAGCTGTTTATTTCAAAATTTTCAGTAAAAAATTCTAAAATGATTTATAATAAAATAAAATCAAGTGTTCGTTGGTTGCCTAAATTTTGGAGATTTTATTTACCTGTTTTTAACTTTTAAAAAGGCTTTTGTTAAAAGTAATTTAATTAAAAAATATAAAAATATTATTAAATAAAGGGTATTTTGAATTTCTACAAAAATACTATTTCAAATTAATTATTTTAAAGCATTTGGCTTTTGTCTGGATTTTCTATGCTTTTCTAGATTTTAAAAATCAAATTCAAAGCTAAAAAGTATTTTTGTAAAAATTAAAAGACCAACTTTAAGTTAAAAATATTTTCCTAAGTCTGAAACATCTCCAGAAATTTCTATGAATTTTTCTAGAATTTTTAGAATTTATTTGTTATTTTCTCAGTGTTCTAAAGCCTCATTGTTTTCCTGAAAATCTAAATCGAATTTTAAATCTATCTCTCCCTCTCAAACCGACACGTGTCGCTCCCTGGCGCAATCCATCCTCGCATTATTTAATCATAGCCGCTCTCATCCACTTACCCCTTCATTCCTTAGCCAATGGTCTGGATTAAATCCACGGCCGCTCAATTTAATCTGGGCTCTCCATCTTCACATATCCCCTTTCCTTTCATCCGACGCCCCGAGATCTATTCGCTGGCCACGTGTCTTTAATCTGGCTGCTCGCTGTTTCTCCTCTCTCGCTGAAAGCCCGACCCCACCCATCAGTCTTCTTCTTCCTCCTCCTCTTCTTCCTCCGGCCGACCGCTATTGCCGTGCGCTCGAGCTTCGTTCTTCACCCTCCATCCGTTACTTCTTGCGATTAATGGCCATTGAGTGCCCCTCTTCACTCCCCGATAGTTTCCCCTATCTTTAAACCCTGTTAATCGCCGTCGCGCCCGTCTCCCAATCGCCTTAACTTCAGCAAGTAACCGACGGTCGTTCGTCACCCCTCCGCCTATAAAAACCCGTCCCCGAGGATCCCCTAGCGGCACCGCCCCTTTCCCCTTAGCCAATTTCTCTCCCCAGGTGCTCGAGAGCCTTGGCACTGTGCTTCTCCATCCTCGCCGCCGCACCGAACTCCGACGAGTAATCCCCGCCTCCTCGGTTTGCCTCGTGCTTTGTCGACGCCATCTACGCCTTCCTCATCGCCGTGCACATGTCCTTCGCCCCTTCGCCGAGCGAAGCTGCCACCGGAACCCCCTCACCCTCGACGCCCTCACTCCGTCGCCTCTGCCTCTTCGTCGCCGACCACCTCTGTTGCTCTCTCAACTTCGCGCAAGGTACTGTCGAACTCCTCTCGCTCCCCTCTCTCTTTTGCGCCGCTCGCCGGCCACCGTCGCGCCCCCGTTCGTCGGCGACTCTCGGGCCCCGAGCGCTACCACTCGCCGGCGCTGCCACGTTAGCCGCTTTGGTGACGTGGCAGCCAACTGGCAACCACTCGTGCGCCACCTCAGTGGCCATGAGCCACACTAGTGCCACATCAGCCGCGTGCCACCTCAGTCTTCTCTCCGGTCCATGAACCCAGTCCACCATAAACCTGGTCCCACCTGTTAATGAATAAAATCCTTTTTCTGTTGAAAAATAATTCAGCCGAAAAATGAAAATCAGATGCTGATGTCATAAATCGATTTTTAGTACAAAAATAATTCCAGAAAATCAGCCTTTTCCTTTCTTTAGAATTCAAACTTCCAGAAGTCCGTTCTCTTTCGTTTTAACTCTGATTGGACCCATTCAAATTTCTAAATTCTTCAGATATTCCAATCTATCCATTTATACCATCATTTTAAATATTTGAAGTTTGGTATTTCAAAATTTTAAATTTTAAATTCCAAAACCTAGTTCATTTTTAAAGCCTCAGTTCCATTCAAAATTTTCTGTGCACTTGCAAAATTTAAATTGAAACCTTGCAAAATCTCCATAAAATCTATTCTATTTTTCTGGGTCCAAATATTTTCTTGGCACTTCCCTTTTTCTAAAAATAAAAAGAAATAGTGAGATTTCCCCCTCCCCTAGGCCAAAGTCTTGTTTTTTAAAACACGCTTAACTCCATAGTTCTCACCATATCCAGTGCCATAGATTCATTTCAGGTGTTTAAACTATTCCCTTTTAGCCTAATGTTTCTTCTTCCTTCCTTTGTTGCTCATCTCCTCGCATCAGACCAACAAACACTCTATTCTTCAGCTAAAGCCACCATGAGCCATGCATGCAAGCAAGCAAGATCAATTCCTTCTTTCAAATTAATTGGCATGCAACCAAAACACCTTTATTCATTGCCAAACATCAATTCCTTTTCAGTTTTTAGTCATTAAAATTTCAGTTTTTCAGTTTCTTGCTTGCAAAGTTGAAACCGTCATTTCTTTTATTCCAGCCATTACTTCGTCATTCAATTCCGGCCATTCCCTTCCTCCTCTTCACCTATAAATTGAACCACCACCTCCTTTCCTCATTCCCCACTTGTGTTGCACACTAGCAAACCAGAAATCCAGCCAAAAAGAAGGTCTCAAGGAGTATTCCCTCGGTTGGTATTTTTTCAGCAATTTTCTTTCCAACCGATCTTCCGATGACTCGTTCTCCGTCGTCCGAACTCCGAATTCAGTGATTCAAATTTCTAAATTCATCTAAAATCATAATCTATCCCTCAATATATATTTTATAATTTTTTGGATTTTATTTGTATTTGTATTTATTTTATTTGGTTTTTCGCGTGTAGACTACGATTATTTCGGAGAGTACGATTTCGACGATTCACAGCACCAGGACTTCGAGCAAGGAAATTTACACCTTTGATCATAGCTCCCAGTAATTTAAAATTATTATGTTGTTTTTAAATTATTATGCATACATACTTTTATTCAAATTAGTTCAAATCTGATTTAAACTTTAGTTACACCAAATTCCTTTGTATATGGCTAAATTTGACATTGAACATCAACATGCCTTGTCACCTTAGATAAAACTCTAGTTAATACACTAGTATGGACTAGAGAAATTTTGTATCAAATGCTTAGACCCGCTTAGACATAATTTTTATTTTGGGATAACCTTTCTCATATAAAATGATAAGTTTTTGAAACGTACTATTGGCAAATGGTTAGGTGGTGAGTCAAGAAAGACTATGAGTTATTTCAAAACAAAATATAAAAACTTGGTTTAGACTTAGGCAAATGGTTAGGTGGTGGGTGCTTGATGGCATGGATTGTTGTTTGGTGACGCAATGTTGATTGCCAGGCACAAGGGGTATGTGGTTGGTGCCTAAGTCAAGTTAAGAACCGGTCTATGAGCTATTGCTACAAAGCCCTTTTGTACTACCACAAGGCTGGTATGGGAAAATCCTGGCTAATTAATTTGCAAGTCCCAACCTGAGTCTCGCTATAGGTTGAAAGTAAGCGCGGTGTAGGCCATGAGAAGTCTCACTCGGCTCAAGAGGGGGTCCCGGTCTGGTGGATTCCTTACCGGGCTGAAACTTTAGTGTTGGTTTGGCCAGATTGAAGACTTTGTATTGTAAAGGCCTTGTCATGATCTCCTCGCTGCACACCAAAGGAAGTGTGCTTATCTAGTGGCAATATGGGATGATCATGTCTTGTGGTTAAAGCTGTACAACCTCTGCATAGTGTATAATCTATCATGGATAGCCGTGCCCACGGTCATGGGCAAGCTGAGAAAAGTTTTTCATGGATTAGACTTTGTTTTTTAAAATGGTTTTACAAAAAGCTTATGGATGGATGAAATTCATATGAGATCTCTTTGGAAAAGATAATCTGGGTGGGATGCCCGTGGTTAGGTTAGTGTTTGGTTGGAGCCTGCACTAATGATATTATTTTTTAAAATCGTGTTTCTATTTATTGTATCAAATTCAGCTTTTGAATCTACTTACAATATTTACTTCAATTCTACTTTTCGCTCAATTAAGCTTATTATGCCTTCCTTTGTCAATCCTTATGCATGCGTTAACTCTGTTAAATATCCTGGTGTAACTTGTGGGGTACTTTATGTGCTCATGTTGCTCAATTCATCATTTTTCAGAGGACAACTTCGACTTCGGTAAGGATCAGAATGAATAGGCCGCATCTTACTGTCGTTTGCCTGTGGGTAGGGGTGCAAATGGAGCGGATACGGATGGATATTGCTCATCCCATATCCATTTCCATATTTTTTTGGATTCGGAGTCGGATACGGATAGTGCTGGATACGAATACAATTGCAGATATTCTCGGTCACGAATACGGAGCGAATACATGCTGCTCCGAATACGGTTAGTCTCGGTCACGAATATTTAGTCAGATAATACGCGAAAGCAAATTTCACATGACAGGAACAAATTAAGCAACTAGAAAACTCTAACTAGCCACAAACTTAGATACTTCCATAATGTCAAATGCTCATGAGCCATGCTAAGAAAATAGGAGGAGCGACAGGAAGGAGCTTGAGAAGCAGCATCCCCTAGCCCAGAATTTCCACCACAAGTACACACCTGCTTGAAGTAGTGCTCATGATAAGAAAGGACCATCAACTAAAGCCTAAACAAAATCTTATTTTTCCCAACTAGATAATTAATAAGAGAGCACTTTGTAATGTAAATACAGAAGGAATGAGATCCTGTGACTGAAGCACAGCCATTTCAGGTACCTAGTTTTCTATAGCAAGCTTTGAAGTAACATTCAGATTGAATAAATAGACCTATAGTGACAATCAAGCGGGGGACGGCAGAAGCAGGCGTTGGCAGGGCTCAAACCTCTCAAACATAAGCATAACAAACATTCCAAAGCACCAGAATCACTGATTCAAGTAGCATCCAAAATGTAGTGGTTTAGCAGAGGTAGATATGAAGTAATACATTTGTTGCTTGGCGCAAGTACATGTCAACTTCACACAGGAAATCAATGCAGCCTCAAAAGGAAATCATTACCAAGGAATGCAAACCTAGAAACTCATATTTGCATGCATATTTTTTTATGTCGCAGCCAACCAGGTTTCAATCTCTTACAGAAAAATAACCAGAAGGATCCAAATCTTAAGCCCAACAACCATTCAGATCATCATATACTGGCAGTATATATCGACAATAAGGCATAGTCAGGCAGGACTTAACAACACTACAGAAGCACCCGGAGAAGAGCACGAATGGCCGGATGATGTGGCTACAGTTGCCAGTCGATTGCGCCATCAACACCAACGACAGACGGAGCTTCGCTGTTCCGCATCTCTGGCGCACGAACTCGAGCTCCTGATCCCATAGCAGGCCAAACGACTCAAATCACTGCGAGCTACCGTTTAGGTCTTTGAAAGGAATATGGTACTGAAAAACAGTATACCCAGATCTTTGAAGGCTTATACACTCAGTCAAATGTCACTCTCTGATATATCAATTCCTACTTTCATATTTCATTTTCAGTCTGAATCACTTTACTCTACAACAAACAAATATTTTCTATAATTAAAGTCACCTAACATTGCAAAAGTGGCTAAAAAAGTCACCTTCAGAAGTTCAGAGAGCCAGCTGAAGCCATTTCGACCACAAGCCTGTGTGTAGGTGGAGAGGAATGAAGGGCTCAATTAGCAGCAACCCGATGGCAAGAAGCACAAGGTGTAATCCTTCTTTCAGCTGGAATAGTAGACAAATTAACCATTTTAGGCTCGAAAAGAAAACCAAAATTTCTGAAACCACAAAAATAACAAGACATACATGCAAGCAAGGCGCAGCTCGAAACAAACCCCAGCGAGTGGAGCTCATGTTCGACCCCCATCCATGGGTGTTAGACCCTGCGATCATACCTCCCGCTTTGGCCGCCATAGATTTGTTCTCCACCTTGAAGAGGTAGCCATGGAGGAGGCGGGGTGGTCCTCGATGGTCTTCCTGTTGCATATCTACAGGTCGCTGCCCTCAATCCACCAACACTGGAGCCCAAGAAGGGATCCAGGAGGGGGACTTGGAGAGGACGGTGGTGCCAGAGACGACCGAGAGTGGTGGCGGCGGGACGACGATCGGGAGGGGGAGGGCGTGCGAGAGGAGCGAGTGGAGCGTCGGTGGCCAGATCCACGAGCGCTGCCGGTCTGCGGGGGCGGAGAGGCGGCCGACACGGGTCTATGAGGGAGGAGAGATCGGTAGACGGCGGTGTGGGAGGAGGACTGAAGGCGGCGAAGGGCGAAGGACTAAAGGCGGAGGCCGCTCGATCTGATTTGTTTTGGCGCTGCAGCCGTCGCTCGTGTTCGGCCCGTTCGTTAGCTAGGGATTGGTCGCTGCGCCACTCGGTGATGACCGGATAGTTATCGGATTAGTATCCGGTAACTATCCGAAAAAATACTCGGATAGCTCCATATCCATCGGATAATGTCTTTTCCGAATCCGTTTCCGTATCCAACAAAAAATATCCGAATCCGTATCCGGCGAAACCTTCGGATACCCGAGAATATGTTTCGAATTGTATCCGAATTAAAACGGACAGGCGGTCGGTCGAGAAATATCCGCTCCGTTTGCACCCCTACCTGTGGGCAAGCTCAGTGGGCTTCTTCCGCTTCGGTTTTTCTTTCGCTGCTTATATTTAATTTTGGCTTATGTGCCATTGATGTAAACTTTGGCCATCAGACCTATATTCAGTTAAATAAAGTTTGTCATTATGCATGATATTTATCTTTGTTATCAACTGTGTGCACTAGCTGATCCTAGACTAGTGCGATTTACACAGAGGGTTTCAGAGTTGTTGCTCCAGGGTCCGACAGCCGAGATCCAGGACAGGGTCTATGCTGCCCTGGACAAGGTCTTAGGGCTAACCCAAGACGAAGTCTGGAGGCCAACCTCGAACGGGGTTCAGGAGCAACCGCGAGAGAGGTACGCAGACCTGCCCTAAAGTTCCTTGGATGCAGCGGGACCCACTTGGTGGGAAGGACGAAAATACCCTTAGAAGTAAGTTAGGCCCCGAGAGCTAACTTGTAACTTCACTCACCACCTCCTCCCACTCTATAAATATGACTGCTTGTAAGTGGGGAGGGGAGGCCGTTTTGTAACCTTAGACAGTCATATTGAATACACTTGGTCATTCGTTCTCGCTAAGACCCTCTGTATCCTCTACGGTCTCCTGCATCTGACTGGGGGTGCTTCTAAGTTTACTATCTGGTCTTGTATCAATGACAGTTGGCACCGTCCGTAGGAACTTGAGTGAGAATCCACCTTGCTTAGGAAGATGAAGGTGCAGAAGGTCGTCGGGCAGGTCCGTGCCATCTTGAGCCACATCCAGGTGTCACCCCTCTAGACTCCATTCGCGCCGAGGTCCTTCGGATCCCCTCTAGATTTCATCTATGCTGAGGTCCTTTGGATCCCCTCCAGACTTTGCCTCGAGCCGGTGGAAACAAGCTACATGCTCTAGAAACAAGTAATGCATAGTGGGTACATCTCGTCGACCTTACGGCACACTAGCTCGGTGCTTGCTAAGAGTGTTCGTCTAACCTAGACAGGTGGACCACATCTCCTAGGGAGGACTGATGGGCTATTCCATATAAACCACCCTACTACCCCACACCCACATAGGTTACAGGCCTTCATAGGGTCTGTTTGACAATGGCTGTGGCTTATGGCTGAAATTTTTGAATTTTGGCTGTTTACGGTACAGATTACGGAGAGAGATACTCACTTACGATTTTGAATGATACAAATGTTGGGCTTTTAATGTGTATATCATTTAACTTGTAGACTCCGTCTTAAAAAAATACTCTGTTTAAAAGTTAAGTACTGTAAAAAAACAAAAAATCGTCAGTTTCGAAGAAAAGGATGGGACCATCATTCGAGTCCGCACACCTAATCCTAGAGCACGTCTAGAGTGGGACTTGGGTCGTGCTTTTTGGGCCGACCCAAAGCACGGCCGGCCCAAGATGGCCCAGCACGGCGGCCCGACACGTGGTGGCCCGCTTGCCCAAGACGAACGGTGGGCGGGCCGGGCCCGACCATCCAACACGGTGGGCGGCACGACAAGACGGCAAATCGTGTTGCGTGCTCGGGCAAGACGCAAGACGGCGGATGGCACGACGGCCGGCGGCGGCGGCACGGCGGCAAGACGACGACCCGGCGGGCACCGCAGAAGACGGCGGGAAGTCGGGATCGGGAAGATGAAGCATGAGAATAATCGGGAACACAAGCAAGCATACACAATATGACAAGAACACACATACAAGATACATACAACTATACAAGCATACACCGATTAAGCGATACACTCATACTACACACCAACACACCACCATCGTCGGGAACTCGACCGGGAGGGACGAGGCGGCAGGCGGGAGCCCGGAGAGGGGAGGAGGCGGCGGCGGGGGAGGAGGCGGCGGCCGGGGGGGGAGGAGGAGGGCCGGGAGGTGGGGAGGAGGCGGAGCGGAGGGACCGAGGGGCGAGGCGAGGAGACGGGAGGTGGGGAGGAGGCGGCGGCACGGGAGGTGGGGAAGTCGGGAGGAGGGAGGGGCGGCGGAGGCTGGAGGCGGCGGCTGGGAAGGAAGGGGCGGAGGGGAGGCGGGCGGATGGGAGGCCGGAGGAGGGAGGGTAGTGGGGAGGAGGACCGGAGGAGGGGGGCGGGGAGAGCCGTGTGCGGGAGGAGCCAAGGAGGAGGCGGAGAGTCGGAGGGAGGCGTGGACGCGGTCCTCCGCTCCGCTGAGACAACGAGGCGCGGCGGCGGCCGGTCTTCGGGCGGGAAGAAAAAGGTGAGCCAGCGCCCAGCGATTTGATGGCGGGCGGGTCCCGCGGGAGGACAGAGGCGCTACGTGGCAACCTAAGAGTGGTTGGACGGTGGAAAAAAGTGAGGAGATGCAACCGGACGCGTAAAAAAGAGAGGATTGGACGGAAAAAAGTGAAAAATTTGAACGTTGTGATTCCATGTTTAGCGATTGTAACGTTCACATAACGTATAGCAAGAACGTTCACATTCGGTGTTTATAAAATCTGCCCTTCGCTCGCATTTCTTCACGCATGATTCACGAGCTTCAATTCACGCGCTTAACCATTTCTGAGCTCCATTTCCTCACTGTTTCACATTTTTCATAGCGCTTCTTATATATTTTCCGCATTTATACTCTTTATTTAGTTATTTGTTACTTCTAATTTTATAAGTATATTTATTGTATTTGTAATTCTTATTTATTAACTAATCATCATGTTACCAAGAAGTCACGCATGCCGGGAACACTCAAGCAAGATGCGAAGAATCAAGCTCGAAAAGGACGGGGACGACTTAGTGTAAGCTCGCCGTCGCTCCCTAGTCCTCCTCCACCCCCGCTGATGCTCGTCGGCTCCGCCAAGCATGGGAGATTACGGCATGGATGACCGCCATATGGACGATGCAGAGGGCTACGAGGAGTACCAGGCGGTCCGAGTCAATGGGGACAATGAATCCGAGTCCGGCGGGTGCACGAAGGGCGGATTGCTGGAAGCACATGACCTAGAGTCAGGAAATCCGAGACGGTGAAACGGTAGATATCGCAACTTGTAATTATTGTAATGCTAAATTAAGTGCTCGACAGTTTGTAGGGACGGGACACTCGAACCGCCACTACAAGGCATGCTTACGCAAGATGGCGGACAGGCCGAGGCCGAGGGAAGGAGGAGTACAAACACGGCTAAACTTGAGGTGATGGCTCGTAAGTACTTGGGTATACAACCCGCTTAATGCCCGTGAAGAAATTGCTAGATATATTGTTTCAGAAGACCAGCCGATTAGAATGGGTGAAAGTCGCGCATTCGAAAGAATGATCCAACGCGGCTTTTGCCCACAGTACCAACATGTTAGTAGGAGAACTACTACATCCGATATTTTACGGATGTATCAAAAGGAATTGGTAGAGTTAAAACAATTATTCCAACAAGTTCAGTATTCTTTTGCCATAACATCGATATTTAGACATCATCCCACCAAAGAAGTGCATACCTTAGTGTTGTAGCCCATTATTTAGATGATAATTATAAACTAAATAAGAGAGTTATAGGATTTAAAGTAATAAATGAATCGACACGGAGAGGCTATTGCGAACGTATACTACATGTACTAGATGATTTTAAGATAGATAATAAAATTACTTCTATAATCATTGATAACGATCGGCAAACACAACCGCTATGAACATCCTCACCCCAAAATTACAAACATATATTGGTGGTTATGTCCTCCACCAGAGATGTGTATGTCATATCTTGAATCTTGTTGTTCAAGATGGTATGCAAGTAATTGGTCCATATCGCACAAGATCCGTGATGCTATTCGTTACCTCACAAGTTCTCCACAAGTGATAGCCGACTTCTCGGACATTGTGCACTAATGGTAAAGAGCCAAGAAAATTTGGTCTTGACATGAAGGTGAGGTGGAACTCAACATATATTATGTTAAAAAGTTACAAGGCTACGAAAATGTCATATCCGTTTTGTCAATGTTAATTCTCAAAATAATGAATTAGTAGTTACTAATACTGATTAGCGATTGCTAATCATTTTCGAGAGTTTTAAAACCTTTTATAAAGCAACAAAGGTTTTATCGGTATTTATTATCCTACATCTTGCTTAGTTATAGAGTTTATTTGGTTAATTGCGATAGAATTGCTAAATCTAGGACGACGCTCTTTTAAGTCATGCCGTCGTTGCAATGGAAGAAAAATTTATTAAATATTTTGGTTCTCTTTCACACTTATATTGTTTTGCTATTATTTTTATCCTACAAAAAGTTGGCAGTTTCTGAGATAGGTATGGAGGGATAGGTGAATGTCTTGGCCTAGATTATTCGAAGCTTTCACATGTGAAAGAGGAGCTTTTCGTGTTTTCCGTTTGTATCATGATAAGTTTGGTAGCGCGGAAGATCGGAGGCCTCACACAGACGCAACATGGAAAGACAAGCATGGCATCACACTTGTGGAAGAAGCTAAAGGGCAAGTCTACTTCTTCGTCCTCCCGCCTCAAAGCGGCCTCCAAGTGGAATTCTGTCTCGGAGTTGAACCACTATTTGGAGCATGATTTTGCAAACATTGATCCTGATCTTACTGATGGAGGCAAGATAGACTTGCTCGAGTGGTGGAAGAACAACAAGCGGATCTTTCCTGTGTTGTCACATTTTGCACGAGATGTTCTCTTGGTGCCAGTGTCCACCGTCTCTTCAGAAGCGACATTCAGTACGGTAGGGAGAATAATAGAAGAGAGAAGATCATCCCTTACGCCAAAGATGGTGGAGGCAATCACATGTGCCAAAGGCGGGAATTAGCCAAAGAGCGAGAACAACATCAAGCGGAGGATCCCGAAATCGCACAGCGTATCTTGACCTAGACATTGCCGAGTAGATATTATCTATGCATGATGTAATAGTTAGTATATACATATGTTGTTCTTGTACTCTTTTCCTTACTCGGGAAACCACACTCTGGGGCGTAAGGTTTTTAACGAGGCAGTAACATTGTATTTCTAAAATATCAAAGAAATTCCACTTTTCCCGAAATATTTATGTCATTGCGTGCCCATGTGTTTATGCAATTAATTCAGTTATTTTAACTAGTTTTAAACGAGACGGGTACGAGAGAAAGGAAGATGACGACCGTCGTCGCCGCCAGCAGATAGTAATTTCGGTGGGCTTGGCCGGCACGGCACGAACGCCGGCACGGTGGGCTTTGGGCGTGCTTGGGCCTGGCCGAGACGACGCGGGCCGGCACGGTGCGGCACGATGACATGATCGGGCCGAGCCGCACGGCACGAAACGGCACGATGGGCTTAGGCCGTGCCGGCACGGCACGGCCCAAGTCCCAGCTCTAAGCACGTCTAGCCTGCTGAGTGGAAGAGAATCAGATACATGCATGTGCGTGTGTACGTTAGGTTTCTTCTGATTAAGAAAATCACCAAGTAATTGCCTTCACGCGCTAGCCACAACTACCCGTCAAAGCCTCTAGCTACCCTCTATTCTCTTTTTCCTCCCCCCATTTTTTCCCTAGGTGGTCTCTCTCACCAGAGTCCAGCCAGCAGCTAAGCTAAGCTATGCAAGAAGCAGCAGTAGCAGCATCTAGTCACCTCAGATGCCACCCGCCAGATCGAATCTCACCGCCGCATCACCAAGGACCCCACCACCACGCCCTCGATTGGACCTCGCTCCTCGATGATGCCATCCTCTACCCTTCGCGTGCATCAACTACTACCACCGTGCCACCCTCGATGCCACCTATCGGGCAGGGCCACGCTGTGCTGCCTTTACCAAAGGGGCCCCGATCATTGCCTCTAGGTGCGCCACCCTATGCCGTCTCTACATAATATTATACAAATATCGCTATCGATGATTATTATAAAGCTATCAGCATTTTTATAAATTGACTAAAAATGCTTTATCTCTCTTAAGATGGTATTCGATGTGCCACTGTTGGTTAAGCATACTTCCTCCTTAAGGCGCCACACATGGTCTAATATAAGTTATTTCATTAATATGCATTAGAAATACCATCCATGCAAATTCTAATTTATTTTGCCACACAAAATAAATGATAATTAAAGTCTAAATGCATTATGTGCATTAGACTGAATCTGCTAAGAAATCAGATACTCCGTCTGCTATTTTCTCGGGGGTGATATGCTCTTCAAGAGAAATCATGGCGGTGGTAGCTGCTAGGTCAAAAGGGGATGCTGCTGCCGGAATGGTTTCAACCTCCATCTGCGCAAGCAGCTGTTCATAGCTTTCCCCCTCAACAGATGTAAAATGAGTTTCATGCTGCCCTTTGCCATCCTTATTCCTCTGGGTTTGGGAAGGCATCGATGACATGCGGTGGCCCTTTACAGATCCGCGACCAATGCCCCCACTTGCCACACTTGAAGCAGGACTGGTCCTGCTGACTATAGGCCTTGCCATCCCGCTTAGGTTTGCCTGCCTTATTCTCACGTGGAGCATCTGGCTTACCTTTCTGGGCTGCGGCTTACCCTTCCCTCCCCTTTTCTTCATCATGGGATTTCACACCTTGTAGCTCCCAGGTGGCTGTGTGACGTAGTTCTTGTGGAGAACTTCGTCCTGAAGATTGGTACAAATCCGGTGCATGGCAGAATTTGCTCATCTACGCCAGGAGCTGTCAATCTTTTGCTCATCTGTGATCTGCTTGCCACAAAGTTGAAGATTAGTACAAATCCTGTGCAAGGCAGAATTGTACTCCTCGATCGTCTTGAAGTCGGCAAACCTTAGTCGGATCCATTCTTGCTCTACCTAAGGAAGAATGATGTACTTTGGCCTCTCGAACCGCTTCTTGAGTGCAGTCCATAGAGCCAGCGCGCACTTCTCTGCCATGTACTCATTCTTGAGAGTGAGGCAAAGATGGTGCCTGAGGAAGTAAAGTGTCTGATCATTTTCCTCAGGGGTGGGTTGGGCGTCCTGCGGTGCACCAATCCCAATAGCAGCGCGGAGCTTCTTGGCTCCAAGTACTATCTTGACATCGGAAGCCCGAGACAGATAGTTTTGGCCATGTTGGGCTAGCTCCTCGAACTCCCGGTTCGTGATGCCAGTCATCTACATGTGCATGAGAGGATTAAATAAGTTTACTGCCGGTAAACATGCATGGAATAAAATTTACTTCAAGTACATAAATTGAATAATGGTACAAAAGATTCTCGTAATGTTCCAGAATTTTCTATGCATTTTCTATAAATTTTACTATTAATTTCAGTGATTAAAGGCAATTCAATAATTACGATTAACCCAAACAGTAAATAAATACAAAAGGCAAAGAAAATAATAATGACAGGAATAAACATGCTTCAAATGCTAAAAACAATTCAAAATTTGAATTTTTGGGGCCCTTTTATACCGGAATATGAATTTTCTGTGAATTCTGTAATTTCTGAGGGCCTATACGCAAATTTTCAGTTCAGAGAAAATATTCGCATAATTTTCTGATTTATCGGGGGGTTTCTGCAAAATTCAGGACCCGTCTATAAAATCGGAAGGATCTTCTTCAATTTTTAGAATTACGAAGGCCTTTTTGCAAAATTGCCGGCGTTGGCCCGCTTTCCCTTTTTCTTTTCTTCCCGGCCCATTTGGCCCGTTATCCGCCGATGCAAAAGAAGGCAAGGGGTAGGGTTTCCCAAACCCTACCCCTGTTCACATGCGTGACGGCAACGACGGCTTGAGCGTCGGATCGAGTGGGAGCAAGGCTACGGTGGCCGACGGAGCGGAGGGTCCAGCCGGCGCGGCGGTGGATCCGAGATCGAGCCCGCCTCGGCGAGGCGGCGGCGGCGGAGCTCGGCAGGGCCGATAGAGCTCGAGGCTACGACTTTAGGGCAGAGCAGGTGGCTCGGGGCGGCCATGCGGGGCTGGCGCGGGCATGGAACCCGAGGCGAACGGCGACGGCGCTTCGAGCGACACGCAAAGGGGAGGCCGACCGGCAGTGCGGTCGGTCGTGTGGGAACCGAAGCGTCTGCATGGTCGGCCGGCGGTGCGGGCCGTGCGAGTCCGAGGCTTTGACGCGGTCGGTCGGTCGGGTCGTGGCGGAGGCCAAGGCGTCGGCGCGGTCGGTCGGCCGGTCGGGGCGCGGCGATGCACGAAGACCGAGGTGACAGGCGGTGGCCATGCGGGACCGAGGCGACGTCGGCGACCATGCGGGAGCCGAGACGACGTGCGAAGACCAAGGCGGCACGGTCGGCGGCCATGTGGGAGCCGAGGTGGCGGGTGGCGGCGAGGGGTCCGCAGCGCGCTTGACGGTGCACTAACGACGACCTTCTACCGGCACTTCGGCGGCAGAGCGGTGACTGTGTTGGCGACTTCGGGCCACGCGTGCGGGTCAGCACCAACGGCAGGCCGGTGTGGAAGCCGAGGTGGCCCCAAGCGGTGTGGTCGGATCGCTTGCGCGGCCGGACAAGACGTCGGCGTGCGGTAGCGCATGGGGATGAGGGCTGCTTCTATAGGCGACATTATGCTGGCGACTTCAAGTCTGCTCGCGGTAGATTAGAGGGGATTTGCACCATACAATAATCTAGAAAGCGAAATCTACAAATTTAAGGTGATCTAGATACAGACAATTCAATCTACTAATCCTTCGATGATTACCTTCGATTCACCGGAGCAATTCGTGCTGATACCGTGTTGAGGAACCGTCGCTGGCGACCAGTCCGATCGAGTCCTCTGCTTATACAAAACCAGATCAACAACAGAAGATAGAAAATAGTAGATTAAAAACACAGAGAGATAGAGAGAACTCTGGGTCTTTTTTATTGCTTTCTTTCTGATTTCGTATACAAAATAGCCAACAGTATTCTCTATTTATAACCTAGTGGTGAGGTGCCCACCATGGGCCAAGGCTTCAAGCCAGGCCCAGGTTTCCTTACAAGAAGAACTAGTAGCCCCTGTTGGCAGTTGGCACCCTTCTGTCAAGGACCGTCTGGAGGGTGGGCCATGGGCCAATGAGGTAGAAGAGCGACTAAGTCATGATCCTGATTACAAAGTGAGGAACCAGGAGACGCAGGAGACAGGAAAGATGTATTAACAAAAGGACTTACTTTCCCCTTCCTTTCTTCCTATCCCTAACCCTATTCTCTTGTCCTAGTCTCTTTCTTCATCTGTATCTGTGATTCTTCTTGTAGCCATGGAGATTGTAATATGCTGAGACTCCACTACCTTCCCCATCTCTATCTCCTGTCCCCGTCTTCTTCTTTCCATTTCCCCCAAATCTTTGAACAAACTGCTGTTGGATCCTGTAATAGACTATGTATTTTGGTGTTGATCTGTGAAGCCTAAAGGAGGAACATGACAATATGGTATTAGAGCGGTCAATTTTTGGGGTTTCCCACACCGAAGAGGTCCTGATTGAGGAAGAGCTGCAGCGATGCCTGGCAATGTTGGGTGATTCGCTTGCAGCCACGAGAAGCAATTGGTGGATATGAGGACTTGGCACACCAGATGAAGGAGTTGGAGGTTGGCATTAAGGCTATATTCCAGCCACTAGCTGCACCCATTCAAGCCTCGCTGTAGTTGGGGACTGTGCCGACATCCACCTTCGTCGTCACCATGGACCATTCCATGGTTGATGCTACTCCATGTGCAAATGCCACTCTCACCGCTGAGTCACCCACTAGGTGTTCGATGATATGCCCCAAATGTGACACCTGCGTGCATACATCTGTGCTCGCTCTGGTTACGACCCTGAGTTCTCCCTCGACCTGTAATGGTCGATAAGTACGGTGTCACTACTATAGACCTCGAAGCACAGAATACAAAAATGAACCATTCGTACTCACGAGGCAAGTTGTTTAAGTTTTTGATGTAACTGACCCAGCAAATAAGAAGCGCCACGTAGTTCTTTATGGAAAAAGAAAGATTGTTAGAGTTGAGAATGTTATGGATGATGAAGAATACAATTAATTTGATGAGTTGCGTCCATTCGGACACAGCATCAGACTCGAGGAAGAAATAAGGGATAATGCAAGCTATATGTGTGTCGATCATTGTGAAGGGCTTTATTTAAAAGGAAAACAGCCAAGTGGAATGGTCCTACACATCAAACACCTATTTAAAAATTATTCCAATGTAATTAAGAAACTCGGCATGTAATTAAGAAATTATTCCATTGTAATTGATTCGGTAATTTAGAAATAATTACATTTAAAATTGTATCTGCTTGCTTGTTTTCAGAGGGCATGGCTACATTTCCTGAGACTAGCCCAAAAACTTATATGTCACATACAGAAGGAACTGTCACAGGCGGTTTGGTGGCACAAACCATCCGTGATATATGTATCACAGACGGTTCCATAATAGAACCGTTTTATGATAAGGTACAATATCACAGACAGTTCCATAATAGAGCCGTTTGTGATAAGGTACAATATCATAGATGGTTCCATAATGGAATCGTCTATGACAACTCCTCACTCGCACACTCCTCTGTCTCCTCGTCCCTCCACCGCCACCGCCGCCGCCAGAGAACCTGACGTCTCCATCCTCTTCTTCCTCACCTAGTGTGGTGGCCCTGTTGCCTCTCCTCCTGGCACCGCCTCTCCTTCTTGACACTTCTCGTCCCGATGCCGCCTCTCATCTCGATGCTGCCTCTCCTCCCTATCGCCTCTCCTCCCATATGTATGAATCCTAAATCCCACTTCTTTACCTCGTGTGTGATAGATCTGTCCATATCTGTTTGTGTGTGTTCATGAGTTCTCTCCTCCCCATTGCCACTCCTCCCAAAGGTATGGATCCCAAATCCCACTTTCATGTGTGTTACATCCATCCATATATGTTAGTGTTTTTTATGTGAAATCCAAAAAGGAATGGGGGAATGGATGTGGGAGGGAAGGTGGGCCTACTTGTGTTAGGCTAGAAGTGGTAAGGTCGTTGGGGGGGGGTGGTCTCAGTGTGGTCCTCACGTGGATGAAGATGTGGATGGTGGTCTCTTGTCGTTGCCGAAAATGTCGCCTTCATATGGTCCTCACGGTCAGCCTCCTAGCCCCCCGGTGGTCCATGCTCTCCTTCGGCTTCCACACGATCTTGTCTCCCCTCATCTCACTCTTCTCTTCTTACTTTTATGCGTGGGCTGCTGGTTTAAGTAAAAAAAGAGCATGAAACACTATGAGTCAGAGTAGTATTTGTACAAAAGGATCATTACAACACTATACACTTGGGCTTCAAAAGGGTTGAAGCAAATTAATTTGCTTCAGCCCTTTTCAAGCTTATGTGTACGGTGCTTTAATGTTCGTCTTATAGTTGTTAAGAAATACATGTCACATCACTCAAAATCCTAGTTAGGGGAGAAACAAATTCTGAGTGTGTATGAAGATGAAAGTTGTTGTTTCTAAGGCAGGGTCGTGTTATTGCTATAAAATCTATTTGAAATGGTATGTTAGTATTCCAGAGAGACCTTGTAGCAATAATATATGCCAAAGAGTCCTTCAAAGGGCATGAAACAGATCACACACTCTAGTGTCCTCTGTGATTCACTTTGTTATTGCCACAAAATCATTTTGGAATGGCAAATCACATATTTCAGTGTGTCAGGTTCTATAAAGTAAGTTACGGTTGTTGTTTCTTCCTCCTCACAATGTGGTGTGTTAGGCTTGATTGCTGTCTTAGACGTAAAAGAACCTTTGGGCTGCTACGTCATTCATTTGTAAATGAAGGGCGCGGTAGCCCAAATGTTTTTTTATGCCTAAGACAACAACCAATCCTAACACACAGAATGATAACGAGACAGAGATTCCAGCCATAACTTACTTTGTAGAACCTGAAACACTAGGCTGTCTGATTTGGGATGTTAGTATTGCAAAGAGATCTTGTAGCAATGATAACATCGCCAAATATTCTTATTTCTTATAAGATCAACCATGTGCCAATGTTTATGCTCACAACTGATTATAATTTGTTTTTTCTTGTAAAAGAGATGACGCAATTGTCGTCGCCATCAATATTGCTGAATGGGTCTAATGCTCCAAAGACCGGGGTAACTAAGCATGGCAGAGGAGTATTGAAAAGGCCAGAGGGCCGAATGACCATCACAGCGGTCTCTCCAGATGGGGTTCCTCTGCAACCAAAGAAAATAACAGCAGCATTTCGGACTGCCTATGGGATAATTGGAAGGCAATAGGTCCTCATCACCGTAGCAAACTGGAAAGCTTTAACAAAAGATGAGAAAAGTGCACTGTGGATGGAAATTTTAAACTTGTTCGAGATCCCAGAGAAAGTCCAGGGACTCATGTGACAACAGGTGCTCCTCGTGATAGAAAAAGCGTGAAAGACCTTCCAGAGCATACTTGTCACACAATACGTGACCAATCATCATATGCCCTTCATGAGGTATCCTTTCATGTCACCGAAAACATGGGAGGCCTTTGTGCGGATGAAGATGACAACCAAATATTAACAGAAAAGTGCAACGCATAAGGCTCTCCAGACACAAAACACTTACCTCCACAGACTCGGTACCGCTAGGTACACGGGTAAAATCCCGTAATGGAGGATAAAGGATGATGTCACAATCTGATTGGAGGCCTCCCCACTATTTGCCAAGATCACAAATGAGTGCGTCTAAAACTGGTTATGAGCGAGGTCATCAACCACTTCTTCGGGCGTCACCCCTTTCAAAAAACCCTGCAGACAAGGAAGTGTCCCAACCCCTGGTAAGATATGTTAAACTACCTAGTTGTTAATATGTCTATAACTTCATAGGGTCTAAAATAACATGATTGCCACTTGTAGTAAACATTGACTACCAATCTTCCAAATGCTCCTTCGAAGCAGTCAGGGAGAGGGATATACTATCCACGGCCCTGGGAAACAAGGAGCACCTAGGTCACACATGAGGCCTAGGAGTTTACGTATCTTGGAGGCACGGATTCCCAAATGACTCTAAGGCGTATAGGAGTAGGAAGAGATCCAAGGCCGAGCGCAAGGAATGTATAAAATAGGACTATGGTGCAAAAATTGAGGATATAACTGTCTTACTTCAATGAGAGATAGATTCATTAAGGAAAGAACTGAGAGAAGTCTACAACTACTCGTAAGCCACCATTGTTATTGCGGTACCCAATCCCCCTCAACATCGGAGTAGCTGTACGTCTACGCCACTTTTTGAACATAGCAACACCCACTTACCTATCGATGATATCCAAGTAATGTACATCTCTACAATGCTACATAGATAGACCTGGTGGATGCCTTAGCTTATCATGTATCGTTATGTAGGAGCCCACGCCGTGCATCCTCAAAGTCAGGCTTGTTGGCTGTATTCCCGTTGACGTTGGGCGGGGGATGGCGTATCCATGCCTGCTAGGAACGTTGCTACACGGTGCCTAGCTAGGGGACCGGTTTCATGCAGGTCCAGGTGGACATGATTAATGATGTTTTCAGCGTTGTCCCACTGGATAGGCCCCCAAATAGGGAAATCATGACACTAGGGGATACCGTCCACATATTCATCCAGTGGTCTAAGAGGGACATTACCCTGGACCCTTCCGTGCCGCGACCTCCACACGACCATGACTATCAAATAGAACCCTCTATTTCTCCACCTCAAGCTCCACTTTAGAAGACCATCGCATCGGCTCCCGTGGGGATGACACCGAAGATGTATCGCCAACGAGGTGCTAAGGCCCAACCAAAGAAGATTAAGGTGCCTCTCGGGCCCTAGAAGTACAAGCTCGAAGTGTCGTTGGTTCCTGAGTCATAATTATTCAGTTTTAGACTGGTTTATAGGGCTTTGCATACCTGGTACATGTAGAGGTCCAATAGGAAGCCAAACCGGCAATGTGAATTCACCGTGAGATACACGAAGGCATATTTCCTCCATGACTCAGGCTATTTCGTTGTGACCTTCGAAGACCTATTCGTAGTATTCAACCTCGTCGAACTCGATGCCTCACTTCTACGATATTGGACACTGTAAATGTACGATACAATTAAGCTCTACATTCATGTAATACCAACAAATATCATAACTCATTGCTTATGTATAGATTCATGATCCAACAAGTTCGGTGACAGACCGGTGGGTTTGCTCGACCCACACTTGTTCTCTGAGCGATCCATCAACGAAAACACATCCTTCGTCCAAGATTACATAATGACGGGATTGTTTGCTCACAGTGACAAGGACTACATCCTGATACCTTTCAACCAGGGGTAAGTGCTTCACTAGTTGTCATACAAGTTTTATTTGTACTTTATACGCAACATGAACTTATGATTAATCACTATGATGACATACATAACTAGGTCTCATTGGATTTTGATTGTGATTATACCAAAGTGGAGCAATGTAATATATCTTGATTCCCTACTTAGGAGAAACCATGACTTCACCCGTGCGCAACAAGCAATTAACAGGTAAACTCATTTTCTCTATACATAACTCTATTGCAGTATTCCATTCGTTTGCAATGTCCGAGGCTAACTTTTTAGAATCATGTAGGTTATTTAGCACTTACATTGCCTGAGGAGGGACACAAGGAATCCAGTACCACACTGCGACACAGGACGTGATTTTCGGTACCCACTACAACACAACGATCATATATTACACTTTGTAACAATACCTCTAGAACTGACAATACTTATATATATAATTCTAATTTTGCAGTGCCACCAGCAGCTACAAGGCAACATATGTAGACTCTACGTTTACCGCCATATGCAGGAAATCATGACCACTAAGACGAATGAACCAGAGATTTGTCAACCTGCCAATAATTATTTTGTGATTATCAATTTATATATATGCTAATGACTTTAATACTCCTAGCGACATCACGTAGAATTTGATGAACTGCTTTCAATCTTGACAAACTCGCCGAAGTTCGAGGAAAGTTCTTTGAATTCTTGATGGCGAAGGTCATAAACCACAATACAGAATTCAACCCAGGCGATGATGATTAGATATTCAAATATTTGATACAATTGTAATCACTCAATTGTGCTTAATCAAACAATTCATTTAATTGTACTTCATTTAGGTGTTTAATTCATTTGTGATATATGTGTAATGATTGTCATGTGCTGTATATGTGATATGTTTGCTTATTTTCAGAGGGCATGGCTAGCAATTCTTGAGGCTAGACGAAAAATAGTAAATAATTTAGCTATTCAAATAGCTATCACAGATGATTTGTAATATCAAACCGTCTGTGATATATGACATATCACAGACAGTTTCATAATAGAACCTTCTGTGATATGTAAGATATCACAGATGACTATATTTAAGAACCGTCTATGATATATGATATACCACAAACGGTTTTTAGTATTAGCCGTCTGTGGTATTCAGATATCACAAACAACTCTGTTTAAGAACTGTTTGTGATATCTGACATATCACAGATGATTTTTGGTATTAGCCTCTATGATATTCAGATATCACAGATGGCTCTGTTTAAGGATCGTCTGTGATATCTGACATATCACAGACTGTTTTTGGTATTAGTCGTCTGTGATATCTGATATATCACAGATAGCTATATTTAAGAACCATATGTGATATCTGATATAAAAAAATCGTCTGTGTTGTAACTTATTACAGAAAACCGTCTGTGATAACCACCTATTATCACAGACATATAAATTCAGATGGTTCGGAAACCGTCTTTGACGACTGTTTTGAAAAGCATGTGATGATCCTTTCTGTAGTAGTGGTTGCTAGATCTCATTGAGGTTTGTATTCTAAAGAATGTTCACATATATTTTTTAACCTTTTGTAATCTCTTAAATACTGAACTTCAATATCTACTTTTGTTGCAAATCAGAATATTTTATAAACTAGTTAACTTGGACACTTTTGGAGACATGGATCGGGCTGAAAGGTCAGCTATTGTGCGTATAAGGGGGAACATAAAGGGAAGTGGTTTTTGTCTGAGGATGACAAACTTACTAAAGCACTATATGAGCTATCTTTAGATCTGATGTGGAAAGGTGATGGAGGTTTTAAGAATGGGTACTCATCAGTCCTTGAGCATCTTCTTGCGAAAAGGTTGACAGGTTGTGGTCTCACATAGGACTGTTCGTTCGGTTTTTTCGGTTTATACGGTTCGGTAAATACGGTTTAATCGGTAAATACGGTTTGAGTATTTCGGGAAATACGGTTTTTTTCAGAATACGGTATGGTATCGGTAAATACCATCTTATTTCGGTACGACATCGGTTAATACCAATTTTACCAAAGTTTACGCGAATTGCTAAACGTTAATCTCATCCCTAGACTCGAATTCTCCATTCGACAATCAAAAATTCAAAATACATTGTCTGTCTCCGCCTCCAGTCCAGACACGAGCGAGAGGCACACAAGACGTGCACCAGCACCCAGCAAAGAAGAAAAGACACAAAGACCTGCAGCACCAGTGCACCACGCCCGAACCCAGAACGCCACAGCAGTAGCAGTCTAGCAGAAATGCTCAAAGCCTCAAATGCAGAATAGCAGTAGCAGACGCCAGACAGAGAGACAATGAGACACAGCCAGACATTAGACAATAGACATTACACATACACCAGATGACAATTTAACCAGAAAGAGAATGCAACAGAATGCACATTTGAGACAATTGACATCGCCCATGCTCAAGACCATATGAAATATACTGAAGAGCACCATGTATGCAGAATTAGATGAAATCATATGGCATCCATGTAATGACCAGTGTAGCAAGTTATGTGATGATCAATAACTATAGTTTCAAAAGATTATCACAGATTAAATTGCAACAGAGGTCATTAACCTTGTTTGTATATCCTACTTAGATTAATAACCAAGCAGAAGCACTCTAACCTTTGATATCCCTAAACTTAGGTTACATATTTATCCTTTTGTTAGTTTGAAGATGTCATGTTTCATTACAATAAATCACCCATAGTGTGGCAACATTATTATCCAAGCATCCAACATAGAACATCAAAGCATTTGGAGGTTAGACCTAAGATTATACTTGATGTCTGACGGTGATCCAATTAGATTATGTGCTATCAGCCTATCACTACACAATACCTTCTTAAATATTCATGCTATGTGTGGCTAGAGCTCTTTGCCGGCGTCCGGGCCTGGGACGCTGGGTCTCACCGTCTCGCACTGGAGTGGAGTCGGGGAGAGCACCAACGGAGGCGGAGCACCGGAGCCTGAGCGGGGAGCGGCCGCCGGCCGAGCCTGGGAGTGGGGGTGCAGCGCACCGGAGGTCGGATACTCGGATTACTCTAGATCTAGTGAATGGAGACTTAGAGTTGGAGAGGATCAGAGGAGAAAACCTGGTGGCTGGTAGTCGATGGCTCGACGGCGCTGTCGGTGGCTCCACGCGGGGACTTGGCGCCGCCGCGCTGGCGTCTTGGGAGAGGAAGCCCCGACGAGGTGACGAGTCTGCGACTGCGAGCAGCCGAGGCCGAGCACCGAAGGAGGCGGAGGCGCGGAGCACCGGAGCCCGAGCGGCCAGATCCGCTGCCGGTGCTCCCCCCAGTCCAGGCTCGGCCGGCGGCGAATCGGACGAGATTCGAGAGGCGTCGGTCTGCGGATCTGGCGAGGCGAGGGGCGTCGGTGTCTGGTCGAGTGGTCGTCTGCGCTCTGCCTCTGCGGCTAGGGTTGGAGCGTCGGTGCGTCGCGCGAGTTGGGCTGCTGGTGGGCCAAGAGCGGAGAGAGGCATCGCGCGAGTTGGGCTGTTCGGTTTTCTCGGTAAATTCGGTTTTTCCTCGGTTGCTACCGGAAAAACCGAAACAGATAAATACCACTTTTCTAGCTACCGAACCGAAAACCGAAAACCGGTCAAACCGAGTTGACCGGTTCGGTTCGGTTTTTTCGGTACGGTTTTTTCGGTTCGGTTCGATTTTGCACAGTCCTAGTCTCACAGATGACCCACACATCGAGTCTAGAGTGAGGCACTTTAGGACAAAGTATGGTGCACTTGAAACCATACTATCCAAAAGTGGGTTCTCATGGGATGAGGATAAGAAAATGCTTCAATGTGAGAAGCACCAATATGATTTTGGGCCTGTTCTTTTTAGCTGCGGCTTGTGGTTTTTGGGCTATTTGTACGAGAGATTACAGAGTAACAGAAATTCATATGCGATTTTTGCCAATATAAATGAAGTCAATAAAGTATGCACTACAATTAACTAGTAGACCCTATCTTGAAAAAATACTCCGTTTAAAAGTTAGTTACTGTAGAAAAGCCGAAAAACAGTTTTTAGAAGCTGAAAAGAACAGGACCGCTCACTGCAAGATAAATCACTTCAACATTGCTACTGGTTGCTCTCTTTGGAATATATCATTCCTATTTAACTTATTTGTTTTATGCAGAATCACAGTGAGGCCAAGGGTATGTATGGTGTTCCATTCACGTACTTCGAAGCATTGGCTGCTATTTACAGCAAGGACATTGCCACCGGAGAAGGTGTGGAAGGGTTTCGGGAGGTTCTTACAAACTTGGAGAATGAAATTGCTGCTGAGATTGGTAACGTAAAGAGGATGAAGAAGACAGGATGCCCAGTGAAACACCTAGATGGTCTACTATGGACAGCTGCCTATTGATACAGCGTCAAGCTCTAAGAGGCGAAAGAAAGATAAACACAATGCACAAAGGAAGGAGTCTAAATCAAGTGACCCTTTTCTAGCTATGTTTAGTGATGTGTATGGGCAACATAAGAATTTTGCTCATCATGTTGGCTCAATGGCGGCGACATTGGAGTGTGAAGCTGTGACGAAGGAGAAAGCAATGCATGAGGAGCCCGAATAGAAATTAAAAGAAAGGCAATTGCTGAATTGCATTAGACAAGAGTGTCGATCCATACACATATGCTTCTTGCATTTTCAAATACTTTGAAGAGAGAGTATGTACTGAAAATGTTAAGTGGTGAGTTAAATTTACAATTTTTCAAACTGTACTCATGTTCATGATGCCATGTACTGCTTCCTTGTCCAATTTTATAATGTCTTTTTTGTTACTTCAAATGGAAATAAGGCCCGACAATGTGCTATTTTGTCTATGCACCCTTACCATTTGTTCACTATTGTATGCCAGTTTACTAAACAAGATTAAGTTACAGATTACTACCAACCATCAAGGTAAAATGGCAATCTTAAAGCTTAAATGTGAAGCTAGCTAGCTTAAATTCTCCTTGATCTGTACTATTGAAGTTACAAATGCTCAATCTTAGTTATGTGCTGCCCAACAAATATAGTTTGCTATTCTTTGTTCTGAACACATGGAAAACATTACTTTGTTCAAGAAAAATGTTGAAGATTAACAAGGCAGGCTTTTATTCTCCTGGTAGTAAGATAATATTATGTTTTCCCTTCAGAATTTAAGCTATATGTTATCTTGGCCACTTGGCCTAGCCATTTTGGACTTGTTAGCTGGAAGAAGAAAAATACTACTACTCCACTATTACATTTATTTGAGAGATTGTACTTGCAGTAATCAGCTATCCATCCTGATGCAGAATTGCAGAGTGATGAGCGTACCAGGGAGTAGGGAACATGTTCAGTTGGAACATGTTTACTGTGAGCTAGTTAGTGTTGGAGGATCAGCAGTATGGACTGATATTTTCCATGATCTGCTAGTGAAAGCCTTCATTTTTTTAAGACAAATCTTGCTTTATCTTCACTTTTTAGACAAATCTGGCTTTTACTCACATATAAAGTTTTCTTATGCTTTGCTAGATGACACAAATAGAAGATGAGAAACTACTGCTATTGGCTGTCAGCTTTTCAATCCAGATGAACTTTGGAAGTTGTCATATAGGGGACTGGTGGTGGTTTTGGAAAAGAATGAAGAGTTTGTATCTGAAGTTGCAGGCACTTCTTTGGAGTGTCAGTTACGGAGAGTTTATAACTTTCTATTATAGTAACATAACATGTGCTTCAGTGTTGCATGACCTCAGCTCAAGATTTGTTCTGTAGCATAATTTGCAGTTGAAGTTCTAAAGATTTCATTTGAGTTTTGACTGCTGGGAGTTTTAGAGCTTTCTATTATGATATGACACGCACATCATGTATTAACAGCTGCTTAAATTTTGTTCGGTTTGGAGCCAGCTTTATTGATCCATGTACGTCATGTGACTTCCAGAGTTTCAGCACAGTATTATTGATTCGCTTGTTGATCGTGTATTAACATGTACATCCACCATGTTGATCAGATCATTCATTGTTTGGTGCGGCAGCTCAGCGAAACGACGACTTAAGAGTATTCCAATTACATGGTTCCAAACCAAAAACTTTTTAGAATTAGAGAGGCCAATTTTTATCTGGCCTTATTGAAAGTTGAGAGAGAGGGGAGCTCTGAGTAGAAGTAGAGTGGCTATAATGTGCATTAACCCAGCTACGTTATTGGAGTCATCAATATGGTTCGGTCGATTGAAACATTTCAAGCTCCAACAACAGCATTCACCAATGTGCTAGCCGTGAACAAGAACATACAGCTCGAAAAGTAGCGCTTTTTCTTGTTAAAAAAATAGCACGAGGACGCTAAATTTTAGCATTGAAGAAGGGGAGACAACAAGCACAAACCAGCAAAAAAGAAGGGAAAAAAGAAACCTTGCAAACAAAACAGAACAAAACAAATACTATATATAAAGATGATCACCAACCTGCTACATGGTGATGGTGGTCAAGAAAAACCTCAACTAAACTGGGAAAGGCTTGCTACTCGTTAGTTCCAGCCTTTATAGGTATCTCTCTCAGTTAGTTCCCACCTCTACCGCTTGTTCCCTTGTGGTTACAACTTGTGTATCTCCTGCGGGAAAGCAAAATCACGGGACTGGTCTCTCTCACTTCCCCACCTCTACCGCTTGTTCCCTTGTGGTTACAACTTGTGTATCTCCTGCGGAAAAGCTCAAACGCCACTCTGGCTGTCTCTGGCCCTCTGCTTGAGAATATCATCTCTGCTTGAGAATATCATCTAGTGGTGGGATTTGACGACGCCCCGTCCCCCCTCGCACGTCCAAACCATCTTTAAATGTATTTCCAGATGTCACCCATTCCCAAGTAATGTTAACAGTAATATGTGCCGTGAGAAAAATATGCGTTTTAAATGTATGGAGAAGAGAGAGTTTCTATATCCCCTTGTTCTACCCCTTACATTAGGTATGGTGCGTGACTTCTATTGCATAGAATCAAGAAGATCAACCATCCATGCATTGAGTTTTATAAGCAGAAAAGCTGAAGAGGTACGTGGTAAGGGTAGAAATGTGATGAGAGTTGGTGTGGACGTAAAAATTTGGGTTTATGAGTGTAATGACAATGGTAGGTCAATAGTTTCCCATGGTTGAAGTGACGCGTGCATGGGTGCAGACTCATTGCTAACAAGTCAGAGACGTGCAGTAGTGCAGAACTGCAGATATGCATACGGAGATTGGAGGCCACTTCGTCGTCGAAGGGGGACTCATTGAACTTTATTAGAACTATATTTTTTTTTTCCATTTTCGGTTAGCTAGCAGCCTAGCAATTAGGCTGAAAACCTTCGAATGTGTGCCTCGTGGGAGTGTGAAAATTTTCTACAGATAGATAGAATTTGCTCAATTTTCAATTCGCAAAACATTAAAAAAAACATGTGTCTTGTACACTGCATTTAGCTTCATTTAGATTGTAGCTTATGGTTTATAGCTTAACTTTTTAAATTCTGATTGTTTGTGACAAGCAGTAGTAGAGAAAAATAGTCACATGCAATTTTGGCCGATACAGCTGAACTCAATACACTTTTTACTATGATCTTCCTATTGATCTCAACTTAAAAACCTCACTATTTAAAAGTTAGTTACTGTAGTCCTAACAAGCATAAGCCGACTTTGAGCGCTGTCAAACCCAGCCTAATTTTTTTCGATGACAAGGTAGGCTAATTAATTGTTTCTAATTGACTGTCTGTCTGGTGGGGGAGGCACATAGATGCCAATTTCTCTCTGAGTGATTGAGTTCTTCATATTTTCTGTTGAATATAAAAATGGTTCTTGCAACAAATACTGTCCACTAGTCAATCTGCCGTGCTGTGCATGGTGTGTAACAACAAAATCTAAACAGAAGATCAGACCCATCTTGTTCCAATCTAACCAACTTTTTTTTTTAAAAAAAAGCGGGAGAATGTGTCAAAACTCAAAACTGGTTGGATGCTTGACAGCGTTGCTGCAGCCTGCTGGAGCTCTTAACATACATGCTATTTAACTATTAGCCCATAAAAGGTTCAAAGCTCAAACCCCTTCTATCTTCCGGTACACATGAGATAAATACGGTCACCATCTCTCCTAGTCATGGGCATGTTTGGCAACGGCTGCGGTTTATGATTTTTGACTGAAATTTTTGAATTTTGACTATTTACGGTACAGATTACGGAGAGAGATACTCACTTGCGATTTTGGATGGTACAGATGTTGGGTTTTTAACATATACATCGTTTAACTTATAGACCCCGTCTTGAGAAAATACTCCGTTTGAAAGTTAGGTATTGTAGCAAAAGCCAAAAGCCGATCCTATGTACCGACTTTGTTGGAAGAAGTGAACGTACCTAGCCATGATTTCTTCTTAACCAAATTAATCTTGCTCAACGAGAATCCAAGGTTTAGGATGAATTTTCTCGGAATAGATGATCGGAAAAATATCTTCTCGACTACTAAGAAAACACTGCTACCATGAAGGCCCAGCCGATTCTCAAAGTGAAACCAATCACGGCAAATGCGAGGGGAAAAATAGACAAGTACTACTGCAGAGGGTCATGAACTAGATGCACTGCAAACTCTCTATATACTTGATGTTACCCTGGAAGTTCAGTGCTATCCTGCACATGCAGATGCAGGTTGTTGGCTTCATGGCTCTTCTTGCGACCCCCAGTCAACCTCAGTGCTTTGCTAGGAACAGTTTCGCTAGACAATGATATAAGAAAATGTTGGTCAGGTCCCATTTGTCACTTGGTTTTCTCTGATGCCGCCCATTCTCAAGAGTGTTAACCTACAGTGGACATGTTCTTTTGTGGCTGCGGCTTGTGACTTTTGACTATGGCTTGTGACTTTTGGCTGTTTGTCTGAGAGATTGCAGAGTAACTGAAATTTACGTGCAGCTTTTGCCGATATAAGAATTTTGCTCATCATGTTGGCTCAATGGCGGCGACAATGGAGTGTGAAGCTGTGACGAAGGAGAAAGCAATGCATGAGGAGCCTGAATAGAAATTAAAAGAAAGGCAACTGCTGAATTGCATTAGACAAGATTGTCGATCCAAACGCATATGCTTCTTGCACTTGCAAATACTTTGAAGAGAGAGTATGTACTGAAAATGTTAAGTGGTGAGTTCAATTTACAATTTTTCAAACTGTACTCATGTTCATGATGCCATGTACTGCTTCCTTGTCCAATTTTATAATGCCTTTTTTGTTACTTCAAATAGAAATAAGGCCCGACAATGTGCTATTCTGTCTATGCACCCTTACCATTTGTTCACTATTGTATGCCAGTTTACTAAACAAGATTAAGTTACTGATTACTACTAACCATCAAGGTAAAATGGCAATCTTAAAGCTTAAATGTGAAGTTAGCTAGCTTAAATTCTCCTTGATCTGTACTATTGAAGTTACAAATGCTCAATCTTAGTTATGTGCCGCCCAACAAATATAGTTTGCTATTCTTTTGTTCTGAACACATGGAAAACATTACTTTGTTCAAGAAAAATGTTGAAGATTAACAAGGCACGCTTTTATTCTCCTGGTAGTAAGACAATATTATGGTTTCCCTTCAGAATTTAAGCTATATGTTATCTTGGCCACTTGGCCTAGCCATTTTGGACTTGTTAGCTGGAAGAAGAAAAATACTACTACTCCACTATTACATTTATTTGAGAGATTGTACTTGCACGCTTTTATTCTCCTGATGCAGAGAGCCTACCAGGGAGTAGGGAACATGTTCAGTTGGAACATGTTTACTGTGAGCTAGTTAGTGTTGGAGGATCAGCAGTAGGGACTGATATTGTCCATGATCTGCTAGTGAAAGCCTTCTTCATTTTTTTCAAGACAAATCTTGCTTTATCTTCATTTTTTAGACAAATCTGGCTTTTACTCACATATAGGGGGTGTTCGGCAGTGAAGAAGCCGGTTGGCTTCTCGCAGCTGCTACAATACCTAACTTTTAAATAGAGCATTTTTTCAAGATAGGACCTACAAGTTAAACGTAGTACACGTTAAAAACTTAATATCTATACCAGCCAAAATCGCAAGTGACTATCGATCTCTCCGTAATCTGTACCGTAAACAGCTAAAATTCAAAAATTTCAGCCAAAAGCCATAAGCCACAGCCAAAAATAACAGGCCCATAAACTACTGTTGGCTGTCAGCTTTTCAATTCAGATGAACTTTGGAAGTTGTCATATAGGGGACTGGTGGTGGTTTTGGAAAAGAATGAAGAGTTTGTATCTGAAGTTGCAGGCACTTCTTTGGAGTGTCAGTTACGGAGAGTTTATAACTTTCTATTATAGTAACATAACATGTGCTTCAGTGTTGCATGACCTCAGCTCAAGATTTGTTCTGTAGCATAATTTGCAGTTGAAGTTCTAAAGATTTCATTTGAGTTTTGACTGCTGGGAGTTTTAGAGCTTTCTATTATGATATGACACGCACATCATGTATTAACAGCTGCTTAAATTTTGTTCGGTTTGGAGCCAGCTTTATTGATCCATGTACGTCATGTGACTTCCAGAGTTTCAGCACAGTATTATTGATTCGCTTGTTGATCGTGTATTAACATGTACATCCACCATGTTGATCAGATCATTCATTGTTTGGTGCGGCAGCTCAGCGAAACGACGACTTAGAGTATTCCAATTACATGGTTCCAAACCAAAAAACGGTATTGAAATAAAAAAAAACCCATCCCCACTTGAACCAAACAAACTTAGTAACCATCCATTCCCCCACCGAATAACAGTGCATTCCCATTCGATTACCCATTACTTCACCATTCGTGAACCAAACGCCACTAAGTCTTGACATTCTCGCGGCCTTCACAACCGACGGTGTTGACATCGTGTCAGTGTCAGCAGTATATGGAGCTGTGGTTCGCTGGCTGGGCACCTACAAGGTGTTCTATGCTGAGGATCTCGTGGACAGCTGCCATGTCCTGCTAGCAACCACCGTCAACTTGACCACCGGTCATGGCCTGTTCTTTTTTATTGTGTCTTATAGATTTTGGCTGCGGCTTATGGGTTTTAGATTGTTCGTGTGAAAAATTATAGAGTAGCAGAAACTTACATGTGGTTTTGTCAATATAAATAAAGTCGGTACTGTAGGATCGTCGATAGCAATCAGAGGGGGTGAATAATTGTAATTTGCAGCGGAAACTTTTTCTTAAAATTCCTGTCTTCTAATCGATTAATCTGAAAAATGGAAAGAACAAAAACAGAAAAAAAAACCGAGCAGTTTTCTTCGTGTGCACTTCTATGCTCTGATCTTATTTGGTCTTGAGCCAAATCATGCATGCAGAATCTATGAGAACTTAATTAGCACTAATCACTAATTACTTTTCTAATCACCTCCTCCAGTCACTAATCAATTGCTATCCCGACGCATGCATGAATCATAAACTTTAAGATTTAATGCTAAAAACTAGAGAGGGGAAAAATCTAATTAGCTTTACTTAATCACCTAGCATTTATTACCTAGTCTTCTAATCATAGCTAATCATGAATTAAAATATGGCAATCTGAATGGCAACTATCGGCTAGACCTCTGTACATGCATGTAACTCACCGGTGAAAGCGATTGGACGCGGACATGCCGCTGCGTCGCCTGCGCACGGAACGAACGCGCGAGACACGTGAAGACCGTGCGCCTCCTCGAGCACGCCTCCGCACACGCGCGAGACGCGAGAAGACCGTGCGCCTGCAAAAACCGTACACCTTGGTCGCCGCTCACAACTCCATGCACGCCGCTCGAGTAAGGTTGATGACGGACGAAGAAATTCGAGATGTCGACGAGACCAAAACGACGCGCAAGAAAAACACGCCGCCGGCTATTTTTCTTTCGGAATAGATCTATTATTCCTGTATCATGGTAGTTACAAAATACTTTTCTAGCACTCTTAAACCTTAGCACAAAATAGCCTCTCCAAAAGCCACACCTCTTATCACAACTGCTGTCTCCTTTTATACGGCCTCCTACGAATCCTATTTAATTTCTACTCAAAATCCTAATCCAACTCATCCAACATATGAATCCTATTCAAACTCTACTTAAAATCCTAATCCAACTCATCCAACTAGACTCGGGCCTTTTTATATCAACTAGGCTTTTGGCCCACTAATTTTCAAGAGATCCGAAACCCTTCGTAACACGGGTTTTTCAAAATTTCAACTTTCCTAACGCGTCACGTGTCGAAGCCTCCAGGACCGCACCTCCCGTAACTTCTTCACGTATCATCCACCACGTATCGTAGCCTCCGGACCGCACCTCGGTAGCTCCAACACGTATCATCCATCTCTGATCTCCATGCGTCCCAAACATGAGCCCGACCATCTCGCATGACATCCTCGACCGGCTGGACCTCAGATCTCCTCATCCTAGTTCTAGTCCTACTCGTCACCGACCATGATCACCTCCATGCTCAACCTGCACATGCAAAGACCAAAGAATATTCTTCCGGTACAAGTTCATCCAAACTTGACCAACATCAGTCCATACACACACACCCGCCAACACACCTCGCATAACTTCGATAAACAATATTATCAAATATTCATCATCATAAATTAACCGTTGTCAATTATTCATCACCAAAATAACCTAGACCTAACCACATGGTCTAACAGGTACAGTATGTACTACAATTAACTAGTAGACCATATCTTAAAAAGATACTCCGTTTAAAAGCTAGTTACTGTAGAAAAACCAAATAACAGCTTTTAGAAGCCGAAAGAACAGAGCCACATGTGTGTCATCCATGGGCACAATCCTATTAGAAGACAGTATGACACTCACCTGCATCGCCATGAACCCATTGCCGGTGATGGGCGCGTTCTCGGCATGGACCCCAACCCCTAATCACCGGCGATACGAAAATTAAACAGAGTTTTCCATCTGCGTCGCGTTGTCAGCGCTTGTGTTGGCAAACGAATCAGCGAATGTCCTGATTTGACCCGTTTTAGAATTAGAGGGGCCAAATTTTACCTGGCCTTATTGAAAGTTGAGAGAGAGGGGAGCTCCGAGCCCAGCTACGTTATTGGAGTCATCAATATGGTTCGGTCGATTGAAACATTTCAAGCTCCAACAACAGCAGTCACCAATGTGCTAGCCGTGAACAAGGAGAACATACAGCTCGAAAAGTAGCACTTTTTTATTTTAAAAAAAATAGAACGAGGACGCTAAATTTTAGTATTGAAGAAGGGGAGACAACAAGCACAAACCAGCAAAAAAGAAGGGAAAAAAAAGAAACGATGCAAACAAAACAAATACTATACATAAAGATGATCACCAACCTGCTACATGGTGATGGTGGTCAAGAAAAACCTCAACTAAACTGGGAAAGGCTTGCTTCTCGTTAGTTCCAGCCTTTATAGGTATATCTCTCAGTTAGTCCCAGTCGGCAAAATCACGGGACTAGTCTCTCTCACTTCCCCACCTCTATCGTTTGTTCCCTTGTGGTTACAATTTATGTATTTTCTGCGGAAAAGCAAAATCACGGGACTGGTCTCTCTCACTTCCCCACCTCTACCGCTTGTTCCCTTGTGGTTACAACTTGTGTATCTCCTGCGGAAAAGATCAAACACCACTCTGGCTGTCTCTAGCCCTCTGCCTGAGAATATCATCTCTGCTTGAGAATATCATCTAGTGGTGGGATTTGACAGCACCCCGTCTCCCCTCGCACGTCCAAACCATCTTTAAATGTATTTCCAGATGTCACCCATTCTCAAGTAATGTTAACAGTAATATGTGCCGTGAGAAAAATATGCGTTTTAAATGTATGGGGAAGATATAATTTCTATATCCCCTTGTTCTACCCTTACATTAGGTATGGTGCGTGACTTCTATGGCATAGAATCAAGAAGATCAACCGTCCATGCATTGAGTTTTATAAGCAGAAAAGCTGAAGAGGTACGTTGTAAGGGTAGAAATGTGATGAGAGTTGGTGTGGACGTAAAAATTTGGGTTTATGAGTCTAATGACAATGGTAGGTCAATAGTTTCCCATGGTTGAAGCGACGCGAGCATGGGTGCAGACTGATCGCTAACAAGTCAGAGACGTGCAGTAGTGCAGAACTGCAGATATGCGTACGGAGATTGGAGGCCACTTCGTCGTCGAAGGGGGACTCATTGAACTTTATTAGAACTATATTTTTTCCGTTTTCAGTTAGCTAGCAGCCTAGCAATTGGGCTGAAAACTTTCGAATGTCTGTACCTCGCGGGAGTGTGAAAATTTTCTACAATCAGATAGAATTTGCTCAATTTTCAATTCACAAAACATTAAAAAAAACATGTGTCTTGTATACTGCATTTAGCTTCTTTTGGGCCTGTTTTTTTTTTTTTGCTGAAACTTATAGTTTTTGGCTGCGGTTTGTGGCTTTTGGGCTATTCGTGCTTGAGATAACAGAGTAACAGAAACTCACTTGCAATTTTTACGATATAAATGAAGTCGGTACGGTATGTTCTATAATTAACTAGTAGATCCTATCTTGAAAAGATACTCTGTTTAAAAGCTAGTTACTGTAGAAAAGCCAAAAAACAGCTTTTAGAAGTTAAAAAAGGCATGTTTGATATGGTTGCGGCTTATGTCTTTTGGCTGAAATTTTTGAATTTTAGCTGTTTGCGGCAAAGATTACGGAGAGAGATACTCGCTGGCGATTTTAGTTGATACAGATGTTGGGCTTTTAACGTGTACTACAATTAACTTGTAGACACCGTCTTGAAAAAATACTCTATTTGAATGTTATGTATTGTAGCAAAAGCCAAAAGCCGCTTTTAGAAACCGTTAAAGAACAGGCCCAAAGATTTTAGCTTATTGCTTATAGCTTAATTTTTTGAATTCTGACTGTTTGTGAGAAGCAATACGTAGAAAAAAAAACCGCATGCGATTTTGGCTGGTGCAGCTAAAATCAATATACTTTTTACTATAATATTTCTATTAACTCCGACTTAAAAAATATATTGTTTAAAAACTAGTTATTATAGTCTTAACAGGCATAAGCCGATTTTGGGGCCTAATTTTTTTCGATGACAAGGTAGGCTAATTAGTTGTTCTAAATGACTGTCTGTCTGGTGGGGGAGGTACATAGAAGCCAATTTCTCTGAGTGCTTGAGTACTTCATATTTTCTGTTGAATATAAAAATGGTTCTTGCAACAAATACTATCCACTAGTCAATCTGCCGTGCTGTGCATGGTGTGTAACAACAAAATCAAACAGAAGATCAGACCCATCTTGTTCCAATCTAACCAACTTTTTTTTTTAAAAAAAAAGCGGGAGAATGTATCAAAACTCAAAACTGGTTGGATGCTTGACAGCGTTGCTGCAGCCTGCTGGAGCTCCTAACATACATGCTATTTAACCATTAGCCCATAAAAGGTTCAAAGCTCAAACCCCTTCTATCTTCCGGTACACATGAGATAAATACGGTCACCATCTCTCCTAGTTAGGAAACTTTAATAATTTGCCACTCTTATGAGTAGAGTGGCAAAGGATTTGCCACCCTGGTCCACTGTCAGTGACTCAGGTGGCCACACATGTAAGTGACAGCGATAATTGGCTAATGTTAAGAGTGGCAAAAAATTGAATCTCCCCCTAGTTATGGGCCTGTTTGGCAACAGATGCGGTTTATGGTTTTTGGCTGAAATTTTTGAATTTTGACTGTTTACGGTACAGATTACGGAGAGAAATACTCACTTGCGATTTTGGATGGTACATATATTGGGCTTTTAACGTGTACATCGTTTAACCGTCTTGAGAAAATACTCCGTTTGAAAGTTAGGTACTGTAGCAAAAACCAAAAGCCTACAGTTTCGAAGGAAAAGAACAGACCCTATGTACCGACTTTGGTTGGAAGAAGTGAACGTACCTAGCCATGATTTCTTCTTAACCAAAATAATCTTGCTCAACGAGAATCCAAGGTTTAGAATGAATTTTCTCGGAATAGTTGATCGGAAAAATATCTTCTCGACTACTAAGAAAACACTGCTACCATGAAGGCCCAGCCGATTCTCAAAGTGAAACCAATCACGGCAAATGCGAGGGGAAAAATAGACAAGTACTACTGCAGAGGGTCATGAACTAGATGCACTGCAAACTCTCTATATACTGATGTTACCCTGGAAGTTCAGTGCTATCCTGCACATGCAGATGCAGGTTGTTGGCTTCATGGCTCTTCTTGCGACCCCCAGTCAACCTCAGTGCTTTGCTAGGAACAGTTTCGCTAGACAATGATATAAGAAAATGTTGGTCAGGTCCCATTTGTCACTTGGTTTTCTCTGATGCCGCCCATTCTCAAGAGTGTTAACCTACAGTGGCATATTCTTTTGTGGCTGCGGCTTGTGACTTTTGACTATGGCTTGTGACTTTTGGCTATTTGTCTGAGAGATTGCAGAGTAACTGAAATTTACGTGCAGCTTTTGCCGATATAAATGAAGTCGGTGCAGTATATATTACAATTAACTATTAAACCCTATCTTAAAAAAACACCTCGTTTAAAAACTAGTTATTATAGAAAAGCCAAAAACCGCTTAAGATCAGAGCCAACGATGTTTAAACATTGGAAAAGAGATCCAAGAGGGGAGAATAATATAACAACACGTACCCACATGTACACACGCTTGGTAGCAGATCTATATGCCATAAAACACTTGTTTCCTTCATGTGCCTATGCCTTTTCATCCAACGTTCTGCCCTAACATTCAGTATTATTAATAGCAGTGTGCAAAAGGACACAGTACCTTTAAGAGTCTTTTGTGGCGAGGAAGAAATTTTGGGTTCATCAGCGATAACGATATATTACGGTAATCACTTGTAAATGGTGCATGCGCCGTTGATCCCACATTGTCTAGTGCACAAGTTTGTGGTGGTTAAGATTTGTGGGTTTGAATGCCCATTTTACTTGAAACAAACGCTTTGAAATGAGGATAATGGCTTGTTTTTAATTTGTGGACGATCTGTCTTGTGTCTATGAGCAAGTCCGATGTACGGGACTCATGATTAGTCACTATCCTCACAATCATAAATTCAAGTGAACTTTTTAGGAAAAAGTACATCCTAGTTATTCAACTCTTCATTTCGTCTAATTTTCATCCCTCATTTACAAAACGAGTAGAACTCTGTCTCCCAACTATCAAAACCGGAACACAACACGTCCAAAGTCCAATTGTATTGGTGATTTTAGGTGACATGGCATCCTAGTTGGCAATTAAGCTAACATAGCTTGATGAATTTGGAAAAACTTTATGCGGCCTAGCTATCATGCATCCTCGTTTTCCTCTCCTCTTCCTTTTCTTCCTCTTATCTCTCTTCCTCACCTTCTTCTTCCTGACACGCCCAAGGAGGTCTACCGCCACCTTCCGATCTGCCTCGCTGACCTCCCCCCACCATCCTTGCAAAACATCTATAGCCTCCCTCTTCCTTGACTACAGTGTCGTAGCGGATGGAGGGTCAGGTTCCTCAAGTGTACGTTGCGGTCTATGATGGCATGGCGATCCCCTGTGGCATGTAGTTCCACCTGGATGAGGACGACACGTTTTTCCCTCCCCTTACACTCGTGACCATGCCAGCACCCCGCTGAGCACTATACTCACCCTTGAGCACAGTAGAGAGCAATTTTGCCCCGCAACCACCTAGATAATCTTCTCAAAATCTTCTCAAATTAACCATGACATCACATTCCTGACTTCTTTGTGATTCTACCAGCACCCTTCTCGCCGCTGAAGCTCACAAGGGGGCCACTAGAGTCAAACCGTGCCACCGCCCTCCTGTTGGAACTGATATGGCAATCAGAGGGGGTGAATGATGTTTTCATATTCAACCCCCCAAAAGGTATTCCAAAACTTTCACTGCACTATCTATTAGAAGCTAGGAAGATCAGATTTGTCCACCAACAAAGCACTCACAAAAGCACGAAAGCAAATGGAGTTCAACTCCTCAGGGATGTTTGGACTGCTATGAGGGGTTGGACTGGTTGAGCAATCTAACAGTCAAAGATGGCCGGTCTAATCAGCCTCTGGTTAGACCGTAGGTCTTGGGATGGTCGGACTGCTCCCCTGATCCCAGAACTAGAAATCAGTCTGAGCCAAAACCAAAAATGGTGCAATCTTCAAATGATTAAAAACTTTGCACACACCTTGCTAAGGATCTTATGAACCTAAAGTTCTAATGTTTCTGACAAGCAAGGTTGCACCAAAATTGGGTAAAACTCAAGAATTTGAGATATGACTAGCTTGTGGATTGAAGATGGTAAAGATGGCTCTAGATGAATTCCCACATGTCACAGCATGTAAGAGCACTCAAATATTCAAGGACAAAATCCTACGAGCAAGATATCACTAAAAGAGCTCTAAATCGAACCAAAATGGGCAACCTTCAATATCTTACTATAGCTAGTCTCTAGATGGATGGAATATGATCCTCATAATGCATCTTCATCACTTACACACTCTTAGAACCTACCAAGATCAAGAGGGAAGGAGAGAGGGCAAAACACCAACCAAAACAAGTACAAAATCAACAAGAGCAAGAACTCACCATGTAAGATGAACATGATTGATTTATTGCAACTTGTAGATGAAGGTTTTACAACCACTCCACTATAGAGGATAGAGCTCTCACAAGAACACACACCTAAAGCTTCCACCACAATAAAGTCTCTCTCACAAACCCTAATGAATAGATGATTGGTTGGTTCATGCTTCCAATCACCCCCTCCCTACTCATACAGATGGAGCAACCATCTCACATCTAGTCCTAATGGATACTATCCATTAGTACAACTGGAGAAACCTGTTAAATCACACATCAGGTTTTACACACATATGACTTATGCATACTTCCCAAATAGCATAAGCTCAACCCACTAATGAGCAAACTTTCCCATCCACTTGGCCTCATCAGTGTCCTCTTAACCTAAACTGCTCTCCCAACACCCTCCAAGTGCTATAGTTTTGGTCCCATCTCTATTTTTTAGTATTTTGGCTTTCCCACAAAACACCCTCGCCTTGACCATGGACAAGACAGAGTAGCTTTGCGCAGTGAGAAGACCAGACAGAGAAACTTTGTGTAGCAACTATACCAGACGAGGCAGCTTTGTGCAGTGACAAGACCACATGGGGCAGCTTTGCATAGTGACAAGACCACATGGGTAGCTTTGCGCAACGACAAAACCACACGTGCCAGTTTTGCATAGTGACAACACCAGACGAGGTAGCTTTGTGCAGTGACTATACCAGACGGGGCAACTTTATGCAGCGATAAGATCACACGGGGCAGCTTTGTCCACCGATAAGACCACACGGGCCAGCTTTGCGCTTCAACTTTTCTAAAAGACAAGACAACACTCTACCTCGCAGGATACTCACTTAAAATTAACCACACCATGCCAACCATTTAGCCTATAAAATGAGATGGAATAGATTTGGAAGAGAACATTACACAACCAAACCAAACACTACATCGGAGCTTACTTAACAACGTCGGAATGGACAAGAGGCATAAAAAGTAATGGGACAAGATGATGAAATAATGGGAGGAGACCCGCGAGCTAGCAAAGTCTGCTGCTGCCCATGACGAACAAGAAGGGATGCCGCGGCTCGAGCTGAACAAGCGGAGCATGCCAGGAGGTCAGCTCTCCGCAATGATGTCCCCCGTAGGAATAACTCCATCCCGAACATTTCCAACCGAGTGTTCGCTGCAACACCCACCTGAGGGAGAGACGCCACCCCTCTGTTGGTGCACGAACCCACGTAAGTTTTTTAAGTTTAAGCAATGGCTCAGCCTAGCCATGCATTATTGGGATTGCGCAAACTACTCATGTGACTATCTCGGCCACCATCGGGACACGAGCAGCTATCGGCAGCCGGTAGGGACCAGTTACGGTGTGTTCCCCCTACTACTTCTCTTTTAAAGTATGCACTAACAACCTCTCCCATCTAATCGCAGTCTCCGAAACCGCTATGTGGCTAGCACAAGTGGATTGACCTAGAGATCCACCCACATGACCAGTGAGCTCTCGACTTCGAGGAGTGAGATGTCAAAAGGGCCTACGAGATCCAGGAGGAGAAGCATCGCAATGACGAGCAAACCGAGCGTATACGTTGGGCAACGAGCGCGAGGCTCATGAGAGGAAGCATGAGAAAAAGAGAGAAATGCCAGTCAAGGCAAAAGAGGCCGCTGAGGAGTTTAACGCTGAGCTCGTAAGAAAAGAAAAATAGCTCCGGTCCACGAAGTAGGCCGCGCCGTCCTGCACTAACTGGTCCCCTGAAGATCAAATTTAGTTCCATTCCAAAAAGGCGCATATATATCGTAGGAATAGTTCGGTTTGTTGCATCGTGCATTATGCTCTTTCTTATGCATGTAACCAAACCCAACGCGTTGTGTTACTCCCAACTTTACTATGAGTTTATTTTAATTCGGACATGCGTATTTTCTTATCTTTTCGCATTCAATTATTCGTGTAGCAATAATTGCAACAACATTAACAAACAAGTTCTCCATGTATGAATTCCCGGTTACATCACAATATCACTAACCTTTGTACTTACCAATTGTTGTTATTTCAATCATTCTTAAAAAAAATTTATGAAATTTCTTACATTACAACAACATACGACGATCGTAAACTGTTATTGTGAATCTAACAGATTGTTTACCATTCATAATTTACGAAAATCACAAATGGATCAACTGATATTGCCTTCCGTTTGCAGTCGCTGAATAGCCTAGTGACTACAAATGTTGTCGCCCAGCCGTTAGGCAAAAGGCTCCAATAGCCCAACGACTCGGCAACTGGAACATGTTGCCCAACGGCCCACGGACAATTTGCACATTGCGCGGTCATTGGGCGATAGGTTCTAGTCGCCCAACGGTTCGGCGACTAGAAGTCATTTCTGTAAAAAAAAATTGTGCGGGTTTATTTCTGTTATTTCGAATAAAATATAGATTATATACAAAAAAATTCCCAAAGACCCTAAGCATGGTATATGCAAATTTTCTTCTCTTTTGATTAAGAATTTTGGAAGTTTCACAATTCTTGGTCTTGACTCAGGCTGTTTTTCTGTTCTGAAAAACAGGAGGACCATTAGACAGCTCCTATACCCAGTCGAACCGGCCACCTATTAGACCATGGTGTTCAAACCAGTCAGGCTATCCACTGGTCAGACTGTCAGGTGCGTGCCTATCAGATTGTCTATCGGTTAAACCATACTCTGTGGCGATCAGACCATTGAGGTGATGAAAAATCTCTCTTGAACTTTTGAGGTTGTTGTTTTGTTGTAGTCTTTCAATTCTGATTTTTTTATAGCTCTGTAACCGTTAAAGAATTTACGAATCTCAAATTTTGTGACACACCATTTACCCATGTTGCCATTACCGGTCTAACAATACCTCTGCAAACCAAGAACCAAATACAAATTCGATATTCCAAGCCCAACTTGCATTACAATGAGTTCAGAATGACTGGGCTGCGTCCCAGTCAAGTACACACATATCATCCTCTGCCTGGTCGACTCACTGCTAGGCTAGGCATCAGCAAACCATCAAGCTTGATTCAAGTACAGCTAAGCCGAGCCACATGAATTTAGCGTCACACGCAACGGCACGAACGAACCAAGCTAGCTGTACCACTATGTACAAACAAGGAGCACCTGATCGATCAGCGCGTGAGGACTGGGATGGCGTAGGGCGGCGGCGGCACGGGGGGCGGCGGGGCGGCGAAGGGAGGCTGCGGAGGACGAGGAACTGCACGCGCCGCGGAAAGATGCGCGGCGCCGCGGACAGCAGCCGCTCCATGGCGCGCGCCACCGCCGCCGTGTACTCCTCCAGCAGCGCCGCCATGATCGCCACCAGGATCATCTCTCCCTCACTCCCCGGCTCTTCTCTCCGTTTGTGAATTGTGCGTGTGTGCCAACGTGCAGGGGGGTGGGATCTGCTGCTTTTTGGCGTTGGGTTCTGCTGCTCAGGTTTTCGGCTCCTTGGATCGCGGTTTCTAGAAATGGGTGCTACGCGATGGATGTTTTCGTTCGACTCTGTTTTTTTATTTTGTCAGAGTAATGGCAACCTTATCCGATGCCGTGCTGTGGGGCCACGCTGGTCTGGTGCAGATCTTTATTTGGGGATAATTATTAGGGCTACTCTGGTGGTACACCTTGAGAAACTGTAATGCATCGTGCCTACTTTTTAGTTTTTATTAGTTTGTTCAATCGAATCCCTGGCTATTCCCTACTTTTTAATTTGATGAGATGGTGCTCAATTTAATGATGGCTTTTTGACTTTTTTTTAGTTAGCTTATTTTTATTGTAGTTGATAGTAATTTATTTAATTTAATTAAATTTAAAAAGATAAAAATAGAAAAAATAGATTAGCCTATTACGAACAATGCAAAGGAATACAGAGAAAAAAAAACAAAAGACAAAAAAATCCTAAAAACCAAAAACCAAAAAAATAAAATAAAAGAATAGTGAATTAAAAACCAGAAGCGAGAAGCTAAGATTGAAATGAGCGGGGCTGGAACTATTTAATTTATATATTTATCTGCAACTTAATTAAGAAAAGATCAGCTATCCCAACATCCAAATATCTAAAAAGCGATTCAACCAAACAAGATTATCATAATTCACTGCAACGCCAGAGGAAGCTTGACCCGAGAGCTAAAAGCAGCAAATTGATTGCGGAAGAAGGTGTACGTTGATTTGGAAAAGAAGAAAAGCATACACTCTTATTAGCGATTTCCTTAGGTACAATCAAGCTGCCCTGCTCAATGTGGCAAGTTTCTAGTTTTTTACACTGTAGAGACTGAAAATGTATTATAACAGTTGTTAATTTTTTCTAAATAATTAAATTTAAAATTTTAAAAATATTATATTATTATAGACAATACGAAAGAATAAAAAAACAAAAAACAAAAAAAGATAAAATTAAAAAGTTAGAAGTTAAAAATTGAAACTGTTTAGTACAGGACCTTGATGCGAAAACAGATCCTTAGGCATGAACTCGCCGAAGATTTAAGCCCCGCTCGGTTAGACTGAAAAGCTGTGGCTTATAGCTGAAATTGTATTGTAGCGGCTGAAATTTCACTGTAACTGAATATGGCTTATTTGACATAACTAAATTTTAAAAAAAATTAAAATAGAAAAAATATGCTAACTCATCACGGACAACCGCAAATGAATACGAGAAAGAAGAATCGGTAAAAAAGCTAAAAATTTAAAAAAATAAAATTTATAAAAAATAAAAAATAAATTAGAAGTTAGAAGCTGAAGTCGAATCCAGTGGACCTTACTTGGGAAGCAAAGGTGTGCGTTACTTGCAAAAGGACAAAAAAGAACACCCGCCGGTAGTGGATACACCTTGCGTCGCGTGCTTATCACGAACGGGCATTATCATTTCCCTCTGACGTGACAAACGATCAAATTTCGTACCGATTAGCTGGATCGACGCTCGTCTATAGACAAGCCCAAAAACACTTTGATGTGACTGACGACATGATGTTTAATTTTTTTGAAGGAGCACTAGATAGACGTGTATACAACTCCCACGTCATTTACTCACACCACACATAAAATATATACATTCCTATCACCTACACATATTATTCGTAAATAAATCAGATGTAAACATGAATCCATGCTGTTTTATTTAGGTCCTGGCTGTTTCAATTTTAGCTTCTAACTTTAGAATTATTTTTTACTATTTATAAATTTCGTCTTTTTTTAAATTTTTGGTTTTTTTGAGCTTTTTTGCAGGTTCTCTTTTCTCGTATTCGTTTGTGTTGTTCGTGATGAGTTAGCATATTTTTTCTATTTTAATTTTTTTTTAAATTTAATTACGCAAAATAAGTCATATTTAGCTACAGTAAAATTTCAGATACTACAGTGTAATTTTAGCCATAAGACACAGGTTTTCCGCCCAACCGAGCGGGCCTTAAGCATGCATATATATCTATTTTTTATTTAAGCGAGCACGCATTGTAGGAGGCTCAAACATGGACAGACTTTCCCAGCGACAACGCGCTCCAGCCTAGGAACGGAAACGGATCAAATGTAAATTAAAAATCTCAAATACGAATATAAATTTATATATTTAAAACTAATATAAATAGAATTCTAATCGAATATGTACTTAATTCAGTCGAATGCGAACACCTTAAAACTTTTGTAATAATTCTTGGTAGAAAAAATTTATATAATATGACTACACGTCTACATGAAATAGCTGTGTAGTGAATAGAGTTAGAAATTATACAAAATAAATTTCACTTCTTGTTTGTGAACTAGAAAATTGCTTCCTACAATCATTCCTTGGAAGGTCGTCAGTGATGGAACCAGGTCGAATACGAATACGAGCATTCTCTGATACGAATACGAACATTATCAAATATAGATACAAACATTCTCAAATACGAATACAACCATTCTCAAATACGAATTTTACTTACCACATTCGTATTTGTCAGATATAAACATTGGATAAATAAAATACTCTTTACCGTTTTTCATCCTTACTCAAGCCAACTGAGCTAGGCTCACTTGACAACAAAATTGTAATCAACTGGTTAATCTTGTTACGTAGCGTGCGTCGATCATTTGTTGTATACGGCAGGTGTGCAACAACGATGACCTACGAAAGCGAAGAAATCATCTAAAATAAAATACATCATCAGAGAGAGGTTGACTTACGAGTAGAGGCCCAGGAGGGCGAGAGCTTACATATACTAGGTACATACAGTACTAGCGCTACTTTTTTAAGGAAAAGTCCATTTAACCCTTAACTATTACGAAAAGTTCGAATTTTAGTCTTTGGCCCTGTTTATTTTGACTTCGGCTTATAGCTTATGACAACAACTTATGATTTTTGGGCTGTTCGTGAGAGAAAGTATAGAGTAACAGAAATCACGTGCGGTTTTAATCGATATAAATGAAGTCGTTATAGTATTTATTACAGTCAACTTATAGACTCTGTTTTAAAAAGATATTTTATTTAAAAACTAATTACCGTAGAAAACACAAAACGTAGCTTTTAGAAGCTGAAAACTTTATGGGCGTCGAATATCTGGTTTTGAAACTAGGGGCTGTAATCCGGACTTTCACAACAGTTAGAGGGTAAAACAGACTTTTCCTAATTTGTATACTACAGCTTTGTTTCCTTCGCTGTTGATCTGTTTAGTTACTGCTTAATCTTGATTCCTTCTAAAACGACCTGTTGGTAGTGACGACTTGTAAGATTCTACAAAGGATATTTTTGCGGATGAACGGATGATGTGTCGCTGCTGCCTGTTGGTCCCGAGTTATTAAAAAAAAGACAGTGATGGGAGTAAAAGCATCAAGGCTTCCAAATATCTTCAGCAGCCATGTCTGTACTTCGGTCTAATCCATGGACTGCTAGCTCGACCAAAGCAGCCAAGCAACAGACCGAGAAAGAGATGGAAAAACGATAATGTGGAATGGAATAATTCACTTATTTTTCATTCATTTTCTCTAGAGCATACCCATTGGATGGTGACATCTTACCAAGTGTACCATGTGTTCTTTCTACAGAACAAATTAACTTGGAAGCTTTCAGGCTTTGTACATAAGTAGCAGAAGTTGATTCAGGATTAGCACAAGCAAGGGAGAGTAATAGGTTTATACTTTTTGGTTGGATGATTTGCAGGCTCTCCTAAATTGTTTGGGATTTGTTTCAGGAAAAAAGGCATATCCTCACAACACTCTTCAGCTTATGATCAACTTCTAGTTTTTTTCCCAGAAAAAATGAACTTCTGGACCTTGCTATTGTTAAGGGTATTAAGATAAGGTATTAGAGATAGAGTAGGATTGTTATTCCATATATGCCTTATCTCTATATGGTAGTATATCCTCTCTTGTACTCTTATATATATGACCCTTTGGGTCTCATATCAATACACACAATATTCATAACATGGTATCAGAGCCTACCTAGGTTCTCCCGTCGACGATGTGTGTCTCGCCGCCTCGCCGGCCTCGGTCGCTCCGTTGGCCTCCTTTGCCGTCTTGCCGGCCTCCAGTGTCTCCAGCGCCTCGTCGGCTGTATCACCGGCCTCGGCGGTGCCGCCTCATCTGGATTCGCGGGCGCGGGTCGCCTCTCGATCGCCGCCTCATCCTCCGGATCTGCGCTGGCCGGATCCGCCGTCCGGCCGCTCCCAGCAGCAGCTCGGTCGCCCTGCGGCCCTCCTGCAGCTCGGCCGCTCCCACCGCTTGTGCCTCCCGCGTCGGCCACGGCCTCCATCACCGCCCGGCCGCCGCCGCCGTCCGGCCGCTCCACCACGCCGACGACCCGGCCATGGCGCGCAGCTCGCCGAGATGGAGATGTCGCGGTGCCCATGCGCCGCTTGCAAGCCGCACGAGGTCGCCGCTTCTCCTCCCGACGCCGCCGTGCCTCTCCGTCGCGTGGCGCTTCACGCTGCCTCGGCCGCTCGCCTCCGCCGCCTCACCTCGCCGCCTCGCCTCCCGGCGGCGACGCGCCGCTCCCGGCGCCCCCGCCGCTCCTCCGACCACGCCCTCTGTCCTCCCGCCGGATCCGCCGCTCGGTCGCCTCGCCCGGCCTCGACGGCCGGCGCCTCGCCGCGTCTCCGCCGTGACTCGCGCTTCTCCGGCCGCCGCCCTGCCGCCGCTCGGTCGCCCGCCTGCCTCGGCCGCGCCGCCCACCTCCTCCTCGGCGGCCTCGCGGACCCGCCGTCCGCTCCTCCGGTCGCCTCGCCGCCCTCCGCCGCCTCCTCGCCGCGCCATCGGCAACCCCCGGCCTCCTCCTCCCTGCCCCGCCTCCTCCTGCCTGCGCCCGCCTTGGGTCTTCGCTCGGTGGCGCTGCGGTCGTTCTGATCGGTTCGGTCGGTTTTGTAAACCGACCGATCGAAAAAATTGCGTGCACCGGTTACGCTTCCACTGTCGCTCCGTCGGCCTCCCTAGTCGCCGCACGTCGGCCTCCTCTTCGCGCCGCACGTCGGCCTCCTCCGCATGGCTCCGCCGTGCTCGCCGCCTCCTCCATTTGCCCGAGGTGTCGGCCTCTTCGCCGCCGATCCGGCCTTCTCCGCATGGCTCCGTCATGCTCGTCGCCCCGGCCGCCACCCAAGGTCTTGGCCTCTTCGCCGCACGTCGGCCTCGCCACATGTCGGCCTCCTCCCATTGCGCCGCACGTCGGCCTCGCCGCGACGTCGGCCTCGCCGACGTCGGCCTCTCTTCGCGCGCCGCACGCCGGCCTCCCAAAGATGGTTCGTACTCGCCGCTTTCGTCGGCATCTCTTTCTTGTCGCTCATTGCGCTCGTGGTCGTCTTCCTCGGCCTCATCTACCGCTCCCGGGGCCACCCCGGCAGCTCTACCATCGCTCTGCCGACTCCGTCGTCTGAGGTCGGCCGTCACCGGCCCCGCTCGACTCCACAGCCGCCTCCGGCCTCCCCATCGTCTCGCTTGTCGTGCCGCCGCCGACCTCGGTCGCTCCGTCGGCCTCGGCCGCTCGCCGCCGGCCTCCTTCCGTTCGCCGCACATCGGCCTCCCGGTCCGGCACCTCCGCCGCGCCTCGTCTCTGACTCCGGGGCCACCCCGCGGCTCGCCATCATCAAGTTTCGGATTTTCTTGTTTTAGTATTAACCCTTTTCAAATGCAATGCTATTGCATACGCCTTGCATTTGAGGGGGGGTGTTAAGGGTATTAGAGATAATATATTAGAGATAGAATAGGATTGTTATTCTATCTCCTTCCTTATCTCTATATGGTATATCCCTACCATATATCGCTTTGTACTCTCCTATATATATGGCCCTTTGGGTCTCATATCAACACACACAATATTCATAACATGGTATCAGAGCCTAGGTTACATACCTAGCCTCCGTTAAATCTTCCATTGCCATCGCCCGGAGAATCGATCTCTCTGGGCGGCCATCTTCACGCCGTCGGCAACCTCCAGCGGCATTGCTCCTTGTCGGGACGGGTCTTTGCCGCCACCGCGCTGTCGTCTTGGTTCTCCAAATCGCGCGTCCGTGGCCGCCGCCTCCACGATCGTCTCTCTCGGTCGTCGCGGTCGCCGTGGTCGCGCCCGTCGCCACCAGATCCGGCCTCCCGGGCCGGATCCGGCCGTTCACGCGCCGTCGGATCTCGGATCCACCGGCTCTCCCGCGGTGGTCTCGCCCGCCCGACGCCGATCGCATGTGGCTGCTTGGCCGTCTCCACCGTCGGCAAGGCGGATCGCCTCCTCGCCTCTTGCCGGCCTCCCGTTCGCCGCCGCCGGCTGCCGCCGCCTTCCCGCCGCCTTGGCACACCGCCGCACGGCCTCGCCGCGCCAAAGACGTGCATGTGCGCCGCATCGACCTCGCCGCCGCGATCGCTCTTCGCCGCCGCCGCGCCCGCTGCGCCTCGCTGCATGGGCCTCGCGCCGCCCGCCAGATCCGCGCCTCTTGGCGCCGCTGCCGCGCGCCGCCGCTCGGCCTCCCGCCCGGCCAAGCCGGCCGGCCTCTGCTCGCTTCGGTCGGTCCGGTCCGGATCCGGCCGTCTCACCGTCGGCAAGATCGATCCGACCTCTCCGTCGCCGGATCCGGACGCCTCGCTGTCTCTCATGGGGCTGCCACCGAGGCACCATCGACGGCCCACACCGCTTGCCTCGGCTTCTCCGCGCCGCCTCGCTCCGCATGGCCACCTCGCTCCCGAAGCGCCGCCCCGCTGCGGTGAGCCGCTCGGCCGCCTCCGCTCCGCTTGCCTGCCGCCCGCTCCGTGTTTTTTGCCGTCGCTTTGAGAAGGAGGTAGGGGAAACCCTACCTCCCGTGGGATTAAGCGGCCAGGCCAAAATGGGCCGGTGGGTGAGGATGGGTAAACGGGCCAAGGCCCGGCCGAATTCTTATTTCTCTGAGAAATTCGGTTGAGTTCCATTAATTCTGTCGGTTTTGTCTTCTTTTGAAGTCAGTCTTTAGTTAATTTTATTTTGAGTCTTTTGTTGCGTCCATCCAAGTTCGTAGTTTCTAATTTTTGTTCGTCTCAGCCGTGCGAGTCCACAAATTTATTGTCAGTCATAGAAGTGTAGGAATTTTTCTTTTGCATGACAAGAGCCGCCTTAAGGCCGTCAAGGCTTTCAGCTGCGCCTCCGTTGCGCTTCTTGTGCTCTCTTGCCGACTCGCCGTCTCGGGTTTCGATCTGCGCAGTCATGCTTCTATCTATTCCTCTTCGCTTGATTTGTGATTTATTCCAAGATCGCACGCAAGCAGCGACATCATCAAGACTCGATTTCGATTTATCTTGTTTTAGTATTAACCCTTTTTCAAATGCAATGCTATTGCATACGCCTTGCATTTGAGGGGGGGTGTTAAGGGTATTAAGATAAGGTATTAGAGATAGAGTAGGATTGTTATTCCATATATGCCTTATCTCTATATGGTAGTATATCCTCTCTTGTACTCTTATATATATGACCCTTTGGGTCTCATATCAATACACACAATATTCATAACAGCTATATGCATGAATAAAGCATTTCATTGCTCAGCATAAGAATTTCAGATATTTATTCATTTATGCATTTTATTAAGAGCCATAAGCGCATATCGAATTATCATATTATTGCAACTGATCAAAATACAGAGAGCCAACCGTATGTCATTCTGCAACCCACATTGACCTTGACAGTATGTAGTTGTCTGGATATCATAATCATTACATTAGAGTAAGCACGGGACCAACTCATCAGCAAAGTTTTTGCTGACTTGAACCAAGAGGAACAGAGAGAAACAATAGTCACCCGTCTCAGATGCCACTACTTCCTCTTGGTCTGGATGATTGCTCACAGACGCTATTCTACCCTCTCTACTTGCAGAAATCATGATGTAACTGCTGCCTAATCAGCTGCTGCTGCTGCTGCTGCCGGTGATCTCGTTGTAGGTGTTCTTGATTTTACTGACCAGAGCTTCCCTGCAATCCATCAAAGTACGGAACATGATAAGAACCTGACAAGCTACCTAGTTCCTTTTGTGCAAGTGTGAATAATAGTAAGGATCTGAAAAGGTCATTTTTCCTGTCAGTGAATTATAGATATTTGCATACAAGCAAAAAAGGGTTGCATCTTTTCTGTCATGCAAAAACTTATCGCCTCCTCGACCTTGAACTGTGAAACACATCTCTTCCTTGTTATACATCGTTTACAAATTGTCTAGTTCTTTTTCCATGGTTTGTTGCACTCCACATTAGGTGGCAAAAGAACCATTCGAAATAGTCAATTTCACCAGCTAAGTCACATGATGGAATATATATTGAATCCAGATATGTAGTGCCTTCAATCTCCTTAGCACTAGTATGTGAACCAGGGCTCAACCGCTCAATAAAATCATCTGCGTATATTGACTTGTCATGAACTGGAAATTCCAAATAATGCAGCCCAACGAATAAAATGTGGCCTAGTTTGAACGAAAGCTCTGTAGATTATTGTTCATTTATGTGGATTTCAAAAAGAAACTCCTACTTGAGGTTCATACTAGTGGACTTCTTCATGTTGGAATCAGACAATCAGTTATATTTTTTTAAAAAAAGATAATGCAGTATGTGGTTATGGTAGAATGAGGCATAAGGATCCCAAAACAGGATGACTGACCTGTCTGGCTGGAAGATGAGGTTACGGTATGTAAACCACTGCATCAACACGGAGTGGCAGCTGTTGGTGTTAATAACATAGAACAAAAAAAAAAAAAGTTCCATGTCCAAATGTCCGCAAACTTACCCCTGTGTACCCAATTCCCACGAGCTCAAAAACACCAGGCAAAATAGGAAGCTTGTCAATGGCCTGAATGCACAGACGAGCAAAAACAGATTTGAGATCTCCAGGCAAAGGATGTTTACATGTCTGAAGGAGGAGAACAAAGAAGCCATGATTAAGGTTGATCTCTCTTGTACCGTCACCGCCCCTACCGCCGTCCAGAGCGCGACGAGCGCAGCGACTCCGACGGTGGCCACGGCGTACTTGTCCTCAACTTTGGCCCACTGCCTAGAGACAACGGTCACAGTAACGCACATTGCGCAAAACGGCAGCACATTCCATATGAGACAGATCCGAAATATGTGCGGCGAAACGTAAGGATGCTGACCGCGTCCTGCGCGGCCTTGACGATCTCCGGGAGCTCCGTCGAGCCCTCGCCGCCCGACGTCCCGTTCGCCGCCTTGATCGCGACGTTCCTTGGAACCTTGGAGCCTGACAAAACCAAGAAAATGGTGTTCTTGGCCGCTGTACTTACCGCAACAAAATAAACTAATATACGAATGTGCAGTGCGGTGTTCTCACCGCAGTTGACGGCGGCTGCGGCCACGGGGAGGCGACGAGGAAGCGGGGCGAGGCCGAGCGGCGCGGCGAAGCGGCAGGCGGTGGCCATGGTGTCTCTCTGCTACGTACGTACGTGGCCGGGTGTGATTCCTTTGTGTGTAGGAGAGAGAGGGGAGGGGAGATGAAGGGTGAGACCGCGACCGTGACCGGGATTTGTGATGTTGTGGCCTTACGTGGGTAAGGGAGATTTTGGTTGGATTCGCGCGCGGCGAACACCACACGTTGGGAGTCGGAAATCGGCCTACGGATAGTGTCAAATGTGCACGACAGATCTCACATGTACTACTTCGAAATTAGAACGAAAATGGCTGAGATTCATCATTTTATCATACACACACATAGAGGTGCAAACGGATCGGATTCGGATGGATATTGTTGTTACCATATCCTAACCCATATTTTTTCTCCGGATTCGGTACCAATCGGATTCGGTGCCGGATCGGTCGGGATTAACCCGAGCCGTTTGCACCCTTACTTATTTGTAAGGAATGCATGCAGTACAACAAATGGAGTAGGATGACGTACTGTCAAGAACTTGATGTTACTACTTAATAGCTGATGTGGAAGATTTTATTTTACCATTGCAAAAGAAAATAAAACGTCAAATAGTAGCATTAACCTGAAATCAAACTTGAAGACGTATCGGATTCGGACGGATATTGCTGTTACCATATCCTAACCCATATTTTTTCTTTGGATTCGGTACCAATCGGATTCGGTGCCGGATCGGTCGGGATTAACCCAACTTGTTTACACCCCTACACACACATATACATATATATACATATATTTCAAGTAATATTATACTAAATAATAATATATTCGGTAATTTTTAGCATCAATACTTCAGTATAACTGATTACAATGTATGACGATAAAAGTAGTGATAGAAATGCTAACCAAAATAAAGAAGCCCGATAATAATATTGATTAGTTGAGCAAACTGAAGGAACTAAGGGTAGAAGCATAAACAAAAGTTGGTCCGCATTGGTAAAATACATCACACGACCTCAATGGCCTATTAAAAGAGAACAAAATTACTTCAAATTTTCAAGTAAAAAATAATAGAACGATCAAATGTGAGTAATGCATTATCTTTTAGTATTTACATTCTTTCAAGTCCATAAAGCGATGAACCATAACATCATTAGTAGTTTTCTTCGATTCTTGTTTCTCCACGTAGCAAATAAGTATATAATTCCTGAAATCACTACAAATTAATTAAAACCAATTATATATTTATATGTTCGACGATTCAAGAAAAATATGTTTAGTGATTTACTTACTTCACATGTGGTCAAATACTACAATTTTACCTCTGATTTGCAACGAGCTAGGTCGATATTAAAAAAAACAAAATTAAAACCCTAAGTCTTAACTCTATATTTCGATAAAAATCAATCAACAATCGTCACATTGAAACCCTAACTCACAAATTTAGCCCATGTTCTTGAAACAAATTGAAAGAATTAAGAGAAATTTGGAGCAAAGTATATACTAATCGGGTGGACCTAAACTTCCTATGGCCGACAAGGATGTGAGGCAACAGGGACCAGGCAGTGCCACAGCGAGGTGGTAGGCAAGGGCAGTCGGTGGCACTGATTTCTTCCGTTCTCCGGCGACTGGTTATTGCCTGACTGTGTGCGTCGAACGTGGAGCATATCTCTTGGTCGACCATGCGAAACGAACAGGCATCGAGGGTTGCTGCGAGGTGATATGCTTCAGAATTAATCAAATAGATGTCGTAGCCTAGTGCAATCCTCTTTCTTGGACTGGCTCAAAGCTGATTTGGCCTACTGTAGTTGCCTCATAAGTTGAGAGAAGCGAAGGCTTCTCATGGACTATTGCTAGCTACTCACAATTTAGACTACTAGTGCCTCCTTAGATAGATTTTAAGGAAAGAACTGGGTGCACTGAGTTTAAGCTAAGAGTTTCACATATAGGCTAGAGATGATGATCCTTACTAAAAAAAATTTAGACCTGATGTCCTACGACACTAGGGTGCCTTGACTTGGTTCCACCCTTGAGTACTTGTATAAGCGTGTACTACTGCGGGCACCCTCAAAAAATATATATGTGCTGCGCATTATGCGTCGAGAATGGATGGATCTATACAAAGTCTAAAAATTAGTAATCCGGTTTTAGTTTCAGTCACCCACCGAGTTGCGATTATACGGTCTAACCGAGCTGGCGAGTTAAAGCTAGATTTGGTACTAGTACGCTTCATATTTATAAAAGTAGTCGTATACATACAGTATTTACAAAAAATGTCACTTCTTCCATCCGATGGGTGGGCGGTAGTGCCCACAAGGCGACACGTGGCGGGGCCACCGACGGCAGGCGCCTACTGCCCCCTCACCAGAAGGTAGGCAGCCTGTCGCCCAGTGGAGGGACAGCAGGTAATTAATCCAGCTTAATTACTCAAAAAATTACAAAAATTTATGCACAGCGTTCCTCACAGTGTAAGTTTTGGGTAATTTTATCCATTGCGAATGTTGCTAAAAAATTCATAAAATTTTGATATTTTTATGAGTTTTTACATATAGCAAACGAGCTCCAAAAATTACGAAATTTTTTATGAAGCCTCCTGACATAGTCATAGTTATTGTGTACTTTTTTTTGGGAATTTTATGTGGTACGAATTTATCACGTTTATTCGGATTAATTTAATCATGAATTTAACGATCCTCCTGACCTATTTCGTATGTTACTTCAGTTGGAACGGGCGCAGCGCATCGCAAGCTTGTTGGAGGCCACCATTAGTATCCCGAAGACACCATCGGCTCTACAGAAGACTATAAAGTTTATCCTAAAGCAGTCCAAAAAAATAGTGCACAACCTAAACTACGGTCGTTCCACGGATCACAGTGCGCATATGAGCCGCCCAGTGGGGGCACCATGCTCACCCGTCAGGTCATCATGACCTAGCGAGTCTGACCAGCCATCGCAATCTACTAAGTCTGTCTGGCGTCGTAATACTAGCCGGCAATCATCTGTGCGCTGTACCGACGAGGAAGTAACTTATGTACGAACCTACATTTTGTTTTTCTATTAGGTCTTGCATTCCACTAACATTATGACATTCTCCCACCACAGGTTTGTCATCGAGATGCATCGCTTTTGACGTTCATCTTCGCTATACATTCGGGAGGTATGAGATATACATTGTACATCCGGAATATTTACTACGACTAATATTGTTTCATCTTACAGCCTCCAATTCAACGTGGGGGTGACGATGAGTCCACCAATGATGACACGGGCCTCCCATATGCTTCCAGAGAGCAGTACAGAGCGCTAAAGTTTGCAGCATACGCAGGGCAGAGCTTAGTGTTCACATCATACCCAGGGTTTGGACACTTCGGTGGGCAGAGCACCTCCGGCTTCACTACCGCATCGTACGGTCAATGCGGGAGCTCCTTCACACCATGAGAGGGATTTCTAGAGTTCCTCGTACACGACATTATTGCGGGCGGCAAATTCATGATTAAAATAGTTCAAATAAATGTGGAAAATTTGATCACATAAAATTTTCAAAACATTACACAATAACTATAACTATGTAGGGAGGCTTCATATAAAATTTTGTAATTTTTGGATCTCGTTTGCTATATGTAAAAACTCGTAAAAATATCAAAATTTTGTTAATTTTTGAGCAACATTCGCAATGGATAAAATTACCCAAAAACTACACTGCAAGGTATGTTGTGTCAGGAGGCTGTACATAAAGTTTCGTAATTTTTTGAGCTCATTTTATATATTTGAAAATTCAAGAAAATACTAAACATAAAAATATTAGGACAGGTAATTAAGCCGGCTTAATCACCTGTAGCCGGCAGCCTTGCCGCGTGTCGAGTCCTCGGCGCTGCCGCCCACCCACCGGACAGCAGAAGTATCGGTTTTGCAAATTCAGTACGCATACGGCTACTTTTGTAATTATAGTACGTAACAGTACCAAATCTGGCTTTAACTCATGAGCTAGCCTCCATTCCTTATATACTGCCAAGTGTTTGGTCCAGTAGACCCGTTTTCAGAACAACGAATCTGTAGAAGAGCACGGAAGTGTTACATAGAAGGGGGCACAGAAGCGCACGTAGGTAGAGGACATGAAAATCAACTGTCAATCAAGAGCATTTACCATGGCCTACGTCTCTAGGGAAGTTTCCGTCGTTCTAAACTGCGACATAAAGTTGGCTGCATGGATAAGTCCTATAAGGTCCCTATTTCTAGAAGCGTCGTAAATTATTTATAACTGTCTAGAATTATTCAGCTGCAAGTTACATCAATCGAGTATATAACATTATCAACATATGCTTAAGAACAAAAGCCAACTTTATTACAAGACAATGGCTTACCAGGCAAGTTTTACAGTGGGGCGTGCAACTCTTAGATACATTACAGTACAAAAGAACACCATAGGCAAGCCTGAGCGAAAAACAATCCTAATTCTAAACATCATCTACTTCGTAGTATTCCACCACGTCATCCTCATAGACTTCCTCATTAACTTTCCATGCACTTTCTGTTAATATTTTTAGCAAGCATGAGTACAAACCATCGTACTCAACAAGTCACATGGGAAAAATACTATTTAATTACATGCAGGATTTTCCAAGGGGTTGGAGTATAGTGGTTTTAATAATTTGTAGATGCAATTTTAGTTGAAAATAATTTTAAACACAAAGTTATAACCTTCTTAAGGAAATTATGGTTTTAACAACTTGATTACCAATCTTAACAAATTTCCAAATCTACTTATGCTTTGTTGTTGGACTCACCCATTAAACACAGCTTTATTTATTAGAAGCACGGTATATTCGAATACCATTTATGCATGACTCTGCAGAGTTGCCCAGCTTTACCCACAAAATCTCTTAATCCTCGCGTCCGAGCTCAAGAAAATAAGGCTTTTCACTGCTCAATTCTTTATATAGCCTCTACTCAGTAGGTTCCAGTTCCCAACAAACTTGAGTGGCCCATGGCCTCGCTCGATTTGTTGCAGCCCTACCATTGCATGGTTAACCACCTCCCATACGAACTCTCCTTCGTCTCCCCCCACCCTTTGTAGATATTCAATCGAACTTGAGCATTTACTAGACCAGGTTTGACGAATCAATGCTTGTGGTTGGGCGATCGTTGTGTTCTTTACTTGCCATAAAGTTCTAGTCCTTAGATTTCACTGAGGCAACTTCCACGCACAAGCCCATATTTTAGTGCCCACTGCACTGCCACCATTCCAATCCAAGCCTCCACCCTAGGATAAGGTCATGGGACTCAGTCGACTCATGGCCTCCCACGATCCTTTCTTATCCTAGAATCATTTAAAATTCTAACAGCAAAATGCTAAGTCTGTTAGCAATGAAAAATTGTTGAATTCCAGAATTACCATGGTTACCTTTTATAATATATTTAATATTACTAAGTCCTGTCAAGGTGAATATGACCATCAAATTAAACAGGGTTTTTTTATGTGGTAGGACATAACTAATATCATGTCATTCTAAACATTTATTGTACAATAAATAACAGTGCATAAATAACATAATGAAAATACTGATAAATAAATAATTAAAGAATGTAGGTTCAACATGATCAAAGACATGTGACTTGCCTTGCGGATTTACAATTTCAACGATTTCGAATTCTTCTGATTCTTGAACTTGAGCTTGAGCTTCCTCCACCTGGTCTGGTTGGATTTCAATGTCGGAAGCTAACACAAAACAAAAGAAAGTAATTCAATTCCATGCTTGAAGGATTGAGCTAGGAATAAAGAAATAAAATAAAGAAGTAAAATCCAGAAAAATAAAATAAAATAGGTTTAAGGATTATAGGAGTTTGGTATGGGAAAACGGAGCTGAGGAATGAATATGTATATGTATTTTCGGGTTTTGGTGAACAGTAACGGATCTGAGTACTATTCACTACAGGCCTTACTGTTCGTACTCGGAGAATTTTATGAGTACTCAGCTGGTCGGCGGTATCAGTGAAGCTGAAAGACGTGGTCGTAACCAAGTTACGACTACAGAAACTGAGCACTCAGTGTGGTCGTAAACCACAACGCAGTTGTAAACCGCATCGTGGTCGTAAACCATAGCGTGGTCAAAAGCCACACTGTGGTCATGAACCACAGCGCGGTCATAAGCCACACCATGGTCGTGAACTACAGTGTGGTCATAACGACAACATGGTCGTAGCGACTTTCGAGTAGCCGAGTGCGACTTTCCGGCGGAGATCGGACGGTGCATGAGTTGCTACTAAGATCGGACAGTGCACAAGTAGTTGTGGGGTTTGGATAGTGTCTGGGTGGCTTAAGGGCATCGAACGGTGTACGAGTGGCTTAGAAGCATCGGACAGCGTCCGAGTGGAGTTGCTTAGGGCTTGAAATGGTGCGGTTGAAGTCTCTCTCGATTACAAGGTGGTAGAAGACTTCAAGCGGTGGAGCGGTCGGAGTTGAAACAGGGGGAGCGGCTAAAGATTTCAGGCGATGGGGTGATCGGGGAATCCGTGGTCGAAACATCAATCGACAACCATAGGTAGGTTCCTGGTGTCTGGGGGTTTCCATTTTGAGGTTTGGCGGCAGCTAGGGAGTTGGCGTTCGCCAGCGGTGAGGTCTCCTCCCTTTGGGACGTTGGAATGGCACGGGCTTAAGGATGGGTTAAGATGATAATAGCGTTAGGATTTGGGCATCTATGGGGTTAAAGAAAACTCTGGGAAGTGGTGGCTCGAGTCAGGAATGGCTGTGTTGGGCTGTCCACGGTGAGGTTTCATGGCCAAGTGACGGCGCTAGTTGCCAGAGCAGGAGAGGTTTCGGGAAGATGTGGCAAGGCTTCGGTGGTGTTTCTAGGAGTGTAAGGATGCTACGGGTGGAAGCAATTGGAATGCAATTGATTGAATAGGCAGAATTGAAATCAGGCTTACTTTAGGGTCTTCGGGTGGTCATCGGCGAGGCTCTAGTCAAAAGTCTAATTGGGGTGTGGTGGTGGCTCACTGGATGCTTGAGCGATGTCTCGAGGGGGTCTCGGACTTTTATAGCCGTCCCATGGCGGTTCGGCACAGGGGCGGAGCTAAGGCAGCGACGGCACATGGCAGTGGTCGGGAAGGTGCGGGAGAGTGCGACGCGGCTAGGAGAGGGGAGGTATAAGCTGCCTCGGACGCGGCACTGCGGCGGTCAAAAAGTGATGTTGTATGTCAGGTCAGCGGCTGAGAGAATGAGAGTAGACAAACAGGGAAGTCGGCAAGGCGGTGAGGTTTACGACTATGAAAGAAGGGTGTAGGGTGGCTTGAGTTGGCACCGGGGAGGTTCGAGTTGTCTTGGGCGCAGTATTTGTGGTGGTTAAGAGCAGTCAGAGGTGATTCAAGTCGACCATGAGAAGATTAGGCAGAGAGAGTGAAGTTGGACAATAGTGGTGAATCTGTCGTGGTGGCTTGACCAGGTGAGTGCTACGGCTGTCGAAAAGTGTGTCAGGTGTTAGGGCGGTTGTACATTGACTTGGCAGCGGCTGGCAGGGCGGTAAGGCGATTTGTGGCGCAAGTCGGTCGGCGAGAGGAAAACAGAGCACGGGAGAGGCTACGGTAGCGACGAGTTCGGTTGGCACGGCTGACGCTTCACCGGTGCATTTGAGAGGGTGTCTGTGGTGGGAGAGACGAGGCGGTATGGCCTCTGACCGGTTGTAGCAGCGAGGTAGCGGTGGGAAGGCATGGGAGTGAGCGAGAGAGATCGGGCGGTGGCAAAACCAGAGGCGGCGGTGATATTTTCGGATGATGAACAATGCGCGCGCAAAAATCCTCTGTTGGGATAATGTAGCAGGGCAATTAGGGCTTGGATGACTGGGATTTGAGCTAGATTAGGTGAAGGTCCACAAGAAATCAAAATTAAACAAAAATCAAATTTTTTGAAATTTCGGTTTTGTTTCGAGGCCCGTCTTTTGCCCCGTTCTACACAGCTGGCCTTTTGGCTTCTTACTTCCTAAACCATAAGTTATTTAAACTACGTCAATTTCTTAATACGGCTTGTTTCTTTTTTCTATTTCTCTTCATTGCATTATCCATAAATATGTAACGGTGTTTTTTTTATTTTTCCTAATTGTGTTCATTTTCTTTTAATTGAATACCCTAGAGAGAATTTAATGGATATGTTCCTTTTAGCTTTGGTTTATAGCCTTTTCCTATGTCTTATATCGTTTAAACTGTTCATACGAGAGTGCAGAGTAACAAAAACTCGCATGTGGTTTTGACCGATATAAATGACGTTGTTATAGTATGTACTACAATCAACTTATAAACCCGTCTTGAAAAGACATTATATTTAAAAGCTAGTTACTGTAGAAAAGTTGAAAATCTGAAAAGAAAGCCTAATAACCACTGTAGTATCATTTCAACCAAAAACACAGTTGATGTAGCAAAGAACCTAAGAAAGTAACCGGCAGTCAAAATTCTAGAATTGAGAAAAACATAGTTGGCTCTCTTATCTGTATCAGTGCGTTACTGCCATCGTTCAGATGAGTTTCCTTCATCTTCCATCAGATAACACGACTGAAAACCCCATCCAGTGATGTGGATTCCCAAAGTAAATTCTACATTTTGCTCTTGCATTGCAGGCAAACATTTTACAACCGCCAGGTTTCGGGGATCACTCCAATGCTACAGCATCTCATCATGTTTACAAACGCTACCGTTCAAAATTGAGGAAACCATGATTTTACACAAATCTGACACATGGCTATCGCTTTTCCGATTTTACTGACACCCCCTTGTACATGTTCACACGCTGCCTCAGGTCATCTCGGCGTGGCCTTGCGACCTTGTTATTTGGATCAAACAGAAGTACCTCCTCAAATGCCTTGAGAGCAGAGTTCAGGTCCTCCTTCTGGTCATATGCGTCACCTAGGTTGTTCCAGGCTGTTACATAGCCTGGTTGAAGCTCCACAGCCTTCTCAAATTGCTGGATTGCCTTGCCAAGTTTGTTATCTCGCTTGTAGCCGACTCCCAGGGCATTGTACACCTGACCAACACAGCAAAACAGTTTTGAGAAACAAAACATGAAATGGGGTTTCTACTTTCCAGAACATATTCTATTGGTTTGAGTTCATAAGCACAGTTGAAGAGCATATAAGATCAGTTGCAGATATGTTGCAGTTTGCACACGAGGATCTCAACTCTAGTGACAATATCAGTAGAGAAATCAGAAATGTACAATACAGTGTAATTTTAACAGAAGTGTTAATACACGTTTTGAAGGGCAAATTGCACCTTTGGTCAAAATGGAAAAACTTTCTATACGACTTTGATACCAACACCATCGTTTTTGGAAACAGCAAGCATGTGCTTTGGTAACAGTATCAGTGTGTAGATAGGTAACACCGAAACAGTATACGACAATAAATTTGCTACTGGCTAGGTTTCAGAAAATTGTACGTAGTTGAGGATATCTGACCTGTGCAAGATCTTGCTCATCTATATCCCATTTTTGGATTGCTTGCTGTAGATATTTGATAGCTGCAGGGTAAAATTTTCTCCGCAGCATGACTGCTCCAAGCTCAAAATACTCAGTAGCACTTGCATCACCACTTCTCACTTGTTCCTAATAAGTGAGTATGGTGGGTTTCAGTTCATCACAGATCAGAGATTAAGAAATAAGTTTGCAAAGCAAAGGCATGCAATGAAATGAAGCTAGCAGCATCAACTACAAAGTTACTTCTATTTAGAAAAATTGTTCAGCAGTGTTACCATGATATGAGGATTTACACTAGCACAGCAGTACAAAAGCTAACTAACTGTAACTGCTTCCTCAGACCAGAAATTAAAAGTTGCAAATCTTAACTGAAAGAAAGGGATGTCCAGACCCCAGAAAGATATTTTTGAAAGAAAATTATTTTCATCATGATGTATAAATAAGATTAAATCTATTTTCTAAAGCGAAAATTATATGAATTTTATCCTTTGTTAGATATACATTTGAAAATAATACAACTTCCTTTGAACAATACATATGCATGCCCACATGCCACTTATCTAGTCATCTTCTTGCCTAACCAAACTTTATGAAGCAAAACATTTCAATAAAATATGAACAATGAAGAGTGCAAGGTATAATAGTGTGGTGTCACAATTGATTTCATTATTTAATATTGACATTATACTGAACTTTTATACTTCAGAGTTTACAGTGATTCCATTACTTTTGCAATATAAAATTAGCCCATAGTAGTATAATTTGAAGAAATATTTGCAGCATGCTTACCTGCAACTCTTTGGCAGAAAGATCAAGCTCTCTGCGGACCAGAACCTGACGGATGACAAAAAATGTACCAGCTCCAAGCAGACCGAGTAGTATGAGCAGATAAGACAGTTGAATTCCCAGCTCAAATAGCTCTCCAACCTCGTAAACCATATTTACCGTTGCTCCTTCACTAGAATGTGCTGATTGTGCAATACTCAACCATGCCATAGTGAAACATGGAAGTGCACCGAGTTGGAGCAGCAAATTCCTGTTTCTCTTTATATCCTTATCAGAAGGGTGACAGAAAGCTTCTGGTGTAAAAGGCACATCATACAGCATATATCAGTAAAACAATTGTACAAAAGTGAGTGCTGATTTGAAATGCTATTTAAGTAGATAATACCTTAAACATTTTTATTCAGCATATGAAGATGATTATTTTGATAATTTCATATACAGCTTTTAGCCTTTTAATTTGGGCAGAGCTAACCAACCACAAAGGGAGACTAGTTAAATTCCCACATAAGGGAAATTTTCGATTTAAGTGTTCACCAAGGTGCTAGGCGCTAGTCGGGTTAGCAGACCAGCACCTAGCGCCTAATCGCCGCCTAGGCAGGAAAAATCGGCTAGGCGGGCAAGGTGGGAGGATGGCGCCGCCTAGGCAGGCTAGGTGCGCCTTGGGGAACAAACGTAGATGCAAGAGGCATAGTTTGTCCTATTGTTTTTTTCTCTGTCTCTCAGATATTTGTTGACAAGAAGTGAGTATGTTGTTAAATTATGACATCAGGTCACCATTATAAAAAAATACAAAATTAGAATGGATCAAGTTGCAATGCCTCATTTGCACACTTTTACATTCATAGAAAAGACCAAGACAATAAAAACAGGAAGCTGTTAGTTTCAAAGTACTGAATGATGCTTGCCATCAAAACCCAATATGTGGTGTTTTAGTGAACAAATTTCACGCGAGCATGAACATTTGATAGAGGGAACTCACCTTCCACATTTGTCGAAACAAAAATGTCCCATCCTCTATTTATTATCTGCCTTTCTTAGCAATAAGGAAACAAAACCCAAATAAGATTGGTTGTGAAACTGAAAACACGATCATACAAAATGGTGTTTGCAATTAAAAAAGGTACAAGTGCGAAAGCAGCATCAGTAGTACGTTTGAGAGCAACCATACAAGCCCAAAACCATGATCATAACTTAGTATGATTTATGTAAAGCAGTCTCTCCTAGAGCTTGGGCATTAAGCAGAGAAAAGCCATAATTAGCAGGCTTGACAGTTACAGTTTCCTGATTGGAAATTCTCACAAAAGAAACATTTATACTAACAGCCTTCAGAATCTTCTTGGTACCTTTGTAGAAGGAAAATTTGAAAGATGACAATAGCTATCGTGCAAATGTGTTCTACTTATCTTCGTAGAGAGACCTGCAGGCGAGGACACAACAATCTAAAGTTGAGGATGTTGCCTTTAGCCAATTGTCTACCAGGTAGCTCAAGCACAGTCCAAGGTCAGTAACATAAAGAAACATGAAAATAGTTTCCCAGGTCCAGATACTGCAGCTCTAACACAGGTCTTCCTAAACATACAGCCGTAGCATGACCTTCCCCAAATCAAAACTAGCAATTGCAACACCAAATGGTAAAGGCAGGACGCGAACAGTGTAAAGGCAAAAGGCGGAAAACCTGTCGACGATTCTCGGGAGCTCAGTGGAACCCTCACGAAGGAACGCTTTGGTGACGGCTCCCCTCGATAACCTGCGACCTAGGCCAAGAAGAAGGCACCATCAAGCATCCATCGCTACCTTCCCATCAAGAAGAGTCAAACATTACAACTAACCAGAGCATCTTAATCTGACGGCGGCGAAGAGGTTACGAGGAGGAGCAGAAGGCTGCGGGAGGGCGCCGGCCGACGCCGGCGCGGCGAGGCGGGACGCGGTCGCCAACATCCCCTCGTAGGTTAGGTGACACCTGCGCACCGCTTCTTCTTCTTTGGACACCACCCGTTGGAGTCGAAGTGGCCTGTGGCCTATCCGCCCACGCCCACGGGAAGGGAGCTCTGGGCATACTTGGCCCCCTTGGCGCGCGGAGAAATCCCGGCGGGACTGGCCCCCCTGCTGCGAATGGGCAGAATTGGCTAGAACCTGTCCAATGGCTTGTGCCGGGCCGATATAACACGGGCCTTGCTCAGGTATGATCCGTTCAGATCAGTCCATTTTGATCTGACAAATAAATGAATCGTGTCATGCTGGCCACAGACCACGGATTGAGCACAAAGATGGCTCATGACTGAGCCATGCCAGCATGGGCACAATTAGGACTTAACGGGTCGTGTCTGTACAGTTGGCTTATTAAGCCAGGAAAAAGAGAAAAAATTCACAAAATTGTAGAAAATTAAGAAAAAATTATAGAAATTGTAGGAAATTACCTTAAAAATTATAGAAAATTGTAGATATTATTAATCATCAAGATAATTATTTTCAACGACATAATGAGTTTTATTAACTTGTTAAATTACATGGGATGGTTGCCTCGTTAAAAGCTTTACCAAGTAAAAACTCAACTTGAGAAAACATTGGCAAAAAAAAGAGTACAGCCTATAAAGCTCACTAGCTCACTAGTGATTACATCTGAAGAAAAATATTGAAAATCCTATTCATTGCTATCTAGATACAAATTCTCAAAAGATTCTTTCAAGTCTCTATTCTCTGCAGTATATTAGAGTCTTGATTCAGTTTGTTCCTAGTCTTTGACGGTCACAAGGATTTCGATCATCTCGTTTGAGAGACTTGTTCGCCGCTCCTCGATTATTCTTCCAGATAGACTAAAGGCTGACTCTGGGGAGACCGTAGAGATAGAAACAATAAACACATCCCGCGATAATATAGATAGCACTGGATATGTTACTTTCTGAATTTACCACTATGAGAGGATGTTCAACTCTTGCTCAAAGCTGACGCTATCACTATTGAGATAGCTTGACAGGTCTCCGGTGCTTTGTCGCCTTCGTCCTCCTGACTGATGTGTACCCGCACGAGAATCTCTATAGGGAAAACCAAAAATCTTGCCCCATTGCCACCTGGCCGTGCCGGCATGGCCCACACGTTAAACGGATCATGCCGTGCTTGGGCCGGGTTAACAGTAGCGGGCTGCGGGTCGACACGGTAAGGCCTGGCCCATTGGCCACCACTAGAATTGGCCCCCTAGCGCGCTACCCTATTGGCGTGGCGCCGTCTTGTGCAAGCCGTACCGGTGTGCTCGCCTTCCGCGCGAGCTTTGCATCCATTGTTTTGTTTTTATTACCAATTTCTATTAAAAATGTATTTGATAAAAAATAATATGTAGAAAATTAAATTTTGAATTACTTAAATAATAAAAAGAGTTATGGAATTGATTGATCTAAGATTAAACCACACAAAAATATAATTGTTATTTCTATATAAGATGAGAGCACATAAAATGTTACTATTATTTCTATATCTGAAAAAAGTCATGAATCCCATTTGAAATATCACCTTGAATGTAGTTAATTAGTTCTCAAACATAATTAGCACCTAAGTTGAAGTATTCATCTCCATCGAAACATGCTTTTTGAGATATAGTTCACACCATCAATAGTTAATTAGAATCGGTTTGACAAGTACAAGATTCTATTAAAATGTAAATTTTTAGGCCTACGATATTAAAGGTCGATGACGTCTGAACTCACACTTAACTTAAAATACAGGTTAAATTAAAAATAATATATACTTAAAAATACGCGATGGTACGAAGAGAGTTTACATGAATTCATGGTGCACCTAGCCGCTGTGGCCTCAGATGGCGTAGGTGATCCTCGGAGAAGGTGAACCTGGCGGGGGGTTGCTATGCGTCTCGGAGGTTGTAGTGTGAGGCCTACATCGAAGGAGGGGTTGCGGACGACTCTGCGTATGGGTATGGTGATGGGCCGAAAACAGTACCGAGCTAGTCATTCGCAGATGGGTCAATTTCCTACGCAGATGAAACAGGTGCATTAGGGCAGTCGTTGTAACGTTTGCAGTGTGTAGTACTATTGGAAGGCATGTACCGGCGGGAGTGGGAAGAGCAGACGACGAACCCTATGCTTGATGACCGAGCTGCTCTATCCAGGCCTGCGGATTTTATGCGATGCGTAGTGCCGCGCATTGTGTACATATGTTATGTTATGTAGTTACAGCATACCGGTGTATGTTGATGTGCGGACGATGATCCCCCAGCGCAATCACTACTATAGTGTTGCACAGTGTATCCCTGGTACATCTAGGTGAACCGGGGGTCACCCTCGTGTAGGTGGGACGGAGCCCCATGTGCGAACGTTGGCAACACGTCGTCTCGACATGGCGGAGAGTCAAGGTCACTATCTGTATTTGGCTACCATCGACCCGACGAGGAAGTCCATTCGCGCATCCCCCTCTATGATGAAGATGGCTGTAGCAGAGTGTTGGCTCTGTCAAATTCTACAAGAAGAAACAATAGTAAGAGATATGTTACAATGGAGTGCACGAAGAAAAATAGATGTCAACATCTGTGAACTTCTGTACCGTTGGCCTGAAGGCACGGAGGAGGAACGATAATAGGTAGGATGACTGCTGAAGTACGATGGATGTGCAGATGGAGGTGCAGAGGTTGGTGCGGAGGGAGGCACGAAGGACGGTGGGGGTAGAGGTTGTCCTCGATGTCCGTGTCGTGGAATGGCAACGCCGTTGTGCTGGCCATAACTGATAGACCATTTCCCCACCCTCGTGTGGTCATAGTGGAACATATCATACATAGGAGCCGGTCGATGGTAGTGTTCTTCCTATGGCGCAGAGCATCAGCAGCCTCGCGGTGGACACTGTCAAGGTGGTCGTACTATAAGGAAAAGGAGAACTAGCTAGGAATATGTTGTCGTCGGAAAATTGTATGAAGATTTCCTTACCACCTCATCGTGGCGTGCTGCCCGGTGAGCATCTGTACCCGCTCGTACATCGTCATCGTACATGATCTCTGCTGGACGGTGCGGCGCTGACCTAGTAAGCCTACTAAAAGCATCTAGGCCCCTAAAAATGGTTTTGGTAGTTAATGACATTATGTGAATATGGGACTAACATGTTTACTGAGTGTTTAAAAGGTTTAGTCCCTAAAATGATTGTGAGATGCATGCTAAGCATCAACATGAAGATCAATGTGGCTCAAGACAAAGGTATAAGTAGATTGGCTAGTAACTTGATAGCATATTCTTGTGCCATTTGGATCAATTTAGGATCCTGTATTCATTTAAAACTAAAATTGATAGCCACTATGTGCTCTGTCTGGATAATCGGAAGTATTGGAGTGTAAACGGCGGTACTTCCGCTTTCCGGAAGTTTGGTCAAAATGGGCGGTACATTTTTCCAGAGAACGCCAACTTTTGACCTCAAAGCAAACGGAAGTACCACGCCAAAATCTCGGAACTTCCGAATATTGGAACCACCGCGATTACAACGGCTGTAGATCGCATCGAATTTCAATGGCTAGTTCAGAAGCTCTGAAATAGCCATTACTATTGTGTCAGAACAGGTGCGGTAGTACCGGCCGATGAACAGCGGTACTTCCGCTTGCCCTGATTTTTTCAGAGATTGCCTTGTAACGGATATTTTTGGTTGGTGGGGGTATAAATACCCCCCACCTATTCAAGGATAGAAACAAGAGACTCCAGTGAACATCCATGAGCATTGAGCATTCACCACACGCCTCAATTTCACATTGTGCATTCATTTGAGGTGGTTGAGGCAAAACCAAGTGCATACATCTTAGATCGATCCTTTTGGTACTTGATCGCTATCAAGCGAAGCTGTGATTTATTTTTCTTGGTACTTGCCAGCACCTAGACGGCTTGGCGGGAGCTTGCGCGGTGACTTCTCCAAGAAGGTTGTGAAGAAGCCCAATGCCGACTTGTGAATAGTTTGGTGTCCACCATCTCTAGAGTGGAAGAAGGGTAACCACTAGTGGATTGAGGAGCTAATGCTTAATTTGTGGAGCCGGTCCAAATTGCTTGGGCTTTCTTCAATGTGGATTAGGGAAAACCAGCAAGTTTCCGAGCACCACGGTAAAACATCATGTGTCAATTGGTTATTTCTTTGTCTCTTCATTCCACCCTTGTATTTCTAGAATATTGTGATTATTGTGATTGTCATATTTATTTATGCTAGATATATTCTTGTAGAGATTTATGCTGATAGTGCCTTAGACATATTAGTATTCTGTAGGTTTGAATTGCTTTAAAATCTTGCTAGACTAAATTGTGGTAATTATTTTAGAAGGCAAGAATTTTTATAACCTCCTATTCACCCCCTAGTCGGTCATCCTTAATTCTACAAGTGGTATCAGAGCTTGGCCTTTCGTTGAGTTAGACTTAACCGTCGAGAGAGAATAGGATGGCTAGTAAGGGGATTGCTATAGGGAAGACACATCTTTTCGATGGCTCTAATTATTGTTATTAGAAAATTAGAATATCTATTTATCTTAAAGTCATGAGTCTAAGCAAATAAAAAATGTAAATGAGGGTTACGTCATGCCTCTTGATCCACTACATCCCACAGAATAAGAAGGATGTAACGCTCATTTAGATGCTCAATCTATGAATGCTCTAGTGGCACTTTAAACACGGAAGAGTTCAATAGAGTGAGCAATTTAGAAACTGCTCACGATATTTAGACCACCCTCTTGAAAATCCATGAGAAAACATCCACGGTTAAAGAAGTCAAATTACATAGGCTTCGGATAAAATATGAGACATTCACAATGTTATCTCTTGAGAATATAAATAAAATGTATTCTCACCTCAACAACATTGTAAATGAGCATTGCACTACACTAACCGATGTTGATATTGTGAAAGATGCTTAGGATCTTGCCGGAGAAGTATGAGACGTTGGTGACACTTTTTCTCAACTCGTCTGAGTTGACAAGGATAACGCCGACACAACTCTTAGGCAACCTCATAACAAATGAGTTGTATAAGAAGGACAAGGAGGAGCTCTTGGAGCAATTCTCTTCCAAGGGCAATAAGATCACCACTTTCAAGGCTAAAGTGGTGTCAAGTGAAGAGTCCGAAGATGATGAGGAGGCTCCGAGGAGGAATTGGCTTTCCTTGTAAGGAGAATGAATAAATTCATGAAGAAGCGCTCATACCAAAGCGCTAGTCATGAAAAAAGCAAGAAAGGGTGCTCCTACCACGATAACAAGCGTTGTAACAACATTCATTGATATGAGTGCGATGAGAAGGGGCACGTTGCCTCTCAATGCCCCATGAAGAAGGATGACAAGGAGAAGTCATCCAAGAAAAATAACTTCAATGGCAAAAATAAGCTTTTCAAGAAGCTTCAAAATGATGGCAAGAATGAAGCCCACATTGGAGAGTGGGATTCCGATGAGGAGTACACCGACTCCGACTTAAGTGAGAATGAGTACCCTAAAAAGAAGGGACTTGTCGGTATCACCATCAAAGAAGCACCATTGCTCTTCTCATCTTCAACATGCCTTATGGCAAAATGAGAGAAGGTAATGACAACAAGCCTTCTTATGATGAACTTATGGATATACTAATTGAATTGAATGAATTTCTTGGAAAAGAAAAGTCAAAATTCAAGGTCTTAAAAAGAGAACATATCTCCCTTAAAGAATCTCATGGGGAGCTAAAGGAACCTCATGACTTGCTTGTCTAAGAAAACTCAAGCAAATCTTGCACTAGTGTTGGTATTATTTGTGATATTTCAACTGAAATGCCTAGTGTAAAAATTGCTAGAGCTAGCGTATCTACTTCTTGTGATGACTTGCTTTCCATACCATGTTCCTCCAATATTGATTCTAATAATGTCATTGCTAAGTCATGTGATGCTAACTCATTAGTGAGAATAACGAGTTAAAGAAACAAGAGACTAAGCTATATAAAAGCTTGGAAATGTACTTCAAGGGTAAGGCTACCCTTGACAAGTTGTTGAGCCGACAAATAAGCCTACATGATTTGTGAGACAAAATAGTAAGTATTGTCAAAGTGCCAGGGATTAGGACATGTGGAACAAAATTGTCCCATGGGTATGACTCCTTCTATTGGACTATTTGACTCTTGCTATATGCTTAAGAAATCCAATAATGGTAGTGTTATTGCTAGATTTATTGGTACTTCAATTTTATGCACTAAAAAGAATGCTATTTGGGTGCCCAAAACCTTCATTACGAACCTCCGAGGACCAAAAAAATTTGGGTACCTAAAAGAATTTGATTTTCTTTTGTAGGTGAACTATAAGACCGGTGGACGATGTTGGGTGCATGATAGTGGGTGCACTCAATATATGACTGGATACTGGACGATGTTCACCATATTTGAGAATGGGAGCAATGAGAGAATCATATTTGGGGACAATAGCAAAGAAAAGGTACTCGGATTGGGTAAAATCGCTATCTCTAATGAGATTTCCATTTCTAATGTATCTTTAGTAGAAACATTAAATTTCAATTTGCTATCGATTGCTCAATTGTGTGATCTAGGCTTAATTTGCCCTTTACCTAAAGAAGAAGTAAATACTTCAAAAGAAAAAGAAAATGAACTTGTTTTCAAAGGTTTTAGATTTGGAAATATTTATTTGATTGATTTCTCCTCTAATGATTCATGCTTGAAAAGTTGTTTCATGACAAAAAGCTTTTCAAACATGATTTAGTAGGCTAGGTCATGTAGGTATGATTCAACTTAAAAAGTTTTTCAAATATGACTTGGTAGTTGGCTTGAAAGATGTGAAGTTTGAGAAAAATAGATTATGTAGCGCTTGCTAAGCCGGAAAGTAAGTTGCAAATTCTCATCCTTCCAAAAGTATCATGTCAACTTCTAGGCCACTGGAGCTCTTGCATATGGATTTGTTTGGGCCAACAACTTATAAGAGCATCGGGGGCAATAGCTATTGTTTGGTTATTGTAGATGATTACTCAGATACACATTGGTATTCTTCTTAAATGACAAGAGCGAAGTCTCCGTCATTTTCAAAAGTTATTCAAAAAGGGCCCAAAATGAATTTGATTTCAAAATAAAGAAAATAAGAAGTGACAACAGTTCTGAGTTCAAAAACACTAAAATTGAAGATTTTTGTAACGAACTTGTAATAAAGCATGAGCTTTTCACTACCTACACTCAGAAGCAAAATAGAGTTGTAGAGAGGAAAAATCGAACATTAATTGAAATGACTAGGACAATGCTTGACGAATATAATACTTCCAGTAATTTTTGGGCGGAACATATTAACACTACTTGTCATGCCATAAATCATTTTTATTTGCAACGTCTTATCAAAAAAGACTTCTTATGAGCTTTTCATGGGAAGAAGACTAAATATTTGCTTCTTTAGAGTATTTGGATGCAAATACTATATCTTAAGAAAGGGTGTTCGGTTTTCTGAATTTTAATGTCGATGTGATGAATGATTTTTTTCTTGGTTATTCTTCTAATAGCAAAACTTATAGAGTCTTCAACAAAAACTCTGGTTTAGTTGAAGAATCATGCGATGTTCAATTTGATGAAACTAAGCGCTCTCAAGAAGAGCAAGAGAATTTAGATGATGTAGGTGATGAAGGACTAAGGCGAGCAATGGAGAATATACAAATTGGTGACATCAAGCTAAAGGATGATCCAAGTATATCTCCTTCATCAATGCAAGTTGAAACTCCTACTTCTTCCACAACAAGTAACACTCAAGCAATAGATGTTGAAGAAAAGGAAGAACAGCCTCTACCACCGAAGATACACAACGCAATCGCGAAAAATCACCCAATAGATCAAATATTGGGTAACGTGAGTAAGGGTGTTCAAACTAGATTTAGAGTAGCTTTATTTTGTGAACATTACTCTTTTGTATCTTCTCTTACGCCTAAATTTGTAGATAAAGCGATCCAGATTGGGTGAATGTAATGCATGAAGAACTCAACAACTTTGCCCAAAATAATGTTTGGACATTAGTGGAAAGACTCAAGGAGCATAATGTGATTGGCACAAAATGTGTCTTCCATAACAAGCAAGACGAAAATGGAGTTGTGGTAAGAAACAAGGCAAGGTTAGTTTCTCAAGGTTATACTCAAGTTGAGAGTTTGGATTATAATGAAACATTTGCCCCTGTAGCTAGACTTTTATCAATTCTTATATTACTCGCCTTTGCATCTAGCTTTGATATCAAATTATTTCAAATGGATGTTAAAAGTGCATTCTTAAATGGAACAATTTTCGAACTTGTTTATGTTGAACAACATCTTGGTTTTGAATATTCTAAAAATTCTAGCCATGTGTATAAACTCTCCAAAGCGCTATATGGTTTAAAACAAGCTCTTAGAGCATGGTATGAGTGCCTTCGAGATTTTCTACTCTCTAAAGGATTTAAAATTGAAAAAGTTGATACAATTTTGGTTACAAAGATTATTGATGATGATTTCTTTATATGTCAAATTTATATTGATGATATCATATTTGGTTCTAATAATCAAGAGTTTTGCAAGAAATTTGGTGATGATGTCTATGAAATTTAAGATGTCCATTATCGGAGAGTTAAGCTATTTTCTTAGACTTCAAATCAAGCAACATAAGGATGGAACCTTTTGAGCCAAACAAAATACGTAAGAGATCTATTCAAGAAGTTTGGCATGGGGGATGCAAAACCTATCAAGACCCCCATGGGAACGAATGAGCATTTTGATCTTAACGAAGGAGGTAAACCGGTAGATTTAAAATTTTATAGATCCATGATTGGTAGTTTGCTTTATCTTATCGCATCTAGGCCCGATATCATGTTTAGTATTTGTATGTGTGCATGTTTTTAAGCATATCTAAAAGAGTGCCATTTAACGACCGTAAAGAAGATTCTAAGATATTTAAAGCATTCCTCTAGCATAGAGCTTTGGTATCCTAAAGGTGCTAAATTTGATTTAATTGGATACTCGTACTCTCATTATGCGGGTTGCAAAGTGGAAAGAAAAAGCCATCGGGAAGTTGCCAATTGCTAGGAAGGTCTTTAGTGTCGTGGTCTTCTAAGAAACAAAATTTCATAGCACTTTCTACCGCCGAAGCTGAATATGTTTTCGCGGGTAGTTGTTGTGTTCAATTGCTATGGATGAGACAAACTTTGATGAATTATGGAATTAAATTTGACAAAATGCCTCTTTTGCGTGATAACGATAGTGTGGTGAAAATATCCAACAACCCGGTCCAACACTCAAGAACCAAGCATATAGATATACGCCACTATTTCTTGAGAGATCATGTGAGTAATGGAGACATTACAATTAGCCACATACGGACTGAAGATCAATTAATAGATATTTTCACCAAACCATTAGATGAAAGCCGTTTTTGCAAGTTGAGAAATGAATTAAATGTCATAGACTACTCAAATATTGCTTGAACTGATGTCTCATGCTTTCATGCTCATTTGGATTTTTTGTGGTATTTTTGAAAAGTACTTTCTCTTATTTTTTGCTAAAAATCTCTATGTTCATAAACCTATATTTCAAGGTTATATTTAGTCTTACTAATGCATAATGATCCTGAATGATCTTTATTTAAGTGCAAAACTAGGGATCATTTGCATATTTCTCTGATCTAAGCTCAGTTCCCTGAAAGTTCTAGAAAAATCAGAACTACCGCTGTGTTTCTTGCGGTACTTCCATGTTCCGAAACTACCGGCTATGTGATCACGATACTACCACGTTCGTTGGTGGTCGGAAGACTTGTGTGGTCAAAATCAACGTGGTCAAAACCACATGGTCGAAAATGACTAGAGCAGTCAAATAAGACCACATGGTCGAAAATGACAAGAGTTTGAAGCGACGCTCTGTGGTCCTCTCGTCCCTCGGATGGTCGTCGATCGACGGGAACGTCGGCACGCAGCGTGCCCAGCTCCAGCACTCTTGTCCCTTACGACTTCTTGCCCTCTGTCCAGGAGCGCCACGCCCCCGTGCGCGTCGTCACTGGTCATCACCACACCGCTTTACGATCACCGCACGTCCCGTCCTCACACCGCTCAACCTTGCGTCGTCTTGTGCCGCTTCGATCCCCGGTGGTTGCCGACTACCGTCGCCGGGCAACGACGTCCCGTCTGTCTCTATGTCTTCGACTCAGAGCAGATGAGCAACGTTGGTACCCTGGTTTCTGTTTTGAGACGACGTAAACGACGATGCCCAGTTAACACAAACCAAGAGGCGCCATCAGTTTGATAAAAAGAAGCAGTGGCGGAGCCAGACCTCGGATTAATGTGAACTATAGTCCGAGACCTAGAAACTTAAACCCATGGAGAATAATAACTTCGGTGTGAAAGGCTAGGAACAAAAGTCTATGTCGGCCTGGTTCCGCCCTTGAAAAGGAGCTAAGTAGTTTGGGAGCGCATCGAGTAGGAAGAGGGCTAGCAATTTCCCATTTTTACTTGTTAGGGGGATAAACTAATGAGACGGCACATATCTTAGTATGAATATAATTAGATGGTTTAGAAAATATTGATTGCGTGGCTCAACCGGATGTCTTCTTTCATGATCTATGTGTCATGCTGATTTAGGCTATAGACTATATTATTGTATAATGTCCTATATGTTGAATTGTGATGTTTGATATTCTTATATGTAATTCATTACTAGTTATTAGGAGTAATAGCTTAATAGATGCATATGTTGACTTCAAACGTAATGACTCAGTGAACAAAAAGCATAGTGATAGAGATTGTCATACTAAGGATCATACTATCTCATAGTTTAATATGATTAGTTATGAATATTTTTATGTTCCTATCATACTATTGTTCATGTTATTATTTTGAGTGTTTTTAATAGGATAGAATAGTATCCCTCTAAAAAATTAAGTAAAACTTGATCCCTTCCAATTGTTGCACCTATCAAGATTTTGATCGTTAACTGGTAGGCCTACCAAAGTAGAGTGCCATTAATTATCTCAATAACATATGATAAGTATTAGACAATTCATGCGTAATATTGGTTTAACTTGACTAGGCTATCAAAATAGTTTTGGACCTAGGGGTATAGTGTTGAGGCCGGGATATATGAATACCACTCAACAAATAAGGGTTACATGTGATGTAATTAGCAAGGGATTGCTTACCTACATCTCTAGGTTTCTAGCAGTGATACCAAAACTCACTAGGACTTGGTGAAATATGCATCTTAACTTGCTACATATACTTAAAGGGAACATGGTTTTAAACATATAGTGGAAATATCTTTTGCTAAATTGTTTAATAGAATATTTTACATAAACATAGTGTTGAATTTTTTTATATACTTTTTATGTTATAGACAATGCTACCATCTACTTCCTCAACACCCAGTTTTAACCTACGATCTATTCTTAAGAAAGAAAAACTAAATATAACAAGCTTCATTGACTAATATCATAACTTGAGAATTATTCTCAAGTAAGAAAAGAAGGAATATGTTCTAAAGGTTCTATATTCTAATGAACCAGCAAAAGATGCTACTCATGCTAGAAAGAATGTGTATGATAAACATTGCAATGACTCACTTGACGTTAGCTATCTCATACTTTCTACCATGAACTCTGAACTTTAGAAGTAATATGAGAATACAAATACTTATAATATGATTGTGGGTCTTAAGGGTGTGTTTGAGAACTAGGCAAGGGCTGAGAGATGTAACATCTCTAAGCCATTCTTTGCGTTCAAGCTAGCTAAAGGAAGTCTGATCAATCCTTTTGTAATCAAAATGATTGGTTACATTCAGAGTTTAGAAAAACTTGGTTTTCCCTTAGCCAAGAGTTGGCTACTAATACGATTCTCTAATCGTTCCCTTTGAGTTTTGAGCCAATTATTTTGAACTTTCATATGAATGGCATGGAGAGATCAATAACCAAATTGCATAAGATGCTCAATTCAGCAGATGAAAACATTAAGAAAATCTCTAAACATGCTACGATGGTTCAAAAGACTACCAACTTAAAAAAGAAGAAGTCTAAGTCTTTGGACAAAAAAAGGACACGGGCAAAACTCAAGATAAGATCTTGAGTATCAAATCTAAACTTTAGAAGCTCAAGATTGGAGCTGCACCTGACACTATTTGCTACTACTATTATCAAGGGACTAGACATTGGAAAAGAAACTGCAAGAAGTACTTTGCAGAACTAGAAAAGAAGAAGGAAAGTAAGATTTCTACTTCAGGTATAAATATTATAGAAATAAATCTTGCTACTTCTAATATTGGTTCTTGGGTATTTAATACTGGATCAGTTGTTCATATTTGTAATTCAATGTAGGGGTTGATAAGGAGTAGGAGTTTAGTAAGAGTCAAGGTTGACCTTTGCATAGGCAATTGAGAAAGAGTTGCTACGTGGGCTATAGGCACTTTACCATTATCTTTACCCTCAGAATTAGTTTTGAAATTAAATAATTGTTATTATATTCCTGCCTTAAGCAAAAACATTATTCCTACTTCATGTTTGGGAACAGAAGGTTATGAGTTTAGAATAAAGAACAATTGTTGTTCAATTTATCTGAATGATATGCTTTATAGTCATGCATTATTGGTGAATGGATTATATGTTTTAAATCTTGAGGATGTGTCCGTCTATAACAATAATGTTAGGAAGCTTTAGCCTAATGATTTAAATCTTACTTATATTTGGTATTGTCATTTGGGTCACATAGATGAGAAGTGCACGGAGAAGTTCCATAAAGATGGTCTTCTAAACTCATTTGATTTTGAATCATTTAAAATATGCGAGTCTTGCTTACATGGAAAAATGACTAAGGTGTCTTTCACTAGTCTAGGTGAGAGGGCAAATAACTTGTTAGCTCTAGTACATTCGGATGTATCTGGACCAATGAGTTTAGCGGACAGAGGTAGTTTTTAGTACCTCATAACTTTTACCAATAACTTTAGTCGATAAGATTGCATCTACTTAATGAGACATAAATTTGAATCATTTGAAAAGTTAAAGGAATTTCAGAATGAAGTACATAATCCATTTGGCAAAACAATTAAAGCCTTGCGATCAGATCATGAAGGTGAATATTTAAGCCATAAATTTGATGATCATCTAAAGGAATGTGGAATTGTTCCACAGCTAACTCTGCTAGGAACGCCTCAATAGACTGGAGTGTCTGAACGACAAAATCAGACCTTGTTAAACATGGTTTGATCCATGATGAGACAATCTGATCTGCCATTGTCTTTTTAGGGGTATGATCTAGAAACAGCAGTGTTTGCAATAAATAGAGTTCCATCAAAAGCCATAGAGAAGATACCATATGAGATATGGACTGGAAAGCGTCTCGGATTGTCTTTTCTCAAAATATGGGGATGAAAAGTACATGTAAAATGTTTGACATCTATTAAGCTCACAACTAAATCTGATAAATGTTTCTTCATGGGGTATCCTTAGAAAACTAAAGGGTATTATTTTTATAAAAGGGACAAGAACAAAGTATTTGTTACCCAAAATGGTGTCTTTTGGAGAAAGAATTTCTCTCAAAAGAAGTTAGTGGGAGCACGACGCGACTCGAAGAAATTCTGGAACCATCAAAAAATGTTTCAACTTCTATTGAACATGTACACGATGTACAAGATGTTGTACAACCTGTCGAAGAGGTGCCAGCCCCACGTAGGTCTGAAAGGCCACATCAATTGCCAAAAAGGTGTCGGGATGATATTTTTATTGTTAGACAATGATGAGCCTAAGACTTATGAGGAAGCAATGATGAGCCCAGATGCTAAGAAATGGCTTGGAGCCATGAGATCCGAAATATAATCCAAGTATGACGATCAAGTTTAGAACTTGGTTGATCCACTCGATGGTGTAAAAACCATTGATGGATAGAAATGTTCATATCCACAAGGCACGATTGGTGACGAAAGATTTCAAATAAATTCAAGGTGTTGATTGTGATGAAACTTTCTCACCTATCCTATACTTAAGTATATCCGAATCATTCTAGCTATTGCCGCATATTTTGATTATGAGATAGTCAAAGGGCTTCGCTTCATTAAGAATGAAGAAGAGCCTTGTGTTTACAAAACGGCTAGTAGGAGCGTACTTATTTTTCTGGTCCTATATGTGAATGATATATTATTGATCAGAAATAATATTTCTATGTTTGAATATGTAAGTCTTCATTAAGAAATAGTTTATCTATGAAAGATTTATGAGAAGCAGCATATATTTTAGGCATAAAGATCTATGTAGATAGAATTAAAAAGCTAATTGGATTAAGCCAAGATACATACATTAACAAAGTGTTGAAGTGGTTCAATATGCAGGACTCCAAGAATGGTTTCTTACCTATGTCACATGGTATTAATCTTAGCAAGACCCAATATCGTTCGACACCTGATGAGCGAGACCGAATGAGTAAGATTACATATGCTTCTGCCATTGGATCTATCATGTATGTCACACTTTATACACGCCTAGTGTGTCCTATGTTCTAAGTGTTGTGAGCAAATATTAGTCAGATCCAGATGAAGGTCATTGAATAGCTGTAAAGAATATCCTGAAATACTTGAGAATGACTAGTGATGTGTTCCTTACTTATGGAGGTGAGGAAGAGCTAGTTGTAAATGGTTATACTGATGCTAACTGCTAAACTGATAAAGATGACTTTCGATCGTAGTCTGGGTTTGTGTTTTGTCTTAATAGAAAAGTAGCATGCTAGAAATTTTCAAGCAAGAGACGGTTCCTGATTCTACAACAGATGCTGAGTATATTGCGGCTTCAGAAGCTGCAAAGGAGGATGTTTGGATAAAGAAGTTTATCTCTAAGCTGGGTGTGGTCTCTTGTACTTCTAGTCCAATATATCTCTATTGTGATAATAGTGAAGCTATTGCGCAAGGCAAGGGGCCAAGATCGCATCAAAAGTCTAAGAACATACTTCGACGTTTTCACCTCATCCACGAGATTGTTGATAGAGGTGATATGAAGATATGCAAAGTGCACATGAATTTAAATATTTCTGATATGTTGACAAATCCTCTCCTATAGCCAAAGTATGAGACACACACAAGAGGTATGAATATTAGATACTTATATGATCGACTCTAGTGTAAATGAGAGATTGTTAGTGATATGCCCTAGAGGCGATCATGGAGATGATTATATCACTTCTATATTTATGATTTTTTAAATAATATTTTATTTTATCCCTTGGATAAATATCTTTCATATTGATCAACAAGTATGTGACTTGTTTGTAAAATCCATCTTGACGTGGATGCTAACTTGGCTGGCTGGCTCACGGGTCTACGGCACAGGGCGACCGACAGCTGGGATCCACACATCAGTGGCTCGGTGCACGATGGACGGAATCTAGGGAGAATCCGAAGAGACGGGGCGTGTGGGTGCGGGTGAGCTGGCGGTGTGCGGCATGAGGCGTCGGTCGCACGTGAACCAAGGCAACGCGTAGCGGGCGAGCGCGCGGGACGGAAGGCGTGGCGGGGTTGGCTGGCGACTTGACGGCGAATGGTGACTCAGAGGTGGTGAGGGCGACGGAAGTCGGGGGATGATGAAAACGACACTGGCGACTACCAGAGATGGAGACGAAGGCTCGGATGACGGCGAACTTCGGCGAAACTGTCCGCGCACGAGTCAACGGCTCTCGGTGAAGGCAACTGCAGGGTGCGGGGGACGAGGGGACTGCTCGGCTTTTATACCCTGTCCTCGGAGAGGCGGGGGAGAGCATGACGCGGATGCCGGGTCAGAGACGGCGGCGGCGTTCGACTCGTGCACGCAAACCGAGGTAGTGGAGGAGACGGATTCCGCACCGCGAAGGAGACGAACAGTGCACAATCGCTCTGATGGACGACGCGTGGCATGGGAAGGAAATCAGACGGCTGGAGGAGGCGACGGCTCGGATGCAGGCGGTAGGCAACAGATGACCGCCACGTGGCCAAGGCAGGCAAACCGGGCTGGCGGGTGGAGCGGCCGAGCGGGCCGAGGAGAAGGTGGGCTGAGCTGGGCCTCGACCGTACGGAATTTTGGGGGGTTTAAAAGGATTTTTCTTTTTCAGAAATTCAATTAAATCAAAAGAGCTCTAGAAAATAGCAAATAAATCCAAATAAATCACAGAAAGTTTCAGAAAAATCCTTGAGACTCAAGGAACTCAAATAAAATACTTTAACCAAATGTTAGTGTTTAATTTAATCATGTTAAATCCTTTTAATTAATAAAAATTCCAATTAAGCTTTAATTAATTTCAGAAAAATCCAAATGGTGAATTTTATTTTAAAAACTTCAAAAAGGCTCTGAAAGTCAGGATGTTTCATTTTTCCTTCTTGATATTATTGTGTCAAGGACGTATAAATGATGGATATAACTCTTGGAGATCAATCCCTATCCATCTAGGCATCTGGTCGCAAGTTCCCGAAGTTACCCGATTTTTTATTGGATTTAACATCTTCAAGTGATTTATTCATCCAAGTATTTTTGTCTTGATTTCTTTGGTGTTCTTACTTACTGTGATATGTGAAAATACATCTAGAGCATTATTGAATACTATTCACCTACGAGCAAGTTACATTCACTATTTTCGATTTTTGTCCGGTTTTGGTGCAATCTTACTTGTTTCTTAGAAAGGTCTGAATTTTGATATAGATTCTTGTAATCCTTAGTTGAAATATGTTCTTGAGACCTTAGGCAAGGTATGTGTAAAATTTTATTTCATTTGGCCTCGTATTTTTAGAGTTGCACCACAAGTTGAATCGTTTGGGTTGTTCTAGAATAGAGAGGCCAGTCAGACACAAGTTGAATCGTTTGGGCTGTTCTGGAACAGGGAGGCCGGTCAGACCTCCCCGTACCAGGTCCAACTATCAGGTCCAGTCAGACTAGCTTTGTGCCAGCAGTCTAACTGCCAGGCTCCAGTCAGACCTCCCCGTACTAGGTCCAACTATCAAGTCCGATCAGACTAGCTTTGTGCCAGTAGTCTAAGCGCCAGCTCGGTCGGACCACCACAGTAGTCGGTCCGATCGCTCGAGGCCGAGGTTCTTCGAATTTTGTTCTCTTGAGCTATTTGTTTTGGGTTTTGGCTTTCAATTCTAATTTCAGTAACTCTATAGTTATTTGAGTGAAAAATTGACAAATACTTGAACAAAAATTTTCAAAAGCATCATTCACCCTCCCCTCCCTCTGTTGCTATGCAGGCCCTACACAAGCATATGTCTGCTCGAATTTAATTAGTTTGTTTAGGTCTGCTTACTGCATGAAACTACGTCATGACGCTCTTCTGCCCAAATCTTGTTGTATTAGATCATGTACTTCACGAATGATGCAATCAAATTCATTCTCATTCGACAGATGAAAATTTTGATGTACCTAGCCTTTGCCGTCGCGTTATTCTAGCTAGTGGCGGAGCTTAAGGAAAAACATAACATAACATGACCCGGATGCCTCTCAAAAGAGGGGAAAAATTGATAAGGCACAAATTAGGAACCCTGATTTATTCGTGAGTTGGCCTTCATCCCTTGAATCTTGCACTAAACGTGAAAAAAAATGATCTAGTTCTTTTTAATTTATGATTTATGATTTACAGATTCTCCCGAACAAATAAACAGGATGAATTCTTTGCCGTTGTTTCGAAACGACTTATCAGAATAACCTTTTCAAAACGACTTATTGATATTAGATTCATTCGTATAAATACTCACGCTAAGATCAAATCATCAGTCATAATCATCAGCCAAAGAACTGTGAGCCAGTATGTGTATGTATTCTTCCAAGCAGCACAACAAACAAGTTTCTGGTCAACAGCTAAAGAAACTAGTAAATCCTCACCAATCGAACAGTAGCAGCAGTAAATGATTCGACATTAGCTTGGATGAAGTTGCCGCCAAAACCTAGGAAGATTATCTTCGGCCCAAGCACACATGACGTAGGAACAGAAGAAAGGGATCATGATGATCAGCACGCAAATTTGATCCACCAGATAAAACCCACGAAGCAATATGCAAAACCCCTAGATGTGTTTAAGCAAAAATCTCATGAACACGATACATGGTGCAAAAATCAGCGTTTTCTAGATTTTACTAGTTACATAGCCGCACGGTGTAACGGATAAAAAGAATAATACTATTCTAACATATCGACACCTTGATCAAGCTAAATATCATGTGGTACATGTCTATCGAGGAAAAGACAATTCTTCTATAAATTATTCTCATGCTGCTAACTGACATCCTCACTAGGTGAGCTGAGGAGCTTGACAACCCTGCTCAATATAGCTTAAGCTTATTGGCTTAAGCTTATTTTTGCACTATTCATAATTTCGTCTTTTTCTGAATTTTTGATTTTTTTTGAGCTTTTTGTCGGTTCTTTTTTCTCGTATTCGCTTATGCGTTGTGCGTGATGGGCTAGCATATTTTTATATTTTTAATTTTTAAATTTAATTATATCAAATAAGCCTCTCTCAGCTACAGTGTTTTTTTCAACCAGCTACAGTGTTTTCAGCCATAAGCCTTCAGCTTTCAGCCGAACCGATCACCAAAGATGGGCACAACACTGTACTCAAGCTTGACAAAGATGGGCACAACACTGTACTTAACCACAACTTTGGTGTTCTCTTATGTGCCTGATGCAATGTTGGTGAGTGCGCATGCAGCCTCAGACTGCACCCAAAAATCTCAAGGAAAAGGCAAATTTTCACAAATACCACTGATTAACACTAAGTAAAATCGTTATGCCTTCTCCTGGGTACCATGGATGAGTGAACATTAAGCGACAACGTGTAACACACGTGGAAAAAATTTAACAGACACATAGGACATATCGCCATCTCGAGTCACAACGTAAAATCATTTGTGTTTCACCTGCTAACCAAGTTCACTTCTGGTTACATTTGCACAGGCACATAGTAACATTGGATAAAAGGCCAGCTGATTCTATCTGGTTTTAATGTCAAGTGTTAACTCAAACCCAAACCATAAGACAAACAGCTGGGCTTGAATCCATAGTTGAAAGTCGATAATATACTCAAGAATTTCAAAGTATTATAATAGCTCGAATTTAAATCCAAACTGCTTACTGAATACATATGAATCAGAAAAATCATGTTTCTAAATGATGTCATAGACTCACAGTCTTCAATACCTTACAGGCAAAATATGATTCAGCATTTGAGAAACACACATATGATAGAAGTAAGCACAAGTAATAGCATGAGAAACGAAACTAACTAAAATCTATTCTTATGATTACAAAGAGTTCAACAAATTGATATATGTATTCATAAACAGAGTTAACTCAACTTCTGAAGTAACAAGTGAGTATGTTGCCGTCCCAGCTCTATGTTACATCAAAGAACATATCGAAAATTTTCGGAGTTAATAGGTATCTCTACTTTCCAGTTAATGAGGAACAGACAGCAGAATGAGAATAAATTATGTGTTTTTGTTCTCTTTTGATGCTACATTATATGTTTTGCAAAAGTTCCTAACAATGAGATGCGATGCATAAGAAATACTTGAACCAAATATTACCTATCGAATAAAAGATGACTTTGTGATGGTGGTAGAAATAACCATAGTTTTCTCCCACACACATTTGCCTACCAGTTATATGACTGAAAAACATCAGCATAAAGAGGAGTCCAAGTTCCTACATATCAAATTGCAACCATAATTATGTGGGAAGATATTTAATTGCATATGTAACATAGGGTGACTTACAGAACCACAGAACAAACTAGCACGCATCTAAAAGTAATCTAAAGGCAAGGAGATTTGGTGTCCGGACACCATAGTGCCCTATTATATATATATATATATATATATATATATATATATATATATATATATATATATATATATATATATATATATATATATATATATGAAAAATATCTTTACTCGGTGTAATTACACTCACCTCTAATATACTACCTAAACAAACTTGAGATACCTCTTTATCACTGTAGGTATACTTGTATAATAATTATAAGATATTCCAATGCGAACCACATGAAAAAATTGTAAGGGAATCCATAGTTTTTAGCATATTTATAAATACCTTCATATACATATATAAAAAGAAGTATGTTCAAAAAATATACATACCCCCACTGAAAAATTGTTCATACCACCAAAATGGTCTTAAATACTCGTATACTATATGTACATATCCACCGTTACACGAGATATTTCCTACGTTATGAGATACGACATAGAGTGTAATTACACTCGGAGTAGAAAAGAGACTTCATATATATATATATATATATATATATATATATATATATATATATATATATATATATATATATATATATATATATATATATATATATATATATATATATATATATACTACTTAAAAATTGAGTTGGTGGCGGTCCGTCCGTCCTCCCGAAACCCCTCACAGATCGAACCGCGTGGGCCTCGTTCTCCGCTCACGCGTTCTCCGCCCGTCCCGATCCCCTTCCTCCATCGCCGCGCAAAACCGCTCCCCCTCGCCTCCTCCCCTCGCCTCCTGCTCCACCCTCGCTCCTCCGCATAACCGCTCGCCCTCGTCCCGATCCCCTTCCTCCATCGCTGCGAACCGCTCCCCTCGCCTCCCGCTCCACCTCGCTCCTCCGCATAACCGCACGCCATCGCCTCCTCTCCCTCGCCTCCCGCCCACCGCGCCTCCACAACCGCCGCCTCCTCCCCACTCCCCGCTCCACCCCGGCCTCCTCCTCCCCACCCCGCCGCCGCCGCCACCATCCCCGCTCCGCCCACTCCTCCTCCCCTACCCCCGCCGCCTCCTCCTCCCCCCTCCTCCGCTCCGCACCAACGCCATCGCCACCGCCCGGCCGCCGCCTCCTCCCGCCGCTGCCGCCTCCCAACCTCCGCCGCCAGAGCCCGCACACCAAGGTCGACCGCCCGGCCGCTTCGCAGCCCCGCGCCGCCTGCTGGATCTACGCCACCAAGTCCAACCGACCGCGTCGTCAAGACCTCGGTGAGATCGGTGGCTCTGCGATTGCTCGTTCTATTGGCTAATCTTGCAATCGTTGGGATAAGATTCTTCTTTGCTTATACGGAAACCCGCTTCTGCAATCGTTCTATCCATTGACCCCGTGCCGAGTTCGCGATGTTGAGGTTTTAGCGCTTTCCTTTGCAGCAAGGAGACAAGGCTCGCGCTATTATTATATCTCGGTGAACGGCGGATACCACCGCTACCACTGCCGCTGCGTGAGCCTCTCCGTCCCGCCGCGGCCGTGGCCGATGGATCTCTAAGCGACCTAAGGAGGGATCTATACCGCACATCGAGCCTTACGATTACGGGTCCCTCACCGTCCGGGGCCCACACCATCTACTACGAGCAATCCAGGACCCTATGGGCATGTGAGTGTGATGTGATAGTTCTTAGTTTCGATACAACGCTTGCTCTCACCGGGATCATCATACATGTTGGGAGAGTAGACTTACGGATTTGAATATTGAGGGATTGGTTTTCTCTTTTCCAATTCTCTGGCCCTCTTGCCTTGTGTGATGATTGATACACTGGTATGGTATGACTTGCTTGGACTTGTACGGTTGTGCTGCTCCCTTAGATGAACTCTTCTTCTCGTTAATTTTGCACTGTTGTCTTCCTCCACGGGGACACGGAGTGGCACGTCGCTTGGCAATCGAAGGTTCTTTGGCCGGAGTTTTACAGATCATGTTGTTTGACCAGATTATTTTGTTCCTCCCTTGTCTTTGTTTATTGTAATGTTGACAAGATTTTGTTTCTTGATTTGAATTGTGTTTACTTGCAGAGAGGTGTAGGCGAAGTACTCCTCATGCTTGTTTAGAAGAGAACATTACTTGGGGCTTGGTTGCTGACATTGAGAAGCTTAGGGAGTATCTTGACATTCCAGAGTGGCAGGCAATTGCAGTCTTCTTTTTCAAGAATTTATCATTTGTATTCCTTTCGGTAATGAAACTCACAATTATCAGAAAAAAGTGTAAGTGTTCGGCGGTTGGTGGGGAAGCACCTTGGCCCTTGCGTATAGCTAAACCCATCCTGATAAGGTGAGCAATTTACTGTCCGTTGCAATTTTGTGTGAACATGGAACTGATTGCAAAAAATTATGCATGTAGGCTATATTGTACATCCTACCAATAGTATACTTTCATGGATGTTGTAAGCCTGTTTTAGAGCTTGTAGTTGCAGAAACATAGATCCTCGGTCACATTAGAATCATTTTCTGGATGGCCAAATGCATAATGCATCAGTTAGTGTTATGCTGTAAGCCTTGTCACATTGTTTGTGTTATTACTAGAAGAGTTGGTGGTGGCTTTGGAGGAAAAGATGTTAGATCATTACCTGTAAGTGTCAATGCTCAATACCATCATGGTTTACAACATTTTATCTTTTCCACTTTTGTGAAGTACAAATGGTATTGCATGTTCAAGCCTGTTGTGTTTGCCAAGTAGTTTATGCCCTTTAAAATATAGAACTTGTCATCATGAAGACAAAAAAGATGAAACTTCGAGTACCTCATGCCCAAATAAGAAAAAAACTATTTGCACGTATGGTTGATCTTGTTAACATATAGAATGCTTTATTATGCCATGCTAGGTTTTGTTTTCTGCATAATTCAGACTTCAATGCCATTCAACTTAAAAGGGTTTCGATGTTACTTGTTGTAATACATTTGATTTGATACAGCCTTGGAATAGCGCATGAATTGTAATTCTTATTGCAATAGTTGTGTTATCTGTTAAGAAATGTAGCAGTTTAGCATGTGATTGGTCAGATTTGCAATTTGGCTGTTTCAGGTTTGGAAAATAAGATTGGGAAAGCTTATGGTACACATTGGTGTTGCTTAAAGGCTAGAATATTATCTCCACATGTTGAAGGCATAGAATTAGAATTAGAGAGAACTAAAAAAACAAAATCATTCCGAATTGGAAATAAAGTCCATATGTCAGACATATGTTTCCCCTACATATTCATATCTGTTAAATTTTTTTGTTGATCAATACACCATCAAGTACAATAGTGGTTTGTACAAAAAAACATGATCTTCCCTATGAGTAGTGTGGGTTGTTAATCTTTCTTTACCTTATTTTGTGAAGTTTGAATGAACATGCCTGTCAGATAGCAATGATCACTATTGTATTTTCAATCAACAATTAGGATAGTAGCAAGTTCATTTCATATCAAAGAAAATGTTGTCATTGTGTTAAACATTTCCATGTATTGCTTATTTATCCTGATAATTGTTACTCTTTTGGTCGACTATATGTGGAACTTGTTGAACATCTTAGAGCGACGGGGCAAACAAATGCTCTCTTTCAAAGAAGTCCTGTGAGCCTCTTATTATACTTGTTTACTGAAAAATGGCTACATTCTAATTAATTCAGTTACCCTGGTAATTGAATTTGTTTTAGTTTTCTGTTGTCAGATACTAGAGAGATACAACCTTGGCAACTATGGCCAAATACCAGTCAATGTTTGGCTTAGAAGATGGAACTATTCCAGCAACCTTTCAGGTTTTATACTGTGATGTTTCAGTTTTTTTATTAGAATGAAGGACAACAAAAATGCATATACCATGTTACCCTTTGTTTTAACTTGATTGTGATTCAAGTATTCAATGGTATCTTTTCTTAGCAAAGGTAACTTAATACAGGCCAGCAATTATGAAGTCCCCCTATTAGAAATGATTCTCAGATTGAGCTGCACCACTGGTTACTAAATGTTTGTTACTCATTTGCGTAGGTAATTTACATGACTGGCTAGAAGGAGCATCCATCACAGCAAAAGCTAAGAGTAGGGGTCTGCCACCGTATCATTTAGTGACATACAGAAACAATTTGGTTCCAATCAAAACTGAACTTTCTCAAATGGGAAGTGGATGCTGGCACTAAGTTGATTTTGTGTTTTGGTACTGTTCAACCACCCTATTCTTGGGTTTCTTATATCGTTGTTGCCCAACTCTGATGTAGAAAACAACCAACAAGGAAGGGCAATAAACCCTGCTCCACGGCACAAACTTCAGTTTCTGAGGCTTCCCATCTGCAGAAATGAAGTACTTCAGTGTCTCTGTGAGAACTGATTTCTCTACTATTGCCTGATGATTGAGACTGAGTTTAAGGGAGATTTCTCTACTATTGTCTGATGATTGAGACTGAGTTCAAGGGATTCCAAAACCATGTGAACTCCATCTGTATTGCTGTAATCCACCATGGGTCTCAACATCAGAATTTAGAGATCTTTTCGCTCAATAACCTGGCTCATCCAAGCAAGCTCTCAAGTAGCATCTTTTTGCTCTTCTGAGGCACTGACCGCGGAAAGTATCGGCTATGGCTTGTTAACAACAAGACCATGGAGGTGAAGACACGACAATATATCCATCCATCCTCTCTATCTATATCTATACCCACTACCAGAATTAGGATCGCATTTGATAATATGTATTATCCTTATTTGGTACTCCATTGCAACGCATGGGTACCTTACTAGTGTATATATATATATATATATATATATATATATATATATATATATATATATATATATATATATATATATATATATATATATATATATATATATATATATATATATATATATATATATATATATATATATATATATATATATATATATATATATATATATATATATATATGTGTATGTATGTATGTACATGCACACACACACACACATATATATACATGTATATATAAATAATGGCATCACATATAAATACACATATATATAATACATACATACATATAATGACAGTACAATACTACAAATTAAAATTGCGATGAAATAAATAATTATATAAACACACACACACACATATGTACATATATATACATACTTTTGTGGTTATAGACCAAACAGAGAGAGTATGGTAGTGGAGAGTTAGGTGAACAATGTCCTAGGGTTTCCCCAGAGCCTGGATGACATATATATATAGTTACATGGAGACTATTTTACAACTATACGCTTGCACTCAAGGCCCCCCTTAGGGGCATTTATGTCATTGTATATGTCCCATTTTAGGCCTTACAACCTTCTAACAGGCCAGTTGGGCTTAGGTGGGGGCCACCCCTACAACACACACACACACAATTACAAAATAGGCTATACTAGACGGCTACATCACACACGGTTTATACTGAGAACTGTCTGTGTGACTTTAACAGACGGTTCACCGTCTGTGTTTTGTGGACTATCACACGCGGTTCTTGCTAAGAACCGTCTGTGATGTCCCTTTCGTAACAACTGTCTGTGATATTCTGTACATGATCAGAGGTTAATATATAAGTACACATTGCTTCTAATAACTTAACTACAGAACTACTGAGACAAGAGATGATCATAAATTAAAGGTAAATTTATTAATTTCAATTCGATGCAAATTTATTACAAAACTCGCACAGATAAAGAGATTCCCATATTCTAATCTTCTGGGCTTCGTACGCTTCTTCTTCGACTTTGGGACTTGGAGGATCAGCCGTTGAGTTCTCGAACGCCGTTAAGATTGTCCTTGTCCTTAGCACCTCCTCCTCCAGCCGCAAATGATCAATAGCATAGCCCATAATCTCGTAGACGATATCATTATAAGATTCCTCAGAATCTGCTATTTCTGCTTGATCGGCAATGCTATCCATCAGTCTCTCCGATGCCACAAGAGCTTCTTCCGCTTTGTGCACATTGTAGAGAAGAACCAGGGTGAGGACTGTTTCCCTTTCTTGAGCGGCTGCGAGACCCCTCCGTCGACGGCGGATGATCAGGTCGAGCTGACGGATGCAAGAAAGTTGGGGAAGGAGGCGTGTGTGTGAGAAGTCGCTCAGATGTAAATTGCTAGCCGCCTATGTAAGGTTCCGGCCGAATAACTCTCGATGAACAGATGAGAGGAAGGAGATGATCACAAGAATAGTAGAAGCCATATTGTATGTACGTCTACGTTGACGCGCATATTTAACCTTTAGCACAAACGGTTCGTATACCAAACATTAATGATATAGACGCTTTGTATAACGATCGAGATACGTTAGACGAAACACGAGAGATACGTTCTGACTTTGCATTATCACAGACAGTTCTAAACTAAAACCGTCTGGGCTATAATTATCACAGACCGTCCACGCCGTCGCCGCTCTCCCGACAGTATATAAAACTTATGATCTAATTCACAGACGGTTGTATATGTAGAACCGTCTGTGATAATCTGAACGCTGGGCTAGTCGATCCTCCTCAACCCAATCCTAGCCAATTAAAATCCACCAACCCTCGCCCCACAGATCCCCGCGCCAAAAGTTTTCGCACTCCCGCCTAGCTCCCTCCCCTATAAATAATAACCAAAACCCAGCCTCATTGCTCTTCTCCTTCTCCTCTTCCTTGTTGTTCCTCCTCTTTGTTATTCTCCTTCTCTCGTCCTTGTGGTCCCTCCTCCTTGTTGTTCTCCTCCTCCTTGACCCTTACCATAATAGCCCGCACGAAGCAGACGACGCACAAGTCTACAGGAGGCAAGACACTCAATCAACGCCGACGATGGTGGGCATCAAAGACATCCAGCTCGTGCGTTGCATCAGGGGCGAGAAGGCCTATGCATATTGTTATTGTTGTGCTAGATGGGATATCTTTATTTTTTCTCTGTTCTTGTTGTGCTAGATGGGTAACCTGCTTGTTGTTTTTGGATATTGTAATGGTAGGCTCTAATTTCATTTCTTGTTGTTCTTGTTGTGCGAAATGGATATTTTATGTTTGTGAAATGAATTGAGATGTGAATTGGATGTATACATGTACATATTGATCTGCTTGTTTCAGAGGGCATGGCTAGCATTTCCTGAGGCTAGCCAATAAACAGAAATAGATTTAGGGGTAGAAGAGAATAGCACATACGGATTTTAACTAAAAACCGTCTGTGATTATCAACGATCACAGACGGTTCGAAAGTTGTCTGTGATGACCTCGTATCATTACTGACCCATAAATTCAGACGACTCACAAAACCGTCTGTAATGACGTTTCTAAACCGTCTGTAAGATGATTTTCTGTAGTAGTGATACACACACACATATATATATACACACATACATACATATATATACATACATACATACATACATACATATACATACATACATACATATATATATATATATATATATATATATATGCACACAAATATGTATTACATAGAAAGTACCTGCTAATACGACTGCTAACCGACTACGAAGAATTGCGAGACTGCAAGAGTGACTGCGAGAGAGATTGCGAAAGAGAGTGTGAGACCGACTGCGAGAGAGCTCGTAATTTGTAGTGCGAGCGAGAGAGTAGTGCGCTAACGAAGCACTGATGATGGTGGAGTGAACTGCGAACAGGAAGACAGATGCTACACAGCCTCACTTTCGGTGGTCTGTTCCCTTATCATGTCTGCACGGAGCACTCATTTTCCATACCAGCCAAATGGCCTTCGGCCCACGCCATTCATTCCCATGCGCAATAATGCAAGTAAATACACACACAGGGGCCACCTCTGCCGCACGGTGCGAAGGCCTGCCGCCCAGTGGTCGGGCGGCAGGTCATTAGAGCATGCGTTTAACCACGGTAATGAGGTGCGCTAATCACCTGGAGCCCGGTGGCCGGGTGGCAGGCCCTGCCGCACGGCCACGGGGCTCCAGGTGCCACATGTCAACTTCACAAGGTCGGCGCCCGATGATCAGGTGGCAAAACGGTCATTTTTGCTATTACCGCGCGCATACTAAAATTTTTGTAAATACGGGTTTAAATAGTGCCATTTATGCCAAAAATGCATGTAGCAGTATGTGTACTGGTATGCTTATGCACAGGCATCATCTTGTCTCTCATCTCCCATGACTAGCTTGGTTAATATTTTGACATGCTGTTAGCCATGTCACACAAGTACTACTTCCTCCGTCCCATAATATAAGTTCTCGTTCTTGGAAAACGTTGTCTCGGAATATAAGTCTATTGCGAATATCAAAGGTGCAATTATTATAATATTTCATCATAAACCCTTACTTAATACTAAAAAGTGGATGAGTGATTTTAGTATGCAATTTAATAGGGGCATGTATCTCTACTCCTTAAAAGTTTGAGTTGGTGGTAGTAGGTCCATTCTCCCTTGACTCTCAATAGCCGTTGGATCTTCCTCAACTCTTCATAGCCATGGAGATCATGAGCCGCTCCGCCCCTCGCCGTCCGTCCATCAGACAACCGACCGCGAACCCGCATCTCCCCAACGGAGGCCCGCACGGCCCATGCACAGCGCCTCCCGAACGCGTACACACACAGCTGGCCCTGACTCGCTCGGTCGGTCGGTTGCGTAACCGCCTCCCCTCCTTAGACCCCTGCGCCAGCGCTGGCGGTTTGGCAAGCGAGCCGCGAAGCGAATGGATGTCCTCACTCCAGGCGCGCTGCCCCTCCCGATGCGGATCACCAACGGCATGCTGCGATGATCTTGCTCAAGATATCCTCCTGCGACCTGCTCCGCCTCTGTAGCCACAGGGACCGGTCCATCAGGTTCCCCCTCGGTGGCCGCGAGTTCGCCACCGTGGTGTGCCAGTTGGCCTCAGTGGTTTACCTCCTCAGCTTGTTTGGTGCCCCCTTTGCCCAGCCCGAGGCCCCCGCCAGCGACGACGACGGCTCCCACACGCCTGCTCCTGCCGCCGATTTGTCCACGCCAATGCCTGACAGGATGGAGGGCAGGGACGAGGAGATCGTCTCTGTGGTGGTGTCTAGGGCACTGCCGTCACACCACCTGGAGTCGTGGCTCGGGGACTGCCGCCGCACGGCCAGGCTGTGGCGGGAAGCGATATGGCGGATGACGGGGCGGGGCGTGGAGGGGCTCCCCTTCGAGGGGATGGACTACCGGGCCATCCTGGGGCAATGCTGCGGGATGCCCATCAAATACGTGCAGCTGCTGGTCGGGGTCGGCGGCCCGCTACTCCTGGACGGGCGCAAGTACTATGTTCCCATGGCCAACACTGAGGGATGCCTCGTCGCGAGTGTCAACCGCGGTTGTAGGGCCATTGCAGCATCTGGGGGCACCGTGAGTGTGCTGCTCCGTGACGCCATGTCCTGCGCGCCCGCTGTCAAGTTGCCTTCCACCAAGCGGGCAGCGAAGCTCAAGGCGTTTGTTGAGGAACCTGCCAATTTTGCGGTGCTGGCTACTGCCTTCAATAGGTAGATCTTACTCTCCATTGATCTACATGTTGATTTTCATGCTTGCTCAAAGTGTTATTTGATTTTGCTTGTCAATGGACAGGTACAGTGTGATTGATAGTTAAAAATGTACTCTTTTGGTGTATTTTTAAGGTTGTCATGTGCTGTTTGAGTAATTGTGTGATGTTGATAGCTAGCACTGCGTGGTATTTTAAGGTCAGGTGATTGCTCACCAAAGCAAGTCCTTTTCTTGTTTGGTCAATGATAGGGTAGAGTCCACAGGGTATAGGCTTATTGCACATGCACTGGATAAGGCAACTACAAGTGCTTTTAACAGCCAACTGTCGTATAAGCAACTACAAAAATGATTACCTGACTTGTCCAATTGGTTACTAGCTAAATGTGAATAATGTCAGCTTATACCTTTATGAAGCGTTGGCCTTGAATTGTCGCTTTGTGTTTGTTTTAAACCACAGGGAGTGTCAATATTTGTCGGTTTGCGATGTTCAAACTTCAGAGCACGTATATTTATCATCATTTTTGTGTACCTTGAAACATTACCGAGTGGGGATCTACTCTCCTTCAGAGGTTCAGGGTATACATATGTAGTGTCTGTTTATGGTGTGCAGATTTCAGGTTAATGTCAATTGCTCCTTGATGGGTTTTTTAGTTACTGCTTAAGTATCGAGTAGAGGTAATGTTTATTTGTATCATAATATGTTGAGCACCTCCAGTTCCATTGACTCTTTTACTGCTGCTGCTGTTGTTGCTATCTATATTTGTTTTGTTTCCTCTGAAGTATGCTATGAACTAGTATTTTCAGAGCAAAGTATATATGTTAAAAGAGTTAGGATGAGTATACTGAAGTGATGAGTTACCTCTATCTTCTTTTAATAAAAAAATTGGGAGACTATAACAATGTTTTTTCATTTATTAAAAATCAGTCTATCATCAAATGTTTTCCTTTGTTAATATTTTATAAACTGTCAGACATATGTTTCCCTTACATATCCATATCTATTGAATATTTGTATTCTGTAGCAACGCACGAACACTTAACTAGTAGTCTAATAGCATTAACTTTTTTTAGATTTAGTATTTTTTAGTCTGTGCGTATAATACTCTATGGACTTATATTACGGAATAGGAGGGAGCAGTAGCCAACTTTATTCTTTTCCCTCTATGAACAGCCGCAACCCCAAAACGTGCCTTGCGTCGTGTCAAAAACATGCCCTGGTTGGAGGATGCGTACATGCAGAAGCATGCAGCGGCGAAGCTGGCGCCCGGGCTCCACTTGCCAACGTATATATCCGTATATCCTTGTCACGCTCCCGGTGCTTCCGCCGGAATCACGCGCACACGCCACATCAGAGCGTGTACGCGTGTTTAGCGCGGTGCGACAACCAAGGCACAGCCTGGTGTGACCAGAGGCGTAGGGAAGGGACCAGAGGGAGCGTTAAGGGCATCCACAGTGTGCAAAAATAGAGGGTCTTAAGTCACTTTAAAGTCGACCTTATACATTACAGGGGTGACCTTAAGCAGGCCATAAGCAAAAAAAACCTTAAGACCAGGCCTCAAGCTAAAGACCTGGCCATAAGCATTAAAATACATTTTTTCTTTATCTGACAAGTGGGATCATCTTAAGGCCTAGTGGGTTATATACATTACAGCATTGGCCTTAAGGTTTAGATGGGACCCACCTTAAGACCTCTTGGGTCATATACACTATGGATGCCCTAAGGGACCAGAGGGAGCGTTAACTCCTCCCAACACGCAAACAAAAAAAATAATAAATAAACATCTTCAAAGTTATAGATCCACTCGTTTTGACTTCAGCTTCTAGCTCTTAACTTATTTTTTACTATTTATAAATTTCGTCTTTTTATGAACTTTTGGCTTTTTGAGCTTTTTTGCCGGTTCTTTTTCCCGTATTTGTTTGCGTTGTCCGTGATGAGCTAGCATATTTTTTCTATTTTTAAATTTAATTAGGCCAAATAAGCCACCTTCAGCTACATTGAAATTTCAGTCGCTACAGTACAATTTCAGCCATAAATCACAGCTTTTCAGCCTAACCGAGCAGGGCATTCTACTATTCTAAAGCATGGAAAAATATTTTATACAATTATACTCAACCTTTACACCTGCTAAGTGTATAGTATTGAGTTATCATCCTGTATATCTACGGTCCACCGGTTATCCGGCTCCTCCTATATCTATTTTCTGGCTACGTCACTGAGTGTGACCAGGAAATACCGCAACCATGCGCATACTGCTACTTCTGCTACAACTAGTAGTCTGGCCCACAACCGGGAGGCTAGCCAGGCTAGCTTTGGCTGTCTCTATCGTCTGCCTTTGCCTTGCACCTAACCTGGGAGTTGGGCCATGCTTTGTTCGCACGGCACGAGCTTGCGCGGACTGTGGGCTATGTCAGGCTATGTTGGCCCTGCCATGCCATGCCGTCGTGACTCACCTCCAGCGAGGCCCAGACACTGCCTAGGGCACGACAGGCTACCGTCGTACTGTGCTAGCTCAGGCCTAGTCTTTTTGGACGCGTGGAGCCGTGGACGCCGTTGCTGTGGACAACAATGCAGACAAGGAGCGAGCGATGGCCGCCAACGAGGATTTGGTGGAGTAGACCCGGACCACGCGAGGAGGCGCCTGTCGCCCCCAAATCCTCGGCTCACCACCAGCTCTCTCCTTCACGATCTCTCTCTCTCTCACTTGTGGCACCGTCGTAGTCCCATGGGCTGAGCCGCCTGATTCTCTCTCTCTCTCTCGGCCGGTCTAGGGAAGCTATGGCCCTCACGGCCTCTCCTACTCTCCGAGATCTTAGCGACTGGCTGTGAAGCCCACCATGATGACGGCGGCTATGAGCGCCCTCCCACTGTTTCCTAGGTCTGAGAAGTGGGGCAGCCGTGAAGCCTACCATGACATGGCGGTCACGAGCAACCTTCTCCTTTTCCTCTCTCCCAGATCTGAGCGGGCAGCGGCCGCAAATCCACCACGACGACAATGGCTATTTGACCATCCCCTCCCCTATCCCAGATCTAAGCAGAGCTAAGCGCGGGAGGATTTGAGGCAGCAAGTCGGCGATGGGCCACGGCAGCGGTCTTCCTCCCCTCTCCTTAGTGGCCATGGCAACATCGTCGAGGTTCGCCAGGCTGCATTGGGCTTTTTGGCCAGTGTGGCCAGAGCATGGCCCATTAGAATGTGTCATATCGTATCGTCCGATGTATTTGATTCTCAGATCGGACTTGATATGATAGTTCGTGTCATATCGGTATAGCCTATCACGTGTTGTGCAGGATCCGATCGGAAAAGTACGTCCAACTCTCATGACTAGTTGCATAGGCGGAGCTGGGCCTCGGGCCGCTCGGACAATGGCCCGAGGCCCAGCTGAGAAAGCCCATGTTTCAGTCAATCAGCATGGCCCGAGTGACACCTTCAGGCTTCAGTCAGGTTGCATCCAGTGGGCTGGGTCCGAGATTTAGCAGTGGGCTGGCTACGCCCCTGACTAGTTGCACCTAACCGAAGAACGTCCGTGTGTGGTGTTGAGTGCACGCGCACGTCGTCGCATTTGCGGCATCACACAGATTAGGCAAGGAGCACACTCATCAGACTCTTAGCTAGCTTAATTAGCTTAGCTTGCAGCTTTAGATCTCGTAGCAGTAGTAGTAGTAGTGCTTTAATTAGCGTTTGCGTTGCTTGGCTACGATGCTACATGATCGATGGAACCGTGTCATGGGGCGCCGCCTGGCCGGGTACGACAGTACGTTGTTTGTACGCTACAACTGCTATCATTATATATTCGCTATCAGTAATCCAAATGCTAGCTTGGTGGCTGACCTTGCAAAAGGAGATCGAAAGTACTGCTTAGACCCGTTTGGAGTTTTGTTTTAAAAAATAAATTTCTGTGTTCTAAACGGACCTTTAATTATATCCAAACGGGCCTTTAGTTCATACACAACGTATCGCCCCACTATATCAAAATCAATAATGCTAGAAGGAAGTCCTTCGAATATATATTGGAAGCACGTCTAAAAGTTTGGGTCTACCTTATAGCAATACACACTCTTAACAACTTCTAAAAGTTAAGTGTAAATCCTCTACTACTATGTATTCAAGAGTATAGATTAATTATTTAAGCTGTATTGTGATAATTCAAATCTTTAAAATATTACTTCCAATTAAGCTTTCAATACAAATTTTACGATGTGGAGTATATGTGTATTTTTTGTTCTCCAATTAAAGTCTAATTCCTAGATCCACCACCAGTAATTAGTTGTATCTTTTTTGTTTTGGCTGAGGTAATTAATTGTATCTTAAAATAATACAGTGGCGCCTGTTTTATTTGGAGACGACCCTTGTAGGGTTAAGTAGAGCTTCATGGCCTGATCTGTTTTATACTTCAATGAAATGAAACGCTCAAGCAAAAGTTGTCTTATGTAAATTCTTTATTACCCAAACTCACCCAGCGGATCCATGTTAATCTTTATTTATATAGAGAACGTTGGCTTTGAATTGTTTTTGTTGCCGTCAAGCATGTGGCTAGTTTGAAATTTGTCCGATCTTGTAAAATATAAACTAACGTTAGATGGCAATCATTCCCTTGTACGTTCAAATAATTTCGTGAAAGCTAGCATTCTTTTTTGTTCCATATCATTCGACGCCACATGGTGTCGCAGAGTGAAACCGGGTGATCAAATATATAACGGATAGCAAATGAAGGTAGTGTATGCTTCGTATACCATTACAGATAATGATCCGGCAAAAAACTGCTTTCTTCGTTTTTTTTACTTAACTTTCCGTCGTCAAATTTTCTAAAGTTTAATCACCAATAGGTTTAAAACTATCGTAGATTGGTTATACGAAAATTGTTTTATTATATTTGTCATTAAAAATACTTTCATAATATTACAGTTTTATTATATATTTTAGTGTAAAATTATAAAAAGTAGTAGTCAAAGTCATGTCTTAAATATCATAAAAAATAAAACAAAATCAAGTAAAAAAAACGAAGTTAGTATATATATTTTTTTTGAGAGGCCAGAAAGATATTTTCTGAGTCGAAGCATGATTTGGGTTGTGTTCAATATGGCTTAAGCTTATGGCTTAAGCTTATTTTTGCACTATTTATAATTTCGTCTTTTTCTGAATTTTTGACTTTTTTTGAGCTTTTTTGTTGGTTCTTTTTTTTTCTCGTATTCGTTTGCGTTGTCTGTGATGGGCTAACATATTTTTTATATTTTTCAATTTTTTTAAATTTAATTATGTTAAATAAGCCTTTGTCATTCTGATGCTTTTTCGATCACCACATGTTTTCAGCCATAAGCTTTCAGCCGAACCGATCACCACCTTAATGTCGCTCCTTTTCATATTCTGGTACGGAAAATTCCCATAATTCCAAACTGTGCCATCTCTGGAGTACGGAGGATCATGGGTGCATGCATACCCACAATTTGGTGACAGCTTTGGGCTCCAAACCCAACGCCAAAATGGAGTTAGATGGATTTCAACTTTCAAGCAAGAACATCATCTTGATTATGGGTGCAAACGGGTCGGGTTAATCCCGATCGATCTGGTACCGAATCCGATTGGTACCGAATCCGATTAGTATCGAATCCGGAGAAAAAATATGGGTTAGGATATGGTAACAGCAATATCCGTCCCGAATCCGATACGTTTTCAAGTTTGATTTCAGGTTAGTGCTACTATTTGACGTTTCATTTTCTTTTACAATGGTAAAATAAAATCTTCCACATCAGCTATTAAGTAGTAACATTAAGTTCTTGACAGTACGTCCTCCTACTCCATTTGTTATACTGTATGCATTCTTTACAAACAAGTAGGGGTGCAAACGGCTCGGGTTAATCCCGACCGATCCGGCACCGAATCCGATTGGTACCGAATCCGATTGGTACCAAATCCGAAAAAAAAATATGGGTTAGGATATGGGAACAGCAATATCCGTCCGAATCCGATCCGTTTGCACCCCTAATCTTGATTATTTACTACTCCCTTGGTGGAGTTCGACCGTACATTCCAGGTGAAGTATAAATGACTAGGCAAAATGGAGCAAACACCTGCAAACTCCATGAAGGGTGAATCGATCTTGGAAATCAAACGAACTCCATGTAGCATACATAGCTGTGTCTTATGACCTGCAGCTACACTTGCTGCAAATCACACGCGCCATGATTGCATCAATATGCCGACTTCTCTACGGTGATCAGAAGCAAGCAAGTAGTGGTAGTTTTTTTTTTTGACCTTTTCTGCGCGCACGGGTGAAACGAATCTACTTTTAGGCTCTAGCCTATCTCTCAGTGGCAGGTCGCTGACAAAGAGGCATCCGTTGTGTGTACCCGAGGAGCGGATGACAACGTGGAACCACCTTACCCGGGTCCACATGTCATTCGCGTAGAGCTAAGCTCCGAAAAGATAGGGGTCTCTCCCCCGCGACCTGCCAGTGGCGCGTCGGCGGTCGCTTTCGGCCGAAGAGAAGCCCACCGCCGCACGGCAGCCCACGGCCACTGACAGGGTGGGGGCGGATGCAGGCGTTCTTCGCGGCCTCCGGGCCCGCCTTTGACGCGCCTAAAAAGCCCACGTCAGCAGGTGATCCAGCGAATTACGTAAAAGCCCCTTGTTTTTGCTTTACTGGTGTGTGGTCGCTCGTTTGTCCAGGTCCACCCACCGCCACGCCATGCTGTCACGGTGTCACCAGCATGTTTCGATGGTGTACTTTGTAAAGGTTGCTAGTAATACGGCATAGTTATATTTTACTATAGAATATAAAAGCCATAATTTCTAGAAAAAAAAGCTATGAGCGCGTCATGACCTCCTCGCTACGATAAAGAAATGGAAAACGGTGGTTCTTAATTTCGCCTTTTTTTTAGTTTTTTTATTTCTTTGTTTGTTAGTGATGGTATAATATTTTTTATTTTTAAAATTTAATTATGTAGAAAAAACTAACAGCAGTTACAATGTATTTCAGTCGTTACAATATAAAAATTTAGAAAACTTGGTCTTACAAGCCTTCGGAGCATAAAAAAAAGACCGTGTTTTCGGCATTGTTAGTTTGTTCTGTCGTCAGTCCAAATTTACCCTTCGTCATGGGCATTTGCCTACCCAAGCATTCCGAAACTGCTTTCTCTGTCGGTAGATGGTGTGCCAAAATAAAGCCTTACATATATCTATACATAAAGATAGTTAGTAATATGACATGGTTCTGTTTTACTATAGAAGATATAAGCTGTATGCACGTGGTGCGAAAATAAAAAAGACGTTGGCCACAAAGAAATTATTGTGGTGGGGCGGATTAATCCATCACCACAAACCACAAATACTAATGGGGTTTTCATTTTGCATGTGGCAGATCTAAAAGTAGGCTATACCTTTGTCTACGTTGTAGTTAGCTTTTGATATTGAGTGTCACACTTCCGAACCGTCAAAATAATTTCTTCTATATATTTTTTCCATTTGTCTTTGAGTTTTACATAAAAATACAGATTATCTAGCCCAGCTTCATCCCATGTACATGCATAATGTAACAAAGTTCAGCTTTTCAAAAGAAAATGGAACAGACACTATGATCTTGAAAGCTAACCCACAAACTTACGACACATAAAACATAAGCAAACATGCAACAAAAGGAAATTAGCACAATACGTATACTCATGCTTTACCAGCTCGTCATCAATCATCTACAAGATAACCCCATATACGAGTACAAATACAACCACTCAAGGGCAAATACGTCAATCCACTCTCCTCCTTTCTTTTCCCAATTTCCCCACACCTCCATTAAAATACCCACACAGAATCGAATTCTTCTCTCTCCGAGCCCGCTCCAATGCCGTTGCCTCTCTCCGCCTCCTCTTCCTCTTAGCGCTCCCCGAACCAAACCCTAGCGCTCCCCAGTCGCACCGAGCACCCCGGAATCCGCCCAGCTCCAGCCGGATTCGCCCGGGTGCCGACCAGTTCGGCGGTTTCTTGGGCCATAAATCCGGGGGTGTGTTCTTGGGGCATGGTCGCCTGATCGCGTCCGGCCGATGGGGATGACGGGGGCCGCCAATGGCGGCGCCGGGGGCAGGCGCGGCGAGTACGTGAGGATCCCTGAGGAGGTGGAGGTGGTCAAGGAGGCGGTGAGGGCGGAGTGCCCGAGGGTGCTGCGCTGGCGCGCGATCCTGTGGTGGGCGAAGGTCGCCGTGCTCGGGATCTTCCTCGCCGGTGCCGCCGCGGCCGCCGTCGTGTTCTTGGGGCCCCTCGTCCTTAAAAAGGTGCGCCCTTTTCGTGCTCCTCCCCCTATGAGGGGTTTCTTGCGACGCGGATTACGCGGAAATTCTTCACAAATGCTAGATCTTTCGTTCTTTCTTGTATGTTGCCCATGCTTTTGCCGTAGAATCGTTGCCTGCGACGCGATTCATGTTAGAAAGTTTGCATATTTGCTCTCCCATGTGTTTCCTATTGGTATTCACTCATATTTGTTGATATTTTCGGTTTGTGCTATTTAATTCTTTGAATTGTATAATTGGATACAAATATTTTTCCCTGGTTTATATGCTTTTGCCGTAGAATCGTTGCCTGCGACGCGATTTGTGTTAGAAAGTTTGCATATTTCCTCTCCCATGTGTTTCCTATTGGTATTCACTCATATTTGTTGATATTTTTGGTTTGTGCTATTTAATTCTTTGAATTGTATAATTGGATACAAATATTTTCCCTGGTTTATTGTCATGCCCCCCTTTCGTGGCTAGTTGAAAAGGAATAAGTTAGATGCTTAATTTATTTTTGCCATAATATAGACTTGAGGGAGATGTTATTTTGGTTGGTGTTTTGGATCGGCCCGTTAGTTCTATATATTATAGTGTGCTCCAGGATCTGAAGTAATAGCAGAATATGGAATGTTGATAGATTATCTCAAACATTATGGAGATGGCTGTGTCAAATGGGATGTTGCTGTTGAATGAGCGGATTAAGTATCGTGCCCATGTGCAACGGAAAACTGCTTTGCCAACGAACGAAGGTTTTCAGCTAATACCAGCCAGTGTTTGTCGTTGGTTTGCAGGCCCCGCGTAGTGACCCAATATGTGGGGTCTGCACGCTTGGACGCTTGGTGTTTCGGTGGTGTAGGTGCTTTCACAAAAAGTTGGACGGGTCGGTATAATCTCACAAGGCAATTGGTTCCTGATATTTTGGTCATCGAGATGCTGAACTGTTGATTCCAACAGCACGGAAAAACATGTTTACAGTTTTCTCCGTAACCTTTAATTATATCAATCCACCTCTTCCAAAAGCATACATACAACAGCACATGGAATTGCCACCCATAACAAGTACAGCTTGTGCTGGCATTTGGGCCCTGGACCCGCTTACTCGAAAGCAAATTCTGTTGGCAAATCTGTTGCTAGAAGTAGTTGATTAGAACATTTTTTTCTTGGTTTATTTCCATGGTCCTGTTTGGGCTAGTTCAGGAGGAATACATTAGATGTTTAATTTAATTTTGCCATTAACTTGTGCTGGATGACGAGGTTATTGCCGCTGGTGATGTAGCTGGCTGGTTTATTTTATCATATGTTTTTATCGATCTCAACTCATAGCAGAATGCAATATTAGGAGATTGCTTCGGGAAATCAGTTTTAGAGCTGGCTGGATTGGATGGGGAATTGGGGATGTCTCATGTCTGTTGATTGAGTGAATTTTGCTAAGTTTTTCACTTAATGCCAGCCAGTGGCTGTGGCTGTGACATAGACATGGGCCAACAAGTGGGGTCTCATGCCTGGTTCTCTGTTGGTGTGGGTGCTTTCGCTGAAAGGTGAATTGATAGGAATAATCTGACAATGCTATTGGTTCTTGATATTTTTGTTATCAAGAAATTTGAGTTGTTATAAATATCATGGAGAAAATATGTTTACAACTCTATCCATACCTCTAATTAATTCAACCAACCTCTTCCAAAAGTTTACAACATAAGGTCAGGTCAGATAAACAGCATATGTACAAGAGCACATGGAACGATCACATATAAGTACAGCTTGTGCTGGCATTTGGACCCTCATTGATGTAAAACATGCTATATGGGCAAGCATTTTTCCCAGAAGTTGCTGATCATAAGCACATGCTAAACTGCTTGTTCAACTTTAACGTCTCTGGCTGAATCAACCTGAAAAGTACCAATTTTTACACCGTTGCATAGACTGATTAGCTCGTAGTCACATCATGATATGAATAAATTTCAGCGCAATGAGCTTGTAGCCCTCTTGAATAGATTTGTTACTTATGTTTCTGCTGCTTTTGATGCGGGGTTGTGGAGATATCCTGAAAGTCTGCTCTTGGTTTCTTGCTGACCTTGTTTTGCCTGTTGCTGTTATTGACAGGTGGTTGCGCCAATTATTTACTGGGAGTCAACAACTTTCAGCAGACCAGTTATTGCTCTAATATGTTTCGGCACAATCGCTTTTTTCCCGAGTGTGTTGCTACCTTCTTCTCCCTTCATGTGGATTTCGGGGATGACCTTTGGATATTTCTATGGATTTTTGATAATTACAGCAGCGATGAGTATAGGCATGTCATTGCCATTTTTTATAGGGTGTGTGTTTCATTCTCGAATGCATGTGAGTCTCTTTTGCTGCCATCTCTTCCTGCTCATGTTTTATCCAAATAGTAAATTAAACCAGTTATCGAGTTTCTTGTTTTTCAAGATTGTGATTGATGGTTGTCCTGCAGAGATGGTTGGAAAAGTGGCCGAAGGAAGCAGCTTTTGTCAGACTGGCTGGTGAAGGAGATTGGTTCCATCAATTTAGGGCAGTTGCTTTACTTAGGATTTCTCCGTTTCCATACATAGTTTTTAACTATGCTTCCGTGGCTACAAATGTCAAATATGGTCCATATATAGCTGGTTCAATGGCTGGAACCGTACATGAAACCTTCCTTGCTATATACAGGTTTGTGTCTCTTGCATGGCTCCTTTTCTCCTCTCTTTTGATGCAATGAATCATCAATAATTTTTATTCTGTCTTATTCAGTTATTCCTGCTTTTGCATGGAGCATCCTGGTAGCCATTCAGGTGTACTGGTGTGGTTAGAGCATACAACTTGAGTATACTGCAAATAATATACAGCACAAATAAAGATATTGGCAATATTGCTTTTTTACATAATAACATTTTTTCATGCAGTCATCTATTTAATTTTTATGCCATTGTCAGCAACTGTTCTGTGAGACGGGACATCTTTAGTTTGACAATTTGCTGCATGTTCTATCACTGGAATGCCCTTGTTTAGGACATGTTTTTGAACATAAATAATTTTTTTATTTGAAGATTAGATGCAGTGGCATGCATCAAACTGGAATCATGATACACGTGTTATTCCTTTCTGTTTCAAATCTAATCATAAACCCACTAGTTTAGACATCATGTATGAGCTTCTGTTAAGACAAAATCTTCTTTGGGAGTTTTGCCCACCTTTGTTAAGAAGACCATATAAACTTGGTCTTCACCTAGCAGCAGTACGGTAAACTATCTTTAAGCTTTCAGGCAAGCCATCTAGTTCTAGTCTTAAAGGCAGTGCAATCCATTGTTTGAGCCTACAAAGCCTGACTTTCCACCTGGATTCTTGTTTGAGCCTACAGAGCCTGACTTTCTACCTGATTATGGGTTTTCTGGTCTTGATGGGGAGATTAGATTTGTATTTAAAGCATTATATGTGAAAACAACGTAGTTGTGCTCGTGATTTTTAGCAGCTTCCGAATCTGTATATCATGTTCTGTACATTTAGACACCTCTGCTTATTATCTAGTGCATTGGGGAGGAATTAACTTCATCAATTTTGTGATAACAGCGGGAAACTTCTTCAAAGCTTGGCTGTAGCAACTAGCCAAGGGTCTTTCTTGTCAGTGGAGCAGATAATCTACAATGGAATAGGCTTTTCAGTGGCTGCAGTTTCTACTGCTGCGATAACTATTTATGCCAAGAAAGCGCTTCAAAAACTCCAAGCAGAGGATGAGCTGTGTTGAGTACAGGAGATCCGTGCTCCGGATCAATTCTTGATGCTAGTTTCCCTCAGGTGTACTATATATAGTTGCTACTAATCTGGTTTCTAGTGTCTACTACCTGACTACATTCATCTTGGAGAGCTTGCTACAACAACTGTAAAGAAAATAGAGAACCAGAAACACTTCCCTTTTTTCTCCTTTTCTTTTCTTTCCTTTTTGTTTCTTTACTGTAGAGGAGAACTGCCAACTATCAATTTCGTTATGTATTGAACCAGGTCTGTGCAATGTAAATTCGTAAGTTGCTGCTTTCTCAAGTGCAAACATTCTGTTTGTTTTGTTTCTTCAAGGTGTTTCCAAGTAGAACAAATGTTGCATTGTTGGATGACGGTAGCATCAATATACATAGCATCTCCTGATCTGTTATACGATTCGGGGTGTTATACTGTTACGTCAACTAGGCTCTGACATTATATTCAGTACAGTTTTTAAGTACCAGGAGGAGTACCAGAGGTCACGTCGAGTTCGCGATGGTAAGAAAAGCTCACAAGTTTATCAATTGGGTTCTTGGTTCTCTTGAGACTGTCAACGTAAGCGATATGCACTCGGGGGCTAATAACGACAAGAATTACTGGTGAGGCAAGAATGAGCTCCTGGATGTCATCGGCATGTACTTTATGGCATTTGAGGACACCACCACCGAGGGTATCACCAAGGAAGCATCTGACAACGGTTCCATCTACAATGATCCGGATGAGGTATGCTCTTCTACCTAGGATGTGAAGCTTGTGATTATTTACTATAGTAGAGAACTTGAAAAGAAGTGCAACAAAATTGAGAGTTAAGATTGTGTAATTGAAATCTTGCAGGAAGAACTTGTTAGGCCTAGATTTTTAATTCTTGATAATGAAAACTGTTATTCTTGTCTTGCTTTGCATTCTGAGTTAAATAAATTTAGGATTACACATTCTTCTGTTATTAGCCAACTCATAGATGCCAAGGATTGATCAGTGACACTAAAGTCTAGCAATGATCATGTTAGCATAGACATTGTTTCTTTAGATGCTATTCTTCATTTTGTTCTAACTGTACCTTGGTGGAACTAAAACTTGAAAGTGCTACTAAAGAATTGCTCAAGTTCAATTCTAAACACTATTGCTCTCATTGTTAGGAAACACAAATTAAAAGAAACGACTGAAATGTTTCTTTATCCTAGAACTCAATCTTGTGAAAATTACCTTGAACTCGTAATTGAAACTGAAGCTCTTCAACAAGACATTTGAAGATAAACAAAAATGAAAAACTCTTGTCCATGACTGCATCTAACAAATTCTATTGCTTGTGCATTTTATGCTGAGATTAGAAATGATTTAGATGAGATGCATGAGGCTTAGTTAAATTTGAGTAACAGCTGGGTAGAATTAGAGATAGTTCTTGTGTGTCTTGTGAGGCTTTAAAAGTAAATATAGTTATCCACAAATAGAGATATGCTACGATAACCAAAAATATTAGGTATACCACATGTGCCAAATGACTACCTCAAGAAAATTTTGGAAAGCTTTTCTAGTAGCAAAAATAACCTGAACATGATCTTAGATCAATCCAAAATGAGTGTCAAACATAGAGATCTATGGTTTAACTCTCTTAAGAATTCCAAGAATCACCCACATTGAATTGTTAGAGCCTTGGATAGTGGTAAGTTTGAGGTAAAACTACTTGAGCCAAACAAGTCAATTTTCAAGTCGGTTAGATTTACCTAAACCCCTTCTAGCATTTTTAGTACTTCTACTTTATCAGGTAAGACCCCCAAAAGGTCAAACACCAAGGTAACATTTGCAAGAAGGATGACCACATTGTCGAATTCTGTTTCAAGAAGGGGTATAGGATACCATGAGGATAGGATTAGATCATTAGTGTTTACTAGACAAGGGGAGCGTAGGACTTTTGCTAGTGGACCTAGGAGAGAGGCCAAGAGAGGTCTAGGTAGTGCTCGTGTGCATTCTCATATTTTTCATGCTAATCCCTCTTATGGTTTATATATCGCTATTTCTGCACGTCGTGTGTGCTAGTACTAGATTCCTTGGTCTCTTATCATTAATCCCAGTACTGAGGCACGATAGCTCTTGTCTCCTTAAGATAGACTTTTCAGGTGATAAGAAGATCATAGATATCTTAGATGCTGCTTTGGATCTTCTTCCTCACATGGACTTCTAGTAATGTCTATCACCTTTGAGACTGTATCGTGCTCTTGCTTCCTCTTCATCGACTATAATATAATTGCTTGAGCTTTTTCATATTCTCAATTCCTATTTTTATAATTACATATCATCTGGGTTTTAGTTGAGGATCTGAACTTTAATAGGTTGGTCTATTTGAGTTGTCTTTCTTAGGAGTACCCCATCTCCTTTAACTCTTCTAGGGTCTTATATCTGTCTAGGTTGCGCTTGCTTCTTCAATTACTAGTATCTAGTAGTAGGCTTCTTCACTTATATCTATTTTGGCGGGAAAGCCAAAATACCAAAAACGATGATAGGACCAAACACCGCGGCACTTGGAGGGCATTGGGAGAGTGGTTTAGGAGATGCTAAGGAGGCTAAGTGGATGGGAAGCTTGCTCCTTAACCGGTTCAAGCTTATGTGCTTTGAGAAGCGTGCATAAGTTATGTATGATGTAAAACTCGGTGTGTGGGGAGTTAATGTGTTTTCCTATTGTGTTATTAGATACTATCTATTATGGTTAGATATGAGTTAGTTGTTCCATCTATTTGAGTGAGATGGGTTGGAGGCATATGATAAACCAACCATCCATTCACTAGGGTTTGAGAGAGACTTACTTATGGTGTTTTGGGTGAGTGCTCTTGTGAGAGCTTTGTCCTCTAGGTTAGAGTCACTGTAAAATCTTCATCTATAAGTTGAAATAGATCAATCTTATTCATCCTTCATGGTGTATTCTTTCTCTTGTTGATTTTGCACTTGTTGTGGTTATTGTTTTTGAGTGTTTTGCCCTCTCTTCTTCCTTCTTGATCTTACTGGGTTCCAAGGATGTGTAAGTGACAGAGATGCTTCATGATGATCATATTTCATCCATCTAGGGACCAGCTATAGCAAGATCTTGAAGGTTGCTTGATTTGGTTTGATTGGAATCCTTCTAGTGAAATCTTGTTCCGAGCGTTTTGGCCTCGAATCTTTTGGTGCTCTTGCTTACTATGACATATGAAAACTCATCTAGAACTATCTTGGCTATCCTCAACTTGTGAGCAAGTCATATACCAAGTATTTGAGTTTTGCCCAGTTTTTATGCAACTTTGCGTGTCTTGAAGAAAGGTTAAAATTTTAGCTAAGATCCATGCGATCATTGGATGAATTAGATTTCTAAGATCCTTAGCAAAGTGTGTGCAAAAATTTTAAATTATTTGGATATGTATTTTGAGGATTGCACCAATTTTGGTTTTGACTTGGGCTAATTTTCAGTTCTTTGAATAGGGGTGCGGTCCAACTGGAGGCTGGTCAGACAAGTCATCTCCGGCAGTCAGACCTCCAGGCCGGTCCAACCACTCTCCCATAGTGGTCCAACCGGTCCAGAGGAGTTGAACTCCATTTCTTTCAGGCTTTTGTGAGTTCTTTGTTGGTGAGCAAATCTAATCTTCCTAGCTTCGAGTAGCCAATGAAGTGACGTTGCATTAAGAAAATTTGAAATCGTGGCTTGCTGAATACAAAAGTACTCATTCTTGCATATTTTGGTCAGACAATGAGTAGTATGAGGAAGAAGCACCGGTAAATGAGTACTATGACGGTGAAGATCAAAGTTCTAGGTTACGCCTACACTCAAGTGTAGCCTATGGGTGTGTTGTCTTTTGAATCTTTTGCTTGTAATATAACCGAGTTTGGCCTATAAAACCATGTAATCAATAGGTATGTCGTACTTTGTGTAAGAATTTTGTTATCGTATTGTATTTGTAAGCAGGTATAGTTTATCATTTCGTGTGTGACTAAAATCCTACATAGTTGCGAGAATATGGATACAATTTTAAATCCAGGTATCCCACAAAAGTCTAACAGACTATGAAACAACTCTTCTATTTTTACTCTACAAAATTATTTTCACTCACATGTACACACTAAAGAGCTAGTTATATAGTTAGTTGTAAGTTCATAAACCTTAGTAGCACTAACAACCATGACATATTTATCGAGTTAGACCCAACTAGTAGACCTGGCAAAATGGCCCACTTGGCACGGCACGGTATGGATCCGGATAGGGCACGACCCAATTAGTCCTGGCACGATTGGCCCAAATAAGTTGTTGTGCCATGTCGTGCCAGCCCACGTGTCTACCCTCCAACTCAGACATGGCATGGTCGTGCTGGGTCAGCCCGAACACACTTAGCCAAATGGGTCATCGATGGTCTGTTGATTTTAGTGCCAATCACAAATAATTTTACTGCCAGTCACTAAGTCACGAGTATTTTTACTGCTAATCACAACTAATGTTAGTACCAGTAGCAAGTAATTTTACTGCTAAGTTACCCGTCCGCACTCAAAAGAGTACAGTAATCCTAACACAAGTAATTTACGGCTAACTACAAACAATTTTACTATACTACCATAGGAAAGTTACATATCGTGCCAGACTGGCCCACCGTACCGAGGTACCGGTCTAAACGCAGCACACCCAATCGGGCTAGGCTAGCATGACCATGCCATGTCTACTAACTAGTATGGTCTGGGCCTGGTTTGGCTAGGTCTACCAACTAGTATGGTTTATGGCTTCGGTTTATGGCTTTTGGTCCTAGTGCAAGCACTTATGCGAACAATTGAAATGTTGATAAGCCGCTTTGGAAAGACTGTCCCAATAAGCCGCTTTGAAACGACAGCGGAGAAACTGTCCCATTTATTTATTCGGGAGAAATCATAAACTATAAGCTATAAGTCATAAGTTAAAAATAGCAGGGCAAACACTTGGGAAGCTGGAATAAATGTTTGGTGCATCCTGTATTATAGATCGATCCACCAAAGTTTTCCAAGATGATGTCATTACTAGTAAACGGGCACATGGGAGGATAGGTGTAGGTCTTATCAACATCCATTTTTTTCATAACACTTAGACACACAACTTTTTGATAAAAAATATAAATTACTAGGATACCTCCGGCGTGTTTGATGGTGTCTTCAAGACATGATATTTTTTGTTTCTAATAATCTGACGCTTTCATTTGTGTGATTATCAACAATCTAAATTATTTGAATTTTGAAATTTGGTTGGAAGTGATAATAGCAATTTTTTCAATAAATGTGAGTTTAAAGATCTTTCATATTGACATATTATAGAAAAGAGTATTTCATGACAAATAAAATTTGTTTTAGTTGATGCGTATTGACACATTGACATATTATAGAAACGAATTGTTTCAAACCTCCGCCAAGCCGTCTAGGTGTCGGCAAACATCAAGAGTAACAAACCATGGAGAGTTGTCCTTTCCCTGGAGAGTTGTACCAGAAAACTAACGTGGGTAAGGCGTCGCCTTGGCGTCGCCTAATCGTCGCTTTGGCGTCGGAGCGGCTGGAGCCGCCGCCACGGCGTCGCCGCCGCCTCGGTGCGATGGCGTCGCCTCGGATGGGATGGTGTCGCCATGGCGCGCGCCGTCGCAAGAGCAAGGCGGGCGCCATAGCTTTGTGCCAAAGCGGAAAAGCGGAGGGGCGGGAGAAACAAGTGAGGGGATAAGGGGACCGGGCAGGCGTTACGAGCGGCGAAGGGCGTCGGGCGGTGGCGACCTCGGGCGATCTCGAGCCTCCATCTGCCGCCTCCTTCGGCCTCGACGCCGCCACCTCCTCCAAGGCTCCACACCGCCACCCTCCGGCCTCCACTGCCGCCTCCTCCGGCCTCGACGCCGCCGCCTCCTCCGGCCTCGACGTCGCCGCCACCCTCCGGCCTCCACGCCGCCTCCTCCGGCCTCCACGCCGCCTCCTCCCTCCGGGCCTCCGACCGCTGCCACCCTCCGGGCCTCCACGCCTCCACGCCGCCGCTCAGGTATGCCGCACTTATACGGCTATTTCCGTAGGCAGTAGCCAGTAGGTATTGCTGGATGCCTGGATGTTGTGTAGATATTGCTGGATGTTGCTAGATATTGCTAGATGTTGCTATTTCCGTCGGTTTCTAGATATTGCTAGATGTTGATTCTTGATTGTTAGATTGTTGCTAGATTGTTAGATGTTGCTAGATGTTTTTATTGCATAGACATGTTTTTATTCATGTTTCCATGTTCATTGCTATGCACTTATGCAGTAGGAACTAGGTAGCACAATGGCAAATGAAAGTGAGGTCAGTAATAGCAACTCATGTGGTCGCATTTGAAGGAGATGGGCGATGATCCAAAGAAAGATCCTGCAAGGAAGGCGAAGTCTAAAGACCCAGGATGGAAGTATGCCTTTTGGCCAGAGATTGGCAATAGAGATTTGGTGCAATGTTCACTTTGTGATAGGAGAGTATGTGGTGGAATCAAAAGATTGAAGCAGCATCTCATAGGTGGATATGGAGATGTTCAAAAATGTGCCAAGACGAAAACACTAATCATCAAAGAGATGCAAGAATATCTGAAGCAGAACAGAAGAAACGGACCACTTAACTTAGATGATGAAGAAGGAGATGATGTAGTTGAGGTAGCCAGCGGTGGTGGCTCCGTAGCCTCTACCGTTGCCTCTGCCATTGTGCCACTACCAAGTTCTGGGACAGCAACAAAAAGAAAGCAATCCGCCCTTAATTTCATTGTTCTAGCACCAAAAGCAAAGCAAAACAAGTCCATTGCTGCTATGCTTCGACCAAAACCTGAAGATGTGGTTGAGCAAAGACATACCAAGGGCACTTCTCAATGTTCCTTAGAGTCAAAGATGAGAACCAAAGAAGAAAGACATGTTGTGAATATGCATGTATCCAAGTTCTTCTATGAGTGTGGTATACCATTTAATGCTGCAAACGCAAGGAACTTCGAGGTTATGTGTGAGTCCATTGGGTAATACGGTCCTGGTTATAAGCCTCCTAGTTACCATGAGCTGAGGGTGCCCTTGCTTGAGGAGAACGTTAAAGAGACAAATAAATTGAGGGAGAAGCATGAGGAGGCTTGGAAGCAATATGGCTGCACACTCATGCCGGATGGATGGACGGATAGAAGAGGACGTCATTTGATTAACTTCCTTATCAACAGTCCGGAGGGGACTTTCTTCTTAGAGTCTATTGATGCATCAGATCAAACACATGATGCAAGGATGCTAGCAGATTTGCTAGAGAAGAGAATTGAGAGCGTTGGCAAAGAGAAGGTGGTTCAAGTTGTCACCGATAATGGTGCTAACTACAAGGCAGTAGGCAAACTTCTAATGGAGAGGATTCCTACACTGTTTTGGACCCCTTGTGCAGCACATTGCTTGGACCTTATGTTGGAAGATATCGGGAAGTTAAAGGAATTTAAGAAGCCTATTGCACGTGCCAAACGTGTCACCACATTTATTTATAGACATGGTAAGCTTCTTAATGCAATGAGGGAAAAGACAGGTGGGAGAGATCTTGTGAGACCTGCTGCTACTCGTTTTGCCGCATCGTTCTTTACTTTGCGAAGTTTGCACAAGCACAAAGATGCTTTGAGATATATATTTGTTAGTGAAGATTGGACTAGGGCTAAATTGGCAACCACAGAGGCAGGTAAAAGTGTGTATGAAATTATCCTTTCTAAGGAATTCTGGAATTCAGTTGAAGATTGCCTAAGAGCTTCACAACCACTACTTGTTGTGCTGAGGGTGGTTGATGGAGATGAGAAGCCCGCCTTGCCGGAGGTTGCCGCATGTATGGCTCAAGCAAAGGAGAAAATCAAATCAGGTTTCCCTACCAAAACAAGTCAAAATTGCTCAAGAAAATCATGAACATTATTGACACACGTTGGGTGAAGCAAATGGACCAAAAATTGTATGGGGCTGCACTCTTCTTGAATCCAGGAAAATTCTTTTCTATCGTGAAAAGAGGTGATGATGCATATGTTGGTGAGCTAAGAGGAGCATTCAATGATGTGCTTGCAAAAATGGTGCCTGATGTCGATCTTCGAAACAAGATTGATACGCTAGCCATTCTCTACGAGGACCAGCGAGGAGAAGCATTTTCAAATCAATTAGCAATCCATAACCAAGAATCAAGGAATCCTCGTAAGTTCTATAGTGTTGCACATACTTTTTAATTCTTTGTGTATTCAATATTAATTAACTAGAGTCTCTTATTGTCATTTTAGTTGATTGGTGGCGTGCATATGGTGGCCGAGCCATAGAGTTACAAAGATTTGCGAAGCGTATCGTTAGTCTTTGTTGTTCATCCTCCGGTTGTGAGTGCAATTGGAGTACCTTTGAGTTTGTAAGTGAATGTGCCAAACCATTCTTTTTCAACTCTCAATTTGTAGCTACATATGTGCTAAAGCAGCAATTTATTTACTTTGTTTGCTTTGATTTCTATAAACTATTTGTAGATCCATACCAAGAAAAGAAACCGGTTTGAGCACCAAAGATTGAATGATTTGGCCTATGTTCAATATAACCAAAAGATGAAAAGTAGGTTTGAAAAGCGGCGTCAGAAAGGTGACAACTATGACCCTTTGGTTATAGATGAATTTGATTGGGACAATGAATGGGTTAACCCACTGGCCGACCGGTTCGAGGTCACCGTGGGTGTGATGACCTTACATGGGAACATGTTGATGAAGCTGTTGGTGCATCACGCACACTTCAAGGTCGCAATCTTCCTAGAACATTAAGAAGGGGTGATGTCATAAGCTATTCTCGGCGTCACACTTCTAGTTCTACAAGAAGGGTGGTTGAAGAAGGTGAGCCACACTCAAATTCGGACACTGAAGATGAGGACGAAGATTTTGTTTTTGATGACGAGGAGGTTGATGATTATGGTGAAGCTCCACCTGATGATATGGAGAGCGATGGCGGGAATATGGATGGCAATGATTTGGATGCATTCGACATGGATGATTATGGAGAGATGAGTGCTAGATTGTTGGTGTTTTGGTCTTTTTGGTTGTATGGAGTGTGTGACTTCTAAGCTACTGTTATCTTGTAATCATGCCACTATGGTTTCATTTGTATGGACTATGCTACTATGGTTTCATTTGTCATGTAATCATGTTTAATTTCCATTGATACTATTGTCTTGTTTTCATATTTTGTACATATAGTTTGTCACTTCAATTTATTGGAAGGTGTTAATAGTTTACTAACATACTAAGTTGCTCTATGGCAGCAATGCTATTAGAAGGGAGGGACTAATGGGAGCTGCATCATGCTACTTGGGAGAAGAGCAAAGTCAACAAACAATGGACAATGTCGTCCAAGGTATGCCATTCAACATTCATGTATTCTAGCTGCACCATTATTCATGTTTATTTGCTTTGTTACATAGTTAAAATAGTCACACTGTATGTTCAACAAATTTGCTGCTATAAAAGGTTAGGATGTGAGTATGGCGTCGCCTCGCCGCACGCCATACTCGCCTAAAAGGTGTGAAGGTAGTCTGGCGCCTCGCCTTATCGCCGTGATAACCTTGGTAGTGATTCTTGAAGTTATCGTCCTGCATGCATACATTTCTGGGGTTCAAAGCTCCACACGGGCCATGCATCATGTGCTTCACAATAATCTCATAAAGTTCTGGGTACTTCTCTTTGTCTGGGAGCTCTGCTACTTATACCTCCATTCCATGACAAGTAGGAACTGTGCATGTGGCAAACCCTTTTCTGGAACTCAATAACGTGTACATGTGCGGCTACAACACCAATAATGTGGTTCTTGAATAGTTGTGTCTTGATGTCCTCGACTTGCATCTAAATGCACATACAACAAGATCAAGATGATCTTGTGTGGTCTGGCCTGGCTCAAGCTCCCTAATTATCTCCTCCCACCAAGGGTTGCAAGTCATGGTTAGAAACATGCCCGGTTTACCATACTTCTGCACTAAGGTCATGGCATCTAAGTATCTTCGCCTCATATCTCTATCACCTATAAATGTCGCTGGAAGTATAGTTCATTTCCTCATTGCACTTGCACGCTTTTCACCAGCAGAAAGGCTGTCCACAACGCCTTGGTTTAGATCGACGCGTAGTCTATCTTGGTTATGCATGATGTAATTAAGCAGTGTAGTTTCCAACTTGACGTAGGTATCAACGGCATATTGTTGGAATAAGCATTTCCCATACATGATGTCTATCTTGGTTATGCAGGATGTAATTAAGCCGTGTAGTTTCCAACTTGACATAGGTATCAACAGCATATTGTTGGAATAGGCATTTCCAAAACATGGCGCATCTGCAACTTGTAGTAGTAGTACTCTCACAGGAAGATGCACAACCGACTATTTGCATCTGTTGAAAATAGGGGAGCATGGACAATATGTAAGTTGAAGTAACAATAACAATGACAAGTGAATGCAAATTATGTGTATTGGGTGACTAACCTGGATCTTGGTGATTGTTGGATTGAGACTGCTTCACTTGGGAAAGGGGAATGTTGTCCTTTGGGATGTCTTGGGAAGAAGAGGGGGTATGACAAGGGGTCATAGCATCCAAAGTGACGTTTGATGGAATATCTCGTGTTGTCATTGCCATAGAGGCTTACACCGCGGTAAAATTTCTTCGGCAACTTATTTCTTGGGCAAGAATGAGGCAAGATTTCGAAGAAAAAATGGAGAAATCCTTGGGAAACCATAATCATATTTAAGATCTTTACGAATAAATAGAAGTTAGAAAAGAGAGGAACACTACGATAGAATTGGTCATCACAGACGGTTCAAAACCATCACCACAGACTGTTTCTGAACCGTCTGAATTTATATGTCTGTGATAATAAGTGGTTATTACAGACGACTCTCAAACCGTCTGTGATAATTACAACACAGACGATTTTTTCATATATCAAGTATCACAAATGGTTCTTAAATATAGCCGTCTGTGATATATCAAGTATCACAGACGACTAATACCAAAAATCATCTGTGATATGTCATTATAACAGATGGTTCTCGGACAGAGCCGTTTGTGATATCTTGCATGTCACAGATGGCTAATACCAAAAATCATATGTGATATTTATATAGCACAGACGGTTTATTGTTACAAATCATCTGTGATAGCTATTTGAATTCTATATTATTTCCTATTTTTCGGCTAGTCTCAGGAAATGCTAGCCATGCCCTCTGAAAACAAACAAACAAATTACATACATAGCACACGACAATCATTATACAGATCTCACAAATGAATTAAACAACTAAATGATGAACATTTGAATGAATTATTTGATTAAGCATAATTGAGTGATTACAATTGTATCAAATGTTTCAACATCTAATAATCATCGCTGGGGTAGAACTCTTCAGTCTTGTTTATGACCTCCGCTATCAAGAATTGGGACAACTTTTCTCGAATTTCAGCGAGTTTGTCAAGATCAAATGTATTTTCATTGAATTCCACACGCTATCGTTAGGAGTGTTAAAGTCATTAGCATATATATATATATATATATATATATATATATATATATATATATATATATATATATATATATATATATAAAATCACAAAATAATTATTGGTAAGTTGACAAATCTCTAGATCATTCATCTTAGTGGCCATGATGTCCTCCATATTGCAGCAAATGTAGAATTCACATACGTTGCCCTGTAGCTGCTGGTGGCACTACAAAAATAGAATTACATATATAGGTATTGTCAGTTGTAGAGGCATTATTATGAAGTGTGATATAGAATTATTGTATTGTAGCAAGTACCGAAAATCGTATCTTATACCGCAGTGTGGCACTGGATTCCTTGTGTCTTTCTCCTAGGCAAGTAAGCACTGAACGACCTACGTGATTCCAAAAAGTTAGTCTTGGCCATTGCAAATGAAGGGAATACTGCAATAGAGTTATGTATGGAAGAAATGAGTTTACCTGTCAATTTTTTGTTGCACACGGGTGAAATCGTGGTTGCTCATAAGGAGAGAATCAAGGTATATTACTTTGCTCCACTTTCGTACAATCACAATCAAAATCCAGTGAGCCTTAGTCATGTATATCACCATAGTGATTAATCCTAAGTTCATGTTACGTATAAAGTACAAATGAAACTTGTATGGCAACTAGTTAAGCACTTATCCCTGATTAAAGGGTACCCTGATGTAGTCCTTATCACTGTGAGCAAGCAATCCTTTTGTTATATAATCTTGGACGAAGGATCCGTTATCGTTGATGGATTGCTCAAAGACTAAGTGTGGGTCGAGGAAACCCACCGGTTCTGCACCGAAGTCTATAAACATCCTATTGATGTTCCTCCACTGGGCAGAATCAACGTATCTTATCATTCTATCCTTCTTACGCTCATCTGAATGCCAACACAGTAATTTTGCATTCTTTCGGTTCGCAAATAAACGCTTCAAATGGGAAATTATAGGTAGATGCCACAACATCTTAGTAGGAGGTCCTTACTTCACCTCGATGCCCTCGCCGTCATCAGGGTCATTCTTACACTTGTATCAGGATGCTTTGCATAACGGACAAACATGTAATTTTGCATATTTTTTATGTTAGAGGATACAATCATTCAGACATTCATGTATTCTTTCTACTTCCATTCCTAATGGACAAAAAACCTTCTTAGCTTGGTAGGTGGTTCTCGGTAACACATTTTTCTCTGGAAGGATATTCGTTAGGAGAATTAACAACGCTATGAAACTCTTGTTGGACCAACCATTGCCTCCCTTCAATTTTAGTAGTTCAAGAACATATGACAACCTTGTGTATTGCGGCTTGCAGTCTAGGAACAAAGGTTTCTCTAGGTCCTCCAGCAAGCCTTTGAAATCACCAAACCCTCTCTCACTATAGTTTCCTTCTGCATCGCGTAGCATCTGATCCAGATTATCATCATATGAGAGACCATGCGGAGGTCATCCCGTGTATATGATGAGTAATTGACATCGTTTTAGGAAAGTCGAGTTTGAATTGGTTGGTTCGGACCAAGACGTTGCGTGGTGTAACGGGCTCGGTCTGACTTGGTCAAACCTGGTCAATGTGTTTAGGATGCATATTCTGATGATTCGACAGGTTTGAACTCTATTATGCTTACATGTATCAAGCGGTGCTATTTGGTGTGTTTCTTATCTGTGTTGGCTGCAGACGTCGAGGCGGAGTCGTGGCGAGACACGAGGTGACCGGACTAGACACGGGCGGTGTCGAGGTCAGAACGATCGAGATGTATCGAAGACGGCGTGAACTTGAGGTTGTTGCGAGTCGTGGACGACAAGGAGCGCGGAAGCTTCCCGGAAGGTGCAGGAGGGGCGAAATGGTAATTTCGCGAGGCTGCGCAAGCGGGAGCGGGCTCCGTTCGAGTTTAGCAGGTGTAACGGGTTGGAGACCCGTTATCCAAGGGCTATAAATAGGTGTGAGGGGCTGCATACCCCGTCATGGCTTTGAGAGAGAGTTAGGGTTTGCTAGAGTCAAAAGAAGCTTTGTGAGTTTGTTTTGGCTTTAGGCTTTAGTTGGTATGGGTTGGTAGTAGCAGCAGGAGTTTGTTTTAGCTTTTGTTTTTGGTTTTCCTGCGTGAGGGAGACGAGCTCTGTGTTGTTCCTTCTTCTCTGAGTGTGTGTAGGAGATGGAGTAGGCAGCAGTGTGCTTCTCTCTTGTTCTTTCGAATATACATGTGTATGGGGATGATATGAGAGTGGGCTGTAGGATCAAACCTCTGTAATCGCATATCTCTCTGATTTGATATAAGAAATACTTGTGGCTAAGATGTTTTGGCTTCTTTCTCCCTTTTCTGTTTCTGGCTGATTTTGCTCTTGTGTTTGAGATTTTGGATTCGATTTCTTGACTGATTGCTCTGAACTGGGATTTGCTTCAAAGCCTCTTGGCTAATTCATTCCCGAGAGCAAACGGCAGGATCAAATGATTTTCACCTTTTTCAGTTCTTGCGCCACTTCCTCTGTTTTTCCCTGTGGCTAGGGTTTGGAGACAGGGGTAGTTTGATTCTCTTGTTTTCTCTTCAAAAGTTGGGTTCAAATTTATGGTTCCTTGCTATAAGATCACATCTTGTTGATTTTCAAAAGCTCTTAAGCAAAGGATGGAAGATTCATGTGAAATCTGAAGTTTGTTCCTTCTTGCTAAAACTTTTTGACAAAAACAGCAATCACTATTTTAAGTGTTCTTGGTATGCATCTCATTGTGTCTTGAGGTCTTCTCTCCTATTAAGCTCTCAGTCCAATTGTTTTGACCAAAGAAGATTAGCTTTTTCTAGTCAAATTCAGTGATTCTCGGTTGTTTTGTGTCCTGTCTGCAGAAATCTTCATTTTCGGTTGCAGTCTCGGCTGCTTCAGTTTTTCGGCAGCAGGTCTGAACTTCATTTGCTTTCTCTGTCCTAAGGTCTCTTTGCCTATTTAATTTGCAGTCCTAATGTTTTTGTCTTGAGAAGAGCATCAGTAAATCTTTCACGAAGTCTCTGTGTTCAGCTGAAAGTAGTTACTATTTAGGGCAGCTCTTCTCTGTTTACAGTCAGCAGATTCAGTCTTCCTGCTATTTCAATTGCTACAGTTTCGGTTTGTGTTTTTCTGCATTTACTGTGTGCTTACAGCAGACTGCAGCCAGCAGCAATTACTTGGTTTCATTTCAGTTCTCCTGCTGTCTGAATTTCTGTTTCGGGAAGAATCAGTGAGACATTTCTGTGTCCTTACATTTCAGTTTTCAGTTGTGCCTTCTCTTCTTGCTGCAGTACTCATTTGTCCTCAGATTTCAGCAGCCAGATCGGCTCTCTCTGCTGCAGAGTATCTTCAGTCTTTTGGTTCAGATTTCAGCTGATTACAATTTGTCAGTTTATTTTCGGTTTATACTGCAGTCAATTGTCACTTTCAGTCAGTCTTCTGTTTTGAGTTTTCAGGTCTTTGTCTGCTGTTTTAGCAGGCCAATTCCTTGTCTAAAAACTGCTCTGTTTCTGCTCTTTTTCAGTCAACAGTTTTTCTTGGTCTGTATCTGCTTTCAGGCTTCTTTTTAGCTCCGATTTTGGCAGATTTCAGTTCTTCTTTCGGCTGCTTCTTTGGTTCTCCTTTTGGCTGCTGTTTTCATCTTAGTGCTTCACTTATTTTCGGCAGCAGAGGCAGACTACTCTTTATCTGATTTTCAGTCAAGCTCGCCTGCAGTTTTTGTGTTCGGCAGTTCCTGTTTACTTCAGGTTTTGTCAAATGCTTTTGAGCTGTCTTACTGCGCCAAATTTTGACAGAAAGTTACACTTGGTTTCTGCAATTTGCAGTCTGCATTTGTGTGTTTTCAGGCAGCAGTCTTAGGTCTTTCTCAGATTGTCTTGACCTTTCTTGATTTGTCTTTGGTTATGATCTTCTATTTTCAGTGAGCGCTCATTCTTCATCTTCATAGCTTCTATAGCTATCGGAGATAAGAAATCTGTGAGAACACTTGGGGCGGATTTTGAAGGCATCATTCACCCCCCTCTGTTGCCATTCCGGTCCTACATCATACGACATATCCTCATCAAAAGCACAGTCCACAACCGACATATCATTGTCTTCCTCGATACCTTCTTGTATAATCTTCTCTTCACCATGACTGGTCCAACTGTATACTCCCTTTTGAAACCCCTTTGAATTAAGTGAGTTTCGATTTACGCTGAGTTGGTAAATATCTTCAGATTATCGCAATTAATGCATGGACAATACATATATTCCATCCCCTTCTTCAACATATCCTGTTCGGCTGCTCTTCTAAAAGCAGATACACCATTAATGTACTCTTCACTCACACGGTTCTCAACGTACATCCAACTTCGGTCCATCTACATTACGCATATAACAAATTAGTGTCAAATTGGATTGTTAATGCTACTATAGCTAGCCAGCTACGTACTATTCATGAATCAATATATATCAAGCAAGAATTAATATGTTGAAGTAAATTAGGAGTAGTGACCCATTCTTAAGTTGCAGTAAACTACCAATTAAGCTAGATCTAAACCTAGCTATCATATCTTTTTATTACAAGACATATAAATTAGAAGCAAATACTAACCTCTAATCACGAAGCTAGAACAAATCGATCTAGAAGCGAAATGCTTCCATCAAACTCTCTAAAGCCGTCCGCCTCCTTCAATGCAGCGTAATAAAGATAGATCTGTCAGGACCGGTCTGGCTAGGCATTAATTAATAATGCGGCGTATCCTAGACACGTCCAACCATAAACTGTCTGTAATAGATAATTATCATAGACGGTTCGTATTAATAACTATTTGTGAACTATCACAGACAATTCGTACCAATAAACGTCTATGATGTGCCCAATATCACAGAGACATTTCGTGTTAATAACCGTCCGTGAACTATCATATATAGTTATTAATATGAACTGTCTGTGATAGTGGCGTATCACACATGGTACACGGATCATGATTATAAAACCGTCTGTAATAAATGTAGCACAGGCGGTTCGAGGAAACCGTCTATAACGAGACATTCAATATAGCCTTTTTTTTATAGTAGTGGAAGTCCCGTACTCCATAACAAACATGCGGTTATCTCGATCTTCATAGATTACCCTCATTACACATCTTGAATTGGGAGTTTACCACTCGGCATCCCATGCGCAAGAGAATGGCATAATGGGATCCTAGTGTAGTTCGCAGCTACGTCAATATTGGCAATAGCATCATTTCACGTCGTGTGGTTCCTGCGCTACAAGATTTCTATTGCACCATAACTTTTTTGCCTCTTAGGGAAAAGAAAGGAGAGGGAAAAGCAGTGCATACATGTGTATTATATTGCGTATTGCGGTTTCTTAACACTACTTTTTTAATCACATGATATTTTTTCAGTTTGGAGCTTACATCCAAATAGTGATAACTTCATCGAGAGGCTACTATTTTAAACAGTAATGATCTTACGGCCACAAAATTGTTGATGACATGGCTCAACCACGTGGTTTGTGTTGTAAATATTGCGGTATAAGCATATTTTCTATTTTAATTTCAATAATAATTATGATAATAGTAATCACCCAAGCATGGCATAAGAATGACTTAAACAACATATTGACATATGCATCATTCAAATCATTGCAGATTGAGTGAAAGCTCAACATGAACATCATATATGAATTCAACATTAGCATGGCATTCATAACATTAATATATTTGCATACTACTCTTATTAAAAAAATTAACATATATGATCAGTACATGTAGTAATACAGATTTATAGCATGCTGCCATCAAGTAAAGTCTAGCACTAAAGACTAAAAACAGCATAATACCAACAGAATTATTTATTTTTAGAGCTCTCGAGCAGTCGCACAAAATCAAAGATTTTGGCCTTCTCATGTCAATGTTGAATATCATCACAAAGATCTAATGACTATCAATTAAGACTTGAGCTCTAAAACATGTTTTCACTAACAAAACTCGTATATCCGGTGAACAATAATTAAATGCTTTGGATCGGGACCTCCCGGTCAAGTAGCGATAACAATGCAATGTAGTAGATCAAATACAGTCTCAAATAGACAAACAGACTAGAGCAATTACTTCTGGACCGAATTACTCAAGATCATCTACAACACAAAGAACAATCTTTATCGCTAATAAACCAACCCGATCGCAGAGAGTATAGTTTTCGAGTTCGAACGGTGAAAGCAGTCTTATAGAGCTCAATCTTAATACAAATAGCTTAGATCAATCTCAATATTCAACTAGTTCATCACGAGCAATTAAAGAACAGAAACTTCTTTGCAATCTTCCAACTAGTGATGCTCACAGACAAGTGAAAAAGATCACAAATTGCAAAGAGCCAATTAACTGATACTCACAGTAGAGGTGATATTCTAAATCACCTGAAGAAACCAAATGAAGATCACAGTTAATATGGCAAGGCACGAATAACTCGCTGTCCCAGAAAATCTATCAACTCGCTATTGCAAGCAAGTAGATGATTCACGGAGATACAATGCCGCACTCCTCCTTTTAGCCGAACACCAAAGAAGAAGTCGAGGTTGGCATGCCGCCTAAGACCGCAGATTGCTCGGCGAGAGCAATCAAACACAACGAGGAACAGCCGCCGCCTTGTTCTTCCTCGGCTAGACCTCTCACAATCCCGAGATGTACAAACCCAGATTAGGGTTCACACACGGGACCAACACAAGGCCTCAAACGAAGATGACCCGAGAGCCAAGTCGTCGCCCATCAAGAACAAAGAGGGCGTCAAAATCACGAGAGGCAGCGGAGATCAAGCGAAAAGGGTCACCTTCTGTCTTGAACCGAGCCCCTTTAAAGAGCGAGAGGAGATGAAGCAGCGGGGTGGCGTGGCGCCGGCTCAAGAACCCAGGCCAGCTCCACCTCCGCCAACGGTCTCCCGCTCGCTCCCTCCTCCTGCGCGGCCGAGAAAATCGGATCTAGGCGGGGCACCGCAACCGTCGCACGGAGAGGCGCTTCAGCCGCCAGGACCGAGTCGGGGGGAGACGAAGTCTCCTCACCCTTTTCTCTTTCGCTCGGGTGACCGCCAGGTGGGTCCCACCATTTAGGGCTCCCTTCATTCTTTTCCTCAATTGCGAAATTCCCTAAATGCCCTCTCAGATATAACAGTCCCCACCAATTTATCAATTGATAAAAGATGTCCAAAGTCTTGTTTAATATACAGCTGTTCGGCTATGGGTACCTTGCGGGTTTGAACCCAAAGCCTAGCGACAAAGACTACGACTCTGCACAGACAAAGGAGGACTTCGCCTTGATCCAATGCCTTGGTGTGAGAACTTTCGCCCAAATCATATTCTGTACTGGGCGGCTTGCCCTTTCCCTCTCGGGTTGGGACGTTCCGGTCATGTCCCCATAGCTAGCTCATGAGTGTTTAAGAAAGTATACCCTTATCTTCCTTTGATTGCGACCCCACAATCACACTCACGTAGGTGAACCCTTCTAGGAGTCTTGTAGGACGACTCCATAAATCATATATAGACCTCGAGTTCATTAAGAGCCATTGCTCAACCTTCCATACAGAAAGAGCACTGCAGCTAATGGGACCCGTTAGATGTGCTCCCTAATTTCACACAGTTTGTTGTCCTAGAGCCTAGTTCACGGGATCTCCGATCTCCTAGGATATGTTACTACCGATGTGAACCTTCATACGGGTATAAGCCCCATTCCCTGAGATGCTGCAAGCATGACCTTTTGAGCTAATCCTTTGGTGAAATGATCTGCCAAGTTCCTTTCAGACTGGATGTATTCTACAGAAATAACACCCGTCTCTCTGGCATGCCTTACCGACTTAAGTCGTCTCTTTATGTGTTTTGAGGACTTCATATTGTCCTTTCTACTCTTCGCCTTAACCAAAACAGTTTGGTTATCGCGAGAGATTAGTATAGTGAATCGGTTTTTCCAAAGACAGGCGGTCGAAAGGAGTTCTCGAATCCATTCGCCTCTGACCGATCGAATCTAGTGCAACTAGCTCAGCCTCCATGGTGGACCGTGTAATGATAGTCTGTTTTGAAGACTTCCATGAAACGGCCCCACCTGCTAGAGTGAATACATAACCACTCGTAGCCTTCATGTCGTCCGAGTCACTGATCCAGTTGGAATCACTGAATCCTTCCAAGACTACCGGATGACCAGAATAATGTATTCCCAATTTAGAGGTTCCCTTCAAATATCTGAGTACTCTTTCTAGTGCTATCCAATGATCATCTCCTGGATTGGACGTATAACGACTCAATCGCAAAGCAACATATGAGATGTCCGGCCTCGTTGCACTAGTTAAGTACATCGAGGATCCTATAATTTGAGAATATCTAAGTTGATCTTTCCCATGCCCGGTGTTCTTATGCGCTTTGCATTTGGATCATAGGGTGTGGATACCGCTTGATCCATAAATCCAAATCTGGTTAGGACTTTATCCACATAATGGGATTGTGAAAGAGTAATCCCATTCTCACCCTTTATGAGCTTGATGTTTAGAATAACATCGGCTTCACCCAGGTCTTTCATATCAAAGTTCTGGGAGAGGAAAGACTTTGTATTATTAATCACATCCATGTTGGTCCCAAAAAGCAATATGTCATCTACATAAAGACATATAATGACACCTTCTCCTCCATCGAACCGATAGTAGACACATTTATAAACCGTTTACACAAAAGCCGACCGACGTCATCGTACTATCAAATTTCTCATGCCATTGCTTAGGAGCTTGCTTTAGACCATACAGGGATTTGATCAATCGACATACTTTCTTTTCTTGCCCTTCAACCACAAATCCTTCAGGCTGTTGCATATAAATCTCCTCATCCAACTCTCCATTTAGGAAAGCGGTCTTTACATCCATTTGATGTACTAGGAGCTTGTATGCAGCAGCTATTGCTAAAAGCACTCGGATTGTGGGTAAACGAGCCACAGGAGAGTATGTGTCAAAATAGTCTTCTCCTTCTTTTTGCGTGAAACCTTTAGCCACTAAACGGGCCTTGTACTTTTCAATAGTACCATCAGGTCTACGCTTTCTTTTAAAGATCCATTTGCAGCCTACTGGCTTACAACCAAGCGGGAGATCTGAAATTTCCCAAGTTCCGCTAGCTATGATGGAATTCATCTCGCTACGGACTGCTTCCTTCCAGTAATCCACATCCGGAGATGTGTATGCCTCTGAAAGTGTTCGTGGCTCATCATCCACGACATAGGTGACAAAGTCATCACCAAGTGACTTTTCGGTTCTCTGTCTCTTACTCCTCCTCAACTCCAAATCTGAAGTAGTGTTATCCACATTAGGAAGAATAGAGAGATCATCTAAACCAGAATGGTCATTAACTTCCTTTGGTCTCATAGGAAACACTTGCTTAAAGAATGTCGCATCACGAGATTCCATCACTATATTTGTAGTGATGTCAACCACCTCGAATTTGACCACTAAGAATCTATAAGCGGTGCTGTGTAAAGCATATCCTAGAAAGACACAATCAACGGTCTTAGGACCAATCTTCCTTTTCTTCGGTAATGGTACATGAACCTTTGCAAGGCATCCCCAAGTCCGAAGAAATGATAAGTTGGGTTTTCTCCCCTTCCATCCTTCATAGGGCGTTTCCTCCTGATTGCGAGGTGGAACCCTATTCAGGATATAGTTAGCTATGAGAACTGCCTCACCCCACCAATAGTCCCAAGATACGAACTCAAGCATGGCGTTAACCAAGTCACATAGAGTTCGGTTCTTCCTTTCGGCTATTCCATTTGATTGGGGTGAGTATGGTGGAGTAACTTCATGAATTATTCCACTTTCTTCACAAAATTGAGAGAACTCATGTGAAACGTATTCACCTCCTCGGTCCGATCTTAACCATTTGATTCTCTTTTCTAGTTGATTTTCAACTTCAGCTTTATAGATTTTAAAGTGTTCAAGTGCTTCATCTTTCGTTTTAAGTAGATAGATATAGCAATACTTAGTCGCATCATCTATGAGAGTTAAGAAGTATCGTTTGTCACCTTTAGTTAATATTCCATTCATCTCACAAATATCAGAATGTATTAGTTCAAGTGGAGAAGTGCTTCGCCCTTCGACGCTATGAAAAGGTTTTCGGGGCTGCTTAGCTTGCACACACACTTCACATTTTGAACCCTTCTCATAATTATAGCTTGGAATTAAACTCATTTTACTTAACCGCATAATGGCTTCAAAATTTACATGACACAACCTTGAATGCCAAATATCATGAACTTTATTGCAATGGGAAACATTAAAGATGTTTACATTATTCAAATCAAGAGTTGATAAGCGGAACATTCCTCCGCTATCATAACCTTTGCCCACAAAGTTACCAAACTTGGTCAGGATGACCTTATTTGACTCGAATACAAGCTTTATTCCTTGCCTACATAGCATAGACCCGCTCAGAAGATTGCGAGTCATCGCAGGCACATACAGTACGTCTTTAAGGATGAGTGTTTTGCCCGAGGTAAGCGTCAGGCAAACCTGTCCAATCTCACGTACTGTTGCGGCGGCTCCGTTCCCCATTAGGACGGATCCACCACCTTCACCCTGAAATGAAGAGAAACAAGATCGATCAGCACATATATGTCTAGTAGCACCTATATCAATCCACCAATCAATAGATGGACTTGCCATAAAGGCCTGAGGTACATACTCTTCTAAGCTGGAGCTTGCCAGCGCGACATTTGCTTCGGCCTTATGGCCTTTGTGCTGACCAGGAGCTGGACCCTTGCCTTTACGATTGCGGCAGTGATTGGCTTTTTGACCAGCCTCTCCGTAAACAAAGCAGACAATGTCCTCTTTTTTCTTCTTCATTTTCTTTGGTTGGAGCTTGTATTGGGGTTGACTCTTGAATTTGGGTTTCCCAGGGCCTCCAGTTCTTTTGACTTCCACTTGATGAGCTTGGACTTGAGCCTTTCCCATGCCGTCACCTGCTCTGGCACGCTCTTCGACATTGATAGCAGCTGACAGCTCATTTAGCGTCAGGCGATCCTTTATATGTCTACGAGCGGCCACAAAGTCACGCCATGTGGGCGGTAACTTAGCCAGGATGACGTTTACTTGGAACTTCTCTGGTAGGGCGCAGTCGTACTGACTTAAGTCACGTACATGGAGTTGAAGCTCGTGGAGCTGCTCCATCACCGACCGTCCTTCTACCATTTTATAGTTCAAGTAATTTACCGTTACAAAGGACTCATTTCCATTATCTCCTTCAGAGTATTTCTAATCAAGCTCGTCCCAGAGTTGCTTGGCATCCGTGAAGTTGACATAGACGTCAAACAAGCGATTAGACAGTATGGCTAGCAAACGGGCTAAGACTGCATTATTAGCTTCTTCCCATCGCATCGTTTCTTCCCATCGCATCGTTTCAGGTATCTCTAGCGGAAACGCCGGAGGACTTGAAATGATCCAGAAGAGCCTAAGGTCAGTCAGCCAAAGCTTGGCCCTCGCCTGCCAACGCTTGAAATTGACACCGTCAAAGACTTCGGGTTTTACGACGTCAGATGAGGAAGTCATTTCTTCAAATATAGATTTTCTGGATTGTTGTAAATATTGCGGTATAAGCATATTTTCTATTTTAATTCCAATAATAATTATGATAATAGTAATCACCCAAGCATGGCATAAGAATGACTTAAACAACATATTGACATATGCATCATTCAAATCATTGCAGATTGAGTGAAAGCTCAACATGAACATCATATATGAATTCAACATTAGCATGGCATTCATAACATTAATGTATTTGCTTGCTACTCTTATTAAAAAATTAACATATATGATCAGTACATGTAGTAATACAGATTTATAGCATGCTGCCAACAAGTAAAGTCTAGCACTAAAGACTAAAAACAACATAATATCAACAGAATTATTTATTTTTAGAGCTCTCAGAACAGAGTCGCACAAAATCAAAGATTTTGGCCTTCTCATGTCAATGTTGAATATCATCACAAAGATCTAACAGCTATCAATTAAGACTTGAGCTCTAAAACATGTTTTCACTAACAAAACTCGTATATCCAGTGAACAATAATTAAATGCTTTCGGATCAGGACCTCCCAGTCAAGTAGCAGTAACAATGCAATGTAGTAGATCAGAAATACAGTCTCAAATAGACAAACAGACTAGAGCAATTACTTCTGGACCGAATTACTCAAGATCATCTACTACACAAAGAACAATCTTTACTGCTAATAAACCAACCCGATCAGAGAGTATAGTTTTTCGATTCGAACGGTGAAGCAGTCTTATAGAGCTCAATCTTAATACAAATAGCTTAGATCAATCTCAATATTCAACTAGTTCATCACAGAGCAATTAAAGAACAGAAACTTCTTTGCAATCTTCCAACTAGTGATGCTCACAGACAAGTGAAAAAGATCACAAATTGCAAAGAGCCAATTAACTGATACTCACAGTAGAGGTGATATTCTAAATCACCTGAAGAAACCAAATGAAGATCACAGTTAATATGGCAAGGCACGAATAACTCGCTGTCCCAGAAAATCTATCAACTCGCTATTGCAAGCAAGTAGATGATTCACGGAGATACAATGCCGCACTCCTCCTTTTAGCCGAACACCAAAGAAGAAGTCGAGGTTCGGGTATGCCGCACAAGACCGCAGATTGCTCTAGCCGAGAGCAATCAAACACAGCAGGGAACAGCGCCGCCGCCTTGTTCTTCCTTGGCTAGACCTCTCACAATCCCGAGATGTACAAACCCATATTAGGGTTCACACACGGGACCAACACAAGGCCTCAAACGAAGATGACCCGAGAGCCAAGTCGTCGCCCACCGAAGAACAAAGAGGAGCGTCAAAATCACGAGAGGCAACTGGAGATCAAGCGAAAAAGGGTCACCTTACCGTCGGAACTGATCCCCCTTTTAAAGAGCAGATGAGATGAAGCCGCGGGGTGGTGTGAGCGGCCGGCTCAAGAACCTGAGCCGCTCCACCTCATGTGCGGTCTCCCGCTTGCTCCCTCCTCCTGCGCGGCCGAGAAAATCGGATCTAGGCGGGGCACCGCAACCGTCGCACGGAGAGGCGCTTCAGTCGCCAGGACCGAGTCGGGGGGGAGACGAAGTCTCCTCACCCTTTTCTCTTTCGCTCAGGTGACCGCCAGGTGGGTCCCACCATTTAGGGCTCCCTTCATTCTTTTCCTCAATTGCGATTTTCCCTAAATGCCCTCTCAGATATAACAGTTTGTTTTGTACTAGTAATATACAGGAGAGAGAGATTAGCTTTTTGTGAATATATTATAGTTAATCTACTCATTTTTATTTTTTCACTTTCATAAAAATACAATCCAACAAGATAAAAAATCATTGGTTTAGTAAGGAACAAACCCTCCAATAATTTGAGTAGATTGAAAGAAAATTAGGACGAACAAATTAAAATTCATGTTACAAGCCAAATGAGGTAGGAGCTAGTCACTAGCTTTGGTGCCACCGTTACAAGTTTGTTAACTTTTACTTTGGACTACGCACATAGTGCAATATCAAGATGTGGTCAAGCTTTTACATGGTTGCATGCTACCATACATGAAAAATGACCGTAGTGATTTTGGCGACTGAACCCCATTTTTCAAACACAACTCAACAATGTAGTAAGTACCAAGAGACACATGGCTTAATTTGGGATACTATAGCTCATATAATTGAGAAAGATTATGTTTCTACAATATACTTACTTATTACACACAAGTGGCTATAAATCATATCACTTTGCACCACCTAAGGCCACACACATGGCACTTTCTAGGACTTGATGTAACATCCCAAATTGGGAAAATAGAAATTGGGAATCAAATTTATTAAAACCAAAAGTAAAGGAATTTTAAAACCATCCAAATATTTTGAGCTGATAATTCAAATTCGAATTCAAAAGCAATTCAAAACTCAGAAAGGAATTTCAAATAAAAATTTGAATTCCAAGTTTTCCTAGCTTTTCCCTTCCTTTCTCTCTTTCTCTTTCCCTTTCCCTCACTGCCACCGGGCCCTACCCTCTCTTCCTTCTCCTCCATTTTCTTTGTTCTGTACGCAGCTGCCTCGCTAGTACCACGCCGCCGGACAACCCCGTAGCGCAATGCCAAGCTAGCCCAGCCCTGTCACGCCTGCCACACTACATGGGTGCTCCCGACCGCGCGTCGCCCTGCGCACCATGCCTCTGTAACATTCCAATTTTGGGAATGTTTGAAAATGAGAAAAATTTAAAATTTTTGTTGCATTTTGTTGGCATTCAAAAAATTTAAAACTTTTGTTGCATTTTGTTTGTATTTGAATTTCTTCTGGAATTTTATTTGGCATTTTTTCAGGATTTCATGTTATGCAAATTAACAACCGGGAATAATTCGCAAGTGCTAATGACAATGGTAATAATAAAAGGGCAGAAAACTTGGAAGCAATGATCTATGAATTAAAAACATGAAAGTTTAAATTTACAATTAAGTCAATAAATCAAAGCCGTAAATTCAAATTCCACCCATCAACACAAAGCCCTAAATTTAATCAAAAATAGGAAGGAAATCTTTACCTAAAATTTTAATTTAATAATTAAGCTAAACTCTTCAAAATGACAACAAGCAAAAATTCAAATTTAAATGCAAAGCTGAATTACAAAAATCTAAAATTGAAATGCAAATTCCAATCCTAAAAATAGACAATACTACAGAAAGCCTAATAGGAGACGGTAAATCACAGACGGTTTGACAAAATCGTCTGTGACTGACACTAACACAGACGGTTTTAATTTGGACACCGTCTGTGTTGATAGCGTCGGAGAAAAGGAGTATGACAGATGATTCTTACCGTTGAACCGTCTGTGATATTTTAGTCTCACAGACGGTTTTTATTAAAAACCGTCTATGATAATCTGGGATTAAAAACCGTCTGTGATAAGCTGATTATCATATACGGTGTGTATTAAAAACCGTCTGTGATGATCTCAGAATTATCACAGACGGTTTTTAATAAAAATCGTCTGTGATAATGGCCGCAGACATTTATTGCGCTGCTCAGAACCGTATCTGTCTTCATTTCGATCCAGATCTAGCCAGTGCTGTTCTCTTTCGCTCAGGAGGCAAGCTAGGTGATTTCAAGCCAATTAATTTGGTGGGAGGAGGCAAAGATTGAGCTTTGAAGATTCATACTTTCCTGCTCTAGATATGGTTAGTAATGAACTTTATTTTTCTTTGCATTACAATTTAGATCGATCTAATTAGTAATTGGTGAGTGTTTATTGAAGATGGTTTGCAAAATTGTTGGTTATATAATAGCTATTGTATTTATAATATGAATTAAGCTAGTAAAGCCTGAATGCATGTGGTATATATGCAGTAATAGTTAATTAATTTATTTTTTAATACTAAGTTGTTATATATATACATACATAACGTAGGACCGAAGCTGGATATATGCCGCGAACCATGTGAGTGAAGAGTACATTAATGACGTGTGTGCTTTTACAAGAGCTGCCGAGGAGGATATGCTGAATAAAGGGGTGGAATATCTGTACTATCCATGCACTGACTATGAGAATTTAATGGTGTTTAAGAACCGAGGGCAAATTGAAGCGCACTTGATTCGGAGGGGTTTCAAAAAGGGTTATACGTGTTGGACCAGTCATGGCGAAGTCAATGATCATATGTCGCCGGATGACATCGCCGGTGAAGTGAATGATATGCCACAAGATGACATCGCCGGTGAAGTGAATGACATACCACCGGATGATATCGATTGTGGTTCGGATTCGGATAGGCTGCACGATAACAATCTGGATCAGATGCTTCGCGATGTAGAAGAGTACTATGATGAGAGAGAGTATGTTAAATTCCGGGGCTTGATGGAGGACTCGGAGAAACCTTCGTTCACGTACTGCAGGTCAAAGTACACGAGGTTGTCAGCCATGCTTGAACTGTTGAAATTGAAGGCAAGCAACGGTTGGTCCGACAAAGTTTCACGGCGCTGCAAGGTCTTTTAGCGGACATGCTTCCGGAGGGAAATGAGTTGCTTAAAACCACGTATAAAGCCTAGAAGGTTCTTTGTCCGTTGGGAATGGAAGTAGAAAGAATACATGCTTGTCCGAACGACTGTATCCTGTACCGTAAAGAGTATGCAAACATGCATATATGTCCGGTATGCAACGCATCCCGATACAAACGTAACAATCAATCAGATGACGGCGAGAGAACAGAGGTGAAGAAATGACCTCCTGCTAAGGTGGCATGATATTTTTCTATAATTCCCCGTTTGAAAAGGTTTTTTGTAAATCCAAATGAGACAAAACCGCTGCGTTGGCAGTCGGAGGAGCGCAAGAAGGATGGAATGCTAAGACACCTTGCTGATTCCGCCCAATGGAGAAACATCGATAGGAGTTTTGCAGACTTCGGTGCAGAACTAAGGAATATAAGGTTCGGACTGAGTACAGATGTAATGACTCCTTTCAGTAGCATGAGCAGCCGACATAGCACATGGCCCGTGACTCTCTGCATCTATAACCTTCCTCCTTGGTTGTGTATGAAGCGAAAGTATATTTTGCTGTCGATATTTTTTGGTGGATAACGTCATAAACCGAGATGGAGAGTTCCACAACACACAATGATTTTTTATTGTTCTTATCACTCCGGATATTTCACAAATGCAACGTACATCTTTTGTAATTGTACATTTGTTAATGGATATTTTATTTTATTTCAATAAATTGATTTGCGAAATGGATGTTTCATGTTTGTGAAATGAAGTGAGATGTGAATTGGATGTTTTACGTTTGTGAAATGAATTGAGATGTGAATTGGATGTTTTATGTTTGTGAAATGGATTGAGATGTGAATTGTATGTATACATGTTTTCTGTTGATCTACTTGTTTCAGAGGGCATGGCTAGCATTTCGTGAGGCTAGCCAATAAACAGAAATAGATTTAGGGGTAGGAAAGAATATTACAGACGGTTTTTAAGTAAAAATCGTCTGTGATATGTAAATATCACAGACGGTTTGTAAGTAAAAACCGTCTGGGATATATAAATATCACAGACGATTTTTAACTAAAAACCGCTATTTATTGATTTCGGCCTGATCGGCCCCTAAGTAAGTCTGTTATTATAGTTGCGCTTCTGCATGATATGTATTTTGATGTTCAGTAATGTATCTATGTGCACTATCTACTGACCTAGGAAATAGTATGGTGGAATCACAGAGGATTCTGGATTGCAAAAATTCGGGTCAACAGCCTCACTCCGCATCGAGTGCGCCATCCCGCTTTGCATGCCATGTTGTGTGTCACTCTGTGCCGACTGTGTAACACCCCAGCCATATATTGGCCTGAAATGCTACTAACTAAACGATATGGCAATTCTAACTAGCTGCAATCTACAAAATTTCGTGAGTCTCCTTTGTTTATTGACTAAAACGAGTTCTAACAAGTATAATCAAGAGCTATAAGTAACCGTAAGCATTGTAATCAGTAATAAGCAAAACTGCTATCAAACTTAATCAAAACGTGGAAGCAATATAAAGAGTTCTAAACCTTTATTACATTTTAAACCTGATAGCCATAAAACAAATACCACTTTAGTAATTGAATAATTAATATTCAAAGTTCTCTATTTTCTCCTATGATGGATAATTCGTGCAAGTGCATCAACGCTAATCCTTCTTTATTCCCATGCATGCTGTCCTCATGAAAGTACCTAAAACAATCAATAAACAACAACAACGACAAGAGTGAGTACAAAGACTCAAAGCAAATATAATAAGTAATAATGAAGCAATCACGAACATCATTTAACCAATTTATCCATCAATCATGTAAATGAACCATGTTATGCAATATGATCAAAAATCTCTTTATCTCTTCTCTTTCGCATTTTACGGTAACGCGGGTGTGCATCCGTCAATGCACACCCATGCTGTACCATCCGGTGCAGGGACCAATGCCCATACTTTACAAGTATGGGGACCTTTAACCCGTCATGACATCAACATGACGGGGACCTCGACAACTTGGTCATCTCGTGACCAAGACTTCAAAATATCGACATGATGCATATGTGTGAATGTCTCAACAAATAAAAAAACTTGCATTCACAATATCTATGCATCATAAATTCTCATGAACATCTTCAGTTTCAATCGACCATAAATAGTAACAACAAATCATTATCATAACCAAGATCATTTGAACACACAATTTAGAACAATCATCTCCAAAGCAACAATCATCCACAATTCACACTATAGTTTTATCACCTCAATTATACTTGCAATAGCAATAAACCATAACCTGTACCACATAGCATTTTCATAAGCATGAACACACGTAATCATATCATAAATCACACATCCACATTCATTATTCATCCACAATCCATACTATAAGAATTAACCATTATTATACTTGCCTTAAGCGAGAATACGAAGAACGGCGGAAGGTGCAACCCACTGGAATCCGCTCTCCTCCTGAATAATAATTAATAATTACTAACGTAACAGTAACGGATATTTAGATACAAAATATCAACAACCCCAATTACCCCAACAATTTACCTTAACTAAACCCCGAACCTGCACAAACTCCTCTCCTCTCAGCAAAACGGCAAGAACCCTTCTGCAGCAGCGCTGTTTCACAATTTCGTATCTTTAAAAATAATGATCCAAATATAGTAAACGATACCTCTCTGGAATCACTACTTAAAAACCTACACTTTTCATGTAGAACTCCTATTTTTATTCGGATCAGAACTAGATGTAATTTAATGCCCTAAATAGAGAAAACTTTATGATCTGGCAGACTGGACAGCGAAACCAAATCGCGTCCCCACGACAGTACAGATGTGTAAAAATCCCAAAAATTACACATCAGCTAGAAATCTGAATTATTTACAAATTTCTCAATTACGGCCCTAACCATAAAATTCATCTACTATTTTTAAAATCCGAATTACAGTCGGACTGTAACAATCTGCCCGCCTGACGGACAGCTGTAATCCTGACTCCGTATCTCCCAGATCCCACGACAGAAAAATCTGCAAAAAATGAAGCAGACGAATCTGGAAATCCTCTACAACTTTCCTTTTGGGAAGACCCGCAGGAAAATTTGTTTACTAGATCAAAACTGTGAAACAAGACGCGCTGCGCGAATAGATCTAAAATCAGCCCGCGAATAAACTCTAATCGGGCAATTAATCTATAATCCTTCATTAAAATCCGTGCCAAGAACCCTAATTATTCCTAAAAACAGAGGGTTTGGGATGAGGAAAAATTACCAATCTAAAGAATTTCCCCAAAATTTTCCTCCTCTTCTTCTTCTCCTTCCTTCTCCTTCCATCTTCTTCTTCTTCTCCTTTTTCTCCTTCTCCTTCTCCTAGCACCAAGGGACAAGGGGGTGGCCGTGGGGAAAAGAGGGAGAAGGGGGCTGCGCCCAAGGTGGAAAAAAAGGGAGAGGGGGAAGGGAGGGGGTTTATAAAGGGGTGCTAGGGTTTTGGAGTGGGTATGGGCCCCCATTTGGGCTGGCTGGCCCAAATCGGCTGGCCCACCCCTCCGGACAGCCCAAAATATTCAAATTAATTGTTTTAATTTATTTAATTTATTTTACAATGTTCTACAATTTATATTTTTCCTTCCCGCGATTTACCGAAAAACCGGTGATTCCGCGATTGATTTAAAATCTTATGCCGTAACGACGTTCGGGATATTACAGACTGTGTCGTGCGCTACATGTGACCTTTGTCCAGCCCCATCAAGTTCACTATCCATGCCGCTCAAAACGCATGCTGTGTCGCACACCACCTGGCTGTGCCATCTACTCTAGTACCGTGCCACTCTCCATTGTGGAAGCACAGCAGGGCACCGCTCACACTACTTCCCCTCCCAGCTATTTAAACCTTGGCTTGCCTCCCTCTTTTCCCCTTCCACCTCTTTCCTCCCTAAGTCGAGCTCGGCTCGAGCTCGCCACCATGCTCGCGCCCACCATCGTGTATGCTCGTGCTATTCTGGCCACCTCGATAGCCACCTTCACAATCCCTTCATATCACGATGTGTTCCACCTCCCTAATAGCGATTTCACCCATTCAATTTGAAGGCTACCTCCCTAGAGCTGGCCACATCTCCTTCTTTCCCAAAACCAACTGAAATCACCGTCAACGCTGCCACTACACCCACAGCAATACCTGGTCCAATTCCTCACTGTGGGAGCATCACCAAGACATCCTAAAGCTATCCCTGATGCCATCTCTTCCCCCTCCCCTCCAGCAAACCATCCACAACGACCTCCCCGTGCCGCTCCGAGTCCCCATTAACAGCCCGCTCTAACTCTTCTCCAGCCACTCCATCATTGTAGGTGAGTCCCATTCACCCTACTTGTGCCCATGCTCGCCTCCCTTTTCTTCTCCGTCCACTTTGACCTCTGCCACTATGATCGACCCCTGCGCCTTACCACTACAAGACACCGCCCGCCCGCCATGGTGCCCTCTCAGCTATGCCATCACCTCCCTTGGCCCTACCTCCCCCTGGGGTTCCATTTTGCCGGCCTCCTTCCTCTCTCCGGCTACCCCTCATTGGCAACACTGCCGCCTCCTGGCCAAGAGTCACCACTCCCCTGTTTGGCCAGCACTGCCTTCCCTCCTCTACTTTCTATTAGATGTCCTCTGTCTCTCTTTCATGCATATGACATATGGGCCCAACTCAATTATAACATCTTGAAATTTAGATGTTCAAAATGTGGATTTTTTTACACTTTTTTCATCGTGCTGGCATTCAAATTTCTTATGGATTTCTATTTGAGTTTTTCTAGATTTTGTGCTAAGAAGATTAAAGTCAGGGAATAATCCCCAATGTAATTTTGAAATAGTGAAATATGAATGTGTAATCTGAAAACCTAAATTCAAATTTAATTTGTCATAACAAAAACTAAACCAAAGTACAAAATGAAAGAAGGAATTATTGACATGAAAAATGTAATTTCAAAATAAAATTAAAATGTTGAACTCATCTGTAATATCCCGGAAGTAATTCTGGTGCATAGATATTGTGGATGCAAGTTTTATTTAATTGAGACATTCACGCATATGTATCATGTTGATTTATTGAAGACTTGGTCACGAGATGACCAAGCACCGATGTCCCCGTCATGTTGATGACGGGCTAAAGGTCCCTATACTTGAGGAGTATGGGCAATTGGTCTCTGTACCAGATGGTACAGGCATGGGTGTGCATCGACGGATGCACACTTTGCATTACCGGTAAAATACAAAAGAGAAAGAGATAAAGAGATTTTTGATCATCTTGCATAACATGACTTTTCTATATGGTTGTTAGACGAACTTGTGAAGTGAGGTTCATGAATGTTCTTATTACTATCTATTATATTTGTTGAGTCGTTGGACTCATCTTTGTTGTTGTTGTTTTTTATTTTTTTAGGTACCATTATGAGGTCGGCATGCATGGGGAAAAGGACAAATTAGTCTTGTTGCACTTGCACGATCTACCCACAATAGAAAGACAGAAATAAAATTAAAAATCTAGATGCATGAACTATTTAAGTAATGGTTGATTATTGCTTGTTGGATTTAAATTGTAATAAAGGATTATAACTCTTTTGATGATGTTTCTGTTCTTTATCTAGAAATTATACCTTCGGATGTTCTATTACACTTAACCCAATTTTGCTTAGCTTCGATTATATTACCTGATGTTAGTCATTTCTTATTAATTATACTTGTTGAAACTGTTGATCCAGACCATTAAACAAAGGATACTCTGCTGAAATTTTGTATGACATACTTAGTTATTATTGTTTTACTTTTAGTTTAGCAGCATTCCAGGTCATTATTTGGCTGGGGTGTTACATCATCAAATTATTGGTAATTCAAATTTGAATTTCCCCAAGCACCCTTCAAAAAGCAAACATATAATTGAGAAAATTTTGAATTTGAAATTCAAATCGGAAATCAAATTCCAAAGGCAAATTAAAAAAACCAAAAGCAAAGGAATATTAATTTTGTGTCCAAATAATTGAACCAAGATTGAATTGGAAATCCAAATTTGAACTCAAAATTCAAAGCAAAAAATCCAAAAATTGAATTTTGCACTCTTTCTTTGTTTCATTGCAACTGGCCCCCACCTCCTTGTCTCTTTCTGGTGCATGGCCGACCCATCCTTGGCGTTGGCGCTGCGTTGCCTGACCCACATGTACCGTTCACGCCACACATGTGCATGCAGCCTGCGATCGCCTCGCCATGCCCTGCTCCTTTCGTTTCACCACGCGATGCCCGTTGTGCACATGTGCTTGACCGCCCGACGCGCCTCACGCCTTGTAATGAGGGGATTTGACCTAACTTTCCGATGAGAATTATAACTATGATTGGTTGATATGACATTGACGATGAGGCTACTTGACTAAAACAACCAAGTCTGTCCTGTAATCGCTACACCACACCTTTGTCATTACCAACCGTGCCCAACATAGTTGATCTTCCCTGCAAGTAATCGAGAATCAAGCAAGAAAGAAATAAGTGCAATCTAGTTTACGGATGAAAGATGAATTTTTATTGAACAATGGAGAGGCCTGAAGTCGTCGTAATTGGTCTAGTTGACACAAGTACATGATTGAAGTTTCGGAAGAAAAACAATCTAAACAAGCCGAAATCCTAAAAGTGGCATCCTTGGTAGTTTTTGAGGGGCTAGGGACGTGGGGAGCACATCCGTGAAGGTGGACAATATCCCACTACAATTCTCCAGTTGGGCTCAAACTGATACAAGGCCCAGGGCCTAGGTTTGAAACTAATAGGATTTGTTTAATAGATTATAATGTGCTTAGGTGGAGTTTTGAGGTGGGACTAGAACCATTGAAAATATGACGTCATAAGCTTTCAAACAAGTCTAAGATCACCTCATTTGGACTTCGTATGCATCTTCTATGCTCGTTTGAAGTAGCCTAGCTTTTATTCTTGGTTGTCCTCCTCAAAGTGACATGGTGACCTCTAATGTTCATCTTAAGCATGTTTGTGTCTTCATGTGCCTCTCCTTGGTTCTTTCCTATGTTTCTAAGCACAACACATCACATGCATTAGACAACAACCCATTCTCAGAAGTTGAATTAAACAACCCTAAGAACAAGCTCACCTGATAATTCAACTGTCGTGCTTGTGCCCTCGTCATAGTTCCTTGCCTAGCATCTTGTGAATGAGTATTGTGTGTATCCAAGGAAGTGATGTCCTTATCACCTTGCTTCTAAGCCGCGTCGCCCTACACTGTGGAAGTAAGTGCGATGCCGCCCACACTACTCCCCTGAGCTATAAATACTCATGGCTTCTCCATTGCTTTCTCCTGCCTCCACCATTTTTCTCCCCAAGCTGAGCCGCCCCCATGTTCGCACCAGCCACCACTTCTCCTCCCCGTTTCGGCCGCTCTGGCAATCCTCTCCCAAAAGTGCTCACATCAAGACGTGTTCCCGATTGTCCTCTTTTGGCCCTCCTAAGTAATTGCATTTTCATGCTCCCTAGAACACCATGCTGACCTTCTTCTCTGGTTCTGGCCACTGTTGTCCCCATCATTGCCATTTGTTCTCCGGCACCCTCGGCCCAATTCCTCTTAGCGAGAGCTTCTCCTCGATGTCCTCAAGCCACCACAAACCTCCGTTCCTCCCCTCCGCCTCTTTGGTGAGCCGTCACCATGAGCCTCCCTATGTCCTAGCTCACGCACATCACTGCTCGCCTCGGCCTCCCTCCGGCTCCTCCGACCACCCTGGTAAGTTCCCCTTGGCTCCAACATGCTTGTTCTTACCTCACTTTCTTCTCCCTCCCCTTTGGCTACAATCGCCCCCACGACTCCCTATGCTGTCCGCTTCACGCCACCGCCGGCCACCCTTGGCACCACCCTGGCTCATGGTGCCACCTCCCTTGGCTTCCTCCTGGCCCTAGGGTTCTGTTTTGCCCATCCCCACCGCCTTCCTGCCCATCCCCCATCGGCACCATCATTGCCTTGGCCAGTGCACCGCTCCCCTAGGCTCCCTCTGTTTTCATTCTATCACCCTCTCTCTATCCATGACGTGTGGACCTAGCTCAAGTAGATGATTAAATGGGGCAACAAACACATTAGTATGCCAACAGTATTCAAATCCCATGTGATTAATTTTAATATTTGAACTTGAAGATTCAAATATGAAATTTGATAAAACATAATCTATAAATAAAAATAAGAAAATGAGGAGAAATAAATTAGTTACAAGTAGAAATGTAGATAAAGTTTGAATATGGATTTGGAATACAGATTAGTGAATATTAAAAGTAATTAGAGAAATAATCTTGGTTAATTGCATGTCAACAAAGTTTAGCAAATCAATTATTGTACAAGGAAAATTAGCAAAAAAATCTAGCCTTGTCAAAATAACCAATGATATTCCTATGCCTCAAATATCATGAATCCCTTTTTTCAATTAGATAATTAAATGATAAATGATAATAAATTAAGCTGCTTTATTAAGATAATGAACCAATATGTCATTGCCACTTAAATTGGAATACCAATCTAAATTAGAAGTGATTGTAAAAAATATATAATTTTGTAAATGTAATTATAGTCAAGGATACCATGGTTATGTAAAATAAAATATTGTATAGATGATAATCGCTCGATAATTATCTCTAGACATTAAAATCACAACCTTAAAAGAGGACCCTGTTAAAATATAACTCATTGTCCTATTAACACGTGATCCAATGATCATTCAGAACAAACTTATCAATCGACAAAATGCTAAATTGTATGCATTGTAGCAATTGGTTAAATAACCAACCCCGCATTTAAATTGAAGTAATTATCCAATTAATTTGCAATTAAAACCTCAATAATGATTTCGTCTTGAACTATCAGAAAGATGAACTATAAGATTAACTCGATAAATTAGATTTATACACATCACATGTAGAACTCGGGCCATAATCCTTAAAGGTTATCCCTCAGCAAATAATACCCAATATCCTGGATAATCCCTCATATCTTTCATAGGTCACACCTAACTCATGAAACTTGCTTAATAAATATAAAATGATAAAATAAGCTATTAAATTAAAGATCAAGCTATGGTATTCCCCAATCAGATATATCTAGCCATCTTCGAATCCTAAGAAGAATATTCTCTTGAATATTCCTTCATCACTTAATCATTCTTTAAGTCCCTTCCTGGTAGAGTTTCTCTGCAATTTTCCCCTTCACTTAAACTTTGTTTGACCTTGTCGAACATCCCGCACTCACTAAAACTTATCCCATGTCACCAACTCAATCATAATAAAACTTGATTAAGTTTATTTCAGATTTATTTGAGTCTTCTGAAGTTTTTTGGATTAATTTGGTCTCGATTGTTTATCTCGTAATTAGAAATTGAAGTCCTGAAGAAGCAATAGTTTTAGTAGGATCAAGATTCAGATAAAGACAAAGATCAGGAATCTCAAGACCTTGACCAAGAAGGCTTGAGTAAGATCAAGGCCATGGTAAATTGAGCAAGGCAAGTCATAACTTTGATCATATTGCACCTACTTTTTCAATGCAAGTTATTTTATAGGAAAATATCAAATTGCATGCCCTACTTTATTTTGCAAACTATACTTGCATTAATTCATAGTTAATTCCTTATGAGTAATTGCTTAATTATATCTCACTCCTTGGTTTTCGGCATGAAACCTTGTCACCGTAGATTTAATGGTAAGTATACTAGTGATAAGTCCATATCCAAGCGTCATGCTTAGTCTTACTTAGATACTCGGGGGCATTAATTTGCCTTGGTATCATTTCAAATATGAAAACTTGGTTTGGGTAGTCATTGGTGGAAAGTAGATGGTATATTGTAACATAGTTATTTTATGTTCCTAAAAACCCCAACCTGCTTAAATATCTGGGTGGATGGTATGGAGGCTGTGCAGTAGATGCACGAGAGTGTTGGACTGTGGTAGAATTGCTTGGATAATTTTAAGGACTAAATCTTATAGTGCCTCCTAGTGCAAAACAGCACAACCATAAGTCTATAATAGGTATGACCTGGCTAACTAATTTGCATCGATCCAGTATGGGTTGTGCCATATGTGTGAACATGTGCAAGGGGATGGTTGTATCTCTTTGACGTGACAGCGCAAGAGGGAGGTTCTAGAGGGATGGTTGCATCCCACAGTGGTGGAAAGCTTAGTGGGTGTGGCCTCGCTGGAAAGATACATTGTAAAGGCCTTGTGGTGACCTTCTTGATCTGCATGTCCAAGGAACATGTGTAATATAATAAGTTGGTTGTCTCTTCTGGATAAAGTGTACTACCTCTGTAGAGTGAAAATTATTCGAACAGTTATGCCCATGGTCATGGGCGGGCATGGGAACCTTCTAGAGTTTCTATTTATAAAATAAACTTTGTGAGTGGAATAAAAATTGGTTTGTGTTGCCCTAGGCGGTCGGTATCAGTGATGATAATGAGCGGATGTAATGCTGAAAAAAATTAGCATTTGGTGCAGGTAACCATGTAACAGTATGCGGAATCTATACTATTAATATTGCAATCTTTCACACAATTTAGAAAAGTTGTTTTAGTTAAACTTGCTAATTCTCAGGAATTTCCTATATCATTTTGCATGCGGCCAATTTTTGAATTCCACGTCTAAGGAATATGCAAATAAGAAATTAATAAAACATGCTTTTATAAATAAGAATAAAGTTAAACTATGAAATTAGAGTAAAGATCCATGCAAGATGAAAATAGTAGAACTTTAATCTTGAATAAATTGCATGCCATCCAAAATTAGCAAATTTATTATCATATAAGAATAATTAGTGTGAAATTTAGCCGCATAAAATAATAAATATCACGTGTATATCTCAAAAGTCATGAGGCCCCCCTTTTCAAATAATGCTCAATAGATGGTCAGCTAATTCATGTATGTCTCTAGTAACAATTTTGCATGCCGCCAATTTTTGAATTCCATGTCTAAGGAGTATGCAAATAAGAAATTAGTAAAGGGAGCGACTATTGCCAAGGCGACTGAAATTTTTTTGTCTCTCAGTCACTTGAAGTTGCACTCTCAATCAACTAAAATTGCAGTTGTTCTTTTTGAAGGGGGGCTGTTTTTTGGAGGAGGGCTGCAATTTTAGTTGATTGAGAGTGCAACTTCAAGTGACTGAGAGACAAAAAAATTTCAGTCGCCTTGGCAATAGCAAAACCGATTAGTAAAACATGATTTTATAAATAAGAATAAAGTTAAACTATAAAATTAGAATAAAGATCCATGCAAGATGAAATTTAGCCATATAAAATAATAAATATCATTTGTATATCTCAAAAGTCGTGAGGCCCTTTTTTCAAATAATGCTTAAATAATTAAGCTAAATCATTTGAAATTTAGGTCTCTAATATTTATCTATAAATGTTGATATTTAAATTAAAAATACCTTGTATATGATTAAGAAATTCTTAGAAATAATTAGGGAATAATTAATATTTATCTCAAATCCAATTGCTAATCAAAGACACTATTAATATATATCACTGTGTAAGTGAAAATTAAGTTAAAGAAAAGGTAATTAACCAATATGCCTTTGCCACCTAAATTAAAAATAGAAGTCTTGATAAAAATAGAATCTTGCCTAAATAATAGTTGTCCTATCTCTACCTCTAGAATTTAAAATCACCAATGGTAATTAAGAATAATTAATGTACCAACAATTTAAGGATGTAACCCTCAAGTTATCTCACTCAACAAATAATACCTAGTACCTCAAGTAAACTCTCTCATCTATCCGAAGGTCTAACGTGACTCTTGGAACTTCCTTAATAATTATAAATTAATAAAAGAAGCTTTTCAATCAAAGATCAAACCATGGTTTTCCACAAATCGGTGATGTCTAGCCACGTTACAATCGAAAGTGGAATACCCCCGTGAATGTCCCTTTGACATCAATCCTTCTTTTATCCTTCTCGGCAAAGCTTTTCCACCATTCCCCCTTTCACTCAAACCCCGTTTGACTTTGTCAAGCGTCTCGTACTCGCTAAACCTTATCTCATATCACCAACTCAATCCTAATAAAACTTAATTAAGTTTATTTTGGATTTATTTTGACCCTTTGGAGTTCTTCGGATTTATTTGGTTTTTTTATCTTTTATCGCGTAATTGGAAGTTGGAGCCCCAAAGAAGCAACAACTCGAGCGGAATCAAGATTCAAATAAAGACAAAAGACCAAGAGTTTCAAGATCATTAACTGAGAAGACTTTGAGTAAAATCAAGGTCATGGTAAATTAAGTAAGGCAAATCAATACTTTGATTATATCGTACCTATCTTTTGAATGTAAATTATTTTTAGTTGAAAATATCAAATTGCATGCTTTACTTTATTACGCAAATATATTCACACTTATTTATAGTTAATTTTTTATGGATAATTGCTTAATTATTTCTCACTCATTGGCTTTGAACATGAACCCTTGTTGCCCTAGAGTTATTGGTAAACATACTAGTTATAAGTTGTAGCGTCATATTTAGTCTTGCTTAGATACCTGGGGGCATTAAATTACCCTGCCACCATTTTCAAACATAAAAGTGGTTTTGGACGGTCATTGGAAGGAAATGGGTAGTATGTTGAGGTAATTTAATTTTATACTTCCCAAAACCCTAAAACTTGATTTACCTATCTAGGCGGATGGTAAGAGGTGTTAGTGCGGATATAATACGAGAAATTGTGGTTTGTGGTAGCACCGCCTAGATAACTCTAAGAACTGAATTCAGTGATAACCTCCCAATGTAATATAATGCAACCACAAGTCTATAATGGGTATGATCTGACTAACTAATTTGCATTCACCAGTGCGGGTTACACCATTTGAGTGAACCATGAGTCATATCGCTGGTTATAAACCATCGTGGACATGGGTCATTTCGCTAGATTTAAACCGTCGCGTGGTGCAAGAGGGGGTCTTGGTATGGTGGGCGTAACCTCACTAAGATGAAACCTTAGCAAGTGTAACCTACACTGAGTGATGCATTGTAAAGGTCTTGTGATGATCTTATTGATTCACATGCCTAAGAAAATGTGTGAAACATAACAAGTTGATTATCTCTTATGGGTAAAGTGTACGACCTCTATAAAATGAAAACTGTTTGAACAGTCGTACCCATTGTCATGAGCGGGCATATGAACTTACTCGAGTTAGTGTCTATTTCTAAAACTTTTGTGGGTGAGATGAAAAACTTGTCGGGTGGATGTAACCCTAGATTTGGATTGCCCTTGGTGGATGTAACCCAGTAATATTAATGGGTGGATGTAACCCTGATAACAAAACTAGCATATGATGGATAAAGCCATGCTCTGTAACAGGTGGATGTAATCTGCAATACTATTATTATTGCATACTTTTACAATATTTAAAAACTTGGTTTAGTAAAATTACTAAGTCTCAAGGAAATTTTATCTATTGTAACATTCAAAATGATGCCTTTAGCAAATAAAAGAACCTCAAGCCTTTATTTGATAGCCTTGCATCTATTATCACTGCATTCTGCATGATGACTTGCTAAGTACCTTTATACTTATTCTTGCTCAATTACTATTATTCAGTAAGTAAGAAGGAGAAAGTCAACCCCTCCAGTCATCTAAAGGAGTCGACATTGTTGAAGACGATGAAACCAAGAACTAGGTCATGAACCCCAGTTGGCTACCTATGGATATATCCTGAGGGTCCCACATGTGCAAAGTTTCCATTTCCGCTACTGCTTTCTCATGATTTCGGCGTGATTGGCCCATGTTTAAGTCCACCAATATATTTATGCTTCCATAAGATATGTATTTGATGTACAATAATATATCTGTAAGCACTATATATTGATTTAGAAAATAGTATGGTGGAATCACAGATTAATCTAGATTAGCAAAAATCCGAGTTGATGAAAGGTAGGCTTGATTTGCCAGCTTTGCCCCTCCTTTTCTTCCTCCCCGTCTTCTTCTTTCTTATCTCCTCGCTCCTCTAACCATGGCCGCCGCTCCGACCCAAACTCCAAATCCGCTCGACGTGATGGGCTCACTGCTCTCCTGCCTCTCTGACCATCCCCGTCGGCCTCCTAGCACTCGAGCGGTCAGCGTTAGTGCGGTACACGCGAAGCAATAGCAGTAGGTGGAGTGCTGGCGGCGGTGGTGGTGGTAGTCCCCCCAGCGGAATAAAGCGATGACGGCGCGTGGGTGGGCGTAGGAGAAGTGGACCACCGCTGGACATCAGAGCTAATGATAGAGGTGTCGATGTCATCGAGCGCTACCTCGACGTCGGAGGCGGAGGAGGCTAGGATCTCACACAGGAGACGGATCTTGGAGGGTAGGTCGGGCAAGTTCTTGTATGTGGGGAGAGTCGGGGCGGGCAGCTCTTGGGCGCGCTACACAGACTCGGGCTGGGTGGAATTGGGGGCAGTGGGCGGCCAAGATGGCAGTGGGCGGCCATGACTGGTGAGCGAGGAAGAGAGGAGTTGGAGGAAGAAAAAGAGGAGTGGTAAAATTGTAGATAAGGGCATCAAGAGTGTATATATCGCAATGGGCCTTAAGGTGGGTCCCACCTAATTGTTAAGACCACCGCTGTTATGTTTGAGGCCACCGCTCGGTTGTAACAAGAGTCCCACTTGGCAGTAAAAAAATTATATTTTAATGCTGCTGTTGAATGTGGTACTTGATAGTTGGCTGGTGGGGAGAGAGAACAACATGATTAAAAGAAAATTGTATTTTAATGCTTGTGGTCAGGTCTTTAGCTTGAGGATCGGCCTTAAACTTTTTTTGCTTATAGCCTACTTAAGGTCAACCCTGTAATATATAAGGTCGATCTTAAGGTGACTTATGACCCTCTATTTTCATACACTCTGGATGCCCTAATGGCAAATTCTAAAGAAATAGATATGGCCACATTGGCGTACCATGGATTACACTGGGAGGAGTGTCAAATAATACAGTATCGAACTGCGGAGTAGCATATGGTCAATTTTTCCTTTCGTAATACTGCAACGCACACATTTCTATGGAACAGGTTCTAGAAAATGAGAGTTTGCATCAGAAGAAGACACTTTCACCCTTCAAAGAACTAAATTGTATGCAAATTACTGACCATACAAAGTTCGCTATCTTTACAAAATTAGTGCAAAGTTAGCGTAAAATCAACTAAAAGAATTAGTATATATCTTTTACCTTGAACATCTGAACGAGGTATATGGCTCTCAGTGGTTGATACAAGCAGCTTAAATTAGATGCAAATCACCTGATGATTATGTATGCCATTCATATTCTCTTTTTATCTTAAAAGTTGCTTTTATTTTAAATGTAAATTACTACTGGGAATCATTATTCTTATTTTCCACTTGACAATCAAGTATGTGTAGGACACTTATTGCTAGATTTAATATGCGGAATAAATACACAATTTAGCTGATATCATTTAGTAAAATGAAAACCGTATGAATACATCTTTCAGCACGAGATTTTCACAATATAGAGATATGGTATAAGAAATAGGCCATAAAGTAATTATAAGTGAATTTTGGATAACAATCGTGTTGAGCGGGTTATCCTAACATTTTCTCGGTGCAAGAATTAGAGAAATTTGAACCAGAGGTCCTCAAATTTGTATGACAGTGTCGTTAAGTTGCTAAACTTCAAAACTAAATTGGTAGTCACTAAACTTGCAATGCGTGTTACTTAGGTTCTTAAACTCAACTTGTTGTGCCACTTAGGTCACTATAACTAATTTGATATAGTTGCTGATGTAACAATGCGGTAAGGATGCAGAAGTAATATGGATCAATTAGAACGATGATTCATGTGGCAACTTATAAGTATTGTGACTTGATTAAGTGCCGAAGTGACGGTTGAACGGAGATGCAAAAATTGATGCAGATCATCTATATTGGCAACCAATCATACAACTTAGGAGGTCAGATAATGAGCCACTTCCGTTAAGAACCCTTATTTCACCACCACAATATCACCTTTAGCTAAGTAAAAAATTTAAATGACCTAAGTGACACAATCTTATAAGTTTAGGATTTGTCATGTTAATTTTCAAATTCAGGGACCTAATTGACAGTTATTATAATATCTATATGTTAGTTTTTTTGTGCGTACTTTACACGTGAGGTACATAAGCTCGAGATGAACTTCCGATTCGAGCAGTAGTCCTCGCAATGCTTGAGGTTAAGGCGGGCAAGATATATGGAACATCTCAAGAGAAGTTCTAAGTTCCAACCCAGCTCTATCCGATCCTAACCATCGGTCTATTTTTCCTATCAGATTGCACGTCGCGGCTCGATGACGAGCTGGCCCAGTATATATGCATGAGGTCACCCTGTGCTGTTTAATTTGAATTCCCAAGCTCAACGCTAGATGATATAATTCACTTAAGGAACAATTAATTTTGCAATCAGGCATCATTATCTGAAGAAAACAAGTTCCATCGCTTCCCTTGCTTCTATATCACCTCCAAACAAAGCAGATTTACAGGTTTCACTTTTGCAATCATAGAGGTCAAAAGGATGCCATCACAGAACCTCACTGCCTCTCCACCCATTTAACACATGTCAGCAAACAATCTACGCAATTGATACAGTACCTAAAAGACAAACTGTTCAATTGATTCAAACGAATGTTCAGAAACGTTTGAATCGTCCATATACCGTGCAACCACAAGCATTGAGCTCAATCCAGAGGAAAGAAGACAAACAAAAATAAATAAATGCTCCGTGGAAAATGAGAAAAGTTGTTCAAAGGACTCAACCACGCAAACTGAAATCCATAGGAGCTTTGCTACCCTAATTTGGTTTGGTATCCAAACTTTCCTCCAGTGTTGGATGTTTTGTAAAGCATGCATATTAAACATACAAAGTATGAAACCTGAAATCTCTAGTAGTAATATCCATCTCCACATTCAGTGCACACCATCAAACCTCAGAAGAATTCAATCTCTTTCACATTACACCCCAGATTGTTATACGTTACTATAACCAAGAACATATCGAATATCAGACATTCAGGTAGGTAATTGAATCTCCATAGTGGATAAAATTATGGATCTTCCATTTGTTATGCAACTGACAAATCACACAATTGTGCAGGCCATAAAAGACACATCAAATAGCTTAGTATCTAGTCTCGCAGATTCTTCCATCGGCTTCTCGAGTCACAATGCGATATTGTCAGTCAGGGAGGATTTATCCAATCATGCTGCATCGCCTGAAAGCCGAAGGCCTGGCACAGCTAAATCAAACTATACACCTAAACTGAAAATCTCAGTGACAGCTAAATGGAAGTTTTCGTGGCTTCTTTCCAGACACTTTTCTTGCTTAAATGAGGTTATAGCTAGACCAGACTACAGTCTTTCAAGGATTACAATAAGAAGCGAACTCTAATTGCCAGCACAGTTATGCTCCTTTTGCAGCTCCTAAATGCTGCATCAATCATGTAGACTCCACAGCCGCTGGTGCTGCCACTGCAAGCTTCTTGCTACTTGAGCTCTTGTCATCAGTCTTCTTACCACCTTCGGTGGCCTTGCCAGATGCAGATTTTGACCCTGATGCAGAATCAGGCTCATCATCCTCAACAACAAGCTGTACAGGACGCTTGCGACCACGGTGCATATGGCGTTCACAGTATTTCTCATTTGGGATAGCATTTCTCCAGCACCGCCACTTTTTGCCATCTGTTCGTCGGCACCTCCCTGGTTCCGGTTCTGGGTTCTTACCGAAGTCCAAGCAGAGTGTTGCCAACCCCATCACTGCTCAGTCCAGCATTACAAACAAGTTAGAATGCCTCAAATAACTCTAAACAATACACATGGAAGAATTTGCAACTTTTATGTGTTCAACATGATGCCACAAAAGTTTGGTTCAACGAGGTTTTTTTCATCATCCTTAATGTTACTAAATGCATCAAACTGCATTTCGTCAGAAGTTCTGCTTTTCTATAAAAAAAATGAAATTGAGATAACATTAAGGACTACATAATGCATTGAACTAACATGAATATTTTTTGAAATGCTTGGTCAAATCTATCAAAAGATGCAACACATTTTCACATGAGAAACATATAAATGATGGCACTGGTTAGAAGGGCATACAAGTAGGGTACTTCTGGGCGCCTTCAGAGGATGCACCGGTAACACTCTTCCAGATAGGGAAGACGAGATGAGTAGGCACAGGAACACGGGCAGCCATATACTGGTAGACCCGAGACTGCTGCTCTAGCTCCTGCAGCTGCATCGCAGTGAATGCTGCCCCTGCACCAACAGGGACTGATGCCACAAGCGCTTTCATTTCTTCCTGAAGTGCAGCTGTTGCTGCGGCTGCCAAACAAACAAACAAAAACTTTTCAATGGCGCTCAGCCAAGAACAATGTTCGTGGCAAATAAATATAAGCCCTGAAATTCGTAGATGCACGCCTGAGTACTTAAGTCTAAGTCTACTGAACAGTAAGTGCAGCTTGACCTTGTAAACACTGACAAAACAAACACAACAAAGCAACAATACACTCCAAATCTCATGTTTATTGCATGGTCAGTATTAAGAAACTCGCATAACAACAAAGGGGAGGGGATGGAAGAAACACCTACGGTTTCTTCAGGATTACAAGTCAAACAGACCTAGTAAAGGGGTAACAACAAAGCAAACGAAACACTTGCTTGAACCTTTGAATAACTATAAGAAAATAAACAGATTTGCACAGGAGACTTCTCAATCTTTGTGCCTTGCATGCGTTCTTAGCAACAGAACAAATTATTCATACTTTCATAGTTCATACAACCAGAAATGAACAAATAAGAAGTGTACCTAAAATCCTCTTATAACTACCAAGAAAAAACACTCTTAAATCTGTATCAAACAAACCAGACACACAGTGTAGAGACGCTGAAGAAAATAATTTCCGTGTTGACAAACGAAACAAAGCATTTGCACAATTACTTGGCAAGTACAAACTAGCAACAACCGAAACCTACCATTCTGTTTATCCTGCAACTATTCCTAGGCGAAGGCGTAATAGAACTACTACTATATTCATGCATCTCGCAGCTGAACACCACCAACAATAACAACAATAGAAAACCTTCTTGCATGATTAACCGTGCACGGGATACACATAAGTTCTTGCATGCGACCAAGAATCTGAAAGACAAGTAACTACCTTCCTCTGGATCCTCGACCAGGACCAGATCTTTACAGGCGTTCCCTTCCTTCCCCGCGTCGCCGTCCTTCTCCTCTCGATCTGCCTTCTCCCCTTCCTCCTCCTCCGGCTCTTGGCCGGCTTCTTGTCCTCCGGCCTCCTGCATCGCTTCCTCCGCCGCCTCCTGGGGGTCCTCGCCGCCGCCGCTGGACGGGTTCATGCCCTTCTTGGCCTCCCCCTCCTCAGCCATGCTTGGGAAAGTTCGTCGCGAGAAAAGGTATCTGTGGGATTGGATCGGAGGGGAAGGGAAAGGCCGGTGATACGGAGCTCTCGCTTTGACGGGGGTGGGGAAGGCAGCAGGAGAAGGGCGTGCAGTTACCAGGGGGCGTGTGTTGGGAGAGCTCAAATTGTTAGCTGCACCCTTGAGTATTGGCCCTTGGATTAGGCGTTGATGAAGGCCTTGGGCGTGGGAATGGGTAGCCTTTTGAAGGAACAAAGTTTCTGCTTTTGGATGTAGTAGGAGAATATGTGTAGGTTGAGATTTTTATCAGCATACCAATCTTGCATTAGTTTTATTGACATATCGCAAATGTCTATATGTTTGACAGTGTAAAAAATAATGAGATTGAAATAATTGTGTTTCCTCGTAAATATAGAAATGATTGTTTATACGAAGCAGAAGGCACAAGATGGTAGTGCTTACACGGTAGGTGTAGATATAGTGAGATAGATTTATCGAAACAGTCTAAAAGTTGTAACGCACACAGTTAAAAACTTTGACATGAAAGTTTAATTTTAAAAAACGTGTACAAGTTTCAAGATCTATTTCATTTCAAAAATTATAGCCCCTAAAATCGATATAATATAGAACCTAGAAGGTGAACATATATAGAAAGATCTTTTCTTCTTTTTGTTTAGGAGAGCAAATTTTATTGTGGAACCAATTTCTATAATAAAAACTTTTATGATTTAGTTGCATCCTTCCTACATAATTTTATAAAAGTAACACTAACATTGCTTGGCCCCTTGGCAAAGATTAAAGCCATGTTGTGCCACATGTAACCCATGCAGTCGCACATGAGCATGGGCAATACATGGAATATGCAATGATATTGTTATCTAGAGACTAATGGCTAACTGATTATGTTGCTTTGCCATGACCTTAAAATTTTTTGAATGATTTGAGCTGGTTGTCCAATGGTTTGGATGGTGTACCACTATTTTTTCTCACATTTCGTGAGGGAATGCAATTGATTAAATTAGACAGAATTGCCCCACTTAATTGGTATTTGAAGGTGGTCAGACCATCCAATGTTTGGGTAGCATTGCAACATGTAGGACCGGTATGACAATAGAGGGGTTGAATGGTGCCTTCAAATTTCCCCCGGGTTAAATGGTGCCTTCAAATTTTCCTCCAAATATTTTCTTAATTTTCACTCCAATAGCTATGAGATGCTATAGTGATTTCAGCTCATGAATAGTAAAAAACAACACTATTTTAAATCTGAAAAACAATGAAACTTTTGATCCGTCGATCCAACAAACTTGAAACTTGAACCAAGACTAGTTCATGACTTTAAGAACATATTCCAACAAAAAAACCAGAAAGAACTTGAGAGAATTGAGATCTTTTGATTCGTGAAGCTCTATTGCACCAAAACCGGGCTAAAAACTATAATTGAGATAACTCTTAAACGAAAACTCCAAATCACTTGAAATTTGGTATATACCTTCTCCAGGATGTTAAAAACATATTAAAATCAACAATCAAGAAAATTATTGTCAAAGTTTTGACCTTTTTCTGTTTGAAAGCAAATTACACCAAAAATGGGTCAAAACTCACAAAAGGTGAATATGACTTGCTTATGGGTGAATGATGGCCAAGATGGCTCTAAATGCGTTCCCACATGTCCCAGTAAGTAGGAATACTAAGGAAATCGATGTAGAAACAACGAGATCAAGAAAACACTCAGAGATGTCAAGAAGAGTAAAAATCAGATTTCTTCATGCATGAACTTACCAACCAAGTGTCTAGATGGGTAATGATTGATTTGTATATGTTATCTTTATCTCTTGTACGTCCTTGGTACAAAAAGATCAAGAAGGGGAGAGAGAATAGAAAAAATCAACCAAATCAAGAGCAAATCAATCAACGCAAGAGTGATTCATGAAGATGAACAAAGATTGATGTATCGCTACTTGAGGATGAAGATTTTATAGCCAATCCACTTGGAAGATAAGATAGCACACCACAATACTCAATTTTTCTTAAACCCTAACCCTAAAACTAACGAACACTTACTCTCAAGACAAGGTGGTTGGATAGTTAACCACAAGTCTCCACCCTAACCGCTTAAATAGATGAGCTAGCCAGCAACATGTAACATCCCAAAATTTGAAAGTGAAAATGTGAAGTCCTTGAATTATTTTGAAGAATATTTTCTTGAAATTTGGATTTTATGTTGTTTCTTTAAAATTTTGATTGAGGTTCCAATAAATGAAGAAATTTATGAAAAGTAAAACAAATAACAAAACATGAGGGAATTGTGAAAAATAATAGAAATTTAAGTTTTAAAAATCGAATTCGAAAAGATGATCCATGAAAAGGGGAGTACAATTTGAACACAAATATTTAAAATTTAATTTGGGGTTTAATAATAATAATAGCAATAAATAAAAGTAAGTGAAAGAAATACGCATATGCATTGCATATACATACATACTGAGAGATCATGTGGAGATGATCCCATCTTTATGATGAGTAATTGACTCTTGGTTGAAGGAAAATTGAGTTTGTTTTGGGCTTTTATTGCAAAGTCTTAATTCTGGTCGAAATGAAGTCGTGTACGACTTGTCCCTGGCTCGTACGACCATGTAGGATGCCATACGACCACGTTTGGTCGTGGTCGAATTTCGTTCGAGGCGCACGACCACGTTGAGGTGTTCTCGGCAAAGCGGCGGTGGTCGGAAGGCGTTACGACCACGTTGGCACATATCGGGTGGCGTACGACCATGTTGCCGAGTATCGGAAGTCACCGGACGGCGCACGACCCCGCTGTGGCGCCCGGCGGTGAGCGTGATCGAAGTCACCGGGTAGCGCACGACCACGTTGGTGGTAATCGGGTTGCGGTCGGCGGCGTACAGTGATCGGAAGCTTATACGACCACGTTGCGGAGCCCTCGGAAGATTTGACCATGGTCGGCACTCGGCGCTAGGGTTTACGACCACGTTGTGGGATCGGAGCCTCGACCACGTTGGGCGGTCGGGCGGTCGACCACGTTGGGCGCTAGGGTCTTCGACCACGTTGTGTGTCGATGCATCGACCACGTTAGCGCGGGTTTGAGCGTGGTCGGCGATCGTGACTTGGGTCTCACGACCACATTGTATCGCTAGCGGGTACGACCACGTTGGCCGATCAGAGCCACGACCACGTTAGCACGGGTGCGAGCGTGGTCGGTAGTCGTGGCTATGGTCTTCGATCACGTTGTGCGGTCGAGTGTTCGACCACGTTGTCGACAGATTGACCGTGGTCGTGCGGGTTCATTCAAACCGGTCGTGTGGGCTCATATGGTGTCCGATTACGGTGATGTTTGGTCGGTTGGGTTCCTTGTGAAGTCATGGACCTTGTGGACTGGTTTGTTCACTATTTTGACAAGATTTGGTAAAGTCTATTTTCTGTGGAAAAGACTTGAGCTCGGTTTGAGTGAGCGGTTTGTGTTTTGCGGTATGGATCGGTGCTATGTGATGGTTTTGTTGTCTTTGTTGGTTGCGGGAACCGAGAGACGGTCTTGGTGAGGCTTAGGAGGTCGGGACTAGACAAGGGAGTTGTTGAGGTCCGAGCGACGTGGAAAAGCCGAAGAGGACGTGTCGTGCCGGTGGGTGACGGCATGGATAGCAAGCGGTGGAGGAAGCTTCACGGAAGGCGCGGAGGGGCATTTTGGAGAAATGTCAAAGCTGCGGGCGTCGTCCCACCTGAAAGCACTTGTGATCCGGAGAGGCTCTGTGAGAGCTCGTGGAGTTGGTGGCGCTAACGGGCAAAGCGGTGGAGCCGTTGCACGAGAGGAACGGGTAAAGCATCGGAGGCTGCAAAGCTTAACCACTCGGTTAGCGGGTTGTCTCGTGTGGAGACCCGTTAGTGAGACTATAAATAGAGAGGTTAGGTCTCGGGAGCAAAGGAGGTTGTCCCCGAGTGCTCGAGTGTTCCTCTCTATCTTGTGTGAGTTGTCTCGGGTAAGAGCATGGATGCTCGTGTACCTCCGATGGAGTGGTGAGAAACCTCCATGTGAAATAGAAAAGATTGGATTCATCTCGTGTATCATTCCATGTTTGTGTTCTTGAGATGATTTACTTGTTGCATTTGCCCTCTCGATTTCCTTCTTTTAGGTGTTTTCTTTGAGAGTTGGCTTGTATCCTTTTGCTCGAATGGGATTCATACTCTAAGACCACTTGGTCAATTCATTCCAGAGCAAAAATCAAGACAGAGAAATTTCGTGTTTTCGATCGCGCTTCGGTTACTTTGTCTTGAGTTCGACCGAGGCACTCTCTCCTCCTTAGCAAAGACTTTTGATTTTCTTGGTAAATTCACTTTTAAATATCTTGTTCTTGCTAGGTTTCAAGTTTCATTCGTTTTGATTCTCGGTGGCAAAAGTTCTCGAGTTCTTGTCACGGTCGTCGTGCGCTGGAGCTGCTCATTTTGATCGACTATAGTATTTCTTGTTCATCTTTGTCGGGCGACTATCTTCTTGTTGTCGATTGGTTTTATTGCTTGGTGTCTTCTCCGTTCTCGACCGAACGATCGATCGACCACTCATTGGCTTTCATTGCGGTGTCACAAAATCGGGTTTCGACCACCTAAGCTGCTTCGACCACGGCTTGATCCATGTTTTTCATTGCCGACTATTGTCTTATTCGCTTTGATTTTCGACCACGGTCTGCGATCGGTCGATTTGTTTGTCTGCTTTTACGACTTTGTCTTTCGTTTGTGATTTCATTTGTCTAAGGGAAGAATTTTAAGGCACCATTCACCCCTCTGTTGCCATTTCGGTCCTTCACATACATACATATATATATATATATATATATATATATATATATATATATATATATATATATATATATATAGGCACTCTATTAATCGGATAAATGCATAAAAGGTAAGGCTAGCAATAAAAGATAAAATGAGTAAATTGATAAAGGAGCCAAAAATATGAATATATATATATATATATATATATATATATAGACACACACATGTGCACATATAAATAAAAAAAGAAGAAAACACTTCCGGCTGACCGAATAGGCCCAACCCATCTCTTCCTTCCTCCTCCTTTCTTATGCTTCAGCAGAGCCGAGGCCACGCCGTCGTCGCCGCCTCTGCTCGCCGCGCCCCTGCAAAACCTCGCTGGCCACCGTCGCCCACGGACTTCGCCGCCTCGCCCACAGCTTCATCGTGCTGTCACCTCGCCTCGGCCGGTGCACCAGCGAAACCGTCGTCGCCCACTGACTCCATTGCACCGTCACGTAAATGCGGCACCACCGCCCTTGTTTCCCATACTGTCGCATCTACCTAGCGTGCGCGGCGCAAAGCTGAGCCTTTGCACTGTGATGTACCCTCGAATTCGGCGCAGACGCTGCCGTCCACCGCCGCCTGACTCCAAAATGACCGAACGGCCGCCCGCCCGTTGCCAACCCGTCCCCGCCGCCTATAAAAGCATGTACAGACTTCAATTTGTTATGCACTACTCTCCTTCCATCTCCCACGCTCCTGAATCGGGTTCCCGTGCCCCATAGCTCCCCGGCGTCGCTTCCTCCCCCAACTTTGGCCGAAGTGAAATCCGCCGCCTCACGCCGCCGCAGACCGATTCCTTCTCACCAAAGCACCTTCAGGACACAGCGAAGCCACCCCCACCCTCAGCCGAGCTTCTCTCTAGCTCCTCTTCACCGGCGCCGTGCACCCTCTCCGTTCGCCGCCGTCGCATGCCGCCCGACCGCCAAAGCCATCCCCGAGCTACTCAGATCCCCAAGGTAGCTTACTGAGCTCACTGTGATGCTCTCCAATGAGTTAATTGGATTCTCGTGCTGTGCGCCACCGTATTTCCTTCTCCCCTATTCCGTTGCCGCCCTCAATCGTCGTCGGCCGCCGTCCCATTAACTCATTTTTGGAATGCCCATGGTCGGCCGCCGCTTCCTCCGCCGGCGGCGAGCTCGCCGTTCCTCGGCCGGAGGAAGACGACACTGTAGCGATGGTTAAAACAATTAAACACGATTAATGAAATCATTAATGCCAAAACTGGGTCATTAGGCAAAATCTCTCGCTGACATGTGAGCCATAGCCCTTAATTTAAACAGTACACTGTCCCACCTGTCATTGACACAGAGACAAAGAAATAAAAACAAAAGAAAATTTTAAATCTCTGCTGTAGGTCCCACCTGTCTGGGTTTTATTATTTTCGGATTTATTTAAACTGAGAAACTTAAAAGGGCATAACTTATTCATTTTAACTCTAGATTGAGTGAAACACATTTCTAAATTCATCTAAATTCAACCTCTATCCAATGGAACCGAAACCATAATTTGTGAAGCTCATTTGAATTTTTGGTGAGGATTTATTCTGTTTGCTAATTTTTATCCAAATTTTTGCGCATCGTAAAAATAGCTTACGAGGCCCAGGAGGTAGAAGCCAAAGCCGAAGCAAACCTCGATGATCAAGACCAAGACACCTGTGACCAAGACGGGTCAATGATTTGATCATGTTGAACCTACATTTTCTGCAAATTAATTCTGTTTTAAATTATCAAATTGCATGCTGTTATTTTATGTGCAAATTTATGTTGATTTCCAGCTTGTAGTTGTATACCCATTACTAAACTTGTTAGTACTACAATCCTTTTGGAGCACTTGAATATCTGAGCCTTGTCACCGTAGCAAAAATTATAATGATATGACTTTCAAAAATAAGTCCGTAAATATACGTCATTGCTAAGTACTGCTTAGATAATTAGGGGCACCAAAATGCCCCAAGCATCACTTTCAACCATGAGAAACTGGTTTGGAAAGTTATGCTCCCAAAAACCTCCAATTGCTTAGCTATCTGGGCGGATGATCCGGGGGTGTGGTGCAGTCGTGCACAAGAGTGAGATTAGTGGTAGAACCGCCCAAATAACCCTAATGACCGAATCTTGTGATGACCTCCCAGTGTACAACAGTACAACCACAAGCTGGCAAATTGTAGGTAAGGCTAACTAATCTGTGTGGCCCTAAAGTGGTTACGTGAAGGTATGAACATGAGCAAAGGGATGGATGGGCTCATCCCCGCCTTTGCCCGTGATGGCTCACGAAGGACCCTTCTCGACGGATGTACGCATCCTACAGAAGGCAGAACTTAGCGGGTGTAACCACATTAGGACTATGCATTGTAACAGTCATGTGATAATCTATTTAACCACATGACCAAGGAATCATGTGGGGCAACTAGTGGACTATCTCTTGTGGGTAAAGTGTACAAACTCTGTAGAGTGAAACTATTCGAATAGCCGTGCCCACGATCAAGGGCGGACATGGGAACCTTACTAGATATAGTTCTGTTTCAAAGACTTTGGGGTGGAAATGGAAAAGTGGAGGGCAGAGAAATACCCTGATTTGTGTTGCCCTGGGTGTCGTCCCAGTGTAAGGTAAGCGGTTATAATGCTGAAAAGATGGTATATGGTGTGGATGCCATGTAATGGTGGATGGAATCTGGATCGCTATTATTATTGTATTCTTTGATACATTGATAAAATTCTGTTTTAGTTAAAATTGCTAGGTCTCAGGAAATTTCTATGTATCATATTCTAAAAGCAATTTATGGCAAATAAAATAACCCGAGCCCTTCCTTAATAAGCGATGCATATTATCTAATTGCATCCTATGTATTGCCTCGCAGAGCATGGTGGTTTGTGCTCACCCTCGCTCACTCAAATAATCCAGAATCAGGACTCAGATCGCTACATTTCAGCAATACACCTGGACATAGGGGTGCAATCGGAGCGGATACGGACGTATATCGCTTATCCTGTATCCTATTCCATATTTTTTCTCGGAGTCGGAGTCAGACATGGATAATGCCGGATATCTATTTTTCCATTTCGTATCCATTCCATAATCTTTCGGACAGTTGGTCGGATGAAAATTATCCGTTTCTTTGCACAGGACATTGGACAGTATGGTACAATCAGAGCGAACATGGAGAGACTAATTACTGAGATGTTGAAAGAAGAACACTTAGTACTCCTGCCTGTTTAGATGTGACAATCTGCATATATGTTATCTTGTTTCTAGGTGAAGTCACAACAGACTTCCTCATATCACCTAGCATATGGGTATATACGGATGGATATCACATACCCCGTATCCTATTCCATATTTTTTCCTTAGAGTCGGAGTCGGACACAGATTGTGCCGGATACGCATCCACCCTTTCCGTATTCGTTCTGCAAGCCTTCGGTCGGTCGGACGGACGGACAGAAATTATCTGTTCCGTTTGCACCCCTACCTGGACATGATGGTGAAGAAGATGAGTGTGTCAAGAACTAGGTCGCGAACCCCCAGTCGGCTGCCTGTGGGCACGTCCTGAGGGTCCCACCTGTGTGCTTCATTTCCGCTGATGCATTTTATTGATTTTGGCCTGATCGGCCCATGAGTAAGTCTACTATTATATTTACGCTTCCGCATGATATGTATTTTGATGTTCAGTACTGTATCTGTGAACACTATCTATTGATCCAGGGAATAGTGCGGTGGAATCACAAAGGATTCCGGGTTGAAAAATTCGGGTTCGACACAACATCTAACCCTTAGTAGATACTATTCACTTAACACAACGAGAGAAACCTGATAACCCTCTCACACACGGGTTTTAACTCGCACACTACACTTATGTATGCTTTCCAAAGCGCACAAGCCCGAATTCGCTAAGTTCTTAGCCTTGATCTAACTTGATCTTCTTAGCTTCTCCTTGACCTAAACCACTCTTCTAAGTGCCACGGTTTTGCTTCAAGGTAGTTTACAATATTTTGGTTAAACTACTAAAATACACTTTCTCGACCCAATCTTCTTCTATTGTAAGAAATAGCCATGCTTGTCATGTGTAGGTGCACTACTGACTTTTCACGCATCGGTAAATCTCTCACATTCTGGTTCCACCAGACCACGCCTCATTTGGACCGATCAAACAACATAGTGCAACCCATCGCTTGAACTTTCTTTCAATATTTTTCGCCTTTCTTGTGCTATGCTTGAGCTCATCCATCTCACTCGGCATTCTTGATCGTTCTAGGTCTCGGCTCGTCCATGAGCGTAGCCCCGATCTTTACCATTGACCATGGTTAACTCCAAGTGACCCTACACATCTAAAAAATAAATTATTTTCGAGCACAAGTTCTTCATAACTTGACCCACATTAGCAATAACATATCTCATGCAACATATAACCACTGACCTAGGTCACCAAATCATCCCAAGACTCAAACTTCCTAAAATCATCCATTTCTACAACCTATCTAAAAAATCTATAAATTCTAAATTTCAAATTTTCACTCCTCCGAAAAGACAAATGGTTTATCACAATAAAACCGTGGACCTTCTTATATTGTTCTTCACAACAATATCCGTATTACACATCATCATGGGAAACACATGGCACGGGCAATGATGTCATAATCTGGAGACTAATGACTAAATAATTTGGTTGCTTTGTCGCAACCTAAAACACGTGGCATCATGGGATAGTGTACCAATGTTTTTTCTCATGTTTCGTGAGGGAATGCCATTGATGAAATTAGACGGAATTGCCCACTCGATTGGTATTTGAAGGTGGTCGAAACATTCAATGTTTGGGTAGCATTTCAACAATATCTGTATTACACATCATCATGGGAAATACATGGCATGTGCAATGATGTCATAATATAGAGACTAATGACAAAATAATTTGGTTGCTTTGCCACAACTTGAAACTTTTTAAATGTTTTGGGCTAGTTGTTTGATGGTTTAGATTAGGGATGGCAATTGTGCCCGTTTACCTGTGTACCCGTGGGTAAATACCCTAATGGAGCCGGGTATGGGACGGATTTTTTACCCACGGGTAGAAAAATGGGGAAAAACTACGCCCATCGGGTAGCAGTGCGGTATGGGTTAGCTCTACCGTGCCGTCTCGCCTGGTTACCCGTGAAATAAGCGACATGTGGACCATCCTAAACCCTACCGCATGCTCCGCCTGACCGCCCCCACTCGTGACTCGCTTCATCAATTCATCCGCCTCCTCGGCCTCGGCGCATCGCCCCGCAGCTTGACCCCCACCCGCCGGATCCGCCCTGACCCTCCACCCGCCTTTGCCTCTTCCTCCTCCGCCCCGGTCGTCGGCCTCCTCCTCCGTCCCCAAATCCACCTCCTCCTCCCACATACGCCCCTAGCGGCCCCCCCCCACCGGCGGATCCGCCTCCTCCGCCTGACCCTCCACCCCCGCCGGCCTTGCCTCTTCCTCCTCAGCCCCCGGTCGTCGGCCTCCTCCTCCGTCCCCAAATCCACCTCCTCCTCCGCACATCCGCCTAGCGGCCTAGCCCCCACCCGGCCAGATCCGCCTCCTCCGCCCCAGCCCTCCACCCGCCGCCGGCCTTGCCTCTTCCTCCTCCTCCTTCGCCCCCCGGTCGCCGGCCTCCTCCTCCCCCCAAATCCGCCTCCTCCTTCTGATCCACTCGCCCTACGCCCTGCGCCCCGCTCGCCTCAGCCCTCAGCGCCTCCACCGTCGCACCCGGCCGCCGGCAGCCTCTTCCGCCCCAGATCCGCCTTCTCCTCCTCTGCCCCCCTCGGCCCCTCTCGCATCTCCGCCCCCCAGATCCGCCTCCTCCTCCTCCTCTTCCTCTGCTTGTGGATTTTGTCAATAAATCTGGGAACTCATCTTTGTTTTGTTAGTGATTTTTTTTGTTTTTGATATAGGGGTGGTGGAGTACAGGTTTTTCGTATGGCTTGTGGATTGATTCTAGTGGCATCCGGGTCTTCGTTGTTCCAGTTGCATCACGGACATGGAAGGCTTACTTTGTGCTAACTCAAGTGGATCACCTAAGGTTCTTTACTCTTGTTATCTGAAGAACATACTGATTGCTTTATGCGAATTTGTGATGCTTTCTGTGTTGCGTGTGAACATACATGATAACTTGCATATTCCAGCTTTCTGTGTTGCATGTGAATCTATTATAAATCGGGTAGATACTTCCATTGTAGTTGTTGAATATGTGAATTTGTGATGCATTGGTGATGTTTGAATGTGAATATGTGATGTACTCAGTTCACGGGTAAACGGGTATGCCCGCGAGCGACGGATACCCGCGGGCGACGGGTATGGGCGGGGGTTTTTACCCATGGGCGGGTACGGGTATACCGTGGGCGGGGTGGGGTCGCGGAGTGCGGGTATGGGCGAGCACTACCTGTGCTGCTGCCCGATTGCCATCTCTAGTTTAGATGGTGCAGCACTATTTTTTCTCATGTTTGGTGCATGAGTACCATTGAGTAAATTAAATGAAACCCACTTGACTGGTATTTGAAGGGGGTGAATCCATCCTATTTCTAGTAGTGTTGCAACAATATTTGCTGCTATCTACATGGTTTTTCTATATCAGCTAATGATACCTTTTCGAAGTCACATAAAAATATCTTTACACAATTTGGTAAATCCTATAGAAAATATATAACTTCAAACAAAACAAATATAAATACCACTTTCTAAACTAGAAAGAATCAAAACTTCTCATAGGTAATTCACAGATAAGTATCATTGTTCGAGTTAAGGATGTTCTTAGTTCCTTTAGGGCAACGGTTTTAGGTATAGTTGAAAGAAATTTAAAATTCTCTCTTCGGCAAGTCACCTTTAAATTTCTCTTTACAAAACTTTTAGTTGGGCGTATTTCATCCTAATGGGCCCAAGTCACTTGGTGCACCACGTGTCCAATCACCTGGACCACTTACGCCTTCCATGGTCCTTGTCCATCTTATGCCCTAGTTGAGTCCAACTATTTCACTTGGTCTCCATGACCGCATTGGGCATTGGTTCTCCCAACCAAGCCCTAGTCGCCTTGTCATTGATAATTGTTGACTCCCGAACCAACTGCAACTTGGACCCAATTTAGCTCACAAATGTAATATACATCACATATTTCATCATGCCAAAACCTAGACGGAGCTCGGGGAGGAGACCAGGTCGGAGGGCGTCGACGCGAGGGTAGGAGGCTAGGTCAGAGGGCGTCGGAGCTCGGGGAGGAGGCCGGGTCGGAGGGCGTCGACGCGCGGGTAGGAGGCTAGGTCGGAGGGCGTCGGAGCTCAGAGAGGTGGCCAGCTCGGAGGTAGGTGGTGGTGCTGCGGACGGAGCGAGGCTGGCCACCCCTTTCGCCTAACCCTAACCCTAGCGGATGGGTGCGAATGGTGCGATCACCGGACAGGTTTCGTATTTGGGTGCGGGTGCGAATGGGAGGCGGGGGAGGCAGGCGCGGGGAAAGCAGCGGGAGGCGGGGTTGCAAAATTGCATAAGTGGATTTAGTGCTTCCACCCTCACGGATCCGACCATTGGGGCGGATCTAACGCTCTGGCGGCATTAACATGTTAGCACCAAATGACTCATATATATATATATATATATATATATATATATATATATATATATATATATATATATATATTCTTACGATGTTACCTCTAAGAGACTGGTATGAATTCATTATTTGTTTAAAATACTGTGCAGACTTGAATCACTTTACTCAAAGCTATTATGAATTCCTATAGCCACTCATTCTTTCGTATTTCCTTAGATGTGATGCCACATTCATAATACATAATGTTTTCACCCCAATTATAAATAGTTATTAGTCAAGCAGATCTGAATACTTGACACTCCATAACAGTAAATATAGGCGCTTGGGGCTCACCTTTTTATGGCCCAAAGTCTAATTGAGGCCCTAACACATCCTTCTTATATATTTCTCCTTACCCAGTGTGGAGTCTATAGCAACAAAAGAGACTAACGTCTTCTGCTCATTTGAGATGGGAAAAATGGTTGATACGATTTTACAGAAGATCGTTTGTAGTCTTTATATTATTTCCATATGTAGAGGATCTCACCTGCCCCTGAACCTCTTACAGAGCACCCTCTACCCTCCTACATTATATACCCCTACAAGCGGCCTGCTCCATCAGTGGTTCTGCCCTTTTTCTTATTTATCATGTTTAATTCCTTTAAATCCTTGTTCCTTCTCTTTTCTTTATAGAAATTAATTTTGATGTAAGGTGATAGCAATAAAATAAGTGCAGTAAAATAACTAGTCCTAATGAACAATAAAATGCTTGCTTGAGTAGTGATACTGGGTGTTTGCCTCGATGGTGGTCTGACTAGTCTCTTTCCTTGGACCAGTTCTCCTCCTACATTATTTAAGACCAATATAATCTATGTCATTTAGGGTTATTGTTAATATTTCTAATGAAGCAAAGTCCCATGTTGAATAATTTGAATTATTTTGGAGTCATTTTATTCTTTGGCAAATTTTACGTTTCACTGTTAGGCTAGCAATATTTACTGAAGTTATTTGTTAAATTCTCTAGATCTTGTTTTATTCTGTGTTTTGTGTATTTGTAGTTTATTTATCAATTTCTATTTTATTTTCTTCCTTATTTTTCTTCTGTCCATTTTTCTATTTGGCCCATTTGGGTATGGGTCGGCCCTCCAGCCCATTTCTCTCTCCCTTCATCATCCCTTCTTTCTCTCTCCACTCTTTCCTGTTCCCATGCCCGTATCTCTAGTTCCCTTCGCCTCCTCCCTCTTTCTCCCTTATCCTCTCCCCCTTCTCCCTCTCGTTCCCACACCCGTGATGCCGATTCCCTATGCCTCCTTCCTACTTCAGTTTCCACCCGTGCTTGTTGAGGTCTTTGTGCCTACGTCGGCGCCTCGGGTCCCATCGGTCTCCGCCGATGCCTCAAGTCCCACTGGAGCTTTTCACTCCACTAACGCCTCACATCCCACCGTCTCCGCCGACGTCTTGTGACCCGCCGGAGCTTTCCCTCTCGGCCCTCCAACTACCATGCCACCGACCTTGCCTTCCCTCTGGTTGCTACTCCTTCAATGTCTTGCGTCTCGGCGGCTATACGTCATCGACGCTCCTCGTCTTCTCGCCCTCCAACTATGATGGTTCTATTCCTCCTTCCCTTACCCTTTCTGCACCTTTTTCTCCTAGGCTTTTAGGGCATTACTATTTTTGTTTGATATAATTTCGACTTCATTCTTAGTACATGTCTACTTGCTTGGGCTTGTGTGGATTGGGGCTATCTTTAGGGAATACATGCATGGGGTGAGCACCCGTGACAGGGCTTGGGGTGTAACACCCCAGGATCCGCATCACCCTGGGATGCCACTAAAACCACTCCACAACTAGCCAAATTATAAGATAAAATAATCTGGCAATAATTCCTAAACAAGTGTAAGACCGAAATGGCGACAGAGGGGGGTGAATGTCGCTCTCTTTTAAAATCGCCCCCGAGAATTCGTACATTGTTTTTCAAAAAGATGCAAAACAAAGCACCTCACAGAAAATTAAAATTAATCTTGCTGAAATTTGGAACGCATGCGACACTGAAAAATTCAGCATAAATCAGAGACCAGCCAGTAAAAAATTCAACTGAAAAAACCGCTGTTTGATCTGCATGCAAAATCGTCAAAGATCAGCAAAAGAAAAAACAAAAACAGACTGAAACGAACTGAAGAGGAAAAACACTATTAGCGAAAGCATAACTAGACCACATACTAATCAGGAAGAAAATAGAGGATGACCCAAATGCTTGAAAGAATTCAAGTTGCTGACTGCCGAGACAAAACCAGAAAAGATCAGGACTAGAAGACTGCAAGCAGACCAAAAGGAATAAAGCAAAACTGAAATAAGAAAAGCAATCTGCTGACAGTAAAGACTGTCGAACTGGTTAAGACTGAAGGCAGAGAGATTTCTGAACACAACTGAAAACAAAAGGAGGATCAACAACTAGCGAACAGGAACTCACAACCCAGACTTACCCAGCAGAAAAAGAGAGAAGAAGGCAAAAACTAAAAAAAGAAAAAGGTTCATGAAATCTGAAGAAAACAGTGAAAAAGCCAAGAGTTGGCTGCTCTTTTTTTTTTTTGTTTTTGAAGCACAGGACTTCAGAATACTCTCGCTGCAAGAAACGTGAACTAGTAAGTCTTAAGACAAAGCTCTGCTTGCTGTCTGAAATGATTTGCTATCTTGTAGAAGCATGCTGCCGGAGACAAACAAACGAAACTTCAATTCAGAAAAGGCAGCGGCAAGAACCAGAGAGCAGCAATAATCTTGATGAAACAGTAAGTACTCAAGAAAACCGAAAAGAACAGAGAAAGGCTGCGCAAGATTTGAGATATGGGGGAAAAATGGATTCTTCCTACTAATCACAAAAACGGGATCCTCAGGTGATCTTGAAAATAACCCTAGTTCATAGCATCAACAAACAACAACTAGAGAATCAAGAAATTTCCAAAAGATGCAAGAACTAAGGAGAAAGCGCAGGGAGACAGAGGATGAGTAAAATCATCAAATGAACTCAGAAATCTTGGTTTCTTAGATTGATAGATAGAGATGAAAGATTACAAGAATCACAACAACATCTTCATCCCAAAATGCGTCCCCATATGCATGGACATTAGAACAAGAGGAGTAATTACAAGACTCTCAATCCATCCTCTTCCTTTCAATCCTCAAGAACACCAAGAGCCTCACATGCTTCTTGGGAGGAACACAACACACACAAAGAACTCTCTAAAAGACTTTGTGATCCTCAAAGGGGTATGCAGCCCCCAACCCCTATTTATAGCCCTTGGCTAATGGGTCTCCAACCCGTTACGCCGGCTAAACCCTAACGGAGCCGTCTCCCGCTTGTGCAGCTTTGCGAAATTCCCGTTTCACCCCTCCTGCACCTTCCGGGAAGCTTCCGCGCTCCTTGCCTCGCACGCCTCGCAACTACCTCGAGTCCACATCGTCTTCGACACATCCCGACCGTTCTGACCTCAGCGCCACCTGCGCCTAGTCTGGTCCACCGTGTCTCGCCACGACTTCGCCTCGACGTCCTGCAGTCAGCACAAACAAGAAACACGTCAAATAGCACCGCTCGACACATGAAAACATAAATAGTATCAGTGACACAATATTAAGCCCAAACCTATCAAATCATTAGAATAATCATCCTAAACCTATTGACCAGGTTTGACCAAGTCCGACCGAGCCCGTTACACCACGCAACGTCTAGGTCCGAACCAACCGACTTAAACTCGACTTTCTTAAACCGATGTCAATTACTCATCATACACACGGGATGACCTCCACATGGTCTCTCAACAAGATAGGATAAGCGGAAGCATAATCAATTAAGGGAAAGAGGATAGTGATAATCAATTTAATAATTTAAATCAATCTCCAACAATCTAACCAAAGAATAGTTCACAAATTTAACACTAATAAGTTAAAGTAAACTTTAACGAGATAGCTAGGCAAAAAATTAGAATCACTTTGTCTTTATTACAGCATAAATATATGATCCAAGTGCATTATTGTGGTGCCATTCTACCCTTCCCATGCATGCTCAATGATCACCTATAGGGGAAAAACAAGGGTGAGATAAAAATCTCAGCAAGCAAACTGTTTAACAGGTTAATTAAACTACAACAATTTAATCATCAATATTTTATTTTCCACAATGACCACGTTTATATCCTCAACCTCAAATCACCAATGTTTATTAAGCACAATACCAATGTTTCATAAGGTCATTACCACATAACCCACATTTGGTTCACCAAGATCATAATCCATTGATCTATAGGGAATTCTACCACATAGACCACAACATAATCATCAAGAATGATACCACCACAACCACAAGTATTCACTAAGAATACTACCACCTAGACCACAATATACTCGTAAAGTATTCTACCCCACAACTATATTGGTTCATCAAGAACAATTCCACATATCCACAATTAAACCATCAAGATCATAAACGATTGAATTCTTAAAATACTACCACATTAAGGAAGCATGTAACAATGACATAGCACCTCAAATTAAGAGAAATAATTAATGTGAATTAGAATAATTAACACGTTAAACAGTAGCACAACCGCTACGTTTACTTGCCTCTACCGTTGAAGCGAAGTAATCACGTGCGTTCAGGAGCAAAACCACCTGTCCAAAAGTACCTCTCAGCACAAAACAACAGCAATGAAAAGCATCTTATGAAGTAAAGACGTCGCTAAAACCCCGAACCCACACATAATTCTCTCCGCTTAACGATTCTTCAATCTACCCACTCCAGTATTGCCACCAATATTTTGTATTTTTAACAATATTAAGCCATTTACAGCAAATGATATATTTCTGGATTCCTCACTTAAATACCTTCACTTTTCATGTAGATCACATATTTTTATTTTGATCCTAGCAAGGTGTAACTTAATGCGCAAAACAGAGGATGATCTCTGTTCTGGCAATCTGGGCAGCCAGATTCTAACGCGTCCCAACCACAGTGTAAAGCTCTAAAAATTATGATTTTTACATAGCAGTTAGACACTGAATTCCCTACATTTTTCTCAATTGCGACCAAAATCATAAAAATCATCTGCTACCCCTAAATCACACTTGAGCGACAATCGTCCCAATCGCACTCGACGGACGTGAGGTTCCCAACCCTGCTACGCCTAGATCCCATGGACAAAAATTCTGAAAAAAAAAATACAGAAGATGGGTCTCGAATTCCTCTACAATTTGCCTTTTGGGAAGATCTGCAAGAAAAATCGTTTCTTAGGTCTAAACTACGCAAACAGACGCACTGCGCGAATTGATCTACAGACAAACAGCAGGAAATCCCTAATCGGGGAATCTAATTGCTAATCCTCCACCAAATCTTAGGCTAAGAACCCTAAATTCAGCAATTACAGAGGGATTTGATATGAGGGAGAGTTACCTAGAGGATCCCCTTGGGATCACCTCTCTTCTTCCTCTTCTTCTCCTTCCTTGTTTTCTTCTCCTTGCTTCTTGTTTTCTCCTAACACCAAGGGACAAGGGGTGGTGGCTGTGGGAAAGAGGGAGAAAGGGGGGGCTGCGGTCAGGGTAAGGGGAGGGGTGGCTAGGGTAAGTGGGAGGGGGTGTGGCCACCCCCTTGGGCCCTTTGGCCCAAGGTGGCAAGCCCTCTCTCCCTAAAATATTTTTTAATTATAAATATTTATTTTAATTTTTTAATTTAATGCTATCCCACAATTTATTTATATATTTTTTGTTCCTTCCCGCGTTTTACCAAAACCCTGGGCGACTCCGCGATTAATTTAAAACCCACGCCGAAACTACGATCAGGATATTACATGGGGTCCTTGCATGCACTTGGGAGCATGCCGAGGTCCTCAAGAGTGCACAGATAGCCATTCGGGGTCATCCTCCCCGTTGTCGTGGGTCAGCGGTGGTATATTGTTGCAGCTCTAACCTACCAAAGTGTAAAACTCCTAGAGAATGGCAAAAATGGAGTGGCTGGGGACTTGGGGCTACCTTGCCAGTGTTATCAAGCTTGATTTGGGGCGGTTGGTGAGTGTCCCTACTCTTTCATGTGGTTGCGGTGCTTCCCTTTTTGGGTTTGTGCTTGATGTCACCTGACAGCTCGTGGTCGATGTCCTTCTTGTTGTGGTCCCCTCCTCTTCCTTGTGGCCTCCAGTCTTGGCTCCTTTTCTTAATTGTGGCCGAAGCTATAGTTGCTCCTCACTCGCTCTCGGTTTTGGGTCTCAGTGGCATTGGTGGTGGCTGTAATAGGCTCCTGACCATCTTAGGCAATCTTTATTAAGGTGGCAACCATTGCATTTGGGACATGCAACTAGCATTATCGTGGGTGGGATGGAAAAGCTTGCCTCTATGGTGGAAAGTTGAAAGGTCTGGGTTGTGGTGCTAGGAATCTCTGAAGGACATTTGGGGTCTGATCTATTGAACCTGACAAGACGAGAATCTATTCTAGCTCTCATCCTCCTTTCTTCTGGTAGGTTGGCATGCTCATTTTCAAAGATAATGGCCCCGTTCACTAAATCTTTGAATTCAGTGATGTTGTGGAGTTGCAAGTGTAGCTTCATATATGGGTTCATGCCTTCTAGGAGGTTTTCTATCTTCTTTTCCTCTCTACTTATATCATCTAGGGTGTAATGGGATAATTCATTTTACTGACTCAAGTATTCATTTAGTTTACTATCTCCTTTGGTTAAAGCTCTAAATTCGTTCTTTCATATCCATCTTTCCCTTTGGCACACGGGTGTTGAAGAAGTTTTTCTTAAACTCTTCCCAAGTAATCGGACGGTCTTGGACCTATTTTGTTGAAAGTTTATCCACCAGGTTGCAGCTAGTCCTATGAGTTGGTGTAAAGCATATCACACCTTTTCTTCATCGGAGCATCCCACGGTGTCTAGCTTCTTCTCTACCTCCCATAACCAATCTTTGGATTCAATAGGATCTATGCCTCTGGGGAAAGTGAGAAGGCATGTTTGTAGGAACTCTCCCAAACTCACTCCATGGTTATGTGGTTGTGGATTTGCTAGTGCTAACCTTGTGAGTAAGCCTTCTATGAATTTATTTTGGGACTCTTGTGACTCCCTCCTGGATGCCTCTAAGAATCGGAAAATATTATTAAGGTTACCAACATTCAGAGGATTCCTGGAGTCATTTGGATTTATGGGATTTGGCATTTGTGGGAGTTTTGACTGAGCGGGCTTGGTACCCTTGTTATCAACAGTCCTAGTCTCTTTGGGTTGTCCTTGACTAGCTAGCCCCATCATACTCATCTCCCCACTTTTATTCTGCTTGATTGTGATCACCCATCTACAAGGTATTCGAAATATTCTTTACATTAGCTCATACGGATATGTAAATTTCTGAGGTTCAGCTTAACACTTGTTTAAAACGAGGTTTAACCAACTCCATTTTTTAACCAATTTAGCCTGGTCACAAAAATTTGCAGGCTGCTTCATTTCAATATTAACATTTTAAGTCCTAAGGTGTATTTTTAATAGTGCGTCAACAAATTCAGGTCTTGACATGATTTGTGTGGCACTTTGGAGAGAAGGTGTGATTACGATTTTCACTTTTAGAATGCTATTTTACCCCCCTACAAGTTTTATTCTTGTTAACATGTCGTCCATATAGCAAATAACACCAAGAAACCATACATATTGTACCAGAAACGCTCGAGAACCCACTCTCAAGACCGTCCAAACCACATGTTTGGGACCGCTCAGGGCTTGCCATTGAGTCTGACCTATCCACTATCCTAGATATATACGCCTAAGTACGCTCGAGAACCCGCTCTTGAGACCACCCAAACCACGTGTTTGGGACCACTGAGGGCTTCGTCCTTGAGTATGCTTGAGCACCGTGCCTGAGTATGCCACGAACCACTCATTCAGGAAATCTTTGTGTAGAAAGGTTATTTACTAGGTTGTTTTATTATTCATTAACCCTTGCTGAACTTGACATATCCATTTTTTTGCTTTTATTATATCTCACAATGATGGTTAATGGAGCCTTTTGTGTTTAGAGTAGACAAGTAAGAGAAAGACCTATAGAAATGGTCCAATTTCTAGTTAACTATATTGGACCAAAGGTAAGATGTAATTAACTAACTAAGATACAATTAATTTTACTTATAATTAGTTACATACAACAATAGATTCTATTCACACACCCTAATATGCTGAAATTTAAACTACAGTATATGTATATAAATATGGATGATGGTAGTATGTTGAATGTTAAACAGTAGTAAAGTATGTTATTTTGTGATGATAACAGTATGCAAAGATTGACATTCATGTTGACATGACATTAAAGGTACATCATGCATAGTTTTAGCTTGAAATCTGAAAGTGCATAAATTGAAATAGCGTGATGATTAATAATATAAATGATAAAATGCATACCACAACACAGTATTACATCATCAATATGAAATCATAAAGCAGTTCAACAAATGGAGGTACAATAATCTCATACAAATGGATAAAGTTGTACACCAGATATACATGTTAGTCAACACGACTCCACACCCTCTTCCCATCACCGTCTCCCTCAGCTTGGTCCTCCCCTCCTACACCTGAGCTACCTCCTACGTCTGGTGTTAATGGCTAGCCACTACTAGGGTTAGCAAAGTAGATGCGCCAAAGATCACTAGCATTGGAGGCATCCTTCACTGCTCCTGGGTGCACTAAGATGTGAGCCCCCTGAGATCCTAGGTTTGGTTGAGGTGGTGAATGGTGAGGGTACTGGGGAACTGAGTAGAAGGGTACAATGTCTGGTCAGAGGAAGTGGGGCAACTGGCTAAGAAATCCAAAGGTGGGGTGGAACAAAAGGTGAGTGGGGTGGTGGAAAAGAAGTAGGGATCTCTATTAAAACATCAGTGGAGTGGACTCCTGGTGCACAAACCCTGGTGACTCCTAAAAGAAAGGCCTGAGGTGTGGGACTCCCTAAGGAGACCAGCTGAAACGTGGAGTAGAGGAGCGTGCGGTCCTGGTCCGCCTTTAAGTTTCACTACTGCCAGTATGAGGTGGTCCCCTCAGCCTTGTTTAGAGCTCCTGCCATGGAGTAGTATAACAGGGTGTTGCCATAGTGAGAGTGCTAAGGGTCTCTCTGAGCCTTCGAAATCGAAGGTGTGGTCTCAAAAGTCAAGCTAACTCCACCCTAGGGTGGGCCGAACTCCTCCCCGGAGCTGCCTGGTGCTACTGGTGAAATTTACTCGAATTGGGTAGCCTAGAAGAAATCCCCGAAGTACACAAAGGAAGGTAGTAGGAAGTGGAGTGGTGGTCCTCAAAATACTCTACTTGGTAACTCCGATCTAAAGGGATACCCGTGACCACTACACCCACTCGTCGAGGTCATCCCCCGATTGCTGGCTGTAACACCCCAAGAGCCGCATTACCCTGGGATGCCATTAAACCACGCTACAAGCTTGCCAATTTACTTTACAAGGTAACATAAACTGGCAACAATTTCTAAATCATGTTAACCTAAGCGGAAGCATACTAAAACAAAGGTAAATGAACACTGCTAATTGAAGAACAATCGCTAGTAACTTTAACCAATTAAAGCGAACCACAACCTATCTTTAATAATTAAAAGTGATCAGCAATAAGAGATAAAAATGAGTAACTGGAGACTGCACTTATTTATTACAGTATGAAACATGATATGGTGTGTGACAGTGATGTACTACTCTACCCGTCCCATGCATGTTTGAGAATCACCTGGAAGGGGGGAAAACAAGAGTGAGATAAAAATCTCAACAAGAAAACTGTTTAATAGGCTAATTAAACTACAACAGTTTAATCATCAATATTTATTTTTCATAATGACCACGTTTATATCCTCAACCTCAAATCACCACCAACGACGGCAAAACATTAGCAAATAAATCTTGTTTGAATACTTTAAAACCTCAACAACTACCAGTACCAAAGACAATAAAGCATATTTATGTTTTACATCACTACTTTATTATTTCTCACATCCACAACTGCTATCAACAGTTACTACAAGAGAAAAGAATCTCATACCACAATCAAAACCCCTACCATACCACAAGGGACGAACCCCATTCCATGACCACAACCACATTCCTTATACCACAAGTAACTCACATAAGCCAATTCCACATTACAACTGTGAAATTGTATTTGACTGTAAAATAACTTCACCATAATATATTGCATAGGTATGCAAATGATCTTTCCGCAATGCAATGCATATGAATGCGTATGATCCACTGCACCCTTACCCAACAAGGTAAGAGTGTGCATCGTACTACGGTAATGTACAATGTTGTACCGGTACGGTCGCGGCTATAAGCGGCGACATCCACAATGCAAATGTCATGACATGTTATGAATGATATGATAATCATAAACCACAAGAATTTAACCACGAAGGTCAACAACCTAATCATCCTGAATACTTTTTCATAACCCACCTGTGTCTCATTAAGCATAATACCAATGTTTTATAAGATCATTACCACATAACCCACATTCGGTTCACCAAGATCATAATCCATTGATCTATAGAGAATTTTACCACATAGACTACAACATAATCATCAAGAATGCTACCACCACAACCATAAATATTCACTAAGAATACTACCACCTAGACCACAATATGTTCGTAAAGTATTTTACCCCACAACTATATTGGTTCATCAAGAACAATTCCACATATCCACAATTAAACCATCAAGATCATGAACAATTGAATTCTTAAAATACTACCACATGGACCACATTGAGAAAGCATGTAACAAGCACCTCAAATTAAGAGAATTAATTAATGTGAATGTAGAATAGCTAACGAGTTAAACAGTAGCACAACCGCTACGTTTACTTGCCTCTACCGTTGAAGCGAAGCAATCACGTGCGTTCAAGAGTAAAACCACCTATCTAAAAGTATCTCTCAGCACAATACAATAGCAATGAAAATGCATCTTAAGAAGTAAAGATATCGCTAAACCCCAAATCTCCACAACATCCCTCTCCGCTTAACGGTTCTACACTCTGCTCGCTGCAGCAGCGCTGCTTAATTTTTTTTGTATCTTTAAGATTATTAAAACATTTACAAATACATATATATTTCTAGATTCCTCACTTAAATACCTTCACTTTTCATGTAGATCACTTATTTTTATTTTGTTACTATCAAGGTGTAACTTAACACGCAAAACAGAGGACGTTCTCTGTTCTGGCAATCTGGGCAGCCAAATTCTAACGCATCCCAACCACAGTGTAAGGCTCTAAAAATTATGATTTTTATACAGTAGTTAGATTACTGAATTCCCTACATTTTTCTCCATTGTGACAAAAAACATAAAAATCTGCACCCCTGACAAACAGCGAGGTTCCCGACCCTGCTACGCCCAAAACCCGTGGCCAATTTTTTTTTAAAAAATGCAGTAGGTAGGTCTCGTCATCCTCTACAATTTCCTTTTGGGCAGATGCTTGATCGTGCAAAACTGCACACCCGCAAGTGCACGGGCTGCCGCTAAGATAGCAGCGAGATGTCGTGTTCTCCACAGGGACTAGAGTACCGGTGGCACGACACTTAACCAAAGCTAAACCGCACGAACAGGGATTTGAACACTAACTGCAGAAGTCTAACGAACTAATACTGAGAAAACAAGAATGCAACAGATGGAAATGGGGTAAGGATGAGATGAGGAAGCTTGGGAATAAGAATGCCTGGTTAGAGAGGAGAAAAGAGGAAGGGCTGGAAAGCAAGAAAGAAATAGAAGTAGAGCTAAGGGGGGGGCAAGAGAGGGAGCACAGAAAGAAGAAACCTAGGAGAAAGAAAGGGCTTGCTGACATAGAAGAAGAAAAAAAAAAGACACAGAGAGTATAGATGAGAAGAGAGTGCGGGAGACTAGATGTCTAGAGAAGAGAATGACTGCTAGAGAAAGCGTGAGGTGAGAAAGAAACTAGAGAAGAGAAGAGAAGTAAGAAAGATCTAAAGAAAATAAGAAGGCTAAGAAAAAGACAGGAAGAGAAGGAAAGGAAGATGGGAAACAGAGAACTAACTCTACCGTGAATAGGACGAGAGGTTCTAACAAATTCCTGCTAGCGAGGCGCAGAAGAGAGGAAGAGAACAGGTGACAACCCACATCCTAATCCCTTCACAGCAAGCTTACAGACAGACAACTTTGATAAAAAAAAACTAGACAAGCACAAATGATGAATTCTATACTACTGCAGTTAACAATGACAAAACCTGACTTAGGAATGGCAGAAAAACAGCATGACATTAAACATATTTTTTACTTACTTTTTTTAACAGTGACTACCAGAACTGCATGAGTACTATCAAATTTAACAGACAGATCTACTCTAACACTAATCTAGATATCAATATCGCAGTACTAAAAAAAACTACAAGCACAAGCAATCAACTTATGAATAACTAGTGACTATCCAGCAAGAGATATTAAATTAAATATGAAGACATACTCAACATAATCAGCTCATGTGTGCAAGAACAATTAAGTGCACTTTATGTCCAGATCTTAAATATAGAGCACATGCACAAAACCGATGCAACACATAAACATCTCAGATGAGAAAACACAAGACAAGCACAACCTAGCAACCAGATCAACTCAGTACTACACATACATCACAGATCCTCTCAAGAGCATATTCATGAAAAGCATTGCAATATTAAATCGGAGACTTGAGACTTTTACAACCCTTAAGTTGTGCAGATCAGTTGTAGCAGCCGTATGTAGTGGATGCGGAAGGGAAGCAGATCCGAGCAGAACCGAAGGGATGCGGCGGGAGATGCAGATCCGGTAGTAGAGGTCGCAGGTAGCCGATGAAGAGCAGCGAGAGCAGATCACGGGAAGAAGCCGAGAGGTAGCGAGCGATGAGGAAGAAGATCCAAGCGCAGCCACTGAAGATGAAGCAGTAGCAGATCCAAGCGCCTGGTGGTTGATCCAGCCGAAGAAGTACTGCCGGGTGGAGGACGCAGAGCAGAAGTAGTAGATCCAAGAGCTTCACTCGGAGAAGTTGCAGATCTGGCCGAAGATGGTGCGGATTTGTCTGAGATGAAGCGGATCCCGAGCTAGGGTTTCAGATCCAACCGTGGGTGAACAGATCTAGCCAGCAGAGAGGGGATTTAGTGCGGGAGGGGACTAGGGCTGCTGCATGTTTGGGGTTTGGAGATGGGTAGAGGATGAGTGGTGGTTGCTCGGTGAGGAGAGGTGCGCGCGGTGGTGTTGGTGAGGCGCACGGAGATGGCGGGCGGGTGATGGAGATTGAAATGCGGAGTTAGGAGAGGGATCCGGAGGTGGAGGCGATGGAATGGGGCGGCTGGTGTTGGAGGTGAAGAGGATGGGTTCGGCCAGTGGAGAGCTGGAGGTCCGGTGGAGACTCTGGAGAAGATGAGTGGCGGCCGGCTGAGGAGATGGGAGGCGAATGGATGGGCGTGGGAGAGGCGGCTCTGGTTCGGGTGCTGTGGATGATGGAGTGGCCCTGGTGGGTTCTTGCGGCTAGGGTTTTGTTCGTGGTCTCCCCCCCTTCCAGTGAAGAGGCAGCTGGTGGCTTAAATATTATTGTGCGGTGGTTTTGCATTTTAGTCCCTCCATTTGTGCCGAATTGCAACCCTAGCTCACCGCCAACTTCTTCATTTTCGTAGATTTTGCCGCTACTGCCGATCTCGCAAAGAAATTACAATACACTGTAAATTGTCCAAAAGGAGGGCAAAATGTGTATAATCAATGAATTTATGGCCAGATTAAGCTATAATTAACAAGATAATGATATGTGAATGAACTACAAATATGATGCACATCAGCAGACCCGCAGGAAAATAGTTTCATGGGTCTAAACTGCGCAAATAGTCGCACTACGCAGTTTGATCTATAGACAGACAGCAGGAATTCCCTAATCGAAGAATCTAATTGCTAATCTCCACCAATTCTTAGGCTAAGAACCCAAATTACAGAAAAATAAGAGGGATTTGGGATAAGGGAGAGTTACCTAGGGGATCCCCTTGGGATCACACATCTTTTTTCTCATTCCTTTCTTCTCCTTCCCTCCCTTCTTCTTCCTTCCTTCTCGCTTTCTCCTAGCACCAAGGGACAGCAATGGGGAAGAGGTGGAGGCACAGGGAGGAGATGGGGTGGTGGCAGTGGGGAAAAAAGAGAGGGCCAAGGAGGGGTTTATAAAGGGGTGCTAGGGTTTGGGACGGGGTACGGGCCCTCCTTTGGGCTGGCTGGCCCAAAGCGGCTGGTCCACCCCTCCGAACAGCCCAAAATATTCAAAATAATTATTTTAATTTATTTTTTTAATTTTGGACAATTTTGCAATTTAATTTTCACCTCCTGCGATTTACCGAAAAATTGGGAAACTCCACGATTATTTTAGAAACCTATGTCGAATCGACGATCAGGATATTACAAATAATGCTACTAAAAATAATTTATGGCAAATAAAATAACCCGAGCCTCTCTTTTGATAAGCCATGAATACTATTTATTTGCATCCTGTGTATTGGCTCGCGGAGCACGGTGGTTTGTGCTTACACTCGCTCTCACAACAAATCCAGAATCAGGAATCAAATCACTACGCTTTAGCAATACTCTTGGTCATGATGGCAAAGAAGATGAAGATGTCAAGGGCTAGGTCGCGAACCCTCAGTCGGCTACCTGTGGGCACATCTTGAGGGTCCCTCCTATGTGCTTCGTTCTTCAGCTGCTGCAATTTAATGATTTCGGCCTAATCGGTCCATGAGTAAGTCTATTATTATATTTATGCTTCTGCATGATATGTATTTTGATGTCCATTACTATATCTGTGAGCACTATCTACTGATCTAGGGAATAATGCGGTGGAATCACAGAGGATGAGGACAAGGTCCAACACAAACTCCATGGACGTGGGTGAGGATGCGGAAGAACCCATGGACACGGACGAGGTCGAGGAAGTAGAGCCGATGGACGCGGACGCAGATGAGGTCCAGGAAGTAGAGCCTGTGGGCATGGACAACAACAACGATGAGGAGTACAGGCCGCTGACATGGATGAGGTTGAGGAAGTAGAGCCCATGGACGAGGTGGTTGAAGATGAACAATACTTGCATGAGCAACAGGTGAATTTTGACGATGAAGGACTTGAAAGGATTAGAACAACGTTTTTGAAGATTTATCTTCCTTCTTATTTTATAAAAGGAAAGAAATGAATGTCCTTTTATTCTAGTTTTCGTATGGCCATCTTTAGCTACTAGTTCGTATTAATGTTCATCTTCTGCATGTACGTATTTGCTAATTCAGAATTATGAACAAGTGTTAGCAACATGCATGTATCGTCAATTGACATACTCTTTGCGATGAGTAATGGACAAGTATAAAACTAGATTTTTCTTCATAAAAACTGAATTTAACTTACACGACTTAATTATCTTATAGAATCATCTGCTAGAACGCGACCAAAAGTAGTCGACAGCTTCTTGTACAATACAAGAATCACATCTCGGTCTATTTGGAAGTTCGCCATTCCTCTTCAACACTTGCTTGCCCATATGCGGAATGTCGTAATTCTGGCCACTTTTTACTGGTATGATTTCTCTCATGCAGGATTGATGGGTGAGAAACACATTATTGGACTTATCTATATCATACCTTCATTGCTTTCACCACTATACAGACAAGTTCTTCCATTGTCTTGGGTGAGTCCTTGTGATGTATGGACTAAATTGCAGTGACAAAACCAAGGTCTGAGACATTTAAATTAGGAGAGTTCGGAGGTTGGCACATCAAACGAATGTCGAATCCATCTTGTTTAGCTAATTGACAGAACAATTCATCATTGGGATCAATGTGAGTTCTTGCATTATCTTGCTGAATAAATATAGGGTATCCTGAGTCCTCTCCTGACCATTTTTGTTTGATGGTAGGCAATACTTTGCTAACAAGATACGACTTGATGGTTTGCTTGGTTACCGACGTCATTGGCTTGGTGAGCATGGTACCTGCAGGTCTATTTACACTGCTCCTATGGGCCGGCTCTGTATATGTAAAAAGGGAATATACCATTTTTTTCAAAGAATGTCTCATTACCTTGGTCATCAAACCTTGGTCAAGCTATGGTAGCAAGAAACATCACCTTCTCAATGATATTCTTATTTTTTGTAGTTCGTAGTGGTTTGTCTTCACCTCGCACCAAGTAATACTTCTGACATTTCTTCGTCATATAGAACCACTTTTCATCTATGTAAACCATGTTGTACATCCCATGAAATATCGGATCATGAGGTATGATGTCATTGTCAAGTATTGAGCTGCAAAAGCGCAGACGAACTTTCTTGCTTTCTTCAGTCAAAGAGAACTTTATGTCATTTGTTTGTCCTCTTAATTCCCCTTAATACGATTACACAAGGTGCTCGGTTTGACATGCAAAGAACATGATAAATCACAAATAGTTTTGCGATCACGAAGTGGTATAGCAATGTGTCTTCAGGCTCAATATGAATTCTTGTATAGCCATAATTTCCTAACTTCTTATTACAAATAGCATGAATTCCACCACCACGCTTACCTGCTGTCCAAATATGCTGAACAACTCTTAATGAAACGCCCATATCTTCAGCTATAGATTTCAACACTCTGTGTTTCATTACACCTGGAGTTCTCTCAAAAACCATGGAGTAGATGGCTCTACGTCCATCATCACATAAGAAGTTCCTTGTCTGGACATCTGATGGTTGGGTATCACCATTTCCATCTTCATCTATTTAAAATAAAGGGAAAAAATCTTAAGGAAATTTTAACAATGATGCACTGTGAAGTGTAATTAAATTTTAATGAAGAATATAAACCATGATGCGGTGTCAAAAAGAATGAGCAGCTTCATGCGAAAGAAGACTAAGAAGAGAACAAGAATACTAAGAAGAATGAGTAACTAACCTGCATTTTCCATCAAGACCATCAAATCAGGTTGATTAGGCTCGTCAAAATTGAGTTCAACTACGGGCTCATTAAGGTCTACAACATCTGAACTCGATATGGTAAAAACATAAAAAAAAATAATCATTCATACAAACAAAAAAGATGATAAAATGACAAGAGTTGAAGCTTACGTCTGTTACCACTGTGGCCATGGATTGGTTCGTTGAGATCTAGAACTATTGACTCCATTGTTTCTTGGTTCAAAAATTCTACCCATCCAAGTTTCTTGGTTTGTCCCTACGCCAACTTGTTGGGAGAGGAGAACTTGTTGCTCTATTTATGCTAGTTCCTACGCCAACTTATAGGCGTTTATCTAATCTTTTATTCAAATTTGCGTTAGGTGCCACTCCAATTTCAATTTTCATTTGGCGCTAATCTCTCTAATTTGGCGGGCTGCCTGTACGCAGTGATGAAGTTCTATCTAATTTGGTGGTAGTACTAAAGCTGCGATGCAGTGAACTTGCATGCATGCAGATACTCCACTCTGGGTTTGACTTTGCTTAGTGCGGTGGCACTCGGCAAAGCACGAGAAACACTCGGCAAAGTGTTTGCCGAGTGCCACCCACGGCATAGCTCACACGTCATAATTCTCCGCACTCGGCAAAGAGATCTTTGCCGAGTGTCTTGTTTTCGCCGAGTGTCCCCATTAAGGCACTCGGCAAAGCTGTTGTTTACCGAGTGCCCGATGGATTGCACTCGGCAAAATTCGGGACACTCGACATATAGGAGCTTTCCGGTAGTGCTCCTAATGGATATGGCTTGAGCTTAGTAGCAGTGCTTTCCATTAATATGCAAGCATGCATGCATGGATGGTGATGTACATAGGTAACTAGAAAAGATATGTCATGAAATAAAAGCATTAAGTACAATATTTAAGGAGGTGATTGAGGGTAGTTTAGTCACTTGAAACATTCATTGGTCTACATCTAGAATGAAAATATGCCTTATAAACTTGGACAAAGGGAGTATTTCTTAAGTGTGTGACTTTACTTAATTAAGTTTTGAGGGTTGTCAAAGAAACAAATGGCAGGACCTCTGCCTAAACTATGAAGTTCTGATTTATTGTTGTCCTTTTCGACCAATCATGTGCTTCTGTTAATATTTTTCATGATCAAATAAGTACGTGAGACATACATTGCTACAAGTTGTTGATGGTTGCATTATGATTCCTAGTATGTAAGGAACTGTCTCTTTGGACACGTTCGTATTAGCTTTTGTTGATGGTTTTTAGCTGAAAAATAAATAGTAGTGGCTGAAAGAAGTTACTTTTAGAAGGAGACGACAAGCGGTGCAAAAAGTGAGGGATGTGCACATGATCAGGGCGAGAGGAGTAGAGTGGGTGATGCACTTGTGACCTCTTATCTTATTCCCTGAGCAAGACAGTAGAGAAAGGAGTGGAGAAGCCACTTTGAAAAGTCAGGTGTTCGTATTACCTTTTGGTTTTCTAAGTAGAAGCTAATATGAACATGGCCTTTGAGTCAGTGTAATCTCATTTAATGTACGAGGATCTTCTGTTTAAAATTGGAAATTTAGAGTAATGACAATCGTACGGTTGGTTCCTGCTTATAATGCAAACAAAACTACAAAGTGTTGAGTGAAAATCCATGTGTGGATGCTTTACTGAAACTGGTCTATTAGGGGTTTCGGTCCAAGAAGACCTATTAGCATAATTTAGTTCCATATTGTTTATTGAACCATAAAGTGGGATCCCCTCTACCCATATAGAGTAAGGGTTCTCATTGTACATTCCACGCCTACAGGAAAACATCAACAAAGAGAGAGGTTGTTGGGATTACATCTTACGTTCTTGTTTATCTACTTTTTGTTCATGTGAGATTGATGGTGGGCGCGTGATCACCATCCTCTAACACAAAGCACAGGTGGTTTAGAAAAGGTTCAAAAGTGCACCCCCTATTTACAGTTAATTTGAACTGCATAGACATTTATGATTGCCCTTAAAAGAATTTCCTGCAGCAACCGTATAGTAACACTTGCTAACTAAAGAAAATACGTATCCCCTCTCTTTGCAAATCACAAATCAAATGGGGAACATATATCCCTTCAAAAAAAACGGGGAGCATATATAGTGAAACCCGCTATGTATTGAACACCCATGAAAACTAAGGCATGTAAGTTCCAAAAGGTTCTTAAATAATTACCAGGTGTAGAGCAGGGCAAGTTTTATAGTCGTGCAAATTTTCAATACAAAACTCAGTCACAATAACTTTGCAATGTTCATGTAGAATTTATAGGCCATGCCATAATTCACATAAGATTTTTCATTACAATGCATGGACACATCACCATCGACCAACCGTAGCACAGTCTAAGGGTGTGGTACCCTATGTCTCTGATTAACGACCAGAGTTCGATTCCTACTGACCATAAGGTTGGGTGAGTTATTTATGTAGATTTCTCACTTTAATTATTTAGGATTTGAACCCGTGACCTGTGAGTTGTGAGCTTTAAAACAGTTATACTAGCCAGTTGTCCCACCATATTAAAAAAGGAAGACACACACATGACACATCACTACACACACGCACACACAAAATTCATACCGAGACGCACCCGCTTTAAGGTGAGCGATGAGTGAAGCCATACACTTATAACACCACCACTTCCACCAAAAGATGGTTCCCACCGGCTAACAGGATTTTAATCTACACTTAAGTATTTAATTGCACTTAGCGACGCTTCATGAAGCTAACATGTCTTTTTTGAGGTACCCATGTATGTTGATGTACCACCTCTCTCCTACGTGCATGGCCGGATGGTGAGCATTAGAGATGCTTTTCAAAATTACATCTTATAGATTGTGCTAGTTATCAAATATAACATATATTTGTAACAGACTTTATACAGGTTCTCCTCATAATTTTGATCCATTTGTGGCTTTGTATACAAGAATTACCTTCTCGCTATACCGCATCAGTTACTACTCTTATGCAGCCTTTGTTGATTGGAAAAAAAAACTCATAAACCCCCTGTAAGTCAACTTTTTCTTAATCCCCAGTATCTGTTTCCGTTTATATTCCCACCATAACTTTATATACTGCGTAGATAGGGATGAAAACGAATCGAATACGAATTGGATAGTACCCTTACTACGTTCGTATTCGTATTATCTAAACGAATACGAATATGAATATTCTCAAATACGAATACAAATCGAATATTATAACTAATATGAATTCGAATCGAATAACTACTCAATTCGGTTGGATCCGGATATCCTTATAATTTATGTAGTATGAAGAATTAATAACATTCTATCCTCATAAAATTACGTTTAATCATTCTAATTCATTTACTTCACCTGAAAAAACATGAATTCACATTCAATTAAAAAAAACTTGTTCAACTAATTAGTCGTATTATAATAAAATATGTATATTGCTTCGTCAAATATGAATACAAATATGAGTAGTCAGGATAAAATAACATTTTGGATGGTAAAAGTCTATACCATATTCGTATCCATATTTTTTTATGCGAATTTGAATACAAATATGAATAGAAGAGAAGTTGTTAATCGGATGGAAATATCTATATTGTATTCATACCCTATCGAATACGGTAACCAAATAATACAGATAACTCGTATCCATTTCCTACCCCTATGCGCAAATACCCTCCAGGCTGTACATTAACACTTTTTCTTGTGGTTCTGATTATCTTTTTGTCCTTGTTTTTGAATGATTTCAATATTTGTTTAAGTGATTTCAGTACTTATGTCAATTATTTTAGTGATTTCACATACCTGTAATACATTATTTCAATATTGAAAAATTGGTACTGAAATCACTGGATTTAGTGAAATAAGTACTATAATCACCAAAACAAGTGCTGAAATCGTTGAAACAAGTAGCATCGATAACAAAAACGGTGGGGAGTAGCATAAACATTTGTGTGCGGAAAAAGTAAGTTACTTATAGGGTCTATGAATTTTTTAAAAGTTCATGCGAGTCTGTCTTTACCACGATAAAAAATGTTTAATTTGATTCGACGAGCATAATGTGATTTTTTTCCCACTTATCTACACCAAAAAAGCAAGCACATGCATAATCATGTTTTAGTCCGGAGTCCATTTTGCATTAAAATTGTATGAGGAACCATGAATTCACATCGACCCAGTCACTTAATTATACCAGTACTAGCGCCTGCCTGGCCCGTGCAGTCGGCAAATTCGCCGTGCAATTGTTGGCTGCTTCAGTTGCTGCATGATTCGCCGGTTCTTAATTTTTCACGTTCTCATTCTCTGAATTTAGTTACCGCGGCACGTCAGCGACCGTTCAGAATTTTGTGAGAACAAGTTAGCAGCCCTGTTCTTTTAGAGATGACGAGCTTAATTATTTACACTCATAAGCATGCATGCATGATTACAGTCAGAATGTAAAAAAAGGCAAGGTTTTTGGCTTTTATCTTTTGATTTCTCTAAAATTGAACAAATGTAGCGGCTTTTAAGTGGCTTCTCAATTCCAAAACTACATGCGTCATCTACATCGGTTTTTTCGTCTTCTACTGTATTATCGAAAAATACATATAAAAACTATCAGCTATAGACATAGACCAAAAGAACAAAACATGATGGTACGGCAGAGGCGGACCCACAGGGTACGCCGGATGGACACGGCATACCCTGGGGTCCAGTCAATCCAATCAATCCCACTGACGAATCACCTTCGCCTGCCGCACGCCGCCTCGATCCTTTAGCGTTCGGCCGCTTATTTGCCTTCCATTCCAGTAGTTCGCATGCGGCGTGTCACCCGCAACTTGTCGCTGGCTGTACATCAGCCAGCAGATAATTTTGGAAGATCTCAACCTCTTCGTAATTTTGGAGTTGCTACTAAATTAACTGAAGCTGATATCACCACACATTCAGTGGTTGGAACTCCATACTGGATGGCGCCCGAGGTTTGCTACCTGTCTTCATATCTGTTTGTTCCTGCTGAATTATTTGTTAGGGCATTTGGTGCACTGACATATTGGAGTACCTTCTGAACCTAGGGCCTGTTTGGGGGAGCTTTAGATTCTAAGTAGCTAGCTAGTCTGAGTAGCTAGCTGGAGATTCTGAGTAGCTGGCTAGTCTGAGTAGCGGTGGTCCGAGTAGCTAGCCTGTTTGGCATCCTGGATTCTAGTGTGCAATTTGGTATCCTGTTAGATGTATTGACTGAAATACCCTTAGGTGATTTGATGTCCTGATTATGTATTGATAGAAGAGATATCAGTGCTGTAAATTTGTAGTACTTAGTTCAAACATTGAAAAGTAATATTAAAATTTCATGACAATAAATTTGATTCCAAATCATAATTTTAAATATTAATATAGATAACTACCATATTTCCATACAAAAGGAACGTACAAAAGATATTCATAAGCATTACTTGAAAAATAACATTTATAAGAATGTGGCCATCTCCTTCAACTTCAAAAGCATTACTTGAAAAATATTTGCCACCTGGCGAATCTATCAATTACACCTCGCTTGGTAATAGCATGTCCAGAACACTGATCCATTTCCTCAAAGTCACAAGGTTATAAAAAATGGCATGTGGCATCACAAATTTCTTTCATAAATAGCAAATAGCTTATATGCCTATGAATAACAAATAGCTCCACTTACATAAATGGCACACTTACAATCTAATACACTGTGTAATCTACAATAACACATATAGCAGCCTGATCCAAGTAACAATCCAAGATTTCAGAGTACCAATCCATTTCTGATGTTCATCTCTGGAAACAATCTACAATAACACATATGCTGCCTATCTTCACTTACTACACATATACACCCAGATCCAAGTAAGGTAGATCAATGAATATACATGGTCTCTTCCAGGAAACAAAGGTTTCCGATCCATCAGTTCCATAAATATACAGCTCACAGACCACACATCAATTGCTGCAGTGTATTCAGAGGAGTTCAACAAAAGCTCTGGTGCCCTGTACCATCTTGTGACAACATACTCGGTGAAGAACATTTGCTGAATGTATATACTTCAAGCCACGAAGAATCTGATAAAGGAAATAATGCACAAAAAGGTAAACAATTACACAAAACAAGCATATCAAACATGTACTATTTCTCAAAACAAGATAGAAGCTTGCAAATTGAGAGAGTGAGAGAGCGCAAGGATACAGCAAGGATATCAAACACTTAACAATGACAACAATAGCTAGGATACAGTAAGAGGTCTCAGGTATGATCTAGCATCAACCTTTTCCATGCTAAAAACCCAATTAGGCATGGTCGGTGCAGGTGCAGGATCCGGGAGGCGGCGGATCCGGGGAGGCGCGGCGGCGGCGGATCTAGGGAGGCGATGGGGCGGTGGGGAGGCGGCAGGCGGTGGGGAGGGTGATGGGCGGGCGGATCCGGGAGGCGGCAGGCGGCGGCGGATCCGGGAGGCGACAGGCGGCGGGGGAGGCGGCAGGCGGGGGGGAGAGAGGCGTGGGGAGGAGAGGCGGGGGGCGGCGGGGATCCGGGAGGGGCCGGGTGGGTGGCGGGAGGAGGAGGAGGAGGCGTGAGGAGGAGGCGGGGTGCGGGCGAAATGGGAGGCGGGGTTTTAACCAGTGGCATTTATGGTAAATAACTTCAATTTTAAGTGGCATTAGCCTGAGAATCTGTGAGAAGTCGGCTATTGCGCTTCTCTGTCTCAAGACAATTATGCCTTCCAGATTTTGATTCTCGATGGTGGCCCAAAAGCTGAACTGTTTGGGAGAGCTTTTGGCTACTAGAAGTAGCTAGCTTGCCCAAAAGCTAAAACAAACAGGGCCCTAGTTTTGTTAATCTTTTTGTAATACCCTAAACGTCGTTGCGGGCGTAAGTTTTTAAAGTAATTATGAGTCGCGGTTTTCGGCAAATCACGGAAGGAAAAATAAAAATTATAGAATATTGGAAAAGAAATAAAATATATTAAAATTATTTTAAAATTCAATGTTGGGCTGCACGGGAGGTGGGCCAACCAACCTTGGGCCAAGGGCCCAGGGGTGCGCCACCCTCCCCATGGCCGCACCCACCATCCCTCCCCTTTCTTATTAGCTCTAGGGTTGTCCTTCTTTCCCACCAGCAGCCGCACCCCCTGCCTTTTTCTCCCCCCTGGTGGCCGCACCTCCCCCCAAGGTGAACCCCATTGCTGCCCTTGGAGAAAGAGAAGAAGGAGAAGGAGAAGAAGGAGAATGAGAAGAAGGAGAAGGAAGAAGAAGAAGAAGAGGAGGAAAAATTGGGGAAATTCTTCAGCTAGGTAATTTTGCCCCATCCCAAACCCTCTGTTTTTCAGATTAATTAGGATTCTTGGTATGAATTTTGATGGTAGTTAATATATTAATTGCCTGATTAGAGATTAACTGCTATCTGCATGTAGATTGATTCGCGCAGTGCGTCTGTCCATGCAGATTTGACCTAGTAAACGAATTTTCCTGTAGACTCTCCCAAAAGGTAAGTTGTAGAGGACTTCAAGATTCTTCTACTGTAATTTCTTCGTAATTTTTGGCCATGGGATCTGGGAAATACGGAGTCGATAACACCGCTGTTCGTCAGGCAGACAGATTGGTACAGTCCGACGGTGATACGGGATTTAAAAATAGTAATTGATTTTTATGGTCATGTCCGTAATTGAGAAAGTTGTAGATAATTCAGATATCTAGTTTCTGTATAATTTTTAGAATTTTTAGACCCCTGTGCTGTCGTTGGGACACGATTTAGTTTCGCTGTCCAGTCTGCCAGATCAGAAAGTTTCCTCTGTTTTGGACATTAAATTACCCCTAGCTGTGATCGAAATAAAAATATGTGTTCTACATGAAAATTGTAGGTTTTTAAGTCATGAATCTATAGAGGTATCATTTGCTATATTTGGATCATTATTTTTAAAAATACGAAATTGTGAATTAGTGTTGCTGCAGAGGATAATTTGCTGAATTGCTGAGCGGAGAAGAGTGGTGCAGGTTTCGGGGTTCTAGCGACGTCTTAAATATTTTAGTCATGTTTGTATGCTGTGGCTGTGTGATGAGAGTTGTCTTTTGGACAGGTGGTCTTGTCCCTGAGCGCTCTTGATTTTTACTTCGTTTCATCGGATTGAGGCAAATGAACGTAGCGGTGGTTGCTACCGTTTAACTTGTTATTCCTTCTACTTACAATTTACATTATTATCGTAATTTGATACATTATGTGATGATTACAAGATATTTTAATTATGGAGATGATAGAAAGTATTTTTACGTTGATATGTTGATATTATGCTAGTAGATATGTCGAATTCTTTCTTAATGTTATAATGTGGACATGAAAATAACATGAGGTGGATGTGGATATGTTGAGAGCATGATAATGCTCCTTGTGGATGAATTAATGTGATTAATGAATTATCATATCATTCATGTCATATCATGTCATTTGCATATGTGGATGTCGCCGTACTTAGCCGCGACCGTACCGGTACAACATCGTATATTGCCGTAATACGATGCACCTCTTCGCCCGCAAAAGCATCTTATATTACCGTAATACGATGAACTACAATTCCTGCCCTGGCAAGAGTGATGTGGAGCATAGCATGAAGCATTCATATGTATTGCATTGTGGAAAGATTCATTTGCATACATATGCAATATATATTGTGGTGATGTTATTTTGTGAAATATACAACTTTTTAGTTGTAATATGGAATTGGCTCATGTGAGCTATTTGTGGTATGAAGATTGTGGATGTGGTCGTGGAATGAGATTCGTCCCTTCTGTATGGTAAGAGTTGTAGTTGTGGCATAAGATTCTTTTCACTTGTATTAATTGTTGATAGCAATTGTGGATGTGAGAATTAATAAAGTAGTGAGAAGTTTATACATATGTTTTATTGTTTTTTATAGTGATTTGAAGTTGAGGATATAACATTGTTATTATGGAAGATTAAATGTTGATGAATTAATCTATCGTAGATATGGAAGATTAAATGTTTCATTTGCATTTAATTGTGGATAAAAAGACTGCATTCATATGCCAATTAAATCTGAAATTGAAGAGGTCTGATTCATGATAGTTTATGATGATTAATAATTATGGACATGAATTGTGGTTGTAGTTGTATGGAATTATAGATGATGATATATAATTGTTTGTAGTTTGAATAGCCTGTTAAACAGTTTGCTTGCTGAGATTTTTATCTCACCTTTGTTTCCCCTTCCCTACAGGTGGACTTTGAGCATGCATTGGGAAGGGTAGAGTAGCATCATATTTATGCACATGGATTTCGTTTTAATGCTGAAATAAAGTTGAAAGAACTCTAGTCTTTACTTACCTATCTTGTTGATGAATGTTTCATCTCATTAATGTTTAATTCGGAACCGTTCATTTGGTTATTAGGTAGAAGTTGATGATGAATATTAAATTGTTATTGCTATTCTATTATTCCTTAATTGTTTATGCTTCCATTTATACTATCTTGTTTAGTATTGTTGCCAGTTTAATTTATCTTGTAAATTGGCTAGTTGTAGAGTAGTTTTAGTAGCATCCAAGGGTAATGTGGGTCCTGGAGTGTTACACTTTTACTGTTAGATGTCTTAAAAAGGTTGTCCTGTTCCATGGGGCTATGAAAATCAAATTTGAAGCATTAATATGAATATCATAGCTATTAGTTTAGCGTTAATTCATCAAGTTGACCTATCACTTTTTTTAGAGAAAACCAGTGGCTTAAAAAAGTATTGATATAGATTTGCGCCATTCATCTTCTCTTTTTTTGGTTCTGGAAGAGTTACTCTTGCAAGATGGTAATGCTTAGCAGTTATAGCTGCCGATTGAAATTCCCATAGAGTGCATCTCTTGCCATCCAAAATTTTATTTTAAAATTACACCAGTTATGCTTCGACTTTTGTTAACCAATTTCTTCTGCATTATGTCATCAAAATGTCTGGTGTTTGTGCCGCATCGGATATCTGGAGTGTTAGTTGTACTGTTATTCAGCTACTCACGTGTGCCCTGCCATGTTACGATGTCCAGCTCATGCCTGCACTGTTTCGCATTGTTCAGGTTGATTACTTGGAGTTGTTTCTCATCTATTCTTACATCTTCCAAGGATACTATTCATTCCCCTATGAGTGCATAAAATGTTTTACTTATGTAATGTAGGATGTGCATCCACCAATACCAGAAGGATTGTTCCTTGAGATTACTGATTTTCTCCGGGAATGTTTACAAAAGGTTCTCTGTTGTTTCTTCTTGCTATTTTTGAGGACTTAATTTTATCTAATTGCTTCTTGTTCTGGTGTCATCAAACACTTGTTGGATGCGATCTATGCAAACACATGATGCAACAATTGTACGCATGTTATATGAGCTGGTGTCTGCAGAAAGGGTACTTCATTTTCACTTCCTTTTTGATTAAACAACAAATCAATTATGATCTTTCTTAAAGCATTTCTTATTTGCACTATTGGCTGTGATTGTTAGAAGGGATATTTGTGGCACCAAAGCTTCTCTGCCCATTGGATGGAATTGCAATCCTTAAATTTAAGACTTATCATATTATTTAGTGCCTGTATACCGAATTACGGTGTAAATTTTACAATTATTTACCGAATTGGTAAATGGTTTTATCGAATTGCATATGAAAATTTTGATGCGATATATCCTTTGGTAAAATTCTAGATTCGTCACTGCGGTACGGTATAAAGCCATATGCATCCTCATGATCGAAACAAAACTTGGAAAGGCAAAAGGATGGTGTTCCATCTTCCAACAGGAGTGGACATCGGACGGCGTCGCTGAGTCGCCCCGCCCGCATGCCTGTCTGTCTGCTCGGTGCTCGCTGCTACGCACAAGCTTGGTTGGTGATGATAAGATACCACGCCATTTGTGTTGGGCGATAGCAGATAGGAGAGTGCGTATACGTGCTCTGGTTACTTTAGATAGAGAGAAGACGTAGGAAAAAAAATACTACTGAAGAGCAGCTCAATCGAAACGTCGCAAATAAATCCGAAACGACATTTTGATAATAGCATGTGTGGCATGAAAATAACATAATTTCTACTTTAGCCTACGGAGTTATGGATTGTTCACCAATGCATTGCAATATTTCTTTTTGGGAAAAATGAAGCAACATTCCACTTGTACTATTACTGAGGTTTAGATAAAGTCTTAATAAAAACTACCACTCTAGATTAGTAATAAAATTATTCCACATGCTTTTCTATCTGTCTGCCTATGAGTTATTAAGAGCTTGTTTGATTAGCGATGCGTTGCCAAAGTTGTTTTGCTACATGGAATTAATCCAGTTGTCTATTGCTTTCTCAGATTAGGCTTTCAACTAAATAAATTATCTTCAAGCTTATCTGATCAGCTAAAAATTATTAAAATTTTAGACTAATTTTAGACAGCACTTTTTATCTAACATATTGTTCAGACCTCGGATGACAAACAGACACCAAGTTTTTTTGGTAGCGTGTACTCTTTTGAGCCAAATCCTCGGTGGTTCTAGATTGTTTGCTGGCCTTTCCTCGGGTGCGCCAAGCGTTTCCAGTTCGCAAGGACCAGACCCGACGGCCGGGCCCACATGTCGGACAAGGGAGCACAACGCGTCAGTGGTGGGGCCCCTATGTCGGACAATCACACTCCGGCCCAAGGCCCCGGCCCAGCCAGTCGCCAGCACGCCTCTCGCTCGCTCCTCTCCTCCCCTTCGCCTTTCCTCTCCTCCTCCCCCAATTCCCACCACGAAACCCTAAACCCTAGACAATCCGCATGGCTTCTGATCCTCTCGCCATGCATCTCACTCTTGAATTCGGGTAATCTTTCTTTCTTTCGATTCTTATTCTTCTCTCTCTGTGTGTCTTTTACTTGTGTGGAGCGGTTCTTGACGGGCTGATGCAGGGGCGGGCTGGAGCTGCTCCTGGAGAAGTCCACCAAGGTGCACAAGGTGGACGTCCAGCCCATGGACGGCGAAGGCAAGGTGCAGCTCGATCGAATGCCTTGCCGAAACAACACGGCGACTGCTTTAGCGTGCTTGCCGTTTGGTTATAGGGAGGGGTGAGATGGGAGTTCTTTGATTTTGAGTTGTTGTGTGAATTTTTGGTGTGCTTTGGCAGGTGACGATGAGGGGATTGCTTTCTTGGGTGAAGTCCAATTTGATCAAGGAGCGGCCAGAGATGTTCGTCAAGGGCGATTCCGTGTATGGTTTCCCTTTTTTTCCCCCTTGATTTGTGTAGATAATATGATGTTTCGATTAGTGATGTGGCATGAGGGCGTGCCAAGAGCCCATGCATTTGGTTGATTTGCTTCGGGTGCCGCCTAGTCACTTTGGTATGGCGCCTAGGTGATAACCAGTGAGTCCTTTCTTAGGGAAGATGAACAGATGATAGCACCCATTATTTGGAACTGTTACTTGCACTGCATGCGGTGCTTCTAGTTCATATGGGCTTCACTGTGGACAGAGTTATAATTCAGTGAAAGTTTTGATTCTGCGGTGGGTCGACTGTCTGATTCAACTACATCAAGGAAGAAATGTTAAATCATATTTGTGGAGTTAAACATTATATATGTCATTTCAGTAGTTGTTGGTAACTGGACTAATGCTATTGATCAAGTGAATGTTCATGAAAAATGAAACCCCTTCTCAGTGTCAGTTTAGTTATTTTGTACTTATTGATGTTTTGGTAGAATCATACAGGTGACTTCATTGTTGTTCCTGTAGAGCAGTGCATGCTTTGTCACTGCAATAGTCTGGGAGCCTGGGAGGGCATTTAACTTCTGTTAACTGTAACTAGAAAGAGAGTCATGAAGTTTATTTTTCTCTGCACAGTCATGTTAATTTAGTCTTCTTGGTTTCTACCCGTTATGCTTGCAGGAGGCCTGGGGTTCTTGTCCTTATAAATGACTGCGATTGGGAGCTGTGTGGTGGCCTTGATACAGAGTTGGAAGAGAAGGACGTGGTTGTCTTCATCTCCACATTACATGGTGGTTAGTTTGATTGTTGGGACGATCAGAATTGCAACTATTATTTTGTTGCGAAATGCATATTGTACTATTGGAAATGGATATCATTAGCTGAATATCATAAATGTCTGGAGACACTGGATTCCAAATTGTGGAAAAGGACCTGTTGAAGTCAATATTATAGATGACTTTTGTTCTGATTTCTTTACTAGAAGACAGGCTTCGAACATTGTGGAATACTGATCCTGTATTTTTCAAAGCTAGTTTTTTTTTCTTGTATCGTTATCTATGCAAGTGGAAGAAAAGTGAACGTTGTTCATAGCCACCGTAACCACACAACCATGATGTTTAGACGCAATGTTGTTCCTAGAACTATTCTGATGTATGTTTTCATGTGTTATAATTAGTGTTTATTTGTGCTAAGGTTTTGAAGCTAGTGAGCAACCGTGGGGATAATTGCACATATTGTTTAGCGTTTTAGCCCCAATAGAATTTCCATTGCTCTAGGTCTTCTCCAGTATTGGCTTGGCTTCTTCACGAAGCAGGGTCGGTCACTCGGTATCCACTCTGGAAAGAAGCATAAGCATGCACGGTAAAAGAGAAGAAAATGCACAATTTCTCGTGCAAGGTTGATACATATTCCAGCATGTTCTGTCGATCAGTAACCTGTTACCTCGAAGTATTGCGTTGCGTTCCATGCTTAGTTTGTACAAAGGTGGTGATTGATATCAAATGAAATTCCTTGGCTTGGTGACGACTGTCGTGCTCGTGCACAGCAAAAGCATGGATGAGAACGACGGCTAACTCTCTGGCGTGGCTTCTATGAAGGCAGTTCTGTTACATCCTCTGAAAATGTAGGTGAAAATTTCAGACTCGATCGTAATTCTCTAGTAGTACCAAATGCGCCTAGTGTATGACCACAAGTCCACAATCGTGGTTTGCCACTTTCTTAGCCACTTAGCACACCTTTCATAGACTAATTCTTCTACCAAGATTTGCCACAATTGCAGCATCGGATTATTTCTCCACCATACAATAGGTGACAAGCTGCACTTTGCCACACTTTTTGTCGCAAAGTGTGGATACCAACCAAATAGGCCCTAAAAGTATCACAGATTACAACAGTAAACTTTCTAGTTTTGTTGGTTGTCGTTTCCAACCATTTCTTGATCTGATGCATGGAAACAGAAACCATACAATTTTGATCACTTCAAGAATTTGCACCTAAAGCGCACAATAGAAGAGAAATGCGCTTGAGACTTTGGCATACATCTTGAATGAGTCCCCTACTTATTGTGTTCAAAATTGTTTAGCAAACTGTTACCTACTCGTAACAACAAATGTTGAAAACAACCATGTAAAGCACCTTTATCCTCAAAATTTGTCCAAATTTCCCTTTGTTGAGAGTTTTCCATATGAGATAAATTTTCAACGTCAGTCACCTTCCATGGAACATAAGTCTACCTATATACATCATATTGTTCCTGCTCAAAGGTTATAGAAATAAAGTATGGAGTGACTACCGATGATAATGACAGAGAAGAAGGTACTACCTTGAGATATGACCACTTGGTAATGACTCCATCGATCACATGCAGGTGCACTGCAGTGCCAGTGCTATTTCACTTTAAACAACCCAGGAAAACGTCAAGCATGCAACAATTTGGATTTTCATTCATAAAGTCAGAAAAATGAAAGCAATGGGAAAGAGGAAATAAATCAAAAGAGGGCATTAAAAGAGAGATACAAGAATACCATCATGTTGGCCTGCATGTGTTTAACACCACTGCTCGATATAGATGAGGTTTCCAACTTTCCAATAATACATAATGAATGAACTTGTTCTTTAAAAGGAATGGCACATAACAATAGAATAGTTCAACAGCTCAAAAGCATTTATGCTAAATGAACAATGTAACATTATTTGTTTCGAGAGTTAAATCAACAATAATAATCAATAGGATTTTTAGACGACTGAAAATTGTTTCAAGTGGTTCTGCTGCATCAATGAAATAAAAGTCAATTCAAAATACAGATCTGAACCTGGCAAGATTGGAAGTGCCAAATCCAGAAAGATGAAATATAGTGTTCCATCGTTTCAGAAAAGAAAGGAACCATGGTTAAAAAACCATTGCACAGAGAGCAAAGCTCCATCTGTCAAGAATGCTAAATATTTGAAATAGAAGGGGGGCTCAGATGGGGGTTTTCGATCATTCATTGAGTTATTCTCATCAAAGCAAAAACGCTTCTTAAGGTCGCACAGCAGATTATAGACAGATAAGTAGATAGATAGACAGACAGGCAGGCAAGCTGGCAGGAATGAAGAAAGAAAGAAAGAAAGAGACGCTTGCTGTGAGAACCCGTACAAATACGGGGACCTGAGGTGAAGAATACTCAAATCAGTAACTGGTTGGTTGTATTTTACATCCAAACCATGTTCCGCATCATCATCATCGCCTCAAATAAAATGAAGAAATTACACAATCCAACCAGCAATGACAGTTACATGCTTTAGGTTGATAGAATAGAGAATCAACAGAATCAAGGAGATCAGCGACAAAAATCAAGAAAACAAACGCTTGGATTCCAAATTCAAATTGTGAACGCATAGAAATGAAAAACATGTTTTGTAATTTAGAAATCAATACAATGGAAACAACGAAGAACACAGGCAGTAGAGGGAACAAGAATGAAATAAAAATTGGCTAGACGCCTAGACAACACAACAATAACATTCATTAAAGTTTGCCAAGCAAATTCTTTTCAAATATCACATAGCAGCTGTTGCTGCCAAAGTTTGAGAAACCAACAGGCATTACCGGTTCCTGGCTAAATAAAATAACCTAAAAGCATTATTGTCTGAACTGCAAGGAAAATTTGGGGAAGTGCCCAGTTACCCAAGATCAAATGATGCTAGTTACAGCATGTACATGCAAAACCTTCCTTCCAATCAAGACCTTTGGTTCATTGAAGAAAGTTCATGCAGTGTACCCCACCCCGACGACACGTGCATGTGCACGGAGAGAGGGGGGAGGGGGAGTGTAGATTTCCAAGCTGCATTTGCCCACCATCAGTGCCTTGTAGATGAATTTAGATAAAACAAGGAAAACAGTGCAAAAAACCACTTGGGTCTCAAGCACATGTTAGATACACACTTGTCCTAGTGAGTTAGTAATGTTACAAATTTGCATGTCAGAGAGCTAATCCAGAATCTCTTGCAAATTTTGAGTATTTCTGTATGCATCAAATATAGTATGTAAATTGTAATAGATAATCAATTCTACCAAGTTAATTGCAATAAATAAATTCATATAGTCCTAAAAACTAAAACAGGGCAAAGCAACAGAAGTTACTGCTAAAGATTAAAACAGAGAAAAGCAACAGAAGTTACAGAACCAAAGGAACGAAGCATAAGTTTGACAAACAAACACTTTGGTGTTACCTCCCTAGTAAGTCTAATAAGTATTAAAGTATATCAAACCACAATTGCATGCAAACAAGAAGTAGAACCCTTACTGAATTTCCTTTCCAATCAGGATTTGTAATTGCAACCACAAAATCTCATATAGATCAGATATATATAACAGATTCTGGCATTCCAGTTAAAAGGATGGTCGTCTAAAGCATAAGAAGCATGCCACGTTCAGTGTATAAGGAGAACTGAAATATATAAAAGTTGCAACTTTTGCTACGAGTTCCTAGAAGTCAAGCTATAAACTTATAATGCCATGTCATGTGAAGGACCAAATTCTTGTTATGAACAGTTTTGTCTGGTTTCCAGTAAATTTGGTGATGCAGAACTCATTGAGAATCAACAGAAATTGTTCATATCTTGGACTAAGAAAAAAGAGGTTTGTTCCCTATCTTCAAACCAGTCAGTTTACCAAATACCGGACTAGCTGGTCGCATGCCATCGAACAATTGAAGTAAATACATAAGCAATTCCTATGGAGAAAACAATGGAGAGAATGAGAAGTATTTCATGCAAATTTAGGATGGTATTTAAAGAAAGGCTCAGACAGGGCTTTGGTTGTTTCATTGTGCAGTCCTCATGAACCAAAATACTGCTGAGATAAACTGGCAGCAGAGATTGGCACATAATTGCAGACATCTGAGATGCCTTGAACCTTTGCTACACAGAAGACCAAAGCTAGCTGAAAGAGAAAGAAACAGAAAGAGAAAAAGAAAAGAATAAACAAGCTATTTATGTGCCCAACCGCCCATCATCATGATTGCCTCTCACACAAACCAAAACAGACGGCAAAAATTATTATACCAAAAGGTATGGCTCTGAAAAAAATGAAAACACACATGAAAAACTATAGGAAGTAAAGCTATTATTGATTGAACTACCTGAAATTTTGGAATACCTGTACCAATTCAGTGATGTTATCATGAAAAAAGTGACTGTCTTGTCAAGACTCCTGAGTTCAGAATCATTTGTATCACAGTTCCTAAATTTGACTCTAGCACACTGCCAAATTTTTGTCTCATTTTTGGCCAACTCAACTAGTTTATTGGTCAAATTTGGGTTGCCAAAATTATGTGCCAAAACTTGGCTGATTTTTGTAGCCGTTGAGTCACTTTGTTAAGTTACTGCAGGTGGCCCTTGTTGCTTTGATCCAAACAACCCTTTGACAAAATATTTGATTATGACCATGCCCCACCATTGGTTGTGACTTGTGACCACATCTCACCATCTCAGGTATCACTATTTGGGATCACCAACCAAACATAGCCGTATTTTCATTCGAAATTATTATTGTGGTCGCAGTTTGAAACTTCAAATGAAATGTTAACACTAGCAGTGAAATAGTACAAGCGTATTACTATTTTTTTCAGGCTAAATCTCAAGCAATACATGACATGGCAACATTGAGATACCGGCATACCCAAAGCCCACACTGGAAATTGAAGCACACGTATGTGATACCTCTTAATATCTGTTTCAGACTTTCATTGCTCCTACCCTCTTGAGCTTATGAGATGAACCAATGATTGGGCACACATGCTTTTTGTTGCTTCCAACAGGCCAAGATAGATGAAAGTTCTCAATTTTTTTAAGATGGCAAGACGGATCGCTACCGGCTCCAACTTTGTTGTTTAAAACACAAGGATTAACATAGGGATATAATGGAGTCTTCCAAGCAAAGCTCGCCTGAAGCATTGCGTTGTTTGTATTTATTTGGTCCAGAACATCTGCATTCCCCTGCACGTTCAGTGTTCTAAGATTGTATCTACTGCTATGGAAGCAACGTCTTATCATACCTAAGATATCTCATAGCATAAGATGACAATACACTAATTCCCCCCGCTCGCCTCCCACCCCAAAAGGGGGTAAAAAACAAGAACACAGGGAGCAGAAAGACAAAACCTGGCTAAAAAAACAGACCAAGATGCAGCATTTCTTGGAACCACGTTGCGCAAATCCAACAGATTTCAGGGTAGCTCCCCTCCCCTTATAACATTTGCGAAAATCTCGTCTTGCCCTACTTGCATGCGTAGCTCTCCTCGCGGAAAGAACCGTATCAGGAATTGATGATAGAATAACGAATCAACCGTTCTAAAACACAACAGAACACAGCACAATGTGCGAATAAATTTTGCAAACCTCGGTGATCCACAAGGATAAAGAAGGGAAGCTCGCGGTCGCGGAACGGCAGAGACCGGCGGGGTGAAGCCGCAGGGGAGCAGCGGAGACAACGAGCTGGACTTGCTTTTGACCGATGGGAGCCTTGGCCAGCTATGGGCCAGTCTGTGGGAGGAAGACCCCATTGTTTGAACGGGCCGAGCTTGACATTAGTAGTATTTTTCACCACGGTTTAAGGACCCACTCATATTCACCGATGGCTTTTGGGTTTAGTTTATAAATAGTAATAATCTTGTAGAGAGCTATATGAAAAGAGTAAAATTCATGTATAATTTTGCCTGATATAAATAAAGTTACTATAATTTGTACTATAATCAACTAATAAACCCTGTATTAAAAGACACCCCATTTAAAAATTAGGTACTGTAGAAAAATCATTTACTATAAAAAATTGTTTTTAGGAGCCAATGTGAAATTTGGAAACGTGTAGATGGCATGAACATTCCTCTCCTTTCATCTCGAGCTCATTTGTATATTTCAAAAATAAAAAGAAAACTTGAGCTCATTTGTAATTCTTTACGTTAAAACTCTCAAATTAGAAATGTTAGTTTACATAAGTTTCTTTTTTTAATTGGAGATTTATAGTGACTTGGGCGCTGACATTGTTTCAACAGAATCAGCTTACAAGTCTTAAGAAATGAATCAGCAATATAGTATACACGAAAAATCGGCTACGTACTATTCCGCTTTCCCTGTATCATATCGACTGCCTTACTTAACTAAACCTAGCTAGAAGACGTACAAAGTAGTCAAACTGCAAATTACTACTTATTGTGGAAGTACTACTGTACTAGTGTTTTTAGATATCCTGATTATCAGCTTTTAAATTTGTATATGATTTGAATCTCGAAAAACCTAGTAATTGGCTTGTATCCAGAAAATATGCTTGATCGTATGCTAATTATGTGCTAATTAAAAGGGTAGAAGACTAGGTACCTATAAATTACCTATAAATCAGTACACGCATCTTAAATTCAACTTAATTACCGGCCTTATTTTTCAAGCACTTCCATATACATAAATTACCACTTATCACCAGTCGAGACACAGCTAGGTGTAGTAGTATGGACGTATTCCCGATCCTTACCGTTGACCATGGTTGACTCTAACAGTCTATGTATATCCAAAAACTAAGAGATTATTTTCAGACACAAGTTATTCTAATTTGATTCACGTTAATCAAAACAAACTTATACAACATATATGTACTGACCTAAGTCAACCTTAATTAATCCATAACTCAATTTCCTAAAATCTCAAGAATTATCCATATGAGCCTCTCTAAAAAATTGCAACCTGCAAATAATCCACGGTACTATTAGCTAGCGATATGACCGTTACGGTCATATTGCTCCCAGCAGTCTAATTGACGCCATACCAATGGTCTGACCAATAGCATGACAATAAAACCGATAAAATACAAACTTTGCAAAATTCAAATGACCACTCTACAAAATTAACAGTGGTTCATCACAACACTATCATAACCTTCTACATGGTGACCGTGAGAAAAGTTTGGTGTGGGTAACCACAAATTAGCAATATTGTTCGACTTCTGTTAATCACTTTGGCATCTAATTACCATTGTAACCAAGTTTAAGACAACAATGCTCTTCCTTATTCTGAGCATTTGAATCTTGATTTCTTACATGGGCAACTTTAAACTCCACCAAGGTCTTCCGGCAGCCAAAACAAATGGCGCCTCAACTATGAAACATGTTTCTGACGCCGTTAGTATGCATGGTGTGTTTGCCGAGTCCAGCTCGATGACATGTTTCTAGACTACGTTTCTTTCTGGAGTTTGGCCATCACTGCTGTTGATTATGTGATCTAAATTACATTTAATGATGATCTCGATGATAAAGGATGGTTTGTGGTAGCTGAGGACCGATATACCATCATTTTTCTTCGACCATAACTCATTGTAAAATCCCCTACTTTGTAACTCTCCTCATATAGCGACCATCGCCGGTTATACATCCATGGTTTTTCCTGAAAGAATTTTGCATGTTAAAGTATGTGTCTTGCATTCTTGATCATCTTTGTTATTTGCCTTTGAGAAAACTCAATGTTTGTCATGCAACTATCCCCGCAGGTTTACATTGTATTTATACTCAAAGAGTCTAGCCGAGCTGGCTTACAATCAGAATACCGATCTTTTGACAAAGCCGATTACGTCCAATAGTAAATGGCATGATTTGCTACAGTACCAACAATACTAGATTCTGAACCAAAATAAAACAAAGGATTCAGAATTCGGCGAGATACAAAACTTATCTCTTGCTAAACTCAAAATATTTCTATCTATATTTTAGACAACCCCCTCAATCTTAACCTATGGACAGAAGATTAAGATTGTGACTGATTCTTCCAAATAGTTGTTGTGCTAATGGTTCTGAAAAAATGTCAGTTAGCTGATCTGAAGTTGAGACAAAGGGCACTTCAAGTAGTTTAGAGCAACTCTCTCTCATACAAAATGGAAGTCTACTTCAATGTGTTTGGTGCGTGCATGGAAGACTGGATTAGCTATCATATAAGTAGCACCTAGATTGTCGCACCACAAAATAGAAGGCTGTTGTTGATATATCCCCAATTCATTCAATAGTGATTGCATCCATCTTAACTCTGCTGTTGCATTTGCTTGTGATTTGTATTCAGCCTTGGTACTTGACCACGAGACAATAGCTTGCTTCTGCAAGCTACAAGACCATATTTGCTCCCATATACACTGCATAACCATTTGTTCACTGATGATCATCCAAGCATCCAGCCCAATCCAAGTCAGAAAAAGCACTTAGCACAAATGAGCTTTTCTTTTGTATTAGTAACCCAGTAGTTGGAGTTCCCTTCACAAATCTTTGAATCCTTTTCACTGTAGCCCAGTGTACATCAGTTGGTGTCTGCAAATATTGACACACATGATTGACAGCAAAAGAAATGTCCGATCTCGTGAGTGCCAAATATAGCAATGCTCCAACAACACTTCGGTACTGAAAAACATCCTTATCGATGAGAGGTTTCCGTTGAACTCGGCTTAGGGTGCCTTTGGTTGAGCCTTTGGAAGCTGCTTTTGCTTCCAAAAAGCCAAAAGCCAACCAAAGGGGTGCAAACCGTGTGCTTTTTGAAGCGACTACTTTTGGTAGTCTGATTTTGAAAGCACCTTGGACCTGCTTTTGGCTTTTGGCTTCGCTTTTTGAAATGGTGAAAATAGAGAGCTGTTTCACAGTTGTTTCAAGGAAAATAGAGATAGGAGGTAAGTTTTATACTTGTTTGAACCAAACGACTTCTGACTTTTCCTGACCCACAACCTCAAAGACTTTTCCACACCCTGACTCACAAAGACTTTTTGAAGCCACAGCTCAACCAAACACACCCTTAAATTTTTTGTGCTTGACATCAATGTAGTTATAGGTTTACTGTGGTGCATATTTAGACACTGAAGTAAGTCGAATATATACTTCTTCTGAGTCAAAAGAATACCTTCCCTTGTTCGACTGACTTCAACACCCAAGAAGTAATTGAGTTCCCCAAGATCTTTGATGGCAAAATCTCTAGTTAGTTTTTGCATCAACCAAGTGGCGCCTTCTGGACTGGAGCTGGCAATAATGATATCATCCATGTATAACAACATATACATGGTGATTCCTAAAGCATTAAAAATAAAAAGAGAGGTATCAGCTTTGGAAGGAACAAATCCTGATTCATGAAGCCGTGTGCTCAATCGAGAATACCATGCCCTAGGTATCTGCTTCAATCCATACAATGTCTTATCCAGTTTACACACATAGCCAGGACAAATTATATCCTCAAAGCCAGGAGGCTGACACATATATATTTCCTCTTCTAGTTTTCCATGTAAAAAATGCATTTTGGACATCGATTTGCCTTAGAGTCCATCCTTTGACAATAGCAATGGACAACATTGTTCACACTATTGTCAATTTGACAACAGGGCTTAAAGGTTTTTGAATAATTTATATTATATCTTTGATGGAGCCCTTTTGCTGCAAGCCGTGTCTTGTATCTCTCAACCGAACCATATGCCTTTTGCTTCACCTTGAACACCCATTTATAATACACAACATTTTGTCCAGGATGATATGGGACAAAATACCATGTGGAATTCCCTTGAAGAGTCTAAAATTCTAAATTCATAGCATCCTTCCACTTCAAATTTTACAGGGCCTCAAATGTGATGTCGGCTCAGGCTCCAGTTCGGTAGTGGCCAAAAAAGCACATTCTGAAGTGAGTGCCTAACAGTCCCATCGGTGTATTCTTTTGGCCTTACTTAACTAAAGCTAGAGGACGTACAAAGTTGTCAAACTGCAAATTACTACTTATTGTGGAAGTACTATTGTACTAGTGTTTTCAGATATCCCGATTATCAGCTTTTTAATTTGTATATGATTTGAATCTCGAAAAACCTAGTAATTGGCTTGTATCTAGGAAATATGCTTGATCATATGCTAATTATTTGCTAATTAAAAGGGTAGAAGACTAGGTACCTATAAATTGATTGATCGATGATGCCGCTGTCAGTACATGCATCTTAAAACACTGCTACAGACAGTCCTATCACAGACGGTTTGGAACAGTCATCACAGACGGTTCTCGAACCGCCGATGTTTATCTGTCGATGATAATAGGTGGTTATCACAGACGGCTCCCAAGCCGTCTATGATAACTCACATTACAGACGGTTTGTATAACAAAACCGTCTGTGATATCCGTATATCACAGACGGTTTTTTATACAAACCGTCTGTGATATACAAATATCACAGACGGTTTTTTATTCAAACCGTCGTGATATCTGAAATATCGCGACGGTGTTTGTATATAACCGTCTGTGATATGAATTCTATCACAGACGGTTTTTTACACAAACCGTCTGTGATATACACAATATCACAGACGGTGTTTGTATATAACCGTCTGTGATATGAATTATATCACAGACGGTTTGGAATAAAAATCGTCTGTGATTTGAATAATATCACAGACGGTTATATACAAACACCGTCTGTGATATTGTGTATATCACAGACGGTTAATATCAATTGAAACCGTCTGTGATATATATCACAGACGGTTAATATCAATTGAAACCATCTGTGATATATATCACAGACGGTTTGTAACAACGAACCGTCTGTGATAGCTGTTGCAACAACCATTTTATTTGCTCTTTTTTGGCTAGCCTCAGGATATGCTAGCCGTGCCCTCTGAAAGCAAGCAAGCAGATTACAGATAAATGATAGATAAGCACAAATCGTTACATATATAGAATGAAAATCGTTACACAGATCTTACAAATGAATGTGACAGGCGGTCAGAACATCACATACATATATAGAATATGAAAATCGTTACACAGACTTACAAATGAATTTTGTTTGATTAAGCACAAATGAATACAATGTTTCAACATCTAATTATCACCATTGCCGGGGTGGAACTCTCCAGCCTTATTTATGACCTCTGCTACTAAGAATTCACAGAGGGTTCCACGAATTTCGATGAGTTTGTCAAGATCATATGCACTTTTGTCGAAATCCACCCGCTGTCACTAGGAGCAATATTAAGTCATTAATTAGCATGTGTTACATATATATAATTAGAAAATAATTATTATTGTACGGACCCGGTACCTCTGGATCATTGATCTTAGTATCCATGATTTCCTTCATGTGGCGGCAAACGTAGAATCCACATACGTTGCCTTGTAGCTGCTGGTGGCACTGCAAAAATAGAATTACATACCTGCATGGTTATTTCTAGAGGCATTATAACAAAGTGTGATATAGGATTTTTGCGTTGCGTGGCATCGAAAATCGCGTGTTGTGTCATGACGTGTCTTTGGATTTCTTGTGTTTTCCTCCTTGGGCAACATAAGCGGTAAACGACCTACGTGATTCAAAAAAGTTAGCCCCGGCCGTTGCAAATGAAGGAAATATTACAATAGAGTTATGTACGAAGGAAATGAGTTTACCTGTTAATTACTTCTTGCACACGACTGAAGTCGTGGTTGCTCTTAAGTAGGGAATCAAGGTATATTACCTTACTCCACTTTGGTACAATCACAATCAAAATTCAGTGATGCCTAGCCATGTGTGTCGTCAAAATAATTATTACCGCTACTAGTACTACATAGCAAATCAGACTAGCTATATATACTTAATTACACTCACATGACAAGCATCTATATATATTACGTAGGTATATATAGAGCTAGCTAGCCACGTACGTTTTCATGACATAATAATGTTAAGCAAGAATGTTAGCCAGTACTTACCCATTCTGAAATCGAGCAAACTAACAACATCTTTCTAAACCTAGCTAGCTAGATTTAAGCTAAACAAAACCTCGATATATATATCATCTTCAATTACAAAAACATGCATGCTTATAAGTTATTAAATTAATTGAGTACTAACCTTTGATCAGATCACTAAGACGGCAATATGTTTTCACCCCGAACTCCCTAAAGCAGGCCGCCTTGCTCCACCGACGCAGCGCAATGACGACAGAACTGTGTCGACGCCCAGTAATTAATATGGTGCAGAATATCAAAGACGGTTCCAACCACAAACCGTCTGTGAAATCAATATATCACAGACGGTTCGTATTAATAACCGTCTGCGAATTATCATAAACAGTTCTATATACGAACCGTCTGTGATGTAAAGAATATCACAGACGGTTCGTAATACCAACCGTCTGTGATTTAGAGTATCACAGACGGTTCATATATAGAACCGTCTGTGATAGTCGTACAATTTCACGAGCGATTCTTAATACTGAGCGATGCATGTTGTCTAGATTTTCACAGACGGTTCTTAATATGAACCGTCTGTGATGATGCGTACCACAGACGGTTCATATTTCCAATCGTCTGTGATAGTTCACTCTATATTTGGAAATTTTTTTGTTTTTTGCCTAGCCTTAAGAAATTTTTTTGTTACATGCCCTTTGAAAACAAGCAAATACAGACGGAAAACAAGCAAATGCACAAGGAAACACAACAACACATTCAGATCTATTACAGGATAACAAGCTAACGAACCCTTCATGACACGACGGTGCCGCTGAAAAAGACACACTTACGACACTTACGGCAAGAGTGTGTTGTCCAGCGGCCTGCCGTGCCGCGACGGAGGCGCTAGCTCACAGCGGAGGGGAGAAGCAAATTTTTTTGTTACAGGATAACAAGCTAACGAACCCTTCATGGCACGACGGTAAGGCTGAACAAGACACACTTACGACACTTACGGCAAGAGTGTGTTGTCCACCTCCCGCCGTCTTGTGACGAGACGCTAGCTCACATCGAGGGAGATGCATGCGGAAAGCTAGCTAGTGGATGAACTCACCGTGACTAGTACCGGTGGAAATGTAGATGGGGAGTTATTAATAAGGGCGGCGGTGGGAGGAACGGTGCTGTCATTCGATGTGGAGAGAATGGACGGGTAAGATCGAAATCCTGGGTATACACCAATTATCGGTTATCGATCGATTACCATAGACGGTTATTAAAATTAACCGTCTGTGTTGTCTCGCTTATCATAGACGGTTCGTTTTACTTATCACAGACGGTTCGTTTTACGAACCGTCGTAATTCCTGACGGTTCTTAAAGCGAACCGTCGTGTTGTCTAGATTTTCACAGACGGTTTCTATTATAAACCGTCTGTGAAAATATCACAGACGGTTTCTATTGTAAACCGTCTGTGTTAGTTTAAGCACAGACAGTTCCGTATGAACCGTCTGTGATGTAGCCGTCCAGTTTAGTCTCTTTTGTAGTAGTGAAATCAACTGAATTACAAATTACATGTGCAGCTCGATTGGCCTTATTTTTCAAGCACTTCCATATACATAAATTACTACTTATCACCAGTCGAGACACAGCTAGGTGTGGTCGTATAGATGTAGAGAGTCGGCTTGCACAAAGCATATAGTATCACGTGTGGATAGAGGTGCAAGTGGGGCAGCACGCAGACGGCCTACACCCACCCACACCATCCGCTTAACGAGATGTACGTGGCTGCCAACGACCCGTGTTACTACCCGCTAATCAAGTTGAGGGCTTTGCGGCAGCCCGCATTGCTATCCGCTAATCAAAGGACACTGTTGTATGCTAATCGTGGGGTGCAACGGTTTGCTGCCCTAAGTGCCAACTGCATAACAACTAGTGCATGATAGTTCAGTAGGTTATCTGTTTGCATCAATGGATACTCAAAACATTATATAATATATTACATCATGTTCAGTCATTGATTAGGTTTTGACACAAGTACCTCATCACAACTCCCAATTCTTTGTTGGTAATGCAGCTTGCATGAAAATTCATAGCAACATTACATCCTATGGATACATTAAAGTTGACAGCAACAAAAGGCGCAATCCAAAAATTGCCAAGCTTGATTCTTTTGCCGTCGACAAAGTGAATAGCTTACTGCCGCTTCGAGCACATCTATACCCCCTATGAATAACATAGTTAAATCATTGTAACCAAAGCCCAAGTAAAATCAGCACCAGAGAACGTAAACATAGATCGACAATATAAAACTAAAATGGTGGTAACTTCTCATGCAGGCAATACAACCAATAATAGATAATATGTGTGAATACTGCTATGCACACACGAAACAATGCCATGATTTTGATAATTCACATGAACAAAGGAGTATGACATAACCACAACATAAGGATAAAACTTATAATTGTATCACATGCAGTTGAAAAAATAAGTTGTCAAACACTGATTCAAACTGATCTACCACAATGTAGAGCATACACCACTAGTCTTGGAGAATTATGATTAATGGTTTGGATAAACTAGTACTGTTTTCTACTTCTAAGATATGACTGCTAAACAACAAGATCAATATGTTGTTTTCTTTTCTAAAGAACAGGAGTTAGCTAATGTTTTTCCCTACTTGGCAACTAACAAAACAGGAATGCTTCAACTCAATCATATCTAGCTGAATGCATTAGTCAAAAGCTTGCATGCAATGAAAACATTGTAGTACTTGCCTGCAATGCAAATGAAATAGGAACTTAGAGACATTTGACCAGCTTACGGGAAGCAAAATTTATTGAAACATAAACGAGCAACATACCTTCCGGAGGATGGGGGAACTGCTCTCTGTACGTTGCCAATGTATCAAGGAGTATGCATGTGTCTTGAGCAAGACTAGGCCACCAGTGTAAACAAAAGTAAATCTCATATAAAATCGTAAATTGCGAGCGCATTCTGGCTCGCGTACCCACACTAGTTGAAATGCATAGGTTGCTGATCAGTGGGTTCGGTGATAGGTACGTGCGTCCTATCTATAGCGCCAATGCAATTAATAAAATATGGGTGAAATATACGCTCCATAATTCTTGAATGCACATTACTGAAGGTTGGGTTTAAAGGTTTTATACTGTCAACTCCCAGCTGGTACACGTATTTCAAAACTTGAACAAACTTTCGACTTATGGTCTTGCCAAAATGAGCAAACCAGTTTCCCGCTTGTCTGTTAGATTGCAGCATTCTACAAATCCATAAAAATAGGACTAGCGTTTCTTTTGAACGTATTTCCCTGAATGATCTCAAACCATAGTCCTCTCCACTAAAGTGTCATGGGGTTTAGGAACGCTGACCTACGCATTTTGAACATGTTGTAGCAATCATTTGAGTTATGGAGTAACTCCTCCACCCATTGTATTCCAACCAACTAAGGTATTCTCCTCATTTTCCTCTCTGATGACTCACCGTACTTATCACTGCAGCTGAATGTGGCACATACCATGACTGTGAATGACACACTCGAAGTTGATGCGGCATTTGAACATCAAAAAGGCACAAAAGATGTCAGTGACAAGATACTTCAAGTCCAACATATCAACACAGAACAATAGCAATGGACAACACTATTCACACTGTTGTCAGTTTGACAATAGGGCTAAAGGTTTCTGAATAATTTATATTATATATTCGATGGAGCCCTTTTGGTACAAGCCGTGTCTTGTATCTCTCAACCAAGCCATATGCCTTTTCCTTCATGTTGAAGACCCATTTATAATCCACAACATTTTGTCCAGGATGATATGGGACAAAACGCCATGTGGAGTTCCTTTGAAGGGCCTAAAATTCTGAATTCATAGCATCCTTCCACTTCGAATTTCGCAGGGCCTCAAATGTGATGTCGACTCAGACTCTAGGTCGGTAATGGTCAGAAAAGCACATTCTGAAGTGAGTGCCTGGCAGTCCCATCAATGTATTCTTTTGGCTTTACCACACTGGCTTTCAACCAAGTTTGCATTGGATGACTCACAACAAGTGTTGGGTGATCTCCCATGTTTGTGTCGGCATGGACAATTGTTCACCACCTGGCAAATCTCCTTCTTGTGATGATTTTGTATGTGTTGGACCGGATGGCAACAGAGGGGGTGAATGAAGCCAACTCAAAATTTCCCCCAAGTATTGAAGATTCTATTCTCACACAACTACAGAGTTACAGAAAATAGTGTTTTCATCCAAAAACTCAAGACAAATGGCTCAAGAACACTAAACCTTAAAGCAAGCACTTCCCAGCGGTCTAACCGGCATAGAAGTGGATGTCTGACCGGTCTCAGGTGGTCTAACTGCTACTTCAATGGTGGTATGACCACTGCTACAACAAAATCAGATAAATGAATTGTATTTTTAGCCCGAGTTCAAAAACCAAAATCGAGAGAACTTCTGATCCGTAGATCCAATGATATGAAATTTTGCAAGGATCTTCTCTAGAGGATTGTGAACCTATTCCAACAAATAATCATGAAAAACATGGCCAAAGTTGAGACCATTTTTAGTTTGAAGGAGAGGTGCACCAAAACTAAGCCAAAACTCCAACGGTAAATACAACTTGCTCGTGGGTACATGATGGCTAAGAAGAGTCTAATGTGTTTTCACACGTCACACCAAGTTAGATCATCACATAAACCAAGCCAAAAACCATTGGATCAAGAGATCGACCAAGAGGCAAAAGTCAAGCAAAACCGAGTTTTCTCGTGAATCTTGCTATCAAAGTTCATAGATGGGAGGAGATATATTCCCAAGAATTATCTCCATCTTTTAAACATCATTGGCACAGCAAGATCACAAGAAGGAAAGAAGAGAGATAAAAAACAACCAAAAATCAAACACATCAATCAAAAACAAGAACTCAAGAGTTGCACAAATATTGATGTATTGCTTACTTAAGAAGGTAGGTTTTATAGCTACTCCACCTTGGATGACAATGAGCACCCAAGTTACTCACTCTCAAATCCTAACCCAAAACCTAGAGAGAGAGAGAGAGCACAGAGATGGGTTAGATAGTTAACCACATGTCTCCATCCCAACCCCCTTTTATAGGTGGGCAACCAGCACCTATTCACCTTAGTAGATACTATCACTATTACAACGGGGGAACCCATTAACCCCACACACATGGGTTTTACTCACATAAGTTCATTTATGCAAGCTTTTCAAAGCGTATAAGTGTGCATCCGCTAAATCCTTAGCCTGATCCACCTTGATCAAACTAACTCCACCTTGATCTAAACTGCTCTCCAACGCATCGCCCATATGCCACGATTTTGATCCAAGATGGTTTATGGTATTTTGGTCAAACTACCAAAATACTCTTCCTTGACTCGGTTATCACCAACCACTGCAAGCAATCGCCTTGCTTGCAACATGTAGGTGCACCACTATCTTGCCACATGTCGCTAAGTCTCTCCCATCCCAGTTCCACCGAACCATGGCTCACTTGGCCCATGCAAGAAACATGGTGTCATCCCGCTGTTCGAAGTCGCTTTCAACATTTCCTACATTTCTCATGCCATACTTGAGCTACCGTCTCACCCGGCATCCTCAATCGCTCTAGGTCTCAACTCCTCCATAAGTCTAGCCTTGATCATTGCTGTTGACCACATTTGACTTCAAGCAACCCTGCATATCCAAAGACAGAGAAGTCATTTCCATGTACAAGTTCTTCACAACCTGACCCACGTTAGCTGTAACATAGCTCATGCAACATAAAACCACTGACAATACTCACCATAACCCATTCCTCAACTCAAAGTCCACAAATATGAATTCTGGCCGAAAGTCCCCATCTACACAATTCTCAACCGGTCACACCGCCAACCCTTAGGCGGTCAACTATTGCACCAACCGGTCAGACCACTGCACCAACCGGTCAGACCACTGCACCAACCGGTCAGACCGGTGGCACACTGCTGGTCAACCGACCTTCCCTTGACCGACCAGCAATACTGCCAATCAAATTTCCCAATCTCCCAAATTGCAATGTTTCATCATAAACTAGGACCTTGTCACATAGCCCTTCAATCTCCCCCTTGATGAACCCATTAGCAATTTCTTAAAAAATATAGTTTTGAGATGAATTTAGAAGAAGAGGTGGAAGTTTGCAATAGAGCTCCAAATGGTCAAAAGAAGAGCACAAAGAACTGAAAATGACCATTTGAGGCAGAGGTGAAATGAAGCTACTCAAAATAACGAACATTTCACGAAAGATTCAAATTCACCAAATGAGTCGAGAATCTCATTCTAGGTCCATATGAAAGAACAATTGTTCTATTTGATCTTGGGCATGGTGAAAAGAGTTCAAAGGCTCCAACCTAGCAACATTTTGCACAAAAATGCCAAATCATGCTCTAGATGTGTATTTTTACCAATCTTTCTCCCCCTTTGACAATGGAGTCATCAAGATTCATGGAGGAAGATAGAGTATGAATGAAATGAAGTGGCTACATTTTTTTTCATTTTTAGCATTTAGGAGACATGAAGATTATCCAAGTGACTTTCTAAGTATTACACCAAGCCATAAAAAGTAAAGGTGCTATCTAGATCATGGCAAAACATGTATAGCCAAGCTAAAACTACATAAAGAGTGATTCTGTAATTTAAATGGATTTGTTTTATGTCAATATATATAGAAATGAGCCAAACCATGTCAACATACTAAATAGACCGAAGAAGCTATAATTGAGGAATTTTAGAGTGCTATAAGTTCTAAATTGAAGCATTTTATTTAAGCACTTGATATCACTTGTAATTGAGCAAATTTAGCTCATTTGGCACTTTTCAAGTTCATTTATGGTTTTAGCCGAGCTTTAACTATTTTTCACAAAATTTTGTTTTCTTGGCCATGTGTTAGATCTCAAGCCTTGTGCGACCACTCCAAGCAAAAAGCTTAAGGAAATGATCTTGGTAATCCAAAACTCCTCCTGAGTTCATGTCTAGTGCAATGGCAAGTCGTCTCATGAGAAAGGATTGGTGAGATCAGTTTTTTTGCACAAAAGAGATCATTTTGCCTTTTCTTGACCTAGTTCAAGAACAAAGAGCTAATACTAACTCGCGTTTCAATAAAGAACTAGTGTGTTCAATCTAAAGCTCAATCTATGTTCAAGACTCAACTTAGCTGATTTGACATAGCATGAATCATAATAGGAAGCAAGACATGATTTAGTTCAAGTTTTTCACATTTAAAGGAGCTATCATGGCAAAAGCTAAGCTACATATAAAAGGCCATGATAAATCTTGCAATCTAGCACAAGTCATGGTAAGATGTAAAGCAGTTTTATCATGTCACACAAGGATAGTAATCAGGGCTCCATGTATTTATATTACAATGCATATCGCTGAATTTAAATATAATACAATAAAAATCCCAGCTCCCCCTCAACAATTGAGTTAATTTATAAACAATTTAGTTCAAGTTGAGTTATGTCATGATTAAGCTCCAGAAAATCTCAAATGAACTCCCTCTAAACCAAAGCAATAAGCAAGAGGGAAGAAGCTGAACAGAAAGAAGAAATGGCAGTCCTTAAAATATAAACAAGATAAAAGGAATACTATAGCTTAGACTTGCTCTCATCCACCTAATATAACTCTAGGACTATCAGCTGGTCATCTAAAACACAAGGGAGTAAATACGTTCCTTGTCTACCCAAAGGTTTCCAACCCCTGCTAGACCTAAAAGAAGTGAGTGAACTCAACCTGGTGAGAAGAGAAGTAACTAATAAGTAGCATCCTAGAAGCACAAGATGAGAGGAAGAAGTCTAAACATCATAGAAAGATACCAACCCTGGTCCATGCTAAGAAGACTAACCCAGAAGCAAAGTGCAAATTAAAGAAGCATATGAATAATATAATACAAAAAGTACATGATACTGCCCTCAGATTATACCATAAGGACAAACCACCCCAAACTCTCCCCACAAGGCCATGAACCTCGAGCTATCTAAATGCTTGGTAAAAATGTCCGCCAACTGGTGGTCACTTTCCACAAACTGAAGCACTATGTCACCCTTCTCCACATGGTCTCTAAGGAAATGATATCGGATATCTATGTGCTTGGTCCTAGAGTGCTGCACTGGGTTCTTGGTAATGTTAATGGTAGAAGTGTTATCACAGAAAAGAGGAGCGCTATCTAATGTTAACTCAAAGTCCCGCAAGGTCGAAACCATCCAATGCACCTGACTATAGCAACTAGTGGCTATAACATACTTGACCTCTACGGTGGACTGTGCAATACTAGACTGCTTTCTAGAAGACCAAAAAATAAGAGAAGTGTCAATAAATTAGCAAGTGCCAGAAATGCTCTTCCTATCTATCCTATAGCCTGCAAAGTCTGCATCGGAGTAGGCTCTCAGGAAAGACAGGAAGAGGAAGAGTACTATATACCATAGTCTAGAGTAGCTCGAAAGTACCTGAAGATGCGATTCACTGCCTGACGGTGAGAGACGTGAGGAGAAACCTAAATTGAGCGCACAGGCACACGACGAAGTGTATGTCCGGTGTAACATCCTGAAAATTTAACTTTTGTAAAAAAGAAATATTATGAGTTATTTTGCTATATATTATATTTGACTGGAATTTTTACTGCATTTTCTTTGGAGTTTGGTTAAGAAGTCAGGAAAAAGAGCACACCTGTTTAACTAATAGAAAACAAAAATTTAAAATACGAATCTGAAAAGATGACCCAGTGAAAGAGGATATGGTTTGGTCCCAAAAATTCAAAAATCCTAATTTAGTATCTGCAATAATGAGTTGGCAGGAAAAAGTAAAATAAATAAATACATATATATATATATACATGTATACATGGATGGATATATATAAATATGTAAATATAATGTAGAGGGATGATAACAAAATAAGGAATTACATGCAAACAACTCTTCATAAAAATAGAATAGGTTTGAAAATATGTATATATATGTATATATACATACATACACATAAATAAAATAAAGAAAAAGAAAAAAATCAAAAGCGGGTCGGGCCAAGGTGGCCCGACCAGTAAACCAACCTCGCGCCCGCGCCCCCCTCCTGCTCCTGTTCTTCTTCCTCCTCCGGCACTCCTCCCTCGCGCCTCCTTCACAGGCGCGCCCTCGCGCCCGCCTCGCCTCCTCCATGACCAGCCCTTGCAGGCGTCGGACCAGCAGTCCTTTTCCCCCCCCGGACCGGTGACGCCTGCCGTCTTGTCCTGCGCCGCCCGCTCCGCCACTCGCCTCTTTTCCCCCCGCGCCACTCAGCTCAGTCACACATGCGCCGCTCCAGTCCTGCTGCTCCTCGAGCCACGCGGGACATCATGCCCCTGCGAGCTCCAACCCGCACCCCTGCCACGCCACTGCTCCGCCGCTCGTCGAAGTGACGGCATGGGCATCCCCGATGCCGGCCCTCCTCACGCCTCTATAAGAACCCCGAGCCCTCCCTTCGTCCTCCCCACGCTCCCAGGATGCTCCCCTGCAAGCAATCGACCCACTTTCTTCCCCAACTACGGCCACCGGGCTCCCCGACGAACCCCACCGTTAGAGTCCAATTCCTTGCACCCTAGCCATCTCTCGCACGTCGTGAAGTCGCCCCGGTCTTCCCGAGCCTCCGGCCCGTACCTCGCCGGTAGAAGCCCCCTTCCGGTCACCGCCGCCTGCGTGGGACCGCCACCGTGCTCCCCGGTCCCCGTCGACCCCGCCTCGGCCTTCTCTCTCGGCCCCTCCGGAGCCAAGTCAAAGGGTTATTCACCCTTATAGGGTAAGAAAGACTCGGGTGCTCACTTGGCTCTAGCCGGTCGATTCTCTCCCCCTCACGGCTCCCGTGGCGTTCGAGCCCCGGCTCCGCGTCTTGGGTTGAGCCATTCTTTTAACATTTGCGCCGACAAGTGGGCCCCTTTGTCGGTGACTCTGACCAGAGGCTCGCTGACAGATGGGTCCCACCTGTCAGGCAAGCCACTGACATGTGGGTCCGGTACCTGTGTGGGACCCACTTATCGATGATTCTTAGGAAGGCGAGCTATGCCAAGCGGGCCCCACCGTCAGTGGGCGCAAGAACACCCGAGTCACTGCCATGTGGACCCCACCGATCAGAGACAGTAAAAGAAATTAATAAAAGAAAATAAAATATGAAATATGACATGTGGGCCCCACCTGTCAGAAATTTAATAATTTAGGGATTTATCTGAACTGAGAATTTTAAAATGGCCTAACTTCTTCATTGTAACTCCAAATTGAGTGAGACAAATTTCTAAATTCGTCTAAATTCAAGATCTATCCAATGGAACTGAAATCATGGTTTTTAGAGTTCATTTGAATTTCTAGTGTTATTTTGAGTGATTTGTTGCTTTTCTTTTTATGCAAATCTTCGCGTACGATTAAAATAGCATACGAGGCTCAGGAGGAAGACGCTGAGGTAGCCAACCTAGCAACTCCGGATCATCAAGAGCCAGACCAGTGTGACCAAGGTGAGTTATCACTTTGATCACGTTGAACCCATGTTTATGCAAATTAATTCCTTTTAAACTATCTATGTGCATGGTATAATTTATGTGGTAGATTATGCTCAGTTTTATAGAATGTAGTTATAAACCCATTATTATGCTAGTTAGTATTACCTGTTGAAACTCTTGGGATATGTGAGCCTTGTCACGCTAGTAAAACTATCATAATGTAGTTTTTAGAATTAGAGTTATAATATATCGCACTGCTTAGTATTGCTAGTTAAACGGGGACGCTTAGCTATCCCAAAATATCTCACTTGCAAATATGACAATGATTTGGGCAGTCATGGTGGGAATGACTGGAGAAAATTTGGAACTATTATTTTATGCCCCAAAAAGTCTCAAACTTGCTTAGTATCTGGGTGGATGATTTGGGGGCTGGTATGTGGTGCAGTGGAAGCACAAAAATTATGGAATGTGGTAGAACCACCCAGGTAGCTCTAAGGACCGAATCTTGTCATGTTAGCCCATGTAAAACAGTACAACCACAAGTCTGTAAAATACAACTTGGCGAAGTACATCTATCGACACCCCTGACTCATCTCACCGGTAGTGGGTAGGAGTGGATCTGCAAGGGCAAGGGAAGGCCTAAAGGGACACCAAGGGGAGGGTGAAGTTTTCCAGCTGTACTAGTGCTGCGGGAAGTGGAGCCCAGCTACGTTAGTGGCTGTGGGAAACAACCCGTGAAACGTGTGGGACCCATCGCAAGTGGGATAAGCCCATAGGGTGAGATGACGAAAGAGGCTAGATATCTCGAAAAGTCACTGTGACGGTCTGCTCAACCATATGACTAATGAATCATGTGGGGCAACGAGTTGGCAGTCTCTTGTGGGGAATGTGTACAAACTCTGCAGAGTCAAAACTATTCGAATAGCCGTGCCCGCGGTCATGGGTAGACATGGGGACTTAACTAGATATAGTTCTATTTCAAAAATGATTTGTGGGAGAAATGGGAAAATGAAGGGCAGTGAAAGGCCCTAGTTTGGGATTGTCCTAAGTGTCGTCCCAGTGGTAAGTTATGCAACTATAATGCTGGAAGATGATATACGGTGCAGAGGCCATGTAATGGTGGATGGGCTTTGTACCACTGTTAAGACGATTAAATTCCCCTAAACTTGTGTCTTTTAAAAAGCTGCTAGGTCATAGGGATTTCTATGTACTGTATTGCAAAGGCTATTTCCCGGCAAAATAAAATAAACCTAAGCCTTCCCTTGGATTGGCCCAGCATGTTATTATTGCATTCTGTGTGATGGCTCGCTGAGCACGGTGGTTAGTGTGCTCACACTCGCATTACCAAAAACAGAAACAGGGACGCAGGATCACTATGAATATGAAGACGCCCCGGCCACAGAAGGAAGGAAGGACGATGGGAATTAGGTCGCCGTTCGTATTTTTCGAACCTAGACAAGCTAGACCTAAGGCGTTGTGTGCACATATATTATCTAAATCTAGGTAATATATACTGCACACATTACCCCCTAGTCGCTTGCCTAAGGTTATGGTCCTACTTTTGCTTTCTCTTCCGCTGCTTGTTTGTAATGATGACATTCGGGCTAAGTGCCCCTTTTGTAAACTATCGTCCGACGTGGTGTAATTTGAACAATGGACTGTAATATTACTGTTTAAGCGATGTGTGTGTTGATTCAGCAATGACCTGTGTGCTCTAGCTACTGATCCAGGGAATAGAGCAGTAAATCACAGGAGATTCTGGATTTAAAAATCCGGGTCTGACATCCGGCCTCAAAGTAGTAAGGTACAGGAGGGAGCGAATCATGTGTGTTACACCTTTTGATCTATAGGCTCGCCATCCTCGTTTGGATCGAGTGTAATCGAGGTCACCATCGGAGTTGACACCGACTTGCCATCACTCATGTCATAGCGTCTCAGGAGGTCTCGAATGTACTTGTCTTGATGCAAGAAGGTACCCTCCCGAGTCTGCTTGATCTGAAAGTCGAGGAAGAAGCTCAACTCGCTGATCATGCTCATCTCAAACTCTGTGCTCATGACATCAGAAAACTAGGAAGCAAGAGCATGAGAGGAGCAATTGAAGATAATATCATCCACATATATCTGGACGAGCAGAAGGTTATTGCCATGCCTACGAATGAATAAGGTCTTATCTAACTTACCCATCTCAAACCTATGACTCAAGACATAAGACTTAAGCCTTCCATACCAAGCTCTAGGGGCTTGCTTAACTCCATATAGGGATTTGAAAAGCTTAAAGACATGGTTTGGGTATTTGGGGTTCTCGAAATCTAGAGGATGTCTAACATAAACCTCTTCATCAAAATACCCATTAAGGAAGGCACTCTTAACATCCATCTGGTACAGCTTGAAGCCCTTAGACACTATGAAGGTAATCAAAATTCTAATGGCCTCTAGCCTAGCTATAGGGGGCGAAGGTCTCCTCAAAATCTAAAGTCTCAACCTGGGAGAAACCCTGAGCTACTAATCTAACATTGTTTCGAATGACTACCTCATCCTCATTTTGCTTGTTCTTGAATACCCACTTGGTTTCTATGACATTATGACCACTAGAGGGCTCAACAAGCGACCAGACCCTGCTCCTCTCGAAATTTTCTAACTCCTCACACGTGGTACTGACCAAAGACTCATCAGAAAATGCATGACAAATATCCTTGGGCTCAAAAGAGGCGACAAAGGCAGAATGTAGACAAAAGTAAGATAGCTAGACTTTGAGCGCGTGACACGCTCTAGAAGATCTCCTATGATCTACTCCAGAGGATGACGATGTTGAATGTGTTAGGGAGGTCCTAGATGATAATAAGTGACATCTACCTCATGAGTTGTGTAGGTAGAAGCAAATCCACAAGCTCTAGAAGAGCTAGAAGGTAAGGGCTGATCTCCCTGAGGTGCAGTAGAAGAAGCATGCGCCTCAGGGATAGATGGGATAGATCAGGTAAAGAACCTTCAATTCTATCATTCCCATCATCTACGAAGATGGTCTTGAAATGCATAACTGGACCTAAGATGCTGAGCCTAGTGCTAGGACTAGCCTCGTCGAAAGTCACCTCACATGTCTCTATAATCCTACTGACTCGCAATTGCAGACCCTATAACGCCGTGAAGAAGTCGAGTAACCCAGAAAGATACCGTTAGATGCATGTGACTCAAGCTTATCTAGGTTCCTAGACTTCAGAATAAAACACTTGCAACTAAAAACACAAAAATGAGAGACACTAGGCTTTTGCCCATACCTCAACTCATAAGAAGTGCGATGCAAGTGTGCTCTAAAAAAAATCTATTCGAAACATGGCACACGGTTGCTATAGCCTCAGCCCAAAACTTCTTAGGTGTAGCACACTCATCTAGCATCGTCCTGACCATTTCGACCAAGGTATGGTTCTTCCTCTCCACAACGCCATTTTGTTGAGGAATGTGTAGAGACGAGAACTGATGGTCTACACCTGACTCATCACAAAAGCTCTCAAAGTAGGAGTTCTTAAACTCCGTATCATTGTCACTGTGGATTTCTTGTAAGGCACCAGGGAGCTTAACAGATAACCTGCCGAACAAACCACAAAAATGACTCAAGGTCTCATCCTTTGAGGCTAAGAAAAACACTCTAGCTGCCTGCCGACTGCACTCTAGTTGGACCAACTGTGTCCCTATGAAGAAGTTATCCTGGTGCATCGGTCATAGTCTGTCGGACCCTGGATTAGCAAATCTTAGATCTTCTGTGATTCCACCGCACTATTCCCTGGATCAGTAGATAGTGCTCATAGATATATTACTACATACCAAAGACATATCATGCGGAAGCATAAATAACACAGTAATAACTTACTCATGGGTCGATCAATGTCGGACCAGTTTTGCAATCGAGAATCATTGTGCCTTCTCGCATTATTCCATGGATCAGTAGATAATGCACACAGATACATTGCTGAATCATTTCATACACGCGGAATTCACAACAAGCCATAATAATATTACATTGCAAAAGTGAAGATAGGCCTTCACAAGGTGCAGGTATTACAATAGGGCCAAGCAGGCCAAATATTTACATGACAAAAAGTCTAGCAGCGGAAGAGGTACAAAGTAGGCTTTTTAAACCACAAGCAAAGACTGAGGGCAAAAGTGGTCATACAAATATTACTAGGGCTCTAGTAATATCTGGATGAAGCCACACCTAAGTCTAAATGCCTAAGGTTCTAAGCGCGAATTATTCGCCCTAATTCCCGGCGCGGTCTTCTCCATCTGTAGCAGCTGCTTCCTCGTAGGCATACGGATCTTGAGCTCCCGAATCTGGATTTTTGGTATTGCGAGAGTGAGCACACTAACCACCGTGCTCAGCGAGTCAACACACAGAATGCAGTAGGTAGTGTGCAAGGCTTTTAACAAGGAAAGGCTCAAGTTGTTTTGTTTGCGAAAATATGCTTTTTGAACTATGATACTTAAAATTTCCTAGGACCTAGCCAGTTGAATTTTTAAACATGATACACAATGACATATACAGTTATCTTTATAGAAACAGAGACCATCCACCATTACATGATCTCTGCTCCTCATACCATGCCTTCAGCGTATAGTCGCTTACATTACCACTTTGGGACGACACCGGGACAACTCAAATAAGGGCCTTTCTCGCCTCCACTTTTCCATTTCCACCCCAAAGTTTTTGAAACAGAACTATATCTAGTTAAGTTCCCATGTCCGCCCTTGACCGTGGGCACGGCTATTCGAATAGTTTTGACTCTGCAGAGTGTGTACACTTTACCCACATGAGATAGATCTGCTCATTGCCCCACACGATTCCTTAGCCATGCGGTTGAGTAGACGATCACAGAGCTTTTACGATGCATTTTCCTAGCAGAGTTACGACCGCTAAGGTTTCCACTTCCTCCGGGTACGACCACCCTTCCAGAAGCCCCCTCTTGCGCCATCACGTCGGAGGATGTGGCCATCCTCTACCCGCCCGTGTTCACACCGACGCAACTCTTACTAAGTCAATGCAAATTAGTTAGCCCTGCCTACACTTTGCCAGCATGCGGTTGTACTTGTTGTACCGTGGGAGGTCATCACAAGATTCAGTCCTTAATGGTTACCTGGGTGGTTCTACCACGATCCACTTGTGCTATCACGGCACCACTTTATCACAAATCTGTGCTATCACGGCACCATTCAACACCCATACCCTCAACCATCCGCCCAGGTATTTAAGCATGTCAGGTTCTTTTCGGACGAAAATATACTTATACCAACATAAACTAGTCATCATCACAACGACTGCCCAAACTGCTTTCTTGTAGTTTGCAAGATATGCTAGGGTGCTTTCACACCCTTGTTCATCTAAAACGACTCTAAGCATGCGCTTATAATTATAGACTTAGTTTCAAAAGAGCTTGTAGCATTATTACTTTTACTAGGGCGACAAGGATCACATAGCCAAAAGTATTGCAAGGGACATATACTAAACCAAGAGATCATGGGCATATATCTAAAATATGAAATTAACATGTATTGCAACATAAATATAAGCATGCAGGTTATAATACTTAAACCAAAATACTTTATTGAAATCATAGGCTCAAAATGATCAAAGCATTGACTCGCCTTGGTTCTTTGAGGTCCGAGTTTTGAGCGTTGGATTCTCTGAGAAACTGACTTCCTCCTCTTGAGTCTCGAAAGCTACGATTTATACGCGCGAAAATTCAGATAAAAACATCACAACAATCAAATAACACAATGAAAATTTGAACAAGCTCTAAAAGTGTTGGTTCTGGTTTCATTAGGTAGCCCTTGATTTTAGATGAATTTAGAAATTGATTTCTCTAAATTTGGAGCTAAAATGAATAAGTTATACACATTTGAATATCTTCGGTTTGAATAAATCCAGAAAAGATTAAAATCGACATGTGGGACCCATCGTCGGTGATCAAGGCCTTCATGGCGCCGACACGTGGGGCCCGGCGATGGCTCACGCTTTGCCTCGCGGCCACGACAAGCGGGGCCGGGGAAGGCGATGGCGGTGTGTTGTGATCGGTGGCAGTGGGCCCACTGTCGTGACAGATTTTAAAAAATGGCTCAACCTCGGTGCTGCGTGGCGGGGCTCGAACGTCTTGCCGAGGGAGCCGAGGGGAAAGAGGGGTGAGCGACGGTAGCCAACCCGCTCGGTTTATCTCACCCTTAAGGGATGATTTTCCCTGGGGAAGTGCGGGGTGGGGGGGCCCGAGGCCGGAAGGCGGTGGCCGTCGCCGGCGAGGCTCACCGAGGTTCGGGAGTTTCGTGAAATGCAAAGCGAGCTTCGGCGGCCGGTGGTGGTGACGAGGAGGGCCGGGATCACCGGAGGTGGGTCGGCGACAGCGGCGATGGCGGCTCGGGGAGGTCTTCTGGCCGGCGAGCTACGGTCGGCGAGGAGCTCGGGAGCCGGCAATAGCTCGGCGGCAGTGCGGAGATGGTGTGGGAGCAAGGAATTGAGCTCCCACGGTGAGGATCGGCGTGATCGTCGCAAGGGGCCGTCGGCCGGAGTTGGGGAAGAAGGGGGCTCACCGGCGCAAGGGTGGTTTTTGGGGCAATTGAGCGCCGGGGAAACGTTGTAGGTGTCACGGCGGTTCTTTTGGGCGCGTCCGCGGCCTTTATAGCCGACCGGAGCGGGCTGGCCACGGTGGACCCGCCGCGGGACATGGGCGGCTGCCGCGCGGCGGCGCTGTCGATGGCGACCGCGGCGGCGGGCGTGGCGGGTCGTGGGCGGCGTCGTGGCCTTCCCATGCCGCCGCCCCTCTGCGGGATTCCCGCGAGTGGTCGTGCCAAGTCGTGGCGGAGGGTCGGAGGCGCACGGAGGAGGAGGAAGAAAGGGAAAGCGGGCCCCGACAGGGGCCCGCTTGCGAGAGAGGGGCGGAGAGGCGGCCGCGGGTGGCCGAGATGGCGCTCGGGTGGGACGTGGCGCCATCCGGACCGGACGCAGCGTCGGCCGAGGGAGAGGGAGGGCGGATCCGGGCGGCGTGGGCGGATCCATCCGTCCGCGCGTCGGCCGAGGGGTGGGGTTTTGGGTTTTATTTTGATTTTTGCATTTTCAGAAATGCTAGAAGGCATAATATAATTCGGAAAAATATGAAATTACCTCCAAAAATTCTAGAAAAATTCACAGAAGTTCCCAGACATATTTTTGGGTTTAACAAAATTAATTCCCACTGAGATGACCATTTTATTTACAAACTATGGGCCCACAACGGAACCTTTTTCTCTTTCTTCTTATTCTTCTCCTCTTTTCTTTTATAAGATTTGTGATATTACTATTTTGTGTACAAATATTCCTTTGGCACTGTGACCAACTTATTTATGTTACTTTTGAAAATCTTTATCATGGATCATCTTTTCAGATTCGAATTCAAATTTAGAATTTCCTATTAATTAAACAGGTGGGCTTTTCCACAAAATTCTTCAGTAAAACACTTTCAAAACCCGACTCAACACAATACTCTACAAAATATTCTACAACATTTTGTTATACAGATCCTCTGAGTTTTTAGGATGTTACAAACGTACCCCCTAAAAAGAATCTCGACCCCGAGATTTGGTTTAGCTAGAGAACAACGCAGGGTAGTCTTTGCGCAGCTGATCTTCACGCTCCCAAGTGGCTTCTTTCTTTGAATGGTGACTCCACTGCACTCTGCACATGCGAATGGATTGGGTCCTAGTTTTCTTTTCCACTGTGTCCAAAATTTTGATGGGGCGTTCGTTGTAAGTTAAGTCCTCCTCGAGCTCGATGGCTTCTAATGGGGCCCGGTCTTCTGGCACTCGCAAACACTTCTTCAGCTGGGACACATGGAAGACATCGTGAACTTCAGACATGCTTGGGGGTAAGGCTAGCTGGTATGCGACCTCCCCTTTCTTGGCTACAACAGGGAATGGCCCAACATAGTGCGGGGTGAGCTTGCCTTTGACCTTAAATCTCTTAACTCCACGCAAAGGCGACACCTTCAAGTACACGTGATCTCCAACTTCAAAACTTAGGGGCCTCCTCCTTTTATCAGCGTAGCTCTTCTGCCTGGATTGGGCCGCCAACAACCGATCTCTAATCGGTAGAACTTTTCTTCGCTTGTCTCAGAGTTTCGGGACCAAACACATAGTTTTCTCCCACTTCGGACCAATGGAGCGGGGTCCGACACTTTCTGCCATATAGAGCTTCAAAGGGCGACATCTTCAGACTAGACTGGTAACTGTTGTTGTAGGCAAACTCGGCATAGGGCAGACATTTATCCCATTCCTTCGAGAAGTCTAGTGCACATGCCCGGAGCATATCTTCTAATATTTGATTCACTCTTTCCGTTTGTCCATCGATTACGAGGATGGTAGGCAGTGCTAAAATCTAAATGGGTACCAGTGGCTTCATGCGAGACTTGCCCAAAATGCGAGGTAAATTGGGAACCTCAATCAAACAATCCGCTTGGGTATGCCATGTAGGCACACAATGCGGGACATGTCTGACTCACTAACTTATCTCCCTTGTACGTTGTTTTGACGGGAATGAAGTGGGCAACCTTGGTTAATCTATCAACGATGACCTAGACTGAGTCACATCCTGACTTGGTTGGCGGGAATCCGGTGATGAAGTCCATGCCAACTTCCTCCCATTTCCATTGGCGTATTTGCAGAGGCTGAAGCAATCCTGCTGGCCTTTGGTGCTCAGCCTTCACCCTTTGACAGACATCACAGCAGGCGACAAGCTCGGCAATGTCCCTTTTCATACCGGGCCACCAGTAGTATTGCTTCATGTCTTGGTACATCTTGGTACTTCCAGGATGAAGAGAATATGCGGAGCTGTGTGCTTCCCGAAGCATTAGATCCCTAAGGTCCTTTTGAGGGGGTGCAATACGACTTCCGTGCTAGAATTCCTTGATGATCGATTCATTTAGGGCCTTCCTTCTTCCATCGATTTCTTCCACTTCAAAACAGCTGGGTCTCCCTTCTGTGCAGCTTCTATCATTTCTTCAATGCTTGTTTGATCTTCCAGGACGGTTAGGGCTCCTTCTTCGACAATCCCTAGGTTCAGTGCTGTCAGCTCTTTATATAGTTCAGGTTGGTGCTCCCGAACCATAAGGTGATTGCAGTAGGCCTTCCGACTCAGAGCGTCTGCCACTACGTTAGCTTTTCCAGGGTGGTAGTGGACACTCATGTCATAATCCTTAATCAACTCCAGCCACCTTCTTTGCCTCAAATTAAGATGCGACTGGGTGAAGAAGTACTTGAGGCTCTTGTGGTCTGTGTAGATATCACAATGATTGCCAATAAGATAGTGCCTCCAGATCTTCAGGGCATGTACCACGGAAGCTAGTTCCAGGTCATGGGTTGGGTAGTTGGCTTCGTGAGGGCGAAGCTGTCTGGATGCATATGCCACAACTTTGCCCCCTTGCATCAGCACACCCCCAAGCCCTTGATGTGACGCATCGCAATACACTTCAAAGTCCCGACGCACATCGAGCAGAACCAGCACTGGGGTGGTGGTCAACCTCTTCTTCAACTCTTGAAAACTATCTTCACATGCCTTGGTCCAGCCAAAGGCATGCTCTTTCTTGAGCAACTGAGTCATTGGTCGGGCAATTCGGGAGAACCCTTCAATGAACCGCCTGTAGTATCCTGCTAATCAGAGAAAACTCCTCACCTCAGTGACTGAGGTAGGCTGCTGCCATTCCGTTACTGCAGCAATTTTGGCGGGGTCAACGGACACTCCCTTTTCAGACACAATATGCCCCAGGAAGCTGATGTCCTGCAACCAGAACTCACACTTGCTGAACTTGGCATAGAGTTGATGTTCCTTCAATCTTGTCAGTACCAAGCGTAAATGCTCGGCATGCTCGTCCGCGGTTTTGGAGTAGATGAGAATATCATCGATGAACACTACCACAAACTTATCCAGGTAGTCCATGAAGACCTTGTTCATGAGATTCATGAAATAGGTAGGAGCATTGGTCAACCCAAAAGACATAACTGTAAACTCGTACAGTCCATATCTAGTGGTGAAGGCAGTCTTCGGGATGTCTTCCGGCCTAATCTTCAGTTGGTGGTAACCCGACCTCAAATCAATCTTGGAGAATACTGTGGCTCCCCAAGGCGATCAAACGGTCATCGATCACAGGCGGTGGGTACTTATTCTTGATGGTTACTTCATTTAAGGCCCGATAATCTACGCACATCCTGGCGGTTCCATCCTTCTTCTTTACAAAGATTACCGGGGATCCCCAAGGTGAGGAACTCGGCCTGATAAAACCTTTGTCCTGTAGCTCATGAAGTTGCTTCTTCAACTCTTCTAGCTCATCTACGGTCATCCGGTATGGTCTCTTGGAGGTAGGGGCAGCACCAGGCTTCAAGTTGATAACAAACTCGAGATCTCTGTTTGGTGGCATGCCTGGCAGTTCCTCAGGGAAGACTTCAGTATAGTCTTGCACCACCATCATTCCTTCTAGCGGTACATCTTCACAATAATATATTTCTCGGCCCCATCTATACGGTCGGTCCACCTTTACCACAATGGTCAGCTCTGGGCACTTGGTTAACTTAACTTGCCTCAAGGCACAATCTAGTATTCCTTGGTGTCTAGCTAACCAATCCATCCCTAGTATAATATCCAAGGTCTGGGAGGTTAGCACGACTAAATCTGCTAGGAATATAAATCTTTCCATGACAATTTCTACCCCCAGGCACACTAAGGTGGCCTTAATCATCCCTGCGGGAGAACTAAGCATCAATGCTTTCTTCAACAGGTGGACAGGCAGCTTAAGTTTATCCACATACCCTTTTGCTATAAATGAATGCGATGCCCCAGAATCAAAAAGGATGCGTGCTGGTAGTGTCTTGACAGAGAACGTGCCAGTGGGACTCAATGACCTCCTCGGCTTCTTGGCGGTGACATGATTAATCCTTCCCGATTTGGGGTCGATGTAGCCGGTTGGATTGAGGGCCGATTCCCTCTGCTGGTCTGTGAAGCTTGGCCTCGAGCGGGGTAGTGCCCAAGTTGAACTTCACCGAGTGGTGCCGCCGAGGGCGCGATAGGCGTAGTGCCCTTCTCACCACAGTTGAAGCAGTTGAAGGAGGTCGTAGGATTTGTCCCTGCAGCCTGGCCTGAGGGGCGAGGAGTCTGGAACGTGCTACCACCCGGACGAGGTACTGGGTTCGGGCTCTGAGACGGGGCTGTCCCAGAGAAGGGGGAATTGTTGAAGAATCTCTGGATAAACCTTCCTTGCGGGCGCTGAACCACCTGCTTCCGTTTGCGACTAGTCTCCAGGTTCTTCTTCTCATTTTCGGGACCAATGCCTTATTCACCGGTGATGAAAGCGGGAAGTCTGCGTGATGAGCTGCACACGAGTTCTTCATTCATCCCTTCGAAGAACCGGTTGAAGGACCGAAATGGCAACAGAGGGGGTGAATGGTGCCTTAAAATTCTTCCCCCGAGACAAAGCGAAATCACGGTAGAAAGACAAAGTCGTAAAAGCAGACAAAGAAATCGGGCCATTGCGGACCGTGGTCGAAAATCAAAGAGAATAAGACAATAGTCGGCAATCGAAAACATGGATCAAGCCTTGATCGAAGCAGGCTTAGGTGGTCGAAACCCGATTTTGTGACACCACAGTCGAAAGCCAATGAGTGGTCGATCAGACTGTTCGGTTGAGAACAGAGAAGACACCCGAAGCAATAAAACCAATCGACAACAGAGAAGATAGTCACCCAACAAAGATGAACAGTAAATACTATAGTCGACCGAAAGCGAGTAGCTCCGGTACGACGCGCGTGACAAGAACTCGAGAACTTTTACCACCGAGAATCAAAGCGAATGAAACTTGAAACTTAGCAAGAACAAGATATTTAAAAGTGAATTTACCAAGAAAATCAAAAGTCTTTGCTAAGGAGGAGAGAGTGCCTCGGTCGAACTCGATACAAAGTAACGAGCGGCGGATCGAAAACACGAAATTTCTCTGTCTTGATTTTGCTCTCGGGAATGAATTGACCAAGTGGTCTTAGAGTATGAATCGATTCGAGCAAAAGAATACAAGCCAACTCTCAAAGAAAACACATAAAACAGAAGGAAATCAGAGAGGGCAAATGCAATAAGTAAATCATCTCAAGAACACAAACATGGAATGATACACGAGATGAATCCAATCTTTTCTATTGCACATGGAGGTTTCTCTGACCACTCCATCGGAGGTACACGAGCATCCATGCTCTTACCCAGAGACAACTCACACAAGATAGAGAGGAACACTCAGAGCACTCAGGGGACAACCTCACTTTGCTCCTGAGACCTAACCTCTCTATTTATAGTCTCACACGCTAACGGGTCTCAACAGACCACCGTTCTGAGAGAGTCCAGTGCTGCGAGGCCTCCAGTGCTTTGCCCGTTACCCAGTGGCAACGGCTCCACTGCTTTGCCCAATAGCACCACCAACTCCAGTGCTTTCCCAGAGGACACAGCTTCCTTTGCAGGCTTTGGCATTTCTCCAAAATGCCCTTCAGCTGCCTCCCGAAGCTTCCTCCTCATGCCTTGCTGTTTTCTGGTTACACCACTCGGGCAAGACTACGTCCTCTTCGGCTTCCACGTCGTTCTGGACCTCAACATCTCCTATGTCTAGTCCCGACCTCCTAAGCCTCACCAAGACTTGCCTCCAAGATACCTGCAACCATCAAAGACAACAAAAACATCACATAGCACCGTTCTACACAGAAAACCATACCCATACACTCAACCCGAGCTCAAATCTTCCACAGATTTTAAACTTAGTCAAGACCTGTCAAAATGTAGAACAAACCAGTCTACAAGGTCCATGACTTCACAAGGAACCCAACCGACCAAACCTCACCGTAATCGGACATGAAATGCACCCTCACGACCAATTTTAGTGATCCCGCACGACCACGGTCATCCAATCGATAACGTGGTCGAACACGGTTTCGACCACGTTCAATTCTCGTGCTAACGTGGTCGTAGCTCTCCGAGCGCATAACGCGGTCGCACCACCGAGTGCCTGGCGTAGTCGTGGCTCCTTTCCCCTAGCGTGGTCGAGGCCTCGAGCTCCCTGGCGTGGTCGTAAACCCCTAGCGCCGAGTGCCGACCAGCATCAAATCTTCCGAGGGCTCATGGCGTGGTGAGCACAGGCGCCACAATGTGATCGAGCGCTCCCAATTGCCAGCGTGGTCGTAAACCCTTCCGACCACGGCCAAAGTACTCGTCGTTGCTCGGTGGAACCGATTACCACCAGCGTGGTCGACGCTACCGGTAGACTTCGATCACGTTCAAATTCGCGGGGCGCCACGGCGTGGTCGTCGCCGTCCGGTGACTTCGATACTCGGCAACATGGTCGACGCCACCCGATATGCGCCAGCGTGGTCGTGGCGCCTTGACCAGCGTCAAATTTTGCCGAGAACACCTCAGCGTGGTCGTGCGCTCACGAGCGAATTCGACCACGACCAAGCGTGGTCGTATGGCATCCTACATGGTCGTGCGAGCCGAGGGACAAGTCGTACACGACTTCATTTCGACCAGAATTAAGACTTTGCAATAAAGCCCAAAACAAACTCAATTTTCCTTCAACCAAGAGTCAATTACTCATCATAAAGATGGGATCATCTCCACATGATCTCTCAATCTCCCCTTGATGAGTATATTGACAAACAAAAAAATATGAAGTTGAGTTTGTAGAAGCCGACATGGTCCAAGGAAAGAAAATGAAATTATGACCATGTCGACAGAAGGAAATACTAGAGCAACACAAAAAGAGCAAATTGATCTCCAAAGCTCTAGCAAGTTCCGAAATTGAGAAATTTTCTTTTCTCCAATCTATTCTCCCCCTTTTGGCAATAAACACATCAAGTATGCAAGAGAGAGAATAAGTCATAATGATGGATGGAATGGCTGATTTGATTATTCAAAGTATGCAGAGCCATGAGAATTATCCAAAATGACCAAATGTATTACACCAAGCCATAACATATAAGTATGCTTCAAAGATCATGACTATGTATGTAAAGTGAAGCTAAGCAACAGAAGGTATAATCTGATTTTTTTTTTGAATCGCTTAGCAAGTCAAGTCAAACAAGATTTTAGTCTAGCTAATGATATCCACAAATGATGCAAGCCATGCCAATGAGCTAAATGGAATCAAGAAGCTAGTGTTGAGCCAACTAGAGTGCTATTCGTTCAAGAATGATACAATTGTTGAAGTACTTTGAATTTTTTTAATTGAGCACTTTTGACATTTTCTTTTGAGATCTCATGATTGTTTTCAATCATATTTTGTCATGTGCTAGACCTCAAGCCTTATGCGATCATTCCAAGCGAGGAGCTTAAGGAAATGATCTTGGTCATCAAAACTCCCACGAGTTCATGCCTTGTGCAATGGCAAGCCGTCTCATGAGAAAGAATTGGTGAGATCGGTTTTTCGCACAAAGAGATCTTTGCTTTTAATAGATTGTACTAACTTATGTGTCATCAAGCTGTATAGCTCAATCTATTGCTCAACTAAGATTCAAGACTCAACTCAGCCTATTTGACATGGCGAGAATCATAAAAGGATAACACAAGACTGACTAGTCTCAAATATGAATATGACATGAATTAGGTCAAATTTGGCATTTTAATTAACCTATCATGGCAAAGACTTGACTACACATATAAAGTCATGATCAGATTAGCAATGGAGCACAAATCATGGCAATGTGTAAAGCATTGAAAGCATGTCATAACCGGATAATAATCAAGGCTCAATGTGGTTATATTACAATGCAGAATGCAATGCGGAAAATCGACTCCCCTCAACATGTGATGCGACTTATAGTTCAAGTTGAGTTTAAGTCAAAATTAAAATCTAGAAGTTCCCAAATGAACTCCCCACAACCAAAGCAATAAAAATCAAGAGTCGGCAAATAAATCGGGAAAAGCAGTGAGTCCTTAAAGCATAGATAAGATATAGAGGATACTATGGCTCGATGACTCTCATCTACCCATATGACTTGGGACTAATAGGCGACAGTAAAACACACACTAGAGAGCAAACACGCACCACTGTCTGCAGGGTGGCCCAACCCTCGCTAGAACCTAAAAGAAGTGAGTAAGCTCAACCTAGTGAGATAAGAAACACTATCCCGAAAGCACAAGATAAGAGCAAGAAGTCTAAGCAACTCGAGAAGAGACACACTCTAACCTATGCTAGAAGGACTAAACCCAATGCACCCAAAATGTGATGCAATAGTAAGGATCTGAAGCATAATTAATATGATAAAGCGATAAAGCCCAAAGCTCCCCTCACAATAGTCCGTAAGGACAAACCACTAAGCTCTCCCGCAGAGTGAAAACCTCGTGCTATCCAAAGGCTTGGTGAAGATATCACCAACCGGTGGTCACTTTCCTGGCGGAGCACGATGTCACCCTTCTCTACATGATCTCGAAGAAAATGATATCGATATCGATGTGCTTTGTCAGAGAGAGTGCTTTGGGTTCTTAGCAATGCTAATCGCAGGCGTGTTATCGCAAAAGAGCGGAACACGATCGATAGCTAACAGAAGTCCCGCAGAGTCGAGACCATCCAAAGCACTTGGCTACGACAATCGGCTGCGACAACGTACTCGGCCTCTGCGGTGGGTGTGCAACAGGATGCTTCCTCGAAGACCAAGAAGCGAGAGAAGTGCCAATGAACCGGCGGTGCCGAAGTGCTCTTCCTATCTATCCTCTGACCAAACAAAGTGCGCATCAGAAAAAGCTCTAAGAGATGAGCGGGAGGAGGAAGAGTACGGATACCATAGTCAATGGTAGCTCGAAGGTACCGAAGATGCGCTTCACCGCTTTGGCGGTGAGACACACGAGAGAGGCACGAAACCGAGCACAAAGACACACGAGAAGTGTATGTCGGTCTCGAGGCGGTGAGGTACAGAGAGAGCCAATCATACTTCGAACTCCTTTTGATCAAGCGGCTCGCCGTCCTCATACGGGTCAAGTGCGGTGTAGAAGCTATCGAGTCGACACCGCTTTCCATCACACATGTCGAAGCGTCTCGGGAGATCACGAGTGTACTTGCCTTGATGCAAGAAGGTACCCTCCGAGTGCTTGATCGGAAGCCAGGAAGAATGTCAACTCACCCATCATGCTCATCTCAAACTCGGTGCTCATGACATCCGAAGCTGTGAAACTAGAGCATGGGAAGAGCCGCCAAAGATGATGTCATCGACATAAATTTGGACGGCGGGAGATCATTGCCAAGCCAAGCGAATGAACAAGGTCTTGTCAACTTTACCCATCTCAAAATCATGTCTCAATAGATAGGACTTAAGCCTCTCATACCAAGCTCTAGGGACTTGCTTAAGTCCATACAACGCTTAGAAAGCTTGAAGACATGACTAGGGTATTTGGGGTTCTCGAAACACGGAGGTCGTCGACATAGACTTCTTCCTCAATGAAGCCATTGAGAAAGGCACTCTTGGCGTCCATCGGTAAAGCTTGAAACCTTTAGAAGCTGCAAAGGCAAGCGAATTCTAATGGCCTCGAGGCGAGCTACGAGGGCAAGGTCTCCTCGAAATCCGGACCCTCAACACAGGAGTACCCACATGCAACCAGTCTAGCCTTGTTTGAATGACTACCCCATCCTCACTTTGCTTGTTCTTGAACACCCATTTGGTTCCAATGATATTGTGATCTCGAGGGGCTCAACAAGCGTCGGACCTTGTTTCTCTCGAAACTCTCTAGCTCCTCATGCATAGCATTGATCCAAGACTCGTCGAAAGAGCATGAGAAACATCTTTGGGCTCAAAGGAGGCAATGAAAGCGAATGGAGATGAATTGAGATAAGCGATTTTGAGCGGGTAACCCGCTCGAAGAGGTCTCAATGATCCGCCTCGAAGGATGAGTTTTTGGATATGTCTAGGAGGTCCGGGATGAGATGAAGAAGCGGCCTCTACCTCGTGGTGACGGCAGTAGGAGCAGAGCCACTAGCTCGGAAGAAGCGAAGGTGAGGGGCGATCACCTCGAGGTGCGGTGGAAGAAGGCACCTCAAGGGGTGGAAGAGTCTTGGATCGGGTAGACAACCCTCATCTCCATCATCCTCATCATCCACGAAGATGGTCTCGGGTGCTCTAGTGAACCTGAGATATCGGGCCTAGTCCCCGGACTGGCCTCATCGAAAGTCACCTCACAGGTTTCTACCAATTTGCTAGACTCGCAGTTCCAGACCCTATAGGCCCGCGAAGAGGTCGAGTAGCCTAGAAAGAGTCCATCACAAGATCGTGACTCGAACTTATCTAGGTTCCCGGACTTTAGAATAAAACACTTGCAACCAAACACACGAAAATGAGAAACACGGGCTTTGCCGTATCTCAACTCATAAAAGTGTGGTGCAAGTGTGCCCAAAAAAACTCGATTAGAAACATGCACGCGGTGGCTATAGCCTCACCCAAAACTTCCGCGGTGTAGAGTACTCATCAAGCATCGTCCCGGCCATCTCGACCAAAGTGCGGTTCTTCCTCTCCTACGCCATTCTGCGAGGCGTATGGAGAAGAAGGCGGTGCTCTACACCTGTCTCACCACAGAAACTCTCAAAGTAGGAATTTTTGAACTCCGTGCCATTGTCACTGCGGATCGCTCGTAAGGCACCCGGAAGCTCGACAGAAAGCCTCTTGAAAGACCTCGGAAAAGTGGCGTCTCATCCTTGAGGCTAAGAAAACACCCAAGAGTACCTCGAAGTCATCGACCACGACAAGAACATACCACTTCCCTCCTGCAGTTGCACTCGATTTGGTCATTGTGTCCATGTGGGCGGTTGTCCGGTGCATCGGTCATAGTCCTTTGTGTGGGAGGGTGAGAAGCGGCAACCATCTTGCCGTCTGCGGCATGGGCGCAAACAAGATCTTTGACCATCTTGAGTTTCGGCGGACCACGAATGAGATCGTGGCCGCTAACTTTCGGGTCAAATGGTCAAATCAATATGACCAAGTCTCCTATGCCGAAGGAAAGGTCGCGGGACTCGAGCGAGCAAACAACGGAGAGGATCACCAAAGACTCAAAAAATCAGCACGAAAGATCCTCCCAAAGCGAGAGATCCATAAACCGGACTACAGAAGAATCAAGAATTTTGCAATTGTTTTCTTAAAGCTCACCTCGAAATTGTCATCGATGGTGAGAGGCGAGAGCAAATTGTCTTTTGACTTGCTAACTAAAGCAACATCTTTCAAAATAAATGAATCATTAATGCATACGGTACCTTTGGCGATGGCGCCGGATGAAGCATCTCGAAAGTGATCGTCTCATCACACGGAGCTCGGGCAAGGGAAGAAAACCAGCGGAATCTCCGGTCATGTGTCGTGAACACCCGAGTCTACAAGCCAAACCTTTCCTTCCACGCCGTGAACACGAGTCAACAAAGAGCAAAGTCTCGATCTTGGGATAAATCAACATAGATTTTGGCACCCAATCTTGAGTCACACGTCGGCGAAGAAGTAGTCACACGGTGACCTCTAACTACCCTCGCCCTCCGTCGCTCAAAAAGCGAGAAGGTCTGTCGCAGACACTGAAGGCATTCTTCGGGTCCGACTACTACGGGAGGCGAGTGAGCACCGGCGACCTGGCCCGATCACGCGCGGGTAGCTATCTCGATGGAAGCGAGATCTACCCTCGGGACGGCGGAAGTCACGACCGAGGGAGCACGAGGACTAAAAAGAAAACTCGGAAAAACCAAGTCCTCGGTGCTGCCCAAAGCTACCTGTGATAGCAAACCTAGACCTCGTGTTGGTCTTAGGTGCACTCAAGATCCGGGGCGACCACGAATACGCCTAAGAGACTCGGCCACGGTCTCTTTGCGCGATCTTGGCGCTTGAAGCATTGGTCAATCGGATGCCCATCCTTCCGGCGAAGGTGCAATGATACCGCCCGAGGGTGAAGTAGCATGAGATGGCCATATACGAGAGGTCAAGCTGCGGTGAAATCACCTTGTCGCGAAATCCCTTGGACAAAGCCCGCGATCTAAATTGAACTTTCTTGGGCTTGACCTCGATCACACTGCGGCTATGGGTGCGAGCACGGCGGTGGATGTTTTCTCACATCCTCACGGAAATTATATCCTAGACCTGTTTGAACTTGCAAATTTTTGATTGGTCTAGAATAAGATTGAGATCCTTCTTGCCTCCTACAAATTTCTCGAGAGTGTTCATAAGGTACCGACACTCCCGAAAGAGAGGTGCAAGAAGAGCAAGGAGGAGGAGAAGGAACAACAGGAGGAGAGGAAGAAGAACCAATGAAGGAGAGCGAATAGCACGTGCGTATTTTTCCTTATGCACGGCCACCTCAAGCTTGAGGGCTTCGCAGACACACAGGGGCAGCCTAATCCTAGCCATTTGGTTCTCGTACCTCTTCCTAAGCGTCTCTACCATGTCCTTATCCTTTTCCAACATTTCAAAGACGAGAAAGCACGGGAAGGATGTGGTTTTCTAGAAGGTCCTTAGTTAGCTTCACACACTTTTCATCTAAGGCAATCAAATCAGATTTTAGTTTATTACAACTTTTGCAAGGTGAGCTAACGGGATCCTTAGAAGCATCTTGAGCCATTTTCTTATTATTATCAACAAATTCTTGAAAGCTGTTTGGAGGCAGATTCAAGTTCGTGATAAGTTTGGGACAATTTGCACATGAAGTAATAGGCTCAAGTAAAAGGCTTGTAACTCAGCAATTTTGTGATCGCCCTTTTAAGTTCATTTTAAATTATTGCAACTTTCACAAGTCTCGAGCGAGATCAAGCAACATGGTATAAAGACCTCTAAACGCATTGTCCTTATCCTCACATGAGGTGCAAGAAATAGTCTCAACAGTAGAAGATGAAACAGGAACTACCCTACTCATCTCAAGCTCAGCAAGAAGACTAATGTTCTCCACCTTAACAATGTCAAGTTCCGAGGACAGACTATCATGCGAGGTCCTTAGTTTCTCCATGTCTCCAAGCAAGGCAATGCATGTATCACATTCGTCACGAGAGGAAGCAGATGTAAGTGAAGTAAGCTCTCGTGACAATCTAGCTACTTCCTTTTCTAACTCAGTGCACCTAGCCTTAGCTCTAGCATGAAATCCACCTAGCTTAAGAAAAGCATGATTGAGCTGGTCATAGGTGGGGCATACCTCATCCGAAGTCGAGATACATTTCATTTGTCGCTCGGTTAAGCCCTCGAGGGCCATGAAGCACATCTTGGGAGAAGTCGTCGCCGCTCTTGGGTTCTTGATCACCCGTCCGTCGTCGTCGCTCCATCCCTCCACCTCGCCGAGGTCGAGGTCGTCGAGCAGCGGTGAGGACGCGGTGGAACGACTTTTGGCCTTCCCAAAGTTGCGGTACTTCTTCTTGCCTTGCGTCGGAGCTGAAGGCTTCTTGTTGCGGTTCTTGTCGATGTAGTCGTTCTTGCTTGGAACCGCCAAGCGTCGATTTGCCCTTCTCCGGTTTGGGCGGTTGCCGAATGTGGTTGGGGCCACCACACTCAAAGCAAATCCCTGGTCCTCTTCTTTTTCCGTCCCTCCTTCTCTTGTAAGCATGGGAGAACTTCCGAGCTAGGAGGGCGGTGTTCATCCTCTAGCTGCTCTGGCGATCATCGATTCGTCACGAGAGCAGCTAGGAGAACCCGCAAAGAGAATCGGCGAGAAGAACCGAAGCCGAAGTGGGATCGTGACTAGAGCCATCGATTGTGACTTGACCGACGAGAGACTATGTCAATCTCGTGAGTCTTGAGGCGCAGTAAAGCGCATCAAGAGTCAAGGTCGAGAGGTCCGTGGTGTCCTTGATGGTAGTCACCTTCATCTCCCAAACCCGAAGATCGAGTCGAGAAAGCATCTGTCGGCGTTATCCGAGTCGGAGTATGTGAGACCGACCGCTCGGAGATTGCTCAAAATCTTGTGAAATCGTGAAAAGCACTCGTCAAGGGACTCTCCAGCAAGCATCTCGAATTTCTTTGTATTCGCTTGAGGCGATCTGTCGAACCGTCTTGATGCGGGAGGTGCCCTCATGGTATGCATCGAGGGTCACCCGGATGTCGTGGGAGACGACGGTGAGAGATGCGATCAAACCGCTTCTGCTCAATCCACGTATGATGATGTTCCTTGCCTTTGCATTTGCCTCAACATCGACCATATTCCGGCATTGATGTTCTCATCGGCGGGAACAACAAATTGTATTTTCACCTTAGCCAAATAGCATACCCCGAGCACGGATATATGTTTCCATTCGGCTCTTCGGAAGGGTAATCCAGAGCCATCGAAAATAGGCGGCTTGGTGGAATACTTGTCTGTGCCATGGCTCTTTGAGACCGGTTAGGATCTATGAAGAAGAGCTAACCGCTCGATACCAATTGAAGGACCGAAATGGCAGCAGAGGGGGTGAATGGTGCCTTAAAATTCTTCCCCCGAGACAAAGCGAAATCACGGTAGAAAGACAAAGTCGTAAAAGCAGACAAGCAAATCGGACCATTGCGCACCGTGGTGAAAATCAAAGCGAGAATAAGACAATAGTCGGCGGTCGAAAAACATGGATCAAGCCTTGATCGAGCGAGGCTTAGGTGGTGAAACCGATTTTGTGACACCACAGTCGAAAGCCAATGAGTGGTCGATCAGACTGTTCGGTTGAGAACAGAGAAGACACCCGAAGCAATAAAACCAATCGACAACAGAGAAGATAGTCACCCAACAAAGATGAACAGTAAATACTATAGTCGGCCGAAAGCAGAGTAGCTCGGTATACGACCGCCGTGACAAGAACTCGAGAACTTTACCACGAGAATCAAAGCGAATGAAACTTGAAACTTAGCAAGAACAAGATATTTAAAAGTGAATTTACCAAGAAAATCAAAAGTCTTTGCTAAGGAGGAGAGAGTGCCTCGGTCGAACTCGATACAAAGTAACCGAGCGGCGAACCGAAAACACGAAATTTCTCTGTCTTGATTTTTGCTCTCGGGAATGAATTGACCAAGTGGTCTTAGAGTATGAATCGATTCGAGCAAAAGAATACAAGCCAACTCTCAAAGAAAACACATAAAATGAAGGAAATCGAGAGGGCAAATGCAATAAGTAAATCATCTCAAGAACACAAACATGGAATGATACAGAGATGAATCAATCTTTTCTATTGCACATGGAGGTTTCTCTGACCACTCCATCGGAGGTACACGAGCATCCATGCTCTTACCGAGACAACTCACACAAGATGAGAGGAACACTCGAGCACTCGGGGACAACCTCACTTTGCTCACGAGACCTAACCTCTCTATTTATAGTCTCACACGCTAACGGGTCTCAACAGACCACCGTTCTGAGAGAGTCCGATGCTTTTGGCCTCCGGTGCTTTGCCGTTACCCGGTGGCAACGGCTCCTTTGCTTGCCCAATAGCACCACCAACTCGGTGCTTTCCCGGAGGACACACTTCCTTTGCGAGGCTTTGGCATTTCTCCAAAATGCCCTTGGTTGCCTCCCAAGCTTCCTCCTCATGCCTTCTTTTTTCGTTACACCACTCGGGCAAGACTACGTCCTCTTGGCTTCCACGTCGTTACGGACCTCAACATCTCCTATGTCTAGTCCGACCTCCTAAGCCTCACCAAGACTTGCCTCCAAGATACCGCAACCATCAAAGACAACAAAAACATCACATAGCACCGTTCTACAGAAAACCATACCCGCATGACTCAACCCGAGCTCAAATCTTCCACAGATTTTAAACTTAGTCAAGACACTGTCAAAATGTAGAACAAACCAGTCTACAAGGTCCATGACTTCACAAGGAACCCAACCGACCAAACCTCACCGTAATCGGACATGAAATGCACCCTCACGACCAATTTTAGTGATCCCTTGCGACCACGGTCATCCAATCGATAGCGTGGTGAACACGGTTCGACCACGTTCAATTCTCGTGCTAACGTGGTCGTAGCTCTCCGGCGCATAACGCGGTCGCACCACCGAGTGCCACAGCGTAGTCGTGGCTCCTTTCCCTGGCGTGGTCGAGGCCTCGAGCTCCCTGGCGTGGTCGTAAACCCTAGCGCGAGTGCCGGCCAGCATCAAATCTTCCGGGGCTCATGGCGTGGTGAGCACAGGCGCCACAATGTGATCGAGCGCTCCCAATTGCCAGCGTGGTCGTAAACCCTTCCGACCACGGCCAAAGTCTCGTCGTTGCTCGGTGGAACCGATTACCACCAGCGTGGTCGTGACGCTACCGGTAGACTTCGATCACGTTCAAATTCGCCGGGGCGCCACGGCGTGGTCGTGCGCCGTCCGGTGACCGATACTCGGCAACATGGTCGCACGCCACCCGATATGCGCCAGCGTGGTCGTGCGCCTTGAGACCACCATCAAATTTTGCCGAGAACACCTCAGCGTGGTCGTGCGCTCTGAGCGAAATTCGACCACGACCAAGCGTGGTCGTATGGCATCCTACATGGTCGTACGAGCCAGGGACAAGTCGTACATGACTTCATTTCGACCAGAATTAAGACTTTGCAATAAAAGCCCAAAACAAACTCAATTTTCCTTCAACCAAGAGTCAATTACTCATCATAAAGATGGGATCATCTCCACATGATCTCTCACCGGTCAATTTTCTCCTCTTCATCGCCCACATCCTTGGGGCGTAATGGGCGATTGATTAAACTTGGTGAGATAATCATTGGTGACGAGCCGCCACTTCAAAGTCTCGAACTCATTCTTCTTTATTCGCATTACCCCTTCGACGAAATTGGCCTTAAAGGCTGCCTTGAATTCTGTCCAGGTTATGATCGCTGCGCTAGCTCCGGTGGGAGTATCCTCATATCCTTTGGTGGCCAAATAATTCTCCCACCGGTGACGCGGCCTTGGAGTTGATGGGTCGCAAAGAGCACCTGGTCATCCTCCGCACATTTGGCCAAACGGAGTTTCCTTTCTGTATCCCGCAGCCAATCTTCCGCCTCTAGGGGCTCATCAGCCCCGGCAAAGGTGAGGGGCCGGGTCCTGATGAAGTCGCCCAGGTCGGAGGCGTGAACATTGGCGTGTGTCTGCTGGCCTGCGAAGATGGCCTGAAGTATCTGCGTTTGCTGGGCCATTACTTGTGCCATAGATGGGTTAGCCGGTGGGGGTGGGAGGTTTACCCCTTGACCTGGGCCTCTCCCCCTTCCTGCTTGCTGTGCTTCTTGACTGGCTTCCACTTCTGCCTACATGTTCGGGTTTGCTCCAGCTTGTGCGCGGGTAATTCTATGGCTAGCCATCTGTAGATAATTTAACATTCTTTTAGACCCTTGTTCTAATCCTCCCATAAAGTTAATAACCCACGACCAGCACAATAAAGAACCAATACAAACATCAAACAACAGTAAATAAACACAAGGCCGTTTTCTTTAAGCACAGACAGTACATCACATAGCCAGCTTTTTATGGCTTCACAAGCCACGCTGGGCTTTACAAACATACACATACTTAGCGATACTAAGGTACTGGCATAAGCTGCTACTAGTGAGGTGGGGCCTATGCTTGCTAACACTAGCCAAACTCTAGCAAGCACGGCACTAACTGACCCACGAACTGCCTACTCCTCCATGTCACCAACACTGGGACTGGAGGGGGTATAGTCCGTACACTGGGAACGGGACCTGCTACCACTAAACTCAGACGGGTCGGTGTCGGAGTGGGAGCGGGAACTGCTGCGGCGAGTCTCTCCTCGGCGTGAAGCGGATCGAGGCCAGGGGCCGCACGCTCTTCGTCTTTGTGCCGCGGTCTGAGTCCCGGAACACAGTGGAGGTCTTAACCGGAGTCGGTGTGGCGTCTGCTGAGTGCAGGTGCGGGCGGCGCCCTGCCTGGCCTCTGCCAAGGCCCGCCACTGTAGGCGAAGCTGCTCACGCAAGGAGTCCACCTCGATGTGGCGTGCGGAGGCGCTCAGGCGCGGTGATCTCCTCTGAGCCACCACATGGGGCTGTACCCATGACCCAGTGAGGTCCACCAGTAGGTAAGCCTCGGGTCGTCCTCCAACTCTGTCACCCTGGTCCCGTCGTACCTGGCGTGCTTTGTCCTCAGTGGGTGATAGGTGAAAGGAGACTCTAGCACCAGCGTCGCGTGGATGTCGCAAAGTCGGCGGCGGGGCGGGCGGCATCTGTAGTCTTCTTGCCACTAGGCTCCTCCGGTGGGTAGTCTCGGAACACGTGAGGACCGGTCTCCCTCGCGCCGCGGTAGATGAAGATCTCCACCAACCGGGACTCGTCCCTCCTATCACGGTCCTCGGCCGCGGTGAGCAGGCGCGTCCTCGTAGCCCAAGTAGTGGAGTAGTTTGCGAAGTATATCCGCAAACTCTCCCTCACGCACTCCATGAGCGAAGAAGTCCCAGTGTCCAGCGTCTGCAACTCCTGCCATCAGTGATTAAATAGTGTCGTTAGTAAATTTTCAAAATAACAACTGAAATGTAGATCAGAGTAGAGCTAGGAAGGATGCGGGAAGAAATATTACGCTATATTTTTAAGAAATTCCTTTTGTACATTTTAAATATACAACGACCTAAATACTAACGACCAACTAAGGTTTTACCCTACGATCGTATGCTACGATACCGACTCTGTCGGACCGGATTTTGCAATCCGAATCTGCTGTGCCTTCTTGCATTATTCCACGGATCGATAGATAATGCACACAGATATATTGCCGAATCATTTCATACACGCGGAATTCACAACAAGCCGTAATAATATTACATTGCAAAAGTGAAGATAGGCCTTCACAAGGTGCAGGTATTACAATAGGGCCAAGCAGGCCAAATATTTACATAACAAAAAGTCTGGCAGCGGAAGAGGTACAAAGTAGGCTTTTTAAACCACAAGCAAAGACTGAGGGCAAAAGTGGTCATACAAATATTACTAGGGCTCTAGTAATATCTGGATGAAGCCACACCTAAGTCTAAATGCCTAAGGTTCTAAGCGCGAATTATTCGCCCTAATTCCGTGTGGTCTTCTCCATCATGTGAGGTGCTTCCTCGTAGGCATACGGATCTTGAGCTCCCGAATCTGGATTTTTGGTATTGTGAGAGTGAGCATACCTCTACCTTTTACATAATAGTAGTACATGTTACATCCACCTTTTACGGTGCATGGCTACCTCTACCAAATGCTAGTTTTCACTGCTAGAGTACATTCTCCTCCAAGAAAAAGCCAAAGTCGGGGTTACTTCTGCACAATGAGTTTTCGTCCCACCCATAAAGGTTTTTGAAATAGAACTAACTCGGGAAAGTTCCCACATCCACCCTTGATCGTGAGCACGATTGTTCAAATAGTTTATATTCTACAGAGTCTGTACATCTTTACCCACAAGAGACAATCAACCCGACGGGCTTATGCGATTCCTTGGTTGCACAGATTGAGAGATCATCACGAGGCCTTTAAAATACCTCGCCCCTTAGCATCTCACCCATATGAGCTACTCCCACACGTAGTGGGTCCCATAAGTTGTGCGGGATATTCCACCATAGATTAGCACAGTCGGACTCCACTCTCCACATACACTAGCCCTGACAACATCACCTTTACTTTGTGTCCCATTCAAGCCAGATTTTTATTATCCGCCTGCACCGGTCTTTCATGAGATGACTAAAGGGTCTAGTAAATTATTTAGCCAAGCCTACAGTTTGCCAGCTTGTGGTAGTATTGTTTTACACGAAGAGGTCATCACATGATTAAGTCCTTAATTTGCCCGGGTGGTTCATACTACAAACCATAATTTCTCATGTGACATCGGCACCAACCTCTCTTACCATCCGCCCAATTGGGTATAGCACGTTTTTAGGGTTTTTGGGAAGCATAAATCTAGTTGTCACAAATTATCAGTTACTTACATCCCGTGACTGTCCCAAAATAGGTTTTCATGTTTAAAGATTGATGATCAGGGCAACTAGTGCTCTGGACTTGATGAGACTAGCATGGCATTTAATATAAATTATAGCTAGTAAAGTTATCATTAATATCTAAGGTGACAAGGATCATGTATTTCAAGTGTCAAGGAATGGCATATTAGAATTAATACAACATCAAGTTGGCATGTAGTACCTTAAGCTTTAACTTACATTTGCATAGTAAATTAGGCATGCAATTTGATAATTTAAAGGAACATAATTTTTTTTGCATAAACTATAGTATCAATATGATCAAAGTGACGACTTGCCTTGCTTGGTTTACCATGGCCTTGATCTTATTCAAAGCCTTCTCAGTTGGTGATCTTGAATCCTGGGTCTTTACTTTTACCCAAGTCTTGATCCCGCTCAAACTTGTCGCTTCTTTGAGTCTTTAGATTCTAGTACGTGGCAAACGAATGAAAGATCAAATAAATCCAAATAACTTGAAAAGTTCAAATAGATTTTAATTGTGCTTGATTAAGTTTGGCTATGATTGAGGGTTTGAGAGAGGATTTAGCGAGTGTGAAGTAGGCACTAAGCTAAAAGAATTGACCACATGGAGGTGGCCGAGCAACTTTACCATGAGGGAAAATTAGGATAAGGAGGGATCAAAGGTAAAGAAATACCCACATGAATATTCTACTTTGGAAACAAAGGTGGCTAGACATAGCCTATTGGGGAATGCTAAGGCTCGATCTTTTACTTGATAACTTTATTTTTATTGATTTATATTTATCAAGAAAGTTCCATGAGTCAGGGTAGACATACAGATGGATATGAGAGATTGCCCGGGGCACTAGGTATTATTTGTCGAGCGTTGAACTAAGTAATCTTGGATGTAAGGTTTTATGTGTAATATGTACATCCTTTAGTAGGTTAAATCTTGATATTTCTAGATGAGATATTATCTGAGATTGCAAGTACCAAATAATTGAACCATTAATTCAATAATTCAATTAGGGTATAGAATTGGTCCTTTAATCACTTGTTATCATGCACAAAGTTGATTAGTTGGCTGATTAACAAATTTGTTAATAAAGATTAATGGTTGTGATTCATAAGGAGGATGGGTTATGAGTTATAGGGATTCATAAGGAGGATGGGTTATGAGTTATAGGGTTTTCTTGATAAAGTTGTTTCTTGCTTTGCTAGTTATTCTCGATTATTATAGGAAAATTTAAATTCTAAGATAATGATTGGATGATTACTAATTAGGCAAGATTAAATGTGCATATATCTTTCTATTAAGCCTCATAATTAAATCTTTTAATTGTGATATTCTTTTTATTGAAGTTATGATAATTACTGGTATTTTTCCAAAATTATTTTTAAATAGGGCAACAATTCATGGCATGATCTTGCTTTACTAATTTTTTTACAAAATTATTAATTTATTACTCTTGATTGGCATTTAATTATCTAAAGTTTAGTTTTTAAATTACATGAACCCTTGTTATAATTTTATAAATCATATTTTATTAGATTGCATGTGTGAATATTTCTTAAACTTGGGATCATAATTTAGCAAGATGCAAAAGATAGTGAGACATGCAACAAAGAAATGGGCATTATCTAGTCAGGCCCACTTAACATGAGAGAGAGAGAGAGAGAGAAAGAGAAACAGGGGCACAAGAGGAGGGAGGTTCGTGGGCGGTGAAACAAAGGCGGCAGGAGGCGTGGGGCAGGTGCGGTCGCCAGAGAGGGGCGGCCAGGGTGGCATCCAAAATGGGTCCCTAGGAGGCCAAGGGAGCCCGTGGAGGTAGTGGTGCGGCTCCAAGTGGAGCGAAGGTGGACCAGGGGTGACTCTCGACAGCCAGAGAGAGGAGGCCATAGGGGCGATGGCGGCCTGTGAGGAGGGGAGCAAAATAGTATGCGCATGAGCAAGAGAGGGCCAAGGGGAACTCACCAGTGGTGACGGCTTGGTCGGGGAGGCACCGAGGCGAGCCCGCGACGGGAGCCATGGGCGGTGGTAGGTGACTCGCGTAGAGGGAGTAGCTCAAGCGGAGGGAGGTCCGAGCGATGGTTAGGGGAGTTCCGGTGAGATGTGGAGAAGGTCTCAGAGTGCCAAATCGAAGGAGGGGCGATGAAGGAGTGGCGACGATAGAAATGGTGGCATCGACCTATCTTGAGGAGATCAGCCGTTGAAGCATATTCCAGTGACAGAGCTTCAATTAAAAGGGAAGGGAGGTGGATGGCGTCTGAGGGCACACCGTGACGCAGGCGGCTCATGGGGAGCTTCGCCGGAGCGGCAGGGAAGGGGTGGTGGCTAGCGCAGGCATGGAGGCGGCTTGGATGTGCTCTGCTTGGGAGAGGAAAGGGAGCAATGGGGAGGAGCAAGGGTGAGCTGGGCCTTTATAGCTAGGAGAAATAGGTGGTTGGTGCATTGACGGCAAAATTGAAGACACGCGTAAAGGAGTAATGCCGGGCGGTGGCATTAGCGTGCCGTGCGGCTCAGGCGATCGTCGGCCAGTGCGAGGGAATAGACGGAGGGGCACAAAGGTAGGCCAGTTGTAGGTGCAACTGGCTTAGAGTGAAGAGACTGCAGAGGGCGCGGCATGAGGCAAGCAACGTGATGCGGCGTTAACGCTGGCTTGGCAAAACATTGAACGCGCGGCAGGGCTAGCAACAGGGGAAGGGCTTAGGGGGGTGGCTAGGTGAAGGAATTGTGGCAAGGCATCGATGCGTCCAAGGGACACGACTCCTGGGTACGACCTCGCACGGTGACGCCACGAGGTAGGGCTAGGTATAAGGGAGAGTAGAGCTAGGCAGAGGGGTGACACAAGCCAATGCGGGGTGGCTTGAATGCTATCATCAATACTCGTAGCTACCCAGATGTAATGGGAAAACCAGGGGTGGCTTGGCTTGACAAGGCATGGTGCAAGGGGAAAACCGGGGGCGGTGCATGGCGGGGGAGAAGGGAAGGGTGACGCACGGTGGAGGCTAGGTACAGCGAGGGAATCTAGCTCTAGGGAAGGGGAGGAACTAGCATGGTGGCTGACACGGGTGGGCATGGCGCAGCAGCAGCTCACAGTGAGCTCAACGTAGGAGAACAAGGAAGGAAGAGGAAGGAGGAAGGAGGCAGCCAGGTGGCCCGAAAGAGACAGAGGGCTAGGAAGGCTAGGAAAAATGGGCCGGGGCCCTAAAGAAATTCAAGAATTTTGGCAAATTCAAAAATTCAAAAGAAATTGAAATGCCAATTCGAGATTAAGCTTGAGTTTTGACATTTTTGGTTATGACAATTGGAGGGGAGGATTTTAATATTATCTTTGATTTTAATTTTCCATTCTTGATCTTGAATTTCCTATTTTTTTATTTTAATTCGAATTTAGGACATGCAAAGGAAATTTGAAATTTTCTTGATTTGATTTTCAGTCTTGGTTCTTGATTCAAGATTTTGACTTCCTTATTTGAATTTTTAGCAGGGAACCAAATCAAGATTCCCAAATAAACACCAAAATTTTTGAGATAACTGAAAAAGAAGTAAAAAGATTATGTAATTTTTGCAATTACAATAGTTCCCTTTTTGGGATGTTAGTGACTAGGGAATGAGAAGTAGCAACTATCCTGCCATGCCGATAAGGAGCATAAAATAAGTCTTTGACCATCTTGAGCTCAGGCAGACCACAAACGAGGTCGTGACCACTCACTCGTGTCAAATGATCAAGCCAGTGTGACCAAGTCTCCTATGCCACAAAGAGAGATCACGAGACACAGAAGCAACTAAGCATCGGAAAGAATCACTAGAAGACTCAATAAAATCAGCGCGAAAGATTCTCCCAAACCTAGAAATCCCGCAAATAGACTTCCCAAATAATCAAGGATTTTACAGCCATTTTTCTTAAAACTTACCTTCAAATCGTCATCGGTAAGCTGAGAAATAGATAGCAAATTATAACGTAGCTTACTCACTAAGGTAACATCCTTAAGAATAAAATAATCATTAATGCGCATAATACCTTTAGCGATGACTCGACCTAATGAAGCATCTCCAAAAGTGATAGTCTCATCACCTGGAGCTCGGACTAGGGAAGACAACCAATGGGAGTCTCCTGTCATATGGCAAGAACAGCCGGAGTCCACAAGCCAACCCTCTCCCTTCCCAGCATAGCAAAAGTGAGTTAGTGAGAAGAAAACATCGGTGGCTCAGTACTGCGTTAAATAAGAGCAGATCTGGGAACCAGTATTGAGTCACACGACAAGCTAAAGATGTAGTCCAAGAAATAAAAGATTGACCTCTAACTACTCTATGCACCTCGTCTCCCATAGAAATGGCAGGTCTAGGAGCAGACCTCAAGCCTCTGCTAGGTCCGACCGCTATTGAAGAGCGGGTCTGACCTACAACATTATATTGATCATACCACGGATAGCTACCTCGATGGGGAAAGAGAGGTATATCCTCTGGACCGAGGACACCCTGACCAGAAGCAACTTAAGGACCAAAACCAAAAGGATCCTCAAAGCCAAGTCCTCGACGTTGTCTAGCATCAAAATCTAGTGAGACCTAGTCATGTGTGTCGTCATAGTGATTAATCCTAAGTTCATGTTTCATATAAAGTACAAATGAAACTTGTGTGGCAACTAGTGAAGCACTTACCCTTGGTTGAAGGGTAACATGATGTACTCCTTGTCACTGTGAGCAATCAATCCTCTCATTATGTAATCTTGGACAAAGGATGTATTTTTGTTGATGGATTGCTCAGAGACCAAGTGTGGGTCGAGGAAACCCACTGGTTGTCGCTGTCACCGGACATGTTGGATCATGTATCTATACATAAGAAAAGAGTAATGACATTTATCAGTATGACGTGAATGTATAACTTCATTGTACAGTACACTTCTAGTGTCTAGTATCATAGAAGTGAGGCGTCGAGTTTGTCGAGATTGAATAGTAAGAATAAGTCTTCGAATGTCACAATGAAGTAGCCTAAGTCATGGAGGAAATGCGCCTCCATGTATCTCATAGTGAATCCACTTTACCAGTTTGGCTTCATGTTGGACCTCTACATATACCAGGTATGCAATGTATTGCAAACTAGACCAAACTGGGGTAATTGTGACTCAGAGACCAACGACATTCCTAGAACGAACTTCTATGACTGGGGACGCACCTTAGTTTTCTTTGCTTGAGTCTTAGAGCCTCGATTATGATGTGTTTTTGGCGGCGTCTCCATGGGAGCCAATGCAATAGGCTTCAAAACTGGAGCTGGAGGTGGAGCCATCGGAGCCGATGTGACAGGTCTAGGGCGATGTCCCTCTTGTGCCACTGGATGTGGAGATCGTGGCATGGACGAGTCAAGGGCGATATCCCTCTTGGGCTACTAGATGAATGTGTGGATGGCATCCCCTAATATTGTAATATCTTCGTTTGGGGGCTTCTCAAGAGGAACGGTCTTGAAAACATCATTAATCATGTTCACCTAAACCTTTATGAAACCAGTCCCTAGTTGTACACCATGCACCAGCATCCCTAACAGCCATAGATATGCCATCTCCCGCCCAGCGTCAATGGGAATGGAGCCAGCAAGCCTGAATCTGAGGATGCAAGGCGTGGACTCCTACATAACGATACAAGATAAGCTAAAGCGTCCAAAGAGACATCTATGTAGCATTCTAAAGAGGTACATTACCTGGATGTCCTCGATAGATAAGTGGGCGTCGCTATGTTCGATGGTGGCATGGACACGACTACTCGGCGTTGAGGGGACTGGGTACCGCGATATGAGGGTGAGTTGCGATTGGTTGCGGACTTGTCTTAGTTATTCCCTCAATGAATCTATCTCTCCTTGAAGTGAGGCAGTCTGCTCTTAAAGTGAGGCAGATAGTTGTTCCTCAAGTTGTGAACGAAGCTCCTGATTTATTTGTTCGTTGCGGTAGGCCTTGGATCTCTTCCTACTGCTATATGTCTCGGAGTCATTTGGAAATTCGTGCCTCCAAGATACGTAAACCCCCAAGCCTTGTGTGCGACCTGGGTGCTCCTTGTTTTCCAAGGCCTGTGATAGTACATCTCTCTCTCTATATTTTTGAAACGGGCCTTGAGAAGATTCGGTAATCAATGATTGCTGCAAGAGGCAATCATGTTATTTTTGAACCCATAAAGTTCAAGAGGTATTAACAACTATGTAGTTTAACATATCTTACCAGGCATTGGGACACTTCCTTGTCTGCGGGGTTTTTGAAAGAGACACCTGAAGATGTGGTTGATAACCTCGCTCTTAACCAGTTTCGAGCGCGCTCATTTGCGATCCCGGCAAATGGGGGGAGGCCTGCGATCGGATTGCGACCTCGTCCTGCATCCTCCACTACAGGATTTTACTCGCGTACCCAACAGTGCGGAGTCTGTGAGGATGAGTGTTTTATGACTAGAGAGCTTTATGCACCACACTTTGTTGTTCAAATTCGGTCGTTGTCTTCATCTGCACAAAAGCCTCCCATGTTTTCGGCGACACGAAAGGATACCTCGTGAAAGGCGTGAGATTCTTGGCCACGCATTGCGTGACAAGAGTGCTCTTAAAGTTCTTCTAGGCTTGTCCCATTGCGAGGAGTGCCTGCCATTGCATGAGTCCCTGTACTTCTGCTGGGATCTTGAACGAATTTGTAATTTCCTCCCATAGCTGATTTTTCTGATCCTTTACCAAATCTTTCCAGCTTGCTATAGTAATGGGGACTCGTTGCCTTCCAATTATCCTGCAGATAGTCTGAAATGATGCCACTACTTTCTTCGGTTGCAAAGGGACCCCATCCGGAGAGACCACTGTGATGGTCATTCGGCCCTCTGGCCTTTTCGATACTCCTCGACCACGCTTAGTTATCCCAATCTTGGGAGCATGAGACCCAGATGACGACGACGACAACTGTGTGGACGTCATCTCTCTTCTAAGAAAAAACTAACTACAGTGAGCTATGAGCATAAACAAAGTTCTATGAATCAAATTACACACACCAGTGTCTCAAGTTCATTGACCTAACATACTGGAGTGTGTAACTTGCTTACAAGGTCCCTTTGAAATAGTAACATGTCATTCCAAATAGACCTTGTAGCTAACAAGTGAAACATATATCATGAAGTACTAAAGGTCATAAAACAAATTAGCCAACAATTGAAGATCACAAAACAAATTAGCCAACTATTGAGACAGACCACAAGATAGGCAAATGACAGTAATAGTAAAAATTTAGAGCTTGAAAATCCAATTTTAGTATTAGATTTTGTAGCTAATAAGTGAAGCATATATCATGAAGTACTAAATGTCATAAAACAATTTAGCCAACTACTGAAGATCTCAAAACAAATTAGCTAACTATTAAGACAGACCACAAGATTGACAAATGACAGTAATAGTAAAATTTAGAGCTCAAGCTTTAATATCCAATTTTAGCCATCTACTAAAGATCACAAAACAAATTAGCCAACTATTGAGACAGACCACAAGATAGACAAATGAGGGAGAGGCGAACGGCATCGGGAAGGAGAGGTGGTGGCGTGAGGTTGAGGAGGCCAGCGTCGGGAGGGAGAGGAGGCTGGCGTCGAGAGGGAGAGGCGGCTGGCGTCGGGAGGGAGGCGGACGACGACGGGAGGGAGAGGTGGCAATGAGAGGGAGAGGTGATGTCGTGAGGGAGAGGCAGCCAGCGTCAGGAGGGAGAGGCGGATGGCGACGGGAGGGAGAGGCGGACGGCGACAGGAGGGAGAGGCGGCATTCCGTGTGAGTGAGCAGTTAGATCTAGTAAAACCTAGCTAGCAGTGGCGGTGGAGACGGAGTGAGTAAGTGAGGACTCTGCGAGCAGAACCTATCGGGGAATATTTATACGGAAACTATCATAGACGGTTCATTTATGGAACCATCTGTGATAATACTATCACATACGGTTCTTTAATGTAACTGTCTGTGGTAATACTATCACAGACAGTTCTCTAAAAGAATCATCTGTGATATTCGACATATCACAGATGGTTCTTTTATAGAATCGTCTGTGATAGTATCATCATAGACAGTTTCTTCCAATAAACTACTTGTGATAGTTCACTCCATCTTGCCACAAAAAATCATGCTGGCCATGCCATATTATGAAAAACATAAGTATAATCACAAATATAACTATTTTTTAGTTCCTGAGTCAATTACAATTACAATGGAATATAGTTCCATAATTACATGCCGAGTTTCCTAATTATGATTACATTGCAACAATTTCCAAATAGGTGCTGGCTGTGTGGATCATTTATTACACTTGGCTATTTCCTTTTAAATAAATCTCTTCACGATGATCGACACGTATATAGCTTACTTCCCCGCCTTGTTCTTCCTCGAGCCTGATGCCATCTCCTAATGGAGGCAACTCATCAAATTGATTGTACTCTTCCTCATCCACAACATTCTCAACTCCGACAATCCTTCTTTTTCCCTAAAGAACTACATGTCGCTTCTTATTTACTGGGTTGGTTACATAAAATACTTAAACAACTTGCCTTGCGAGTACGAATGGTTCGTCTTCGTATCCTACACATTCGAGGTCCACGGTAGTGACGCCGTACTTGTCGACCTTTACACCCCGTGGGAGTTGGACCCAACGGCACCGAAATAGAGGAATCTTGAAACATAGTCAAGCTCCCAAATCTCCTCTACAAGCTCGTAGTACGAGTTTAGGCCAGCGGTACTGACGTGCGCATCATAGGCATCTATGCGAACACTTGAGTTCTACACTATGCTCTTTCTATCCTGATCTGTTGAATAAAATGTGTAGCCATTAATGTCGTATCCTTGCCATGTCACAATTGTAAATTTTGACCCTTTTACCAACCATTGTAGTGTTTCACTTGACGATCTCCTAGTCAACCACACCTTCAACAATTCGTTGAACTGACGGTTGTGTTGTCTCGTGATCCAAACCTCTGACTGGCCTGCATTCTCTTGGCGTAGCATGTCCTTGTGCTCTTCAATATATGGGGTCACTTCAGTCATGTATTGTAAAACCGTGAAATGGGCTTGAGCATATGTATCTCGATCCGGAGTTATTGCTTTCCTTTCGATAATCTCGATACCCTCTAGCCTCCCCTCGTGACGAGATAAAGGTACACCTATCAGTTTGACCTGAGCCATCTAGCCGATGCAGAATTCAATGACCTCTTCGTTTGTATAACCTTCGATGATGCTACCCTCCAGTCGAGATCGATTGCGCACATAGGACTTGAGAATTCCATGTACCTCTTGAATGGGTACATATGATGTAGAAACACAGGGTGCATATCTTTATCTCTTTCACAAGGTGGACAATGAGATGGACCATGATATCAAAAAATAACGGAGAGAAATACATCTCTAGATGACTTAGAGTTGTCACCACCACGGTCTGCAGAGCATCTAGTCCATCGGGATTGATGACCTTCTGAATAATTGCGTTAAAGAAATAATATAGCCTTATGATTGTCACTCGAACCTTGTTCGGCAAAATACTTCTAATTGCAACAGGTAGCATTTGTGTCATGAGCACATGACAGCCATGAGACTTCGTGCTAATTAATTTCAAATGTTCCATGGAAATAAGTTTCTTCATGCTGGTGGAGTGACCAGACAGAACTTTCACACCATGTAAGGACTGGCACAATTGAGTTCTCTTGGACTTAGATATAGTATAGCAAGATGGAGGAAGGTACGTCCGGCCTTTATCGGTCTCTATCGGTGCTAACTTGGTCCTGATGTTCATAGCAACCAAGTTACGTCTTGCGTTGACATCATCCTTTGTTTTATTAAGAATGTTCAGTAAGAGACCAATCAAACTGTCACATATATTATTCTCTACGTGCATGATATCGATGCAATTGCGAACTTCTAAGTGCTCCAAATAAGGTAAGTCCCAAAATATTGACCTCTTCTTCTACATATTATTCTGATAGGTCCTCAATTTACGTCCTTTTCCAATCACAACATCGATATCCTCGACCATATCATACACCTCTTTCCCGCTAAAAGGCCTTGGTACTGAGTCATCCTCTTTTTTCTGTCAAATTGGTTCTTCATCTTGTGGTATAAGTGATATTTTGGAAGGAACCTACGGTGACATATGTACACAGTTTTGCACGAGTTGTTCAACCATACACTCTCGGTATAATCTAAGCAGTGCGGACAGGGTTTGGATCCTTTTGTACTCAACCCTGACAGGTTACCAAGGGCAAGAAACTCATTAATGGTGTAGAACAACATGGCGCGTAGAGTGAAGTTCTCTCGTTTGTCCGCATCCCATACATGTACCCCTTCGTTCTACAGTATTGCAAGATCTTCCACCAATGGTGCTAGATACACATCAATATCGTTCACAGGTTTCTTCAGCCTTTGGATAAGTAATGACATCAAAATATACTTCTACTTCATACACAACCAAAGAGGAAGGTTGTACATGCAGAGTCACGTGACAGGTGCTATATCGTCTGCTCATGTTACCAAAAGGATTCATTCCATCTGTACTCAATCCAAACCTTATATTTCTCGGTTCCACACCGAAATCTACAAACATCCTATCGATGTTCCTCCACTGGGAAGAATCAACAACGTGTCTTATCATTCCGTCTTTCTTACGCTGCTCCTAGTGCCAACGCATCAATCTTGCATCCTTGCGGTTTGCAAATAAACGCTTCAAATGGGGAATTACAGGAAGATACCATAACACCTTAGCAGGAGGTCCTTACTTCACCTCGATGCCCTTCCTATCATCGGGGTCATTTTTACACTTGTATCGGGATGATTTGTACACCGGACAAACATGTAAGCTAGCATACTCTTTACGGTATAGGATACAATTATTCGGACATACATGTATTCTTTCTACTTCCATTCCCAATGGACAAAGAATCTTTTTGGTTTGGTAGGTGGTTCTCGGCAACACATTTCCCTTTGGAAGCATGTCCGCTAGGAGACATCACAATGCTGTGAAACTCTTGTCGGACCAACCATTGTTTGCTTTCAATTTCAGCAGTTCTAGAACTGATGACAACCTCGTGTATTGCGGCTTGTAACTCCAGAACAAAGGTTTGTTCGAGTCCTCCATCAAGCCCTTGAATTTACCAAACTCTCTCTCACTATAGTTCCCTTCTACATCACATAGTATCTGATTCTGATTGTTATCCTGCGACCTATCCTCATTATCGAAAGTACAGTCCACAACCGGCATATCGTTGTTGCCCTCGATGATGTCATAACTACCTTCTTGTGTACTCTTCTCTTCACCGTGACTGGTCCAACATTTGTATCCCTTTCTGAAACCCCTTCGAATCAAGTGAGCTTCGATCTGCGCTGAGTTGCTAAACATCTTTAGATTATCACAATCAATGCATGGACAATACAAATATTCCATCCCCTTCTTCAACATATCCAGCTCGGCCGCTCTTCTAAAAGCAGGCACGCCATTAATGTACTCTTCACTCACACGGTTCTCAACATACATCCAGCTTCGGTCCATCTACACTACACATGTAATAAATAGGTGTCAGAAACGATTATTAGCGCTACTATATATAGCAAATCAGACTAACTATACTTACACATGACATCTATATTATGTAGGAAGCTAGCTAGCCATATATTCATGGTACAATAATATTAAGCAAGAATATATTGAAGTGAACTACGAGTACTTACCCATTCTGAAATTTTACCCATTCTGAAATTGAGCAAAGTAACATTATCTTTCTAAACCTAGCTAGCTAGATCTAAACAAAAACCTAACTATCATCTCTTTTAATTACAAAGCATATATGTTATTAGAAGCAATGAGTACTAACCTCTAATCACTAAAAAGACGTATATAGATCTACAAGCGAAATATTTTCACCAAACTCCCCAATGTCACCCGCCTCGCTCCACCGATGCAGCGCAGTGAAGACAGATCTATGTCGAGACCACGTATGCCTAGTATTTAATAGCACAGATTATCCCAGACAGTTCCAACCACAAACGGTCTGTGATACCAATATATCACAGACCGTTCGTATTAATAACCGTCTGTGATAATTCGCAGACGGTTATTAACACGAACCATCTGTGATGTCTCAATTATCACAGACAGTTTGTGTTAATAACCGTCTGTGAAAATATCACAAAGGTTGCTAGTATAAACCGTCTGTGATAGTTTAAGCATAGACAGTTCCGTATGAACCGTCTGTGATGTAGCCGTCCAATATAGCCTCTTTTGTAGTAGTGAATATCTGCACTTTTAACCAACACATCCTAGTATCTCTCCATGCTCCCAAATATTGATATATTTAGGAGACATCACCTACAATATCATGCAGCAGCATTAGCACCCCAAAATCTAACAACCAAATGTAAGATCTGGCTAATGATCAAATGCACCAGTATTGCAATAACATTCCAACTATAGTAACATTACAAACTTATACTTAGTGTCATGTAAGCGCCAACAAAATCAACACCATTTCTAGTTATTTTACAAGCTAGATCAAAACCATCCAAAGTATCCTGGAACAACAGCTAACCCATTAACCAAAACCAAGAATGATCCTTTAAGCAACCAAATAAAGCGCACTACAATGGCAATGAGATTCTAGAGCCACAACGGAACCATGGCACCACTCTAGAGCCTAGACAATTTCAAAAAGGCGCACAATATCTCAAAACAGTTAGCCAATTATTTGTTCTAGACTTAGTTGAATTTCCTATAAGGTCTGTACGTAGCATAAAAAAGCACTACATTTCTTGCAATGCACATATGCATTAAAACACTATCACCCGATAGTCCCATATTCTATGAATATATCAATATATGCAAAGAATATATAGAATATATCAATATATGCAATGTTTCTCTAGAACTTTTAACATTAGTGACACCCAAAACCTCCTAGAATAGCAGTTATCCAGCCACAAAAAAACAGAATGGCACAATTCTCCAACTAACATGACCAAATAATCAAATATGGTGACATAACAATCTCACGACCACTTGGAAGCACATTTTGGACCATGTACATAACTGATTCTAGGGAAAAGAAGAAGAAGAAGAGAAGTAAAAGAGATGACACAAACTCACAGATCTAGCTGCTGCTGCTCTTCTTCTACTTCCTTACTTGCTGCTGCTGCTGCTCTTCTCCCCTACCATGCTGCTGCTGCTCTTTTCTCTCCTGGTTGCTGCTGTCTTCTCCCCTTGCTGCTACGGCTATTGCTGCTCTTTTCTTTAGTGCTCAACTGCTGCAAAACAGTCCAAGTCCAAGCATCCAAGGCGCTTTCCAAGACATGCTGCCCAAGCTCTTTTGCAATTTTCAAACTAGCATGTACTAGTTATGATACATTGCCTAACAATAATTCATACATTTTTAGTTCATACAATAGTTAATCTACCATAAAAAAATACCTAAACCAACATAAAAAATACATTATACAGTCATAAATTTAAGTTAACATTTAAAAAAATTTCACTAATATTTTTTCTATCTATACTATCAGCTTTTTCGGGTACCGACCGGTAACCGTTATTTTTTTATCCCTGCGTCTAACCCATGCACGCACCAGTTGTTTGTTGAGTGACTTTGGACTCTGACGAGTCCTCACAGTAAACGTACATGTGTCTTCTACAATCCAGTCAAATTTACTGTTCAGGAATGGTTAAAAGGGACTCAGAAGTCGGGCTTCAATTAATTATTGCTAAGAGTCCTGACTCGAGCTGAACTATTCATCTCGATCAACCATGTCAGAATTAACCGTAACAAAGGCAAAGCAACACAGTTGTCCAGTTATATCAGAAAAAAGAGAGGAAAACTCAAAGGACAAATTTTGTGTGTTAAGACATGATTAATTGCACGGCACCTTGAAGGACACTACAGATAAAAGCTCCAAGTTACTCAGAGTCCTTGACGCTGGTGTCCATAAAAATCTTTACCGCGAAGAACCCAATTTGCTCGGAATGACGTAGTAAGATCGATGGAGTTAATCCACGAGAAAAACGAAGAGTCCCGTCCTATTACAACCAGTGTTTAAATATTCTCTACCTGCACACACCGAAGGGCACTATATAAACCGATCACCAGCACGCATGTCCTCCACAACGCAAAAGCAAAAGAAAGCCTCCACATGCGGAAGATGGCGCTATCCAAGTGCAGCCTCGCCTTGTTCCTCGCCTTCGCCCTCGCCGCCGCCCGCCACGCTGCAGCCATTGGAAGCCATCAGGGTGGTCAAGCCCGCGGCGACCGCAGATCAAGCATGGGAGAAGACGGCCTCTACTGCCTCCGCCGACGGCGATGGAGCACAGCCATCAACGTGGCCCGGCTTCCCGGGTATCCCGGGCTTGCCGCAATTCCCTCCATTGCCTGGTTTCCCACCTCTACTGCCATTGCCCACCTTCCCACCGCTACGACCGTTGCCTGGCTGGCCACCGCTACCACAATTCCCACCGCTGCCGCCAGTTCACACCTTTCCGGGCTCTCCGCACCTTCCACCAATGCCGGGATTTCCACCGCTTCCGCCGCCTCATGGCATCCCTGGCTTTCCGCAATTCCCCCCACTGCCTGGCTTCCCAGGAACACCAGGCGCGCTACATGTCCCTAGTTCCCGGAGTGCACAAGCAGGTACTCCATCGCCGCCGCAACCAACGGAGTGCCTATCATCGTTGATGGGGTTGATGCCATGCATGGACTACCTCACCAACACCAGCGTACGGGCGCCTCCAAGCACATGCTGCGACGGCTTCAATTCGCTCGTCGACAAGGCGCCCATCTGCCTCTGCCACGGCATGAACGGCGACATCAACAAGCTCATGCCAGCGCCCATTGATTTCATGCGCATGATGTCCCTTCCGGTCACATGTGGCGTCACGCTTCCTCTGCAGACGCTTGCCAAGTGCTCCAGTAAGTGATGACTGCAGCTTGTGCTGTATGTGTCTTACGAGTTACGATCTGATGTGTTTTGCACAAATTTTGTGGATGTTGTATCATGTTTGCAAGGAGATTAATGTGTTTATGGATTTGCCAGCGCAACCAGTGCCACCGCTGATGCCTGCTCCTGCTCCTGCTGCTGCTCCATCTCCGGGTAACTATTCTATCTGGAAAATTATGCCTTATTTACTTGATCAAGCTTGTGTTAATTTGTGATATGTTTTGTATTCTGATTTCGTCCTTGATTTTCTTCCGCAGAGCCATCACCGTAATATATAGCAACAGGATGGAATAGCTAAGGTGCCGTCGAGATCAATCGGATCGATGTTTCACCACATATACTCCAATAGTAGTTACAGTACATGTGGCTGACTAGTTTTTCTAGAATATATAGGCCTAGTTTTATTATGATAGCTTAATTAGGGATTAAGCGATATACAACTTAGATTCTCATCTGTATACTGGTCCAGATTACAAAAGTTGGTTAATGTTTTCCTTTGCGCCATACATGCGGTCATCAATTTGTACTACTTGAAAGAGAAAATAGATAGTGGTACTTCATCTATCCCTCTCAACTCTCTCTTCTATCTCCCTAAAAATTCTCTACCAAAAACAAAAAAAACAAGCTACAAAAAAACGCCACCATCATATAAATTCTCTAACAAAAAATAGAACTCTAACCTCCCTAAGAAATATTAAAAAAAACAATCTATCCAAAATAACAAATTCCACCACCATACAAAATCTCTAACAAAAAACAAATCTCTAACCTCCCTAAAAAATCTCTCACAAAAATAGAAAAAGCAATCTACAAAAAAAAACAAAATTCCACCATCATATAAATTCTCTAACAAACTATCCATGCGCGGAGGCACAACTTGGCCGAGTTGGAGGCAGAGTCGACAGCATGTGCCGGACAGAATAATCACGACAATGTCGAATCGATGTGGTAGGATAATATGATTTTTTTATACATAGTAAAGCAACATTCAGCTAGTGTGTGTATATATATTCGGTGCTTCATGAATATACACGTTAATGCATGTCATGTTCCTTTCTGTACTGTATTTGTTGCTGATATAGTGCGATGAATGCTACCATGCATTGTCAACAAAGTACTTTGAATGCTCTCGCGCTGATGGCAAATGTTCGAAATCTATCCGTCGTAAATTTAGGCTGAAGAACTGAACTCCTTTTTTTTAGATTATCAACAGCTGGAACTCAAGCTGTGCTCTGTCGTAAGCATGCACTACTCTCTTCAGCTCTGAACTCTCGATCGGCGAGGCAGCTATGCTGCGAGGCCACGCGCGGCACGGGCCGGAGATCAGGAACGTGGCTGTAATACCACTGAATTGCAAAAGAGAGGGTTAAAAAAGGAAAGAGTGGTTTTTTGCCGTCAGATCCATCGGCTTTTAGAATGCCGAATAAGTAACGCTCGCAGAGGTTCCCAGACCATCCAGGGACGGTCGGCACCGTCTAGAAAGCGACTAAAGGTAGCGCTCTCAGAGGTTCCCAGACCGTCCAGGGCCGGTCGGCACCGTCTCGCGTTGTGAGTTTTCTTCATTCCGCAGGAAATTCTATTCTTACCTGTTACCGATTAACCTGCCACGGTAGAAGAGCACCAAATAGTGTAGGGCTACTGTTGGACCAAAAAGCCCTCAGGGCCATAGTCAGCCAAGGCAAAAAGGGAGGGGTAGAAGCGGCATTTCGCATGGAGTGTGATAGCCATGAGTAGACAAGACATCACACAACCCTTTTTACCAGCTCCACTTTCTGCCACAGCCGCAAGCAGCATCATTTCATCTCCCCAGCCGAGAGCAACCAGAGGCATAAGCCTCAGTCTAAAGCCATCAAACAGCTCCTCCTTCCCCCATTCTAGCCAGAGTCACCAAAGACCACCATAGAGAGGACGTGAGGAAGAGGAAGCCCGAAGGAGGAGAGGAGGCCCCAAGAGCTCGGAAGGCTGGGCGTGAGGACTGCGCCGGCGCCATCCGGGGACGTCGACATCCACGCCTGCCGAACCCACACCAAGCCAACCCCTTGAGTACGTTCACCAATCCTCCCACAATCTCATAGCACAGCAATAGTATGCAAAAAGTAGAAGTAGGGCATACAGAGAGCGAGAATGGGGGGCAAACAGTCCTGGTAGCAGGAGGGGGGCGGCCGGCCGGCAGCAAGCCATGGCCGGCAAGCTCGACCGAGGGAGGCTGCCGGTGGCTGGGCCACTCGTCGGGCTGCGTCGGCGGTGGGCGCCGTTGAGCCCGGCGGTCTTGGCGCTTGAGGTAAGGGCGGGTCCGCTCCGGGAAGGCCGGATCTGGCCCCTAGCCGGCCGGATCCGGAGAAGTTGGCGGCGGGATCCGGTCTTGGCCGGCCGGATCCGAGGTGAGGAGGCGGGGTGGCGGCCGGCGGTGGTGAACCCGTCTTGCAGCCGCGCAAGAGAAGGGGGAAGGTGGAGGCGGGACGGCGGTGGAGCCGCCGGCGGTGGGCTACGGGCGGGCCGGCGAGTCGGGCCGCACGCCGCCACGCCACCGCGAGGGTGCGCCAAGCGTAGTATGCGGGCGCGAGAGAGAGAGCTTGGGAGGGTCGTGGCGAGTCGTGGCGGCGGCGGGCGCACCAGCGCGCCGTCGCGCCGCTGGAGGAGGCGCGCTGGCCTTGTTGGCGAGAGAGAGGGAGAGAAATGGGGAAGAGGTGAGACCGGTTCGGCCGAACCGGGTAAGAAAGGAAGAAAAAGAGAAAAGAAAGGAAGAAAAAAGAAAAGGAAAGGAAGAGAAAAGAATAGGAAAGAAAGAAAAAAAGAGAAAGAAAAAGGAAAAAAAGAGGAAAGAAAAGAAAAGAGGAGAAAAAGAAATGAAGGGGGTTTTGGTACCTGAGTGACAGGTCCCTGAAACTCGTATGTTTTTACGCCAGAATCGAGATACGCGTGTAGTATCGCCGTCGCCTATTTAATATCTGGTTTCGTTATGATACGTTAAGTCGGATTAAATTGCTTGTCCAGGTGGAGGTCCTGAGTCGACACCGTCCGCATGTCGCTTCGCTCCATTTGGTTAACAGGCAAGTGTATGGTAGAACGGTAGACCAAAGAGTTTATGAAAATTTGTGCTGTTTACATGATATGATGATGTTTATATGGAAATGTGATGCTTGCATGACATGATGTTGCAAGGTAAATTATGGTAATGATGTTGGAATAGGGCGGGCAATGATGCTTACCTGCTAATGATGTTAATGATGAACATGATTATGATAATGGACATATGCATTGGCATCATATGCACTCAAGAGTGAGGGCGGTGAGAAAGTCCCTAGCTACGAGTATAGCTAGCGGACTAATCCCGAGTGCTCTTGAGTAAGACCTACTTCAGTAGGCCTCCACGGGAGTGGAGAGACCCTCGTGCCATAATGGGCGGGCCCAAGATTATGGGTGAACATCGACGGGTGTTCACTCGGCAATACCGGTATTCGCAATGTGATGAGCAAATGTGCATGTAGAGCAGGGATGAGTTGCATTGCATTGCATTGATGATTTGGCAATGTGGAACCTTGAGAATGGTGGTACGAGCATGGCTATGTATGCAGAGTATATTGATTGGATTGAAATTGTCTTCATGTTGTGTTAGTATTTATCGCCCTTTTATGTACTTGCTGAGTCTTTGGACTCACCCTTGCTTTGTTGTTTTATTTCTAGGTGATCGTTGAAGACGTCATGATCGGGACGGGAGTAGCACATGAATGTTCTTCATGAAATAACAGCACTCTTTGTACCACCTTTTGTCAGTTTACGCTAGTCTCTGCTAGGCTGCTAGAGTTTGGGCTAAAAGAAGAACGATGATGTATCTATTTCGCTGTTACCTAAACACTTTAGTGTGGGTTTTCTGGTAATTGAAAGTAGAAATTTGCAATGGTGGTAGCATTCTGGCCCAGAGGATGGGCGGGGTGTTACAGTGGCCACGCCGCATCCTTACGATGTGCCTGAGAACGCGGCGATGCCAGCACCGGTGAGAAGCACGAACATGCCAGGCGCACGCATGGATCGGATGCAGCCAGTGCGCCGTGATCGAGCATAATTGTTCTGTGATAGCGTGGCATCTCTGAACTGCAGTATTCGTTGTGGAACTGTGTCGGGACCCGGATTTCCAAATCCAGCCCCTACGTATTACAAACACTAGTCCCGGATCAAAGCTAGTGCACAAGTTAAGCGATGATGATTACATTGCCAACAACGAAATTACAATAATAAAGAGAGTACAGGCCGAAAGACCTTTATTACAAACGAGGTTACAAGACCTCGCACTCACACAAAAGATAAAGCACAGCGGAAGCAAAAGTAAATCCGGTGAGAAGACCCATCAATACGCCACGGGCAATTGGTGGGAAGCGCGACCTAGAACTCCTGCAAGCCTTCGTCGAATCCATAAGCTCCGTAGTCGAAAGTTCCATCTTGAGCTTCATACTCTTCTGGGTATTATTTTAAGTGTAGTATGTGAGTACATAAAGTACTCATAAGTCTTGGGAAAATGCAATAGATGCAGGGTTTAATCAAGGAGGGTTATAAGGTTCTTTTGCACAAAGCCACATTTTATTTCAAATACCATTAATTATTTTTAAAGGCATCAATTTAGCAAAGTGATTGTTTTAACAGAATTTATCAATAATTTTATAGTGAAGGTTACAACCACCAACACTTGAATACTGGCTCAACCCGCCAAAGCTCAAAACCACGGGTTAAACCACCCACACTAAAGAACTGGCTAACCGCCAAAGTTCAAGAAAACGGGTTACACCACCCACACTGGCTACACCTGCCAGGACAACCCCGGAAGTTCCAACCACTCCCGGTTCCCAAATCTTTTATTTTTAAAACCAAAAACAATGATCTACCATGTGAATGCATTCCTTGCCCGCCCTTGTCCGTGGGCACGGCTATTCGAATAGTTTTACACTCTGCAGAGGTTGTACACTTTACCCACAAGAGATAAGTCATCTTAATAGTCAACACGCTTCCTTTGGCATGAGACCCAGATAAAATATCACAAAGCTTTTACCTTACTCTAGTCTAGCCAGTTACCACCCGCTGAGGTTTCACCGCTGAAGGGTTAAACCACCCAGACAGAAGCCCTCTCTCGCGCCGTATGAGTACAGTAAACCCTGTCCCTCACTGTGAATAACCAGTACACCCTGGTATTCACTTTCCACTGGTGGTACCTAAACTAAACTATTGCAAGTTAGTTAGCTAGGTCGTACCCATATAGACATGTGGTTGTACGGTAGTGCTCAGTCTGGACAAACACAAGCGTCGGTCCTTAATTGACTAGGGCGGAACATACACATTACAAGTTCTCGTGCTAACCGCACCAAACCAATCTTACCATCCGCCCAGTCTAAACCAACACTCACAATTTATTTTATTTTAAAGATCAGTGGCAACATCATTCGCCACTAAATTTCTAAACAAAAGTCTAAATCAATGAATAAGCTTTCTACTACCGGTACAACATTTACCAAAGTGTTATATTAATCTCATTATTGAGACAAGGGAAAACCTAGGGTGTCAAAGGTACATGGCATTCAACGTCAAATGAGGGTATAACAATAGTTAGATTAACTAATATTTCTAAAACAAGAATTAGCATTTTATGTGACATAGCAATGCATTAATTTAAAATAATTAAAACCTTTCTCAAACATAGGTTCAAGATATTCAAAGGAGACTTGCCTTCGTGTGTGTTTTCTTGATTCTCTTGCTGCAGATCGGCAAAGTCTTCGGCGATGTCGGATTCTACGCGCGGAAAAGACAAAGCAACAAAGCAAATAAATACACAAAATTTAAATAAAATTCAAAAATTGAAAAAGAGTGTATATTTAGATAGATTATGATTTTAGAAAAATTTAGAAATTTGAACGAGTCAAATCGGAGTTAAAACGAGAAAGATATGGCCTCGGGAAGATTTAATTGAAAGAAAAGGAAAAAAAAACAATTTCCTGAATTATTTTTGTGCTGAAAATTCCTAATTATGATGTCAGCGAGAAATTAGTTTTCGGTTCAATTATTTTTCTAAAGAAAAATAAATTTTATGACGCAATGCTGACGTCAGCAAAAATTTAAAATTTGAATTTTCGGACACGTGGGCCCGGTCCACCGTGGACCGAGTCCACGGACCACGAGCCGTGCCGAGGTGGCACGCCTGGTGACACGGCGCCACGCAGCACACACGTGGCGCACATACGTGGCGGCCACGCAAGCACGGGCCGGCCGACGTGGCGGGCCGACGGGCGGCGAGCTCGCCGGCCCCCGGTGATTGCCGGCGGCAACCGAGGCGCGCAAGAGGAGGAGGGACGACGAGGAACTGGTCGGCACCTTCGGCGGCGGTCGGCGGTGACCGTAAGGCGGCGGACGGCAAGGCAAAGCGATGGCAAGACGGTGTGGTGGCGAAGGTCTTCCGATGGCCGGGGGCTTCGGCCGAGTTGCGCAAGAGGTTCGCCGGCGCACGGGGAGGGCGAAGGAGTCGGCGGCAAGGGGCAAGGCGGCCGAGGCGCCGGAGATTCCTCGCCGGAGTTGGACGCGGTGGTGGAGAGAGAGTGGAGGTGGCGGTGGAGTTTTCGGGACCTTGGGCGCTCGGTCGAAACGGAGGAAAGGGGCGGGGAGGTGTGAGGATGCCGAGATGCTCCTCGGGGGTCTTTATAGGGAGGGCGGCTCGGTCACGGAGTTATGGCACGGAGAAGGGCGGCCGGCGGGTTTAAAGGGAGTTAAAGGCGAGAAACGGCCGGCGAGAGTGGAGGCGTGATTGGGGCATTTGATTTCGCCCATAATCGGGAATTAAAGTGAAGGAAACGACCGAATTCATGAGCTCAATTTTCGGCATTAATGGTGGGAGGGAGAGAGAGAAGAGAGGAGGAAGAAAGGAAGGTTGAAGAAAGATATGACGGGTGGGACCCACCCGTCGGTGAGAGAAAGAGAGAGAGTGTGAGTGAAGGGGTACGGGCCGTTGGATTTGCGACACATGGCACCACTTCAACCGTTGGATTTTAATGAAAGTGTATGGCTTAGATTAAATCCAACGAAGGGGTACCGGTCGTCAGATTTGCGACACGTGGCGGCCTGAGATTTAATTGATTTTATTTTCGGATTAGATTTTCAGAAAATACTAGAAACAATATAATTGCTTAGAAAAATAATAAATAATATCTAAAAATTCCAGAAAAATTATAGAATATTCCTGGAAACATTTTAGACTTAATAAAAATATTTATATTTTCAGATTTACTTTTAATAATTTTGTAAAATTACTTTTATCTTTTAAAATTAATTTTTAATTCCAGAAAATTCTCAAAAATTATTTAAAAAATTCTGGGAAGGTTAGGAAAAATAAAATGAACACTTTTTGGATTTTATAAAATATTTAAAATACATTTTCTTGTTTTAAACTTTGAAATAAACTCCAGAAAAGCCCAGAAAAATCTAAATAAAATCCAAATACTTCAAAATAATTAATTTGAATTTAAATTTTTCAAAACTCAAAATTTTGGGATGTTACAAACTGAAAAACTGTTAAACGTGGACACCGATAGTCTGTTAGCATTTCGATCGCTAAGTTCCGCAGAATCTGCTCTCTCTTTGATTAACGCTGCTGTTGATGCTATACATCAAGCATCAGCACAGATAGCGTACGTAGATATTCCGCTTAACATTGCATTAACATGCATTAGTTTACTCGAATAGGGAGCTGGAAAAAAACATCATGTTCAACTCAAGATAAAGGCCGTTTCGATCGCTGGAATAGGAAAACCGCAATAATTGGAGTGTGGAATTAACAACATAGGAAAACTTCAAAAGTGTCGTTTGGTTGTCACGTAGGAATTCAAGGCACAACCAGAAGGAAACATGAGGTAAGACCTCGATTTTGTTTTCCTTCAAAATTTCTACGAAATAGCCCATTCCATACAAATTTCAAAAGAATTCTTAGGGCCATGCCTTTGTTCCAAACAGTCTCATAACAAATTTTCCTATAGGGTCCAAATCCTCTGTCGGGACCCCGGATTTCCGAATCCGGACCCTCTGTGTATTACAGCACTAGTCCCAGATCAAAGCTAGTGCACACAGTCAAACAGTGATGAATACATAACCAACAACGCTTTATTACAATAATAGAGAGTACAGACCAAAAAGGCCTCTTTATTACAACTGAGGTTTTAAGACCTCACACACACACAAAACACAGCGGAAGCAAAAAGATAAAACCAGCGGAAAACCCATCAATACGCCACAGGCAATTGACTGGGGAAGCGCAACCTAGTACTCCAGAAAGCCTTCATCGAATCCACACGCGAAGTAGTTGTAATCTCTTTCTTGAGCTTCATAATCCTCTGAGATTTTATTTTAAGTGTAGCATGTGAGTACATAAAGTACTCCGCAAGTCTTGGGAAAATGCAATAGATGCAAGGCTTAACAAAGGAAGGTTTTATGGTTCTTTTGCACAAAGCAATATTTTATTTCAAATACCATTAAATATTTTCGAAGGCATCAGTTTAATAAAGTAATTGCTTTAACAGAAACTATTGAAAACTTTATAGTGAAGGTTTCAACCACCAACACTAAACAACTGGCTAACCGCCAAAGTTCGAAACCACGGGTTAAACCACCCACACTAAACAACTGGCTAACCGCCAAAGTTCAAAACCACGGGTTAAACCACCCACACTAAACAACTGGCTAACCGCCAAAGTTAAAAACCACGGGTTAAACCACCCACACTAAACAACTGGCTAACCGCCAAAGTTCAAAACCACGGGTTAAACCACCCACACTAAACAACTGGCTAACCGCCAAAGTTAAAAACCACGGGTTAAACCACCCACACTGGCTACATCTGCTAGGACAACAACCCCGAGAGTTCCAACCACTCTCGGTTCCCAAAACTTTTATTTTAAAAACCAAAGATCTACCATGTGAAAGCATTCCTTGCCCGCCCTTGACCGTGGGCACGGCTATTCGAATAGTTTTACACTCTGCAGAGGTTGTACACTTTACCCACAAGAGATAAGTCATCTTAATAGCCAACATGCTTCCTTAGGCATGAGACCCAGATAACATATCACAAAGCTTTTACCTTACTCCAGTCTAGCTAGACACCACCCGCTGAGGTTTCACCGTGAAGGGTTAACCACCGCATGAAGCCCCTCTTGCGCCAGTATGAGTACAAGTAACCCTGTCCCTCACTGTGAATAACCAGTAACCCTGGTATCCACTTTCCACTGGTGGTACCTAAACTAGTCTATTATAAGTTAATCAGCTAGGTCGTACCCATATAGACATGTGGTTGTACGGTAGTGCTCAGACTGGACAAACACAAGAGTCGGTCCTTAATTGACTAGGGCGGAACATACACTTTTCAAGATCTCGTGCTAACCGCACCAATCCAAACCAACCATCCGCCCCAGTCTAAACAATTTTCACAATTCTGTTTTATTTCACAAGAACCGTGGCAACACCAATTGCCACTCACATCTGAACAAAAGAATAGATCACTGAAATGTAATTACCATTCCAAGGTTACTAAAGTTATAAAGCATGTCTAAGCATCTTACTACCGATACAACAATTATCAAAGAATTTGTAATAATCTCAATAATGAGACAAAGGAAATCCTAGGGTGTCAAAGGTACATGGTTGTCAATGTTAAATAAGGGCATAACAATCATCGGTTTAACTATTACTTCTACAACAAAAATTATCATTTTATGTAACATAACAATGCATTAACTTTTAAAATAATTTAAAAACATTTCTCAAACATAGGTTCAAGATGATCAAAGGAGACTTGCCTTTTTGCACGTCGCCCGAATCTTCTTGCTGCTGCTTAGAACATTCTTCGGCGACATCGGATTCTACGCGCGAAACGACGAATACAAAAGAATAAATAAATAAAAATAAAATCACAAAAATATAAAATATATACTGGAGGAAAGGTTAAGATTTTAGATGAATTTAGGAGAAAGAATCAACGGATTCGGAGTTCGAATGAGGGAGAACGAGTAATTGGAAGTTTTAAATATCACATGAAATGATAACAAAATCGAGAATTCCTTTTAAGCGAGCGGGTCGAATGGTTGCGAAGTGGTGGCGAACGGACAAAATGGAATAATGGAGACGAGGCAAAGGTAGTGACATGGTTACGCGTCGAGGCAGCGGCAATCATGGCGGTGAGGGAAAGCGGCGGTGATGGCGATATTGCGACAACGGCAGATTGGAGGGAGATAGTACCGGGTATGGAACGTGGAGATATAGGGTGAGCACGGGCTAAAACGCGGCTTGGCAAAGCTAGGAAAATTGTCGTCTCACCGAAACCCATCGGAGGCAGGCGCAATCGACGCTTGAACGATGTCGGGAAGGGAAAAGGAAAAACTTGATATCTTGATGCTCGGTGAGGCGAATCCAAAACCATTTGAAAGGTAGCTACCTGGGGTGGTTTGGCACGATGTGACGCGAACGGATTGGGGAAAACATCTCCGGATAGATGGGGACACGAGATGCCCTCGGCGGCCATGGCGAGGTGTCGGAGGCAAAAATTTGTGGAGGCTTTTTGGGGAAACGGAAGTGAGCACAGCGTAGAACGCGGCGAGGCAAGTCTAAAAAAAATTATGGCACAGGCTAAAACAGAACAGAGACGACGAATCGACCTCGGAAGTCAAAAACGGCTATTTTCGCGGAAAGTTCAATTTCTGACAATTGGCTCCACGAAAAATTAAATAAAATGGTAGATAAATTGCTTGGAGGTTAGGACACAATATGACGCGAACAAAAATCAAAGCGCTTACCAAAAAGTGGTGTACGCGAAGGTGCAGTTTCGTGTCTGCTCGACCAGTCGACAGAGACTCGGGAATCTTGAGTGAAGGCGATGGTAGCATGGCGTAGAAACGCCGAGGCGAACTCAGCAGTGATGACGGCAGCCAGCGGACATCGGATGGTGGCGAAACACGACGGAGAAGACATTCGGCGACCGGCGGGTTGGCATCGGCATTCCGGGCAAACGGAGAGGAGTTAGAGGGTGAGGTTTGCGGCGAAACGAAGAGGAGAACGTCGGGAACACAATGCTCACCTCGGTTTTGACGGAACACCCACGGTCGGCGCAGCGATGAGGGAGAGAAACGACGTAGCGGTTTGGCCACTGTGGTCCGGTGATGTTCCGGTGATGCTCCGTGGCGAGGGAGCACCGCGTGAGAACGCGAGGAGACGAAGCCAACGGTGTGGTCAAAAGTGACCGGGCTGCTTGAGGCGTCGCAAAGGCCGACGAACACCTTCGGTTCACAAAAGTAAAATGGAGATTGTGGAGAGAAGAAGGGTGGGGACTTGAAATTTTCGGGGTGGATGAGGATTAGAAGGGGCACACGGTGCTCCCTTTCATTGGGGCGGAGGTGGACCGGAGAGGGAGATCAACGAACGAATGTCTTTCGGTGGCGGTTCGTTTTCTCGTGAAAATGTACATAAAGGAGTGGGAAGCAGTTAGGAATGGAATGCTCTTGATGAGAGGAAGTTAACACACTTGATTTCGCGAAAACGGTTGAGAAAATCAAAAGATATGGAAGTTTGAAGAAAGCAGGCGGCCATGGCGACGGTTCGTGCCGCTCGGGCGTGGTGGAAGATGAACAGTGCCGTGGGCACTGCTCACTCTCTCCTTTTTTTTTTTTGTTTTTTGGGATTTTGGAATTGAGCTCAAACAATTTCGAAAAATCTAAAAAATTCGAAACTTCCTTGAGACTCAAAGAACTCAAAATAAAATATTTTTAGCAAATATTAATTTTTAATTTTATTTTATTAAATAAAATTCTAATTAAGATTTAGTTTAAACCAAATAAATTCAAAAATTTCAAAATTTGAAAATAGGGTATAAATGGATAGATTAGAATTTTAGAAGAATTTAGAAATTTTAATGGGCTCAATCGGAGTTAAAACGAAAAGAACGGGCTCTCGAAAGTTTGAAAAGGAGAAAAGAATAAACCAATTTTCGGAATTATTTTGAACCGAAAAATCAAATTATGACGTCATCAAGGAAATGATTTTGAAATGAATTATTTTTCTGTGGAAAAGAAATTTATGACATCAGCAAGGATTTGATTTTTCGGCGAATTATTTTGTAAAGAAAAATAATTTTATTCAGCGACAAGTGGGACCGGTTTATCAACGAGAGAAGAGAGTGGGAGGAAAGAGCGGACGGTTGGATAAGCGATACGACGCAAGGAAGAAATCAAGACCGTCGGATGGAGAGCGAAGGAGTTAGGTGAAGATGGACGACGAGATTAGATCGGTCACAGAGAATTAAATTTGATTTAGATTTTCGAAAATACCGAAAATTCAATAAAGCTCGAGAAAATATAAAATTAATTCCAAAAGTTCCGAAACATTCAAAGAACTTCCGGAGACATTTTGGACTTAATAAAATATTTTCAACTACTATTGGTATTTTAATTTTCATACTTAAAATACTTTTATTTTCAAAATAGATTTTAAAACTCGAAAAACTCGAAAACCAAATATAAGCGAATAATTCCAAATAATTAATTTGACATAGTATTTTACAGAAAATCAAAATATCATTTTATTCAATAATATTTTAAGTTTTACTATGAATTACTTTTCAATTCCAGCTTTTTAAAAGCAGAAAATCAACGCAAACAAAATTCAAATTTCACACAACCAAAACTCTAATTTTTATTTTAAACCAAATTAATTTAATTTTAATATTTTAAAAAAAATTATCGAAAATTTTGAAATAAACAGCTGGGCTGTTACAAACTACCCCCCTTAGAAAGAATCTCGTCCCCGAGATTCGGACGGACTAGGAAAAAGAAAGAAGAGAGAAGCTCGGCTCTTAGGTCTTCTTCTCGCTCCCAAGTTGCTTCTGATTCAGAATGATTACTCCACTGCACTTTGTGGAACTTTATGGTCTTGCTTCTTGTGTCTTGTTCAGCTTCCTTCATGGTTCTATCTTGTTCTTCAGTACTATGAAGTATTCCTTTAACTGAGAAATACGGAAGACAACAACAAATTGGAATGGTACATCTTTAGTCGGCTGCAAGCTCTGAGTTAACCTCAATTGCCCTTATCCTATCGATTAATACAGAATTCCACCAAAAAGGGCTTAACTTCCGCAAGGGCTCATCCGAGAAAGACATAATTATCTCAACTTTTCAAAAATGCTTGATTCCAATATCATATACCACAAATGCACCTTATTGATTTCCCAAATAATCCCACAAACTTTTATTCTTTGCTCTAATTTGAATCGACGACATACCATAGAATTTTTCTAACAAGAATCCAACAACATTGTAATTTATGATATCCACCAATTACTTTATGATCATTATCCAATCCATTAGATCCATAACTCTGATCAAATAATCCAACCTTCTAGTAATCATCAATAAATTTCAAGATCATCTAAGCAATAATTTAATTTTCATTAATCCACCAACATCAATCTCTTGAAAATCCTCATTTTGGTTCCACCAAATTTGAATGAATCCAAATACCTCAATTAATTCTTACCAGACAATCTCTCAATCTATCTGCCACAATTTAAATCCTCCAGATTATCCATTTGAACATCCTTAAATAATCTAGTTAATCCCATTAGCTCAAATCCAACTATCTAGCAATGATCTATTAAATCCACCAAATTCAAATTGACAAATCAAGGTCCACTTTGCAATGATAAAATTAATCCACCAAGATATCTAAGTGTATTATCTTCTATAATTCCACTAGTATCCACTCATCATCAATTGGTCCACCAAACTCTGATAATCAATTAACTCCACAAAATTCATCCACTCTTCATGATTCAACCAAATCACCTAAAATTGATATCACAAATTGTTTATGATAATTCAACTTCTTAATCTTTTAATCTCTCCCTTTGCTGGATCATTCTCTTAATACTAATTCTCCAACGATCACAAATAATCCCTTCAACAAAAATCTTGTTTTACATCCAATTGCTCCTTTCAATACTAGATAATAAATCCAAGGCAAAGTTTAGACTTTTCTCATGATCTAAATAGCTCCTCCAAGTTCAACTTTGTACTTATTCTCTAGTCAATCCACAAAGATGACACTCTTTAGATTTATCATCAATTGGTATCCACAAATATAACTTTTCATCCCAATCCTCTCGAATATTATCCAATCTTGCCAATTCTACAACCAAATATATCACACTAGCAATAATTCTCCAAATTACCTAACTTGACATCCACTGATTATGACAACTTTCCCGACAAGAGTACTTTCCATAAATTTGTTGTCTTTCATATACTCTGGGTCTCCAAAAATTCTCCAAACTTGGATTGCAGTGAAGGAATTGGAACTTGCACTGTTGCGGTAACTGGGGTTAGCAAAAGGTAAGAGGGAAGTAGCATAGATAAGAAATAAGGGGAAACTAACAACCACTAGGAAAAGCTTAGTTTGAAATTAAAATAGTTTTTAAGGATGACTGTACTACAAGTATACAAAGACTTGGTACAATGCATCTAGCACACAAACAAGTAGTATATAAGCGTTCTAAAATCGTAGGACTTTACTTGGTACTACAACTAAAGAACTATTCATCGCCCCTTCATGATGACGCGCTTCTCCAAGTGCAACCCTATTGAGCCATCTATAGAAAACACAGAGGGAAGGAGATACAATTACCAATCAAAAAGGAGATAAGCAGATAGAGAAGGAAGAATACCATGACAAAGGTAAGGATAGAAAGAAGAGAAAAGATGAGGATAGCACATTATTAAATTTTTATTTTATAAAATAAAATTTGAAATTCTTCTACTAACGACCATTCTAACTAGGTTACGTCCTACAGTCAAATTGGCTCTGATACCATCTCTGTCGGGACCCGGTTTCGAATCCGGACCCTCGTATTACAAAGACTAGTCCCGGATCAAAGCTAGTGCACACAGTCAACAAATGATGAATACATAACCAACAACGCTTTATTACAATAATAGAGTACATGCACCAAAAGGCCTCTTTATTACAACCGAGGTTTTAAGACCTCACACACACACAAAACACAATGAAGCAAAAGATAAAACCAATGGAAAACCCATCAATACGCCACGGGCAATTGGTGGGAAGCGCAACCTAGTACTCCAGAAAGCCTTCATCGAATCCACACGCGAAGTAGTTGTAATCTCTTTCTTGAGCTTCATAATCCTCTGAGATTTTATTTTAAGTGTAGCATGTGAGTACATAAAGTACTCCGCAAGTCTTGGGAAAATGCAATAGATGCAAGGCTTAACAAAGGAAGGTTTTATGGTTCTTTTGCACAAAGCAATATTTTATTTCAAATACCATTAAATATTTTCGAAGGCATCAGTTTAATAAAGTAATTGCTTTAACAGAAACTATTAAAAACTTTATAGTGAAGGTTTCAACCACCAACACTAAACAACTGGCTAACCGCCAAAGTTCGAAACCACGGGTTAAACCACCCACACTAAACAATCGGCTAACCGCCAAAGTTCAAAACCACGGTTAAACCACCCACACTAAACAACGGCTAACCGCCAAAGTTAAAAACCACGGTTAAACCACCCACACTAAACAACTGGCTAACCGCCAAAGTTCAAAACCACGGGTTAAACCACCCACACTAAACAACTGGCTAACCGCCAAAGTTAAAAACCACGGGTTAAACCACCCACACTGGCTACATCTGCTAGGACAACAACCCCGAGAGTTCCAACCACTCTCGGTTCCCAAAACTTTTATTTTAAAAACCAAAGATCTACCATGTGAAAGCATTCCTTGCCCGCCCTTGACCGTGGGCACGGCTATTCGAATAGTTTTACACTCTGCAGAGGTTGTACACTTTACCCACAAGAGATAAGTCATCTTAATAGCCAACATGCTTCCTTAGGCATGAGACCCAGATAACATATCACAAAGCTTTTACCTTACTCCAGTCTAGCTAGACACCACCGCTGAGGTTTCACCGCTGAAGGGTTAACCACCCGCATGAAGCCCCTCTTGCGCCAGTATGAGTACAAGAACCTGTCCCTCATCGTGAATAACCAAGAACCACGGTATCCACTTTCCATCGGTGGTACCTAAACTAGTCTATTATAAGTTAATCGCCTAGGTCGCACCCATATAGACATGTGGTTGTACGGTAGTGCTCGGATCGACAAACACAAGAGTCGGTCCTTAATTGACTAGGCGGAACATACACTTTTCAAGATCTCGTGCTAACCGCACCAATCCAAACCAACCATCCGCCCCGCCTAAACAATTTTCACAATTGCTTTTTATTTCACAAGAACCGTGGCAACACCAATTGCCACTCACATCGAACAAAAGAATAGATCAACGAAATGTAATTACCATTCCAAGGTTACTAAAGTTATAAAGCATGTCTAAGCATCTTACTACCGATACAACAATTATCAAAGAATTTGTAATAATCTCAATAATGAGACAAAGGAAATCCTAGGGTGTCAAAGGTACATGGTTGTCAATGTTAAATAAGGGCATAACAATCATCGGTTTAACTATTACTTCTACAACAAAAATTATCATTTTATGTAACATAACAATGCATTAACTTTTAAAATAATTTAAAAACATTTCTCAAACATAGGTTCAAGATGATCAAAGGAGACTTGCCTTTTTGCACGTCGCCCGAATCTTCTTGCTGCTGCTTAGAACATTCTTCGGCGACATCGGATTCTACGCTAAAGCAGCGAATACAAAAGAATAAATAAATAAAATAAAATCACAAAATATAAAATATATACTGGAGGAAAGGTTAAGATTTTAGATGAATTTAGGAGAAAGAATCAACGGATTCGGAGTTCGAATGAGGGAGAACGAGTAATTGGAAGTTTTAAATATCACATGAAATGATAACAAAATCCGAGAATTCCTTTTTAAACAGAACGGGGTTGAATGGTTGCGAAGTGGTGGCGAACGGACAAAATGGAATAATGGAGACGAGGCAAAGGTAGTGACATGGTTACAGCGTCGAGGAACGACGGCAATCACTGGCGGTGAGGGGAAACGGCAGTGATGGCGATATTGCGACAACGGCAGATTGGAGGGAGATAGTACCGGGTATGGAACGTGGAGATATAGGGTGAGCACGGGCTAAAACGCGGCTTGGCAAAGCTAGGAAAATTGTCGTCTCAGCCGGAAACCCATCGGAGACGGCGCAATCGACGTTTGAACGATGTCGGGAAGGGAAAAGGAAAAACTTGATATCTTGATGCTCGGTGAGGCGAATCCAAAACCATTTGAAAGGTAGCTACCTGGGGTGGTTTGGCACGATGTGACGCGAACGGATTGGGGAAAACATCTCCGGATAGATGGGGACACGAGATGCCCTCGGCGGCCATGGCGAGGTGTCGGAGGCAAAAATTTGTGGAGGCTTTTGGGGAAACGAAGTGAGCACAGCGAGAACGCGGCGAGGCAAGTCTAAAAAATTATGGCACAGGCTAAAAGCAGAGCAGAGACGATTTAATCGACCTCGGAAGTCAAAACGGCTATTTTCATGAAAGTTCAATTTCTGACAATTGGCTCCACGAAAAATTAAATAAAATGGTAGATAAATTGCTTGGAGGTTAGGACACAATATGACGCGAACAAAAATCAAAGCGCTTACCAAAAAGTGGTGTACGCGCGAAGGTACAGTTTCAGCGTCTGGCTCGACCAGGTCGACAGAGACTCGGGGAATCTTCGAGTGAAGGCGATGGTAGCATGGCGTAGAACGCGTCGAGGCGAACTCAACGGTACAGACGGCTCGGCCAACGGACATCGGATGGTGGCGAAACACGACGGAGAAGACATTCGGCGACCGGCGGGTTGGCATCGGCATTCCGGGCAAACGGAGAGGAGTTAGAGGGTGAGGTTTGCGGCGAAACGAAGAGGAGAACGTCGGGAACACAATGCTCACCTCGGTTTTGACGGAACACCCACGGTCGGCGCGCAGCGAGGAGAGAAACGACGGCGCGGTTTGGCCACGGTGGTCCGGTGATGTTCCGGTGATGCTCCGGCGAAGGCGAGGGGAGCACCGCGTAGAACGCGAGGAGACGAAGCCAACGGTGTGGTCAAAAGTGACCGGGCTGCACTGTAGGCGTCGCAAAAGGCCGACGAACACCTTTCGGTTCACAAAAGTAAAATGGAGATTGTGGAGAGAAGAAAGGGAGTGGGGACTTGAAATTTTCGGGGGTGGATGAGGATTAGAAGGGGCACACGGTGCTCCCTTTCATTGGGGCGGAGGTGGACCGGAGAGGGAGATCAACGAACGAATGTCTTTCGGTGGCGGTTCGTTTTCTCGTGAAAATGTACATAAAGGAGTGGGGAAACGGTTAGGAATGGAATGCTCTTGATGAGAGGAAGTTAACACACTTGATTTCGCGAAAAACGGTTGAGAAAATCAAAAGATATGGAAGTTTGAAGAAAACGGGCGGCCATGGCGACGGTTCGTGCCGCTCGGGCGTGGCTGGAAGATGAACAGTGCCCGTGGGCACTGTTCACTCTCTCTCCTCTTTTTTTTTTTTTTTTTTTTTGGGATTTTGGAATTGAGCTCAAACAATTTCCGAAAAATCTAAAAAAAAATTCGAAACTTCCTTGAGACTCAAAGAACTCAAAATAAAATATTTTTAGCAAATATTAATTTTTAATTTTATTTTATTAAATAAAAATTCTAATTAAGATTTAGTTTAAACCAAATAAATTCAAAAATTTCAAAAATTTGAAAATAGGGTATAAATGGATAGATTAGAATTTTAGAAGAATTTAGAAATTTTAATGGGCTCAATCGGAGTTAAAACGAAAAAGAACGGGCTCTCGAAAGTTTGAAAAGGGAGAAAAGAATAAACCAATTTTCTGGAATTATTTTTGAACTGAAAAATCAAATTATGACGTCATCAAGGGAAATGATTTTGAAATGAATTATTTTTCTGTGGAAAAGAAATTTATGACATCAGCAAGGATTTGATTTTCTGGCCGAATTATTTTTGTAAAGAAAAATAATTTTATTCACTGACAGGTGGGACCGGTTTATCAACGAGAGAGAAGAGAGTGGGAGGAAAGAGCGGACGGTTGGATAAGCGATACGACGCAAGGAAGAAATCAAGACCGTCGGATGGAGAGCGAAGGAGTTAGGTGAAGATGGACGCACGAGATTAGATCGGGCCGCAGAGAATTAAATTTGATTTAGATTTTCGAAAATACCGTAAAATTCAATAAAGCTCGAGAAAATATAAAATTAATTCCAAAAGTTCCAGAAACATTCAAAGAACTTCCTGGAGACATTTTGGACTTAATAAAAATATTTTCAACTACTATTGGTATTTTAATTTTCATACTTAAAATACTTTTTATTTTCAAAATAGATTTTAAAACTCCAGAAAAACTCAGAAAACCAAATATAAGCCGAATAATTCCAAATAATTAATTTGACATAGTATTTTTACAGAAAATCAAAATATCATTTTATTCAATAATATTTTTAAGTTTTTACTATGAATTACTTTTCAATTCCAGCTTTTTAAAAGCAGAAAATCAACGCAAACAAAATTCAAATTTCACACAACCAAAACTCTAATTTTTATTTTAAACCAAATTAATTTAATTTTAATATTTTAAAAAAAATTATCGAAAATTTTGAAATAAACAGCTGGGCTGTTACAAATCTAATTCCTGCGTTCCAAATGGGGCCTAAACACACTACTATAGGGAAAATTGAATTGTGCAGTCCATATCTTATCAAGGGCAAAAGAACATAATATTCATACATGATATTCCCTTCCTTACATATTCGAGCTACATCCAAGTACTTATCAGAAATAAGTGTCAAGAAATAATGATTTCCAATGCAATCAATCAACCAATGAACTCTTCAAAAAACGAAGTCTTTATTATCACCAGATTGATTTTTCCTTGTACATGGGATCGTCTATTTATAGTAAAAAAAACTCATGGATAGTTTCGATGTTTGCCCACCAATGCAACCTCCTAGGTTTTGTAACACTCATCTTGGGCGAATACCACGACATGCATATGTCTCATTAAAAACTTATCCTAAAAACCTAGTGGGATAAAAGGATAGAGAAAAGAGTACATCCCATCCGTTTCTCATGTTGTACTTGTTGCCACATTAAAAACCTTCACGTGAGAAAACTTCAGGAGAACTCGTAAAGGGAAAAGAGTACAACATCAGATCTTCAAGATCATATAAGTCTTCCGGTCTTAAATAAAGGCTATGGTTCGGAGCATTACTCCTCTGAACCTTGCAATTCTCTTAAGTCGCATCATCCCTATGTCTCACGCGCACTTATGGAAGATAGAGGCTAGGAGAGATTTTGTAAATATATCTGCCAGATTATCATAAGACCTAACTTTCAATATCATCACCTCTCCGTTCTTTCGGAGCTCGTGAGGATAAAATAATTTATGAGCAATATACATCGTAATATTACTTTTAACATAGTCCATTTGCATCTATATCACATAAGCTACATTATCTTTATAGATAATAGTGGGGTTATCAACGGTGTTTATACCACATAACTTCTTGTTGTGGCTAATCATTCGCCTGAGCCAAGCATATTCTTTTGAGGTTTTACACCATGATATGCATATGGCTCATTAAAAACTCATTCCAAAAACCAATGGGAAAAAAGGAATGAAGAAAAGAGTACACAACACATGTCAAATTATATTGCAGTTATTGCCTCATTAGAAACCTTCAAGTAAGAAATCCAACTAGAAAAACTCACTAAGGGAAAGAGAGTACAATGCTTATCTCCAGGATTTATAAACTATCTTCAGGATTTATTATGATCTTCAAGACCTTTATCATGTCTATCGATTGGACATATACTGTTGTAGGGGTGACCCCAACTAAGCCCAGTTGGTCTATTAGAAGGTTGTAAGGCCCAAAATAGGACATGTACAATGACATAAATACCCCTAAGGGGGGTACATGAGTGCAAGGGTATAGCTGTAAAACACTCCCCATGTAACTATATATATATATATGTCGTCCAGGCCATGGGGAAACCCTAAGGGTATTGCTCACCTAACTCTCCACTACCATACTCTCTCTGTTTGGTCTGTAACCACAACAGTTGGTGCCGTCCGTGGGGAGACAAGAGCAAGCCTCGAGATCTAAAGAAGGATGGCACCGAAGAAAACTACATCATCGGCTGCGGAGAAGAAGAAGAGGGACACAACGGAGACGTGTGTCAACACCAGGGCTTCAGCGTCGGTGATCGCGAGCGCAGGCACCGACACCAGCGTTGCAGCTACGAACGACGACGCTCATGGCACGGCGATCGACCCCACCGCTAGCGCGATAATCGGCGGCGGCGGCACCGACCGGTTGTCAGGAGCGGTAACGCCGATGCCCATGTTGGCATGGCCACCGTCCCTACGTCCAGTGCGGGAGCAGCGAGCGGCTCTGGCGGCAACGTCGGCCTCGTCACCGACTCCGAAGTCCACCACGAGGGTGCGCCGGGTAGCTCAGGAGTGTAGGTCGTGGTTGCTGCGGCCTCGACGGTGCAACCGGGCGCGCCGATGGCCCCAGCCGTCGTGACAGTGGAGAGCGCTCTACTGACGGTCGTTGGCACACTCCAACGGGAGCGAGCGGACCTCCGCGGAGCCGTGCAGGATATGCAAGAGGGTCGGAGCCAGCAGATCCCGCGATGGCCATGTCGGAGCCCACACCGGAGCGGATGGACAGCCGCGAGGCCCCTACGTCCAGTCGCGTCCCGCTGCGACATATGGATCCAGAGTCCCCCCTCTCCGCGGGCCTGCAGCAATCGGCATGGCTGGAGGACTTCAAGTTCCCCAGCGCCATCGAAGCATACAAAGACGACTCGGACCCTCGGGAGTTCGTGCGCATTATGAGACCGCCATCAAAGCTGCAGGCGGATACGACTCCACCAAAGCGAAGGGGCTCCCCCTCGTGCTGCAGGGGGTGGAACTCTCTTGGTTCTTTACCATAGAGCCGAACTCCATCTACGCATGGGAGCAGATACGTGACCGCCTTTACAACAATTTCTATGGGAACTAAATCGAGCGCGTCAATGCGGATCAGCTCTTCGCTGTCAAGCAAAAACCCTCGGAGAAGCTCCGGGAGTACTTCAAGCGCTTCGCGAAGGTTCGCTGCCAGGTCAAGGATGTCAACGAGACAACCATCATCAACGCAGCGATACAGGGCCTCCGCCCAGGGCCGCTGGCCGAGTACAATGCTCGAAAGCCAATCAAGATAGTGGCGAAGCTCTTTGACAAAATGGAAGAGTATGCCAGGGCAGAGGAAGATGCGCGACGACGCCAAGGCGATGACCCCAACACCAATCAGGCGGAGGACTTGATGAAGAACGGAGACTCGCCGAAGGAAGGCTCCTCGAAGGGCAAGCGCCAGCAAGAGTCATCGAAGGACGCTCCCGAGCACAAGCATGCCCAGCACAAGGACACCCAGCACCAGGAGGGACCCTTGCAGATTCAAGCCCACGTGCAGCAACCCGAGGAAGGCCCCCGCGGATCCAAGCCCTGGAGGGAGCCCAGCATTGGGTTATAAACGTCATCTCCGGGGCTCCTCACTGGAGTTCGCCTCGGCGCGGCAGCAGAAGGCCTACGCGCGGAGGCTACACCACCTGGCGGCATACCCGGCGCAGGTGCCACCGGACTGGGCACACCACGAAATTACCTTCACACGCCGAAGGCGTGGAGTACACTCACCAAGATCCCCTGGTCATCCAGATCACCATCGCAGGATGCGACGTTAAATGCATCCTAGTTGATGGAGGAAGCTCCGCGAACATCCTGTTCGCAGCGGCCTTTGACCAGATGGGGATCCCTCGAAGTCGCCTAGGTCTCTCGGGAATCCCATTACAGGGCTTCGGAGGTCAACCGTGAGGGCTTTGGGCCAGATATGCCTGTAGGTCTCCTTTGGCCGAGGCGACAAGACGAGGGCCGAAGACGTCACCTTCGACGTTGTCGACATCTCGTATCCGTACAACGCCCTATTGGGGCGTCCAACCCTTAATACCTTCGGGGCAGTCCCACACCAGGGCTTTCTATGCATGAAGCTCCCGGGCCCGCGAGGTATCATCACTATCCACGATGACCAGGACACCGCCCGATGTTTAGAGCTTGGTACCCGAGGCCCACACCGCGAGGTCCACCGGGATTCCTAAGGCGGACACGACAGCGCAAAGGCCCTCGACGGCTTCCAGTGGCATTACAACTGCAGACTGCATTTGCCAATGTGCATGTGTAATATCAAATGGGTATGGTATACTTCAATGTGTACCAATCTGGCCTATGTGCGGCAATGTCATGGTACCATGTAATTCACATGTATGTGGTCGCATGCCGGCGACTAACAAATTACTGGGGACAAATCAATTACCCTTCGAATGTTGCAATGATTTTTGTTTGCCGACAGTGTGGATAGCAGTTTTAATTATCTCTTAAATAAACTAGATTATTTATAGCTACAAGTTTATTTGCTTTTGGATTTAACCTAGGATATACCACTATGCTTGTCATCACTCTTATTTTCAATATTTTTCTATGCCTCGAAGGTTTCAATATTCCTCATATGCCCAAATTCCTCTCCCTTTTCATGCCAACCATAAAATTCCGAGTGAGAGCTCCTGGTTCTAGCATTTGCTTTGAATTAACCCAGAGTTTTAGCAATAAATTACTATTATACTACTTCCAAAGTAAAATTTTATTGGCGTAAAACCGACATATACTTTGTAATTTTTTATATATGCAAGTTTTACAATGATAAAATTAATATGGAAGATGGGGTTATATATAGATTGCAAGTCTTTGGTGTAAGTTGTTCTGTACTTTCAGCTACAGTGTAGTTTCAGCTAGCTACAGTGAAAATTCAGTCATAAGCCATCAAAATTCAGCCCAACCAAGCACTACCTTTGGACTCTGACGAGTCCTCACAGTAAACGTACATGTGTCTTCTACAATCAAATCAAATTTACTGTTCCGGAATGGTTAAAAGGGACTCAGAAGTCGGGCTTCAATTAATTATTGCTAAGTCCTGACTCGAGCTGAACTATTCATCTCGATCAACCATGTCAGAATTAACCGTAACAAAGGCAAAGCAACACAGTTGTCCAGTTATATCAGAAAAAAGAGAGGAAAACTCAAAGGACAAATTTTGTGTGTTAAGACATGATTAATTGCACGGCACCTTGAAGGACACTACAGATAAAAGCTCCAAGTTACTCAGAGTCCTTGACGCTGGTGTCCATAAAAATCTTTACCGCGAAGAACCCAATTTGCTCGGAATGACGTAGTAAGATCGATGGAGTTAATCCACGAGAAAAACGAAGAGTCCCGTCCTATCACAACCAGTGTTTAAATATTCTCTACCTGCACACACCGAAGGGCACTATATAAACCGATCACCAGCACGCATGTCCTCCACAACGCAAAAGCAAAAGAAAGCCTCCACATGCGGAAGATGGCGCTATCCAAGTGCAGCCTCGCCTTGTTCCTCGCCTTCGCCCTCGCCGCCGCCGCCACGCTGCAGCCATTGGAAGCCATCAGGGTGGTCAAGCCCGCGGCGACCGCAGATCAAGAAGCATGGGAGAAGACGGCCTCTACTGCCTCCGCCGACGGCGATGGAGCACAGCCATCAACGTGGCCCGGCTTCCCGGGTATCCCGGGCTTGCCGCAATTCCCTCCATTGCCTGGTTTCCCACCTCTACTGCCATTGCCCACCTTCCCACCGCTACGACCGTTGCCTGGCTGGCCACCGCTACCACAATTCCCACCGCTGCCGCCAGTTCACACCTTTCCGGGCTTTCCGCACCTTCCACCAATGCCGGATTTCCACCGCTTCCGCCGCCTCATGGCATCCCTGGCTTTCCGCAATTCCCCCACTGCCTGGCTTCCCAGGAACACCAGGCGCTACATGTCCCTAGTTCCCGGGTGCACAAGCAGGTACTCCATCGCCGCCGCAACCAACGGAGTGCCTATCATCGTTGATGGGGTTGATGCCATGCATGGACTACCTCACCAACACCAGCGCACGGGCGCCTCAAGCACATGCTGCGACGGCTTCAATTCGCTCGTCGACAAGGCGCCCATCTGCCTCTGCCACGGCATGAACGGCGACATCAACAAGCTCATGCCAGCGCCCATTGATTTCATGCGCATGATGTCCCTTCCGGTCACATGTGGCGTCACGCTTCCTCTGCAGACGCTTGCCAAGTGCTCCAGTAAGTGATGACTGCAGCTTGTGCTGTATGTGTCTTACGAGTTACGATCTGATGTGTTTTGCACAAATTTTGTGGATGTTGTATCATGTTTGCAAGGAGATTAATGTGTTTATGGATTTGCCAGCGCAACCAGTGCCACCGCTGATGCCTGCTCCTGCTCCTGCTGCTGCTCCATCTCCGGGTAACTATTCTATCTGGAAAATTATGCCTTATTTACTTGATCAAGCTTGTGTTAATTTGTGATATGTTTTGTATTCTGATTTCGTCCTTGATTTTCTTCTGCAGAGCCATCACCGTAATATATAGCAACAGGATGGAATAGCTAAGGTGCCGTCGAGATCAATCGGATCGATGTTTCACCACATATACTCCAATAGTAGTTACAGTACATGTGGCTGACTAGTTTTTCTAGAATATATAGGCCTAGTTTTATTATGATAGCTTAATTTGGGATTAAGCGATATACAACTTAGATTCTCATCTGTATACTGGTCCAGATTACAAAAGTTGGTTAATGTTTTCCTTTGCGCCATACATGCGGTCAGCAATTTGTACTACTTGAAAGAGAAAATAGATAGTGGTACTTCATCTATCCCTCTCAACTCTCTCTTCTATCTCCCTTAAAATTCTCTACCAAAACAAAAAAAGCAAGCTACAAAAAACGCCACCATCATATAAATTCTCTAACAAAAATAGAACTCTAACCTCCTAAGAAATCTTAAAAACAATCTATCCAAAATAACAAATTCCACCACCATACAAAATCTCTAACAAAAAACAAATCTCTAACCTTCCTAAAAAATCTCTAACAAAAATAGAAAAAGCAATCTACAAAAGAAAAACAAAATGCCACCACCATATAAATTCTCTAACAAACTATCCATGCGCGGAGACATAACTCGGCCGAGTGTGGAGGCAGAGCCGACAGCATGTGCCAGACAGAATAATCACGACAATGTTCGGTGCTTCATGAATATACACGTTAATGCATGTCATGTTCCTTTCTGTACTGTATTTGATGCTGATATAGTGCGATGAATGCTACCATGCATCGTCAACAAAGTACTTTGAATGCTCTCGCGCTGATGGCAAATGTTCGAAACCTATCCGTCGTAAATTAAGATTGTGTAATTTGGGCTGAAGAACTGGAACTCCTTTTTTGTAGATTATTAACAGCTGGAACTCAAGCTGTGCTCTGTCGTAAGCATGCACTACTCTCTTCAGCTTTGGCCTCTCGATCGGCGAGGCAGCTGTGCCGCGAGGCCATGCGCGGCACGGACTGAAGATCAGGATGTTGTAAATAATTTTGCGTAGAAGTCGTATGTAAGTTTTGGTTGTAATCAAAGTTGAGTTGAAGTCGAAATTAGAAGTCGGAGTCGGAATTGGTTTTGTATTCCTAATCGAAATCCGAGTAGGAGTCATAGGTTTGGGTATAAAAAAAGGGGACTCATGTAATCAGAAGTACGCTAAGAAAGAGAAAAATGCAAAGCAATTGCGAGAAATAAAGTAGAGAAAAGAGTAATACCTGAGCATTGAGAAAAAGTCGAAGGCGTGGTCGAAGTCGTCCTACGACCACGGCACAGTTTCGGCAAGCGTGGTCGAAAGGCGTTCGACCACGGCAACGCTGAAGAAGACGTCATCGGAGGAGCGTACGACCACGGCAAGGTTTCAGCAAAACCGGTCGTAGGGCTTCAGAACTGGTCGCAAACGACTCCAACCGGTTGTAAGATCTTGGGGAGGTCGTAAGATTTTCCAATATTTTGTATCAGAGCGAGGAGGCAATGGAGGTCAAGGCTGCAGAGAAGAAAGGTGCGGTTGGCGAAGGCTCTGACGAAAAGAAACCGCCACCTGCACCACGAGCACCATCGAGAGGGGGATTGGTACCGATCCAATTCCCTATGCTAACCGACATGAATTACAGCCTATGGGCTACAAAGATGAAGATCACCATGCGAGTTCTGGGGGTATGGACCGCAATCGAAGGAGATGCACTGGTCGAAGAGACACAGGACCAGGGCGCTCTGGCCGCCATATCTCAGGCTATCCCCGACAAGGTCTTGATGACCATTGCAGAAAAAGAAACTGCAAAGGAAGCGTGGGAAGCAATCAAAGAGATGTGCATTGGAGAGGATCGTGTCAAGAAGGCAAGAGCACAAGTGCTGAAGAGGTAATTCGATCGAATGATCATGGGAGAGACCGAAGGCGTTGGTGAGTTTTCTAAGAAGCTCACAAGCCTGGCTGGCGAAATTCAGATTCTAGGTGTTGAGTTGCTGGATTCAACAGTCATCGAGAGGCTGTTCCGTGCTGTCCCCGACAAGTTCCTCCAGATCATAAGCACGATCGAGCAGTTCAGAGACATGACAAAGATGACGCTGACCGAGGTAGTTGGCCGTCTACGAGTCTTCGAAGAAAGTCAGAAGGGGCGACGCCAAGACAAGGAAGGGGGGAGCAGCTGTTGCTATCCCAAGCTCAATGGGATGCATTGGCGACGAAGGAGAAGAAAAGAGAACGCAGTGGCGACCGAGGTCGCGACCGTGGACAAGAAAGATGGCGCGACTCTGAAACTGACAAATCAAATATTCAATGCTACGAATGCAAGAAATTCGGCCACTATGCTGCCGAATGTCGAAGCCACATTCAGTGCCATAATTGCAAGAAGTATGGCCAATATGCAGAAAAATGTAGGAGCAAGAAGAAAGTCGAAGAAGCGAATCTTGCTCAAATCCATACAGAACCGGCTTTGCTACTATCTCATTGTACAGAAGACCTGTCAACAATAGTGATGCTAAATGAAGGGAGAGTGTTCCCAAGTTTAATGGAGAAGGGAGAGGAGACACAAGACCAGACAACAGAATGGTACCTCGACAATGGAGCTACCAATCATATGACAGGAACATACTCAATGTTTCATGAGCTAGATGAGAAAGTACAACAAAGTAAAATCTGGAGACGGCTCAACCCTCCAGATCAAAGGAAAGAGCATAATTTTGTTGAAGTGCAAGGATGGAAGTCGAAGACCGCTGCCAGATGTATATTACATACCAAGCCTTCGCAGCAATGTTATAAGCTTGGGAAAATTAACTAAAGAAGGGTGCCGAGTTGAATTGGAAAGCAATTTTCTAAGAGTATTTGACAGCAGTAAGTGGCTGCTAATGAGGGTTCAAAAATTAGCAAATAGGCTATACAAAATACCGTTGAAAATCTAGAAGCCAATCTATGCGGAGAGTAGTCTGGAAGAACCAAAGGAAGAACGACTTCATCTACTGACAGTCAAAGGCAAGCCAGAAGTTGTAACCAACAAATCGGATGAAGAGCAAGTCGTAGCAGACGACAAGGAAAAGTCTAAAGTCGTAACAAGCCAATCGGCAATAGTTATCGGACGTGGCCGAGAAATCGATCGACCATGGCAAAAGAAGTTCGGACATGGTTGGAAAGGTGTACAACCATGCCAAAAAAATACTAAACGTGGTTGGGAAGTGTCACAACAATGGCAAAAGGAGTTTGGACGTGGTCGAGAGGCATTACAACCACGGCAAACTAGCGGTGCGCGTAAAGACAACTTCGGACGATCGCATATAGGCACAAGCAGTTGAAGCATCGGCCCGAGTGATCGACACGGAAGCACAGCCGAGGAGCGAAGTGGTAGCCTGAGTGGTCGACAATGACCACATGAAGCAATCAAAGTTGTGGAAATCAGAAGCTCAGGAGGAGCTCCCACACAAACAAGAGAAGGCAGTCGAAAGCCTGGAGCATGGATACTGAGATGGCGGGAGGAAGCACGGCGTGAAGAATGGTGGTCAAAAGCAAGGCCACACAACGGTGAAACGAGCAGCTGGTGGAGGAAGACATCCAAGGAAGAAGGACGAGCAGGAGAAGATCAACGTGATCGAGAAGGCAGATCGGCATGATCGAAAGTCACTAAACAAGATTAGGGAGAGTATGTTGGAAATAATCTTGTTTAAAAGTCGTATGCAAGTTTTGGTTGTAATCGAAGTTGAGTTGAAGTCGGAATTACAAGTCGGAGTTGGAATTGGTTTTGTATTCCTAATCGGAATCCGAGTAGGAGTCGTAGGTTTGGGTATAAAAAGAGGGGACTCATGTAATCAGAAGTACGCCGAGAAAGAGGAAAACGCAAAGCAATTGCGTGAAATAAAATAGAGAAAAGAGCAATCCCTGAGCATTGAGAAAAAGTCAAAGGCGTGGTCGAAGTCGTCCTACGACCACAGCAAACATGGACGGAGGCACTTATGACCACGGCACAGTTTCGACAGGAGTGGTCGAAACGCGTCGACCACAGCAACGCTGAAGAAGACGCCATCGAAGGAGCATATGACCACGGCAAGGTTTTAGTAGAACCGATCGTAAGGCTTCAGAACTGGTCATAAACAACTCTAACTGGTCGTAAAGATCCTGGGGAGGTCGTAAGATTTTCCAACACAGGAACGTGGCCACGCCGCATCCTTACAACGTGCCTAAGAACGCGGCGATGCCAGCGCCGGTGAGAAGCACGAACATGCCAGGCGCACGCATGGATCAGATGTAGCCAACGCGTCGTGATCGAGCATAATCGTTCTGTGATAGCGTGGCATCTCTGAACTGCAGTATTCATTGTCGAACTGAAAAACTATTAAACATGGACACCGATAGTTTGTCAACATTTCGCTAAATTCTGCAGAATCTGCTCTCTCTTTGATTAATGCTGTTGATGCTATACATCAAGCATCAGCATAGATAGCGTACATAGATATTCCGCTTAACATTGCATTAACATGCATTAGTTTACTCGAACAGGGAGCTGGAAAAAAACATCATGTTCAACTCAAGATAAAGGTCGTTTCGATCGCTGGAATAGGAAAACCGCAATAATTGGAGTGTGGAATTAACAACATAGGAAAACTTCAAAAGTGTCGTTTGGATGTCATGCAAGAATTCAATGCACAAGAAGAAGGAAACATGAGGTAAGACCTCGATTTTGTTTTCCTTCAAAATTTCTACGAAATAGCTCATTCCATACAAATTTCAAAAGAATTCTTAGGGCCATGCCTTTTTTCAAATAGCCTCGTAGCACATTTTCCTATAGGGTCCAAATCCTCTAATTCCTGTGTTCCAAATGGGGCCTAAACACACTACTATAGGGAAAATTGAATTGCGCAGTCCATATCTTATCAAGGGCAAAAGAACATAATATTCATACATGATATTCCCTTCCTTACATCTTCGAGCTGCATCCAAGTACTTATCAGAAATAGCTGTTGAGAAATATGATTTCCAAAGCAATCAATCAACCAATGAACACTTCAAAAAACGAAGTCTTTATTATCACCAGATTGATTTTTCCTTGAACATGGGGTTGTCTATTTATAGTAAAAAAAACCCTCATGGATAGTTTCGATATTTGCCTACCAACACAACCTCCTAAGTTCGTAACACTCCTCTTGGGCGAATACCATGACATGCACATATCTCATTAAAAACTTATCCTAAAAACCTAGTGGGAAAAAAGATAGAGAAAAGAGTACATCTCATCCGCTTCTCATGTCATGCTTGTTGCCACATTAAAAACCTTCACGTGAAAAACTTCAGGAGAACTCATAAAGGGAAAAGAGTACAACATTAGATCTTCAAGATCATATAAGTCTTCCAGTCTTAAATAAAGGCTATGGTTCAGAGAATTACTCCTCTGAACCTTGCAATTCTCTTAAGCCGCATCATCCCTATGTCTCGTGCGCACTTATGGAAGATAGAGGCTAGGAGAGATTTTGTAAATATATCTGCTAGATTATCATAAGACCTAACTTTCAATATCTTCACCTCTCCGTTCTTTCGGAGTTCATGAGGATAAAATAATTTATGAGCAATATACTTCGTAATGTTATTTTTAACATAGCCCATTTGCATCTGTACCACATAAGCTACATTATCTTCATAGATAATAGTGGGGTTATCAACGGTGTTTATGCCACATGACTTCTTGGTGTGGCTAATCATTCGCTTGAGCCAAGCATATTCTTTTGAGGTTTCATACCATGATATGCATATGGCTCATTAAAAACTCATTCCAAAAACCAATGGGAAGAAAAGAAATGAAGAAAAGAGTACACAACACATGTCAAATTATATTGCACTTGTTGCCCCATTAGAAACCTTCAAGTAAGAAATCCAATTGGAAAAACTCTCTAAGGGAAAGAGAGTACAATGCTTATTTCCAGGATTTATAAACTGTCTTTAGGATTTATTACGATCTTCAAGATTTTTATCATGTCTATCGATTGGACTTATACCGATAGGTAGTAAAACCTTCAAGGTAGTGATCATCAAGTTAATACCTTCTAAGTTAATCTAAAGTCGATATTTTTTGAATCTTGTGTATAACTATAAAGGTTTAGCATATGCTCCCCTGAAAACAACTTCCGGTGAAGTCTTATTATTCCAATGCCTTTAATACATTTTAAGAAATGGATACATACCAGTATATTGCGAGTATATCTACTGGAGTAAGCTAGACATTTATTAATGTAGTGGCATAAAAATTGCACATCTCTACTACTAGTAGATTATCCTAAACATCTGGTGGATTATTAATTTGCAACAACATAAATATTCTAGCTTCTTATATACTGCCCAATATTATGATCCAATTACTCATACTATGTCTTATAATTTGGATCACTCAAACTTCGAATGTTATGTTAACACAACATGTTTTGACCTGGTCAAGAATATTATGTTTTGACAACATAATATACATCGACAGGATGCTCTCAAGAGCATAAATATAACACTACCACATAAAACATGACCATCGATTAATCTGCATAGAATATAATATATTATGCTAGAATATAATTCTAGTTTAACCACCCAAATGGAACAATTATTCGCCAGGAATATATGTGATTAATTGGGAGGTAATTTATATGCCTTTTATAATATATGATGCCAAATAAGTATGACATATTTAGATCATTTGGGATCATTATAATTCAAATGGTCATCTAGTATTTTGAGAGTTATATTTTCTTCATACAAATGGTTATAGCTTCCAGTGCCATTACAGCTACATACTACATTTGCCAATATGCATGTGTAATATCAAATGGGTATGGTATACTTCAATGTGTACCAATCTGGCATATGTGCGGCAATGTCATGCTACCATGTAATTCACATGTATGTGGTCGCATGCCGGAGACTAACATATTACTAGGGACAAATCAATTACCTTTCGAAGGTTGCAATGATTTTCATTTGCCAACAGTGTGGATAGCAGTTTTAATTATCTCTTAAATAAACTAGATTATTTATAGCTACAAGTTTATTTGCTTTTGGATTTAACCTAGGATATACCACTATGCTTGTCATGACTCTTATTTTCAATATTTTTCTATGCCTCAAAGGTTTCAATATTCCTCATGTGCCCAAATTCCTCTCCCTTTTCAGGCCAACCATAAAATTCCGAGTGAGAGCGCCTTATTCTAGCATTTGCTTTGAATTAACCTAGAGTTTTAGCAATAAATTACTATTATACTACTTCGAGAGTAAAATTTTATTGGCATGAAACCGACATATACTTTGTAATTTTTATGCAAGTTTTACAATGATAAAATTAATATGGAAGATGGGGTTATATATAGACTTCAAGTCTTTGGTGTAAGTTATTCTATACTTATTTGAGGTTCATAGTGTTTTCTAGTCAAGATGATCCTTTTGAGATTTAATATTTGACTAGATTTCTTATGTCTTCAAAAGGACAATTTTTCTATTTCCATATAGGTATTAATGCACAAAAAACTAATGAATTGAGGCATATCATTCTTTTCTAATTCAAGCATAATATTTACAAATTTTATTTCATGCATGATTAATTATATTACTGTATGTAAGATATGCTATTAGCAATGTGTTACATTAAGCAATTGTTCAGCAAGGGTAAGACTTTAACAGAACAACTTAGACCAAATATATTTATGACATCTGGGAAAATAATTATCTAATGCACAATTTGAGCCTAAAGCAAAAGATAAAAGGTGCTCTTCATGAGAAAGATCAAGCTCGATAGGATTTGTATCTATACTACTGATGCTACTCATGTAGGAAAATGACATGTAAATAAATTTAAGGGATAACTAGGATAATGCTACTAGTCTCTATATTGTTCACCATGTACATATTCTTGCTTATGAATGCACATGTTTATTAGTCTAGAGACAATATAGTGCAGGGTGGAGTAATACTCACGTTCTAGTCCTAGAAACAGAAGTAGATCCTGGCAAAGTGACTACAGGAACACCAGTAACATTTTATAGGTTTGGCCATCCTTTCAGAGAATGCCCATAGGTCCAACGGATCAATCTAAATTATATAGTCATTCTTCAAGGTAGAATAGAGGCAATATCTCATAAATTATAAAGTTTTTACCTTTCAGCGGCAAAAGGGTACAACTACGTCAACGTCAGGCTTGACAGTAGTATGACTATATGACAATGAAATAAGCCTAGGTGATACAATTGCAGCCATTCAGAGCGAGCGAATATCTACTTAGTGATGCCTAAAGTCCTAAAATATTCATGTAATTTCCTACATGCTTACTTCTGACAAATAATTTCAAATGCATGAAATAAGTGCAAATAGTAAAGATTTATTTTTATCTATTCAATAGATAATTTATCATTTTCCATATTTTTCCTAGAAATCTTTGGGATTTTCTGATAATTATTAAGGCATTTTACGCAATTTTTAGAATTACTAACTCGTTAAATAAATCTCCAAACACACAATACTAGGGAATAAACTATAAAAGAAATATGATGCGTCCAAGGTGCACTAAATCTAAGGTTTCACAAATTGAAGGAAGCTCATATAATATAGAAATATTTCTTCACTGAGAAAGTCATTATGTTGGACCTATCCACTATTTCGACAAACTTCAGGGTCAAAATTTATAATATTACCGCACTTTTCAAAGCAAGCCCTTCTAATTTGCCTAAACTCTAGGGGCTAAACCAAAAATGCCTAAAAGGATATATTTTTCATTATTGGGCTGATTGGGCCCGTGCAGCCCACAAACTTCTGTTAAAACCCTAGCCACCGGTCTCCTCTCCCATACGGTGGCAGCTACCAGTGGCACAGGCGACAACTAGGGAGGCCAGGCGGCGACGGTTGTGGATGCGCGGAGGGGGCCAGGGATGGCCTTGGGTGCTGGCGCGGCAGTGGTAGACGGCCTTTGGCGCTTGCGCGGCGGCCTCAGGCACGGGCGCGGTGGCTCCCGACGGGGCGTCAGGCGGCCTTGGGCATTGACGCTGCAACCTTGGGCGCTAGCGCAACGGTTCCTAGAGGGGCGGCGGGCGGCCTCGGGCCTGGCACGGCAGCGGCGACTTCAGGCACCTGCAGTGACTCAACACAATGTCGATTCCATTGCATTGCATGTTTATATGAATCAATCCCGATTTCAATGTACCGATCTATATTCTAGCAGATTGATCTAACATATTCATATAAGTGCATAAAAAATCATGCCAGCAAATTGCAAATTAATCTAAGATTATTGCAACTGGTCTACCGGATAGAGAACAATTTATCTAATCATTGCGTTGCAAAACAATCGAATCTCAATCTATTGATCTATAAGATTGCAATGCACAAGAGATTGGTTGAGGCTTGCATGCCTTGTAACTTGTAGAGCGATTTGAGAAATAATGATTTACAATGCAATCAATCAACGAATCAATAGAAAATAGATGGAACACCAGGGGAAATGAAGTCTTTATTATCACCAGATTGATTCTTTCTTGTACATAGGTTTGTCTATTTATAGTAAAAAAAACCCTCAAGAATAGTTTTGGTATTTGCCTACCAACACAACCTCCTAGATTTGGGATAGTTTTGGTGTTTGCCTACCAACACAACCTCCTAGGTTTGGTAACAATAACAACTCTTCATCGTGCATCTCAGTGTGATTCCTGACTCGTGAGAGTAATAACTAGCCATTTGAAGAAAGAAGATGGTAAAGGTACAGTTAACACATGCGAAAATCGCCCGACCTTGTACCATATGCTCTCTCTTTTTTTTCTTCTTTTTGAAACATTCTTTGCACTTGAGCCTCTCCACCACTAGCGCTACTATACACACCAAGTTTGTTGGAAAACACTTGCACGAAGCAGCAGGTCACAAGCGCGGTGGCGACGACGGAAGTGGAGGCAAATGTTGTACTTCGATGCACGAAGTCTAGTAGGTGCGAAGTTCCTATTTTGTTTGTCGTGTGAAGTTCTGACTTCGGAGCGGAGCCCTGGTCTTCGACCTCGACTTCGAAGTCCTACTTCGAAGGAGTCAGAGTGCATGAAGTCTCGGTCTTCGGCGTGGAGCCTCTGGACCTTCGCTGCGAAAAGTCCTGGACTTTTATTTCTATGGCCTCGGTTTTCGCCTGTCAGAGTCTACACTCGATCTCACTCCGAACAACTCAAGAACAATATAGCTCACACAGGATTTGGCGCTGTAGAACTTGGCAGCTTTTCAGGTTTACTTTCTCCCTTTATATAGCAATTAAACAAGAGAAACTGACCACCGCCCTTGTGCCGAACCACCGCCCCCTGTGCATCCTTCTTGATCTTGAACACCCATTTGAGGCCAATCGGGTGATGTCCGGCCGGGAGGTCCACCGCCTCCCACGTGCCATTGTCCTCAATGGCCGCCACCTCCTCTTCCATCGCAGCACGCCACGCCGGATCGGTGGCTGCCTCGTTGAAAGAGGTGGGCACCTCGGTCGCAACAAGGAGCCACTCGTCGGGGTCCAGTACGTGTGGCTCGACAGTATCGATGCAATCATCCACTGTGCGGAAACACCGCGGCGCGCCGTTGTCACTATGGTCGAGCCCCAACGGGATATGCAATGCTAGAGTGCAGTGTTCGACTTGAGCACCACCGGTGTCGTGGGTGGCGTTCATGGGCGTTCGGGGTGACGCCATAGCTTCCTCTTCTTCCTCCAGGGACAGGACCACAGGGGATACAGGAGCGTTCAGCTCGCCGCCGCCCAAGACGCCGTTGATCGTGTACTCCACGGTGAACATCTCAGGGCTGGCGTTGTTGTTCGCCACCCAATTCCAGCAGTGCTCTGTCGTAAGCATGCACTACTCTCTTCAGCTCTGGCCTCTCGATCGGCATGGCAGCTGTGGTGCGAGGCCACACGCGGCACGGGCCGGAGATCAGGAATGTGGCCACGCCGCATCCTTACAACGTGCCTGAGAACGCGGCGATGCCAGCACCGGTGAGAAGCACGAACATGCTAGGCGCACGCATGGATCGGATGCAGCCAGCGCGTCGTGATCGAGCATAATCGTTCTATGATAGCGTGGCATCTCTGAACTGCAGTATTCGTTGTGGAACTGAAAAACTATTAAACATGGACACCGATAGTCTGTCAGCATTTCGATCGCTAAGTTCTGCAGAATCTGCTCTCTTTGATTAATGCTGCTGTTGATGCTATACATCAAGCATCAGCATGGATAGCGTACGTAGATATTCCACTTAACATTGCATTAACATGCAATAATTTACTCGAACAGGGAGCTGGAAGATAGAGGCTAGGAGAGATTTTGTAAATATATCTGCCAAATTATCATAAGACCTAACTTTCAATATCTTCACCTCTCCGTTCTTTCGGGGCTCGTGAGGATAAAATAATTTATGAGCAATATATGTTGTATTATTACTTTTAACATAGCCCATTTGCATCTATATCACATAAGCTACATTATCATCGTAGATAATAGTGGGGTTATCAACGGTGTTTATACCACATGACTTCTTGATGTGGCTAATCATTCGCCCAAGCCAAGCATATTCTTTTGAGGTTTCATACCATGATATGCATATGGCTCATTAAAAACTCATTCCAAAAACCAATGGGAAAAAAAGGAATGAAGAAAAGAGTACACAACACATGTCAAGTTATATTGTGGTTGTTGCCTCATTAGAAACCTTCAAGTAAGAAATCCAACTAGAAAAACTCACCTAAGCCTAGCTGGCCTGTTAGAAGGTTATAAGGCCCAAAATGAGACATGTACAATGACATAAATACCCCTAAGGGGGGTACTTGAGTGCAAGTGTATAGCTGTAAAACACTCCCCATATTATTATATATATATGTCGTCCAGGCCATGGGAAAAACCTAAGGGCATTGCTCACCTAACTCTCCACTACCATACTCTCTCTATTTGGTATGTAACCACGACAGTTAGCACTGTTCGTGGGGAGACAAGAGCAAGCCTCAAGATCTGAAGAAGGATGGCACCGAAGAAAATGGCATCATCGGCGGCACAGAAGAAGAAGAAGAGGGACACGATGGAGACGCGCGTCAACACCAGGGCTTCGGCGTCGGCGATCGCAAGCACAGGCACCGACACCGGCGTACGGGCGTGACGGTCGGCGCCGGCAGCACTGACCGGGTTGTCAGGAGCGGTAACACCGATGCCCATGTTGGCATGGCCACCGTCCCTACGTCCGGTGCGGGAGCAGCGAGCGGCTCCGGCGGCAACATCGGCCTCATCGCTGACTCCGAAGTCCACCGCATCGGCGCGCCGAGCAGCTCAGGAGTGCAGGCCGTGGTTGTTGCGGCCCCGACGGTGCAACCGGGCGCGCCGATGGCCCAAGCCACGGTGACGGTGGAGAGCGCTTTACTGACGGTCGTCGGCACGCTCCAACGGGAGCTAGCAGACCTCCACGGAGCCGTGCGGGATATGCAAGAGGCTCGAGCAGCAGATCCGCCGATGGCGCGCCGGAGCCCACGCCGGAGTGGACGGACAACCGCGAGGCCGCTACGTCCAGTCGCGTCCCGTTGCGACGGGTGGATCCGGAGTCCCCCTCTCCGCGGGCCTACAGCAATCGGCATGGCTAGAGGACTTCATGTTCCCCAGCGCCATCGAAGCGTACAAAGGCGACTCGGACCCTCGGGAGTTCGTGCACGTGTACAAGACAGCCATCGAAGCCGCAGGCAGAGACGAGTCCACCAAGGCGAAGGAACTCCTCCTCGTGCTACAGGGGGTGGCGCTCTCTTAGTTCTTTACCATAGAGCCGAACTCCATCTACGCATGGGAGCAGATCCGCGATCGCCTTTACAACAATTTCCAGAGGAACTACATCGAGGCGTCGATGTGGATCAGCTCTTATTGTCAAGCAAAACCCTGAGAAGCTCCGGGAGTACTTTAAGCGCTTCGCGATGGTCCGCTGCCAGGTCAAGGATGTCAACGAGAAAACCATCATAAACGCAGCGATACAGGGCCTCCACCCAGGGCCGCTGGCCGAGTACAGGATGCGACGTTAAACGCATCCTAGTTGATGGAGGAAGCTCCGAGAACATCCTTTTCGCAGCGGCCTTTGACCAGATGGGGATCCCTCGACGTCGCCTAGGTCCCTCGGGAATCCCATTACAGGGCTTCGGAGGTCAACTGCTAAGGGCTTTGGGCCAGATATGCCTGCAGGTCTCCTTTGGCTGAGGCGACAACGCGAGGGCCGAAGACGTCACCTTCGACGTTGTCGACATCTCGTATCCGTACAACGCCCTATTGGGGCGCCCAACCCTCAATTCCTTCGGAGCAGTCCCACACCACGGCTTTCTATGCATGAAGCTCCCGGGCCCGCGAGGTATCATCACTATCCACGATGACCAGGACACCGCCCAGCGTTTAAAGCTTGGAACCCGAGGCCCACACCGCGAGGTCCACAGGGATTTCTAAGGTGGACACGACAGCGCAAAGGCCCTCGACGGCTTCCTGTGGCATTACAACTGCAGACTGCATTTGCCAATGTGCATGTGTAATATCAAATGGGTATGGTATAGTTCAATGTGTACCAATCAGCTGGCCTATGTGCGGCAATGTCATGGTACAGACTAACAAATTACTGGGGACAAATCAATTACCCTTCGAAGGTTGCAATGATTTTTGTTTGCCGACAGTGTGGATAGCAGTTTTAATTATCTCTTAAATAAACTAGATTATTTATAGCTACAAGTTTATTTGCTTTTGGATTTAACCTAGGATATACCACTATGCTTGTCATCACTCTTATTTTCAATATTTTTCTATGCCTCGAAGGTTTCAATATTCCTCATATGCCCAAATTCCTCTCCCTTTTCATGCCAACCATAAAATTCCGAGTGAGAGCTCCTGGTTCTAGCATTTTCTTTGAATTAACCTAGAGTTTTAGCAATAAATTACTATTATACTACTTCCAAAGTAAAATTTTATTGGCGTAAAACCGACATATACTTTGTAATTTTTTATGCAAGTTTTACAATGATAAAATTAATATGGAAGATGGGGTTATATATAGACTGCAAGTCTTTGGTGTAAGTTGTTCTGTACTTTCAGCTACAGTGTAGTTTCAGCTAGCTACAGTAAAAATTCAGTCATAAGCCATCAAAATTCAGCCCAACCGAGCACTACCTTTGGACTCTGACGAGTCCTCACAGTAAACGTACATGTGTCTTCTACAATCAAATCAAATTTACTGTTCAGGAATGGTTAAAAGGGACTCAGAAGTCGGGCTTCAATTAATTATTGCTAAGAGTCCTGACTCGAGCTGAACTATTCATCTCGATCAACCATGTCAGAATTAACCGTAACAAAGGCAAAGCAACACAGTTGTCCAGTTATATCAGAAAAAAGAGAGGAAAACTCAAAGGACAAATTTTGTGTGTTAAGACATGATTAATTGCACGGCACCTTGAAGGACACTACAGATAAAAGCTCCAAGTTACTCAGAGTCCTTGACGCTGGTGTCCATAAAAATCTTTACCGCGAAGAACCCAATTTGCTCGGAATGACGTAGTAAGATCGATGGAGTTAATCCACGAGAAAAACGAAGAGTCCCGTCCTATTACAACCAGTGTTTAAATATTCTCTACCTGCACACACCGAAGGGCACTATATAAACCGATCACCAGCACGCATGTCCTCCACAACGCAAAAGCAAAAGAAAGCCTCCACATGCGGAAGATGGCGCTATCCAAGTGCAGCCTCGCCTTGTTCCTCGCCTTCGCCCTCGCCGCCGCCACGCTGCAGCCATTGGAAGCCATCAGGGTGGTCAAGCCCGCGGCGACCGCAGATCAAGAAGCATGGGAGAAGACGGCCTCTACTGCCTCCGCCGACGGCGATGGAGCACAGCCATCAACGTGGCCCGGCTTCCCGGTATCCCGGCTTGCCGCAATTCCCTCCATTGCCTGGTTTCCCACCTCTACTGCCATTGCCCACCTTCCCACCGCCACGACCGCTGCCTGGCTGGCCACCGCTACCACAATTCCCACCGCTGCCGCCAGTTCACACCTTTCCGGCTTTCCGCACCTTCCACCAATGCCGGGATTTCCACCGCTTCCGCCGCCTCATGGCATCCCTGGCTTTCCGCAATTCCCCACTGCCTGGCTTCCCAGAACACCAGCGCGCTACATGTCCCTAGTTCCCGGAGTGCACAAGCAGGTACTCCATCGCCGCCGCAACCAACGGAGTGCCTATCATCGTTGATGGGGTTGATGCCATGCATGGACTACCTCACCAACACCAGCGCACGGGCGCCCAAGCACATGCTGCGACGGCTTCAATTCGCTCGTCGACAAGGCGCCCATCTGCCTCGCCACGGCATGAACGGCGACATCAACAAGCTCATGCCAGCGCCCATTGATTTCATGCGCATGATGTCCCTTCCGGTCACATGTGGCGTCACGCTTCCTCTGCAGACGCTTGCCTAGTGCTCCAGTAAGTGATGACTGCAGCTTGTGCTGTATGTGTCTTACGAGTTACGATCTGATGTGTTTTGCACAAATTTTGTGGATGTTGTATCATGTTTGCAAGGAGATTAATGTGTTTATGGATTTGCCAGCGCAACCAGTGCCACCGCTGATGCCTGCTCCTGCTCCTGCTGCTGCTCCATCTCCGGGTAACTATTCTATCTGGAAAATTATGCCTTATTTACTTGATCAAGCTTGTGTTAATTTGTGATATGTTTTGTATTCTGATTTCGTCCTTGATTTTCTTCTGCAGAGCCATCACCGTAATATATAGCAACAGGATGGAATAGCTAAGGTGCCGTCGAGATCAATCGGATCGATGTTTCGCCACATATACTCCAATAGTAGTTACAGTACATGTGGCTGACTAGTTTTTCTAGAATATATAGGCCTAGTTTTATTATGATAGCTTAATTTGGGATTAAGCGATATACAACTTAGATTCTCATCTGTATACTGGTCCAGATTACAAAAGTTGGTTAATGTTTTCCTTTGCGCCATACATGCGGTCAGCAATTTGTACTACTTGAAAGAGAAAATAGATAGTGGTACTTCATCTATCCCTCTCAACTCTCTCTTCTATCTCCCTAAAAATTCTCTACCAAAAACAAAAAAAGCAAGCTACAAAAAAACGCAACCATCATATAAATTCTCTAACAAAAAATAGAACTCTAACCTCCCTAAGAAATCTTAAAAAAACAATCTATCCAAAATAACAAATTCCACCACCATACAAAATCTCTAACAAAAGACAAATCTCTAACCTTCCTAAAAAATCTCTAACAAAAACTGAAAAAGCAATCTACAAAAGAAAAACAAAATGCCACCACCATATAAATTCTCTAACAAACTATCCATGCGCGGAGACATAACTCGGCCGAGTGTGGAGGCAGAGCCGACAGCATGTGCCAGACAGAATAATCACGATAATTCACAGACGGTTTGTAATAAAAACCCGTCTGTGATAATGCCACAAAGCATTTAATGCGCTACTCAGGACGCATCGTCTTCATTTCGATCCAGATCTATAGCCACTGCTGCGCACTCCTTCGCTCAGGGGGCGAGCTAGGCGATTTCAGGCCACTTAATTTGGTGGGAAGAGACAGAGATTGAGCTTTGAAGATTCATTCATACTTTTCCTGGTAGCTCTAGATATGGTTAGTAAGGAAATTTATTTTTTCTTTAATTGCATTACAATTTAGATGTTGTGTTTATAATATGAATTGAGCTAGCAAATTAAGCCTCAATATAATACATGTGGCCGGTATATATATAGTAATAATTAGTTAATCTAATTTTTAATCGAGTTGTTATATATGTACGTAACGAGGACCAAGTCGGATGTATGCCGCGAGCCGTGTGAGTGAAGAGTATATTAATGGCGTGCTCGCTTACAAGAGCCGCCGAGGAGGATATGTTGAATAAGGGGTGGAATATATGTATCGTCCATGCTACCGATGCGAGAATTTAAAGATGTTTAAGATCCGAGGGCAAATTGAAGCGCACTTGATTCGGAGGGGTTTCAAAAATGGGTTATACGTGTTGGACCAGTCATGGCGAAGTGAATGATCATATGCCGCCAGATGACATCGCCGGTGAAGTGAATGATATGCCGCCAGATGACATCGCCGGTGAAGTGAATGACATGCCGCCGGATGATGATACTGATAGGTTGCACGATGATAATCTGGATCAGATGCTTCACGATGTAGAAGAGAACTATGATCAGAGAGAGTATGTTAAATTCCGGGGCTTGATGGAGGACTCGGAGAAACCTTTGTTCACGTACTGCAAGTACACGAGGTTGTTGGCCGTGCTTGAATTGTTGAAATTGAAGGCAGGCAACGGTTGGTCCGACAAGAATTTCACGGCGCTCCTTATGATATGGTTAAGGATTTAGATGTTGTCCTCGGAAAGGGACGTAAAATGAGGGCTCATGAGAAGAACACCTGGAAGAAGATATCAATATTTCGGGACTTACCTCATTGGAAGTACCTAGATGTTCGACACTGCATCGACGTCATGCACGTAGAAAAGAATGTATGTGACAGCTTGATTGGTCTCTTACTGAAAATTTGTGACAAAACAAAGGACGGCGTCAACGCACGGCTTGACTTGGCTGATATGGACATCAGGCCTGAGTTAGCACCGACAAGAATAGATAATGGACGAACGTACCTTCCCCTGCGTGTTCTGATCGTCCAAGGCCGAGAGAATGAAGCGTGCGGTGCTTGTGGTGTCAAAGTTCCGTCTGGTTACTCCAGCAACGTGAAGAAACTTGTTTCGATATAAGATTTGAAGTTAAATGGCATAAAGTCTCATGATTGTCATGTGCTGATGACACAGATGCTCCCTATTGCAATTAGAAATATTTTGCCGATCAAAGTACGAGAGACAATCATGAGGCTATGTTATTTCTTTAACACAATTGCTCAGAAGGTCATCGATCCCGAAGGACTAGATGCTCTACAGGACGAGGTGGTGATGACTCTATGTCATCTTGAAATGTATTTCCCTCCTTCGTTTTTCGATATCATGGTACATCTCATTGTTCACGTTGTGTGAGAGATAAAAATGTGCGGGCCCGTATTCCTACGTAGCATGTACCCATTTGAGAGGTTCATAGGAATTCTCAAGTCCTACGTACGGAATCGATCTCAGCCAGAGGGAAACATTGTCGAAGGTTATGCAAGCGAAGAGGTCATTGAGTTTTGTGTCGATTATATGGCTCAGACTCAACCGATAGGTGTGCCTCAATCTCGTCATGAGGGGAGGCTGAAGGGTATCGGAAGGAAAGCAATCACTGCAGATATGGACACGTATACTCAAGCCCATTTCACGGTCTTGCAACACATGACTGAAGTGGCGCCTTATGTTGACCAGCACAAGAATGTGCTTCGGCAACAAAATCCGGAGCGGCCGGATGTTTAGATCATGAGGCAACATAACAGTCAGTTCAACCAATGGTTGAAGGAGCAAATCGCTAGGAGCTCGCCAAGTGAGACGCTGACATGGTTGGCAAAAGGGCCAACATTTCTGATTGTGACATGGCAAGGAGATGACATAAATGGGTACATATTCTATACGTGATCTCGGGATGTAAAGAGCACAAACTGTATCAGCGGTGTCCGCATAGATGCGTTCAGTACCGATGGGTCGAGAAACTCGTACTATGGGTTCATAAAAGAGATTTGGGAGCTCGACTACATGGTTTTCAAGATCCCCTTATTTCGCTGCCGTTGGGTGCATCTCTCACAGGTGAAGGTTGACAAGTACGGTGTCACTACCGTGGACCTCCAATGTGTCGGGTACAAAGATGAACCATTCGTGCTCGCCAACCAAGTTGTTCAAGTTTTCTATGTAACCGACCCGGCAAATAAGAAACGCCATGTAGTTCTTCATGAAAAAGGAGAATTGTCGGAGTAGAGAATGTAGTGGACGAGGAAGAATACAATCAATTTGACGAGTTACCTCCTTTTGGAAATGACATAAGGGTCGACGACGAATAATGTGACGAAACAAGTTACGTACATATTGATCATCATGAAGGGCTCATTTTTAAAGGAAATAAGCAAGTACAATGAGAATGAGCTTCATATATGTGGGCATTTGCATATATGTATATAACAACACATTTGTGTGATGTATATGTGAAAATGTGTGATGTAGTCAATTTTAAGAATGAGAAAATATGTAAAGAAATATACTGTGTGAATGCCGCTGGTTGGTGTTGTATATGAATGCAGCTGGTTGGTGTTGTATATGAATGCGCGCAAGCTGTTGGTGGTTGATCATGAATGCAGCTGGTTGGTATTTGTCTGAAGAAATACAGTCGGCTTATCGCAGACGGTTCTACACTTATAACCGTCTGTGGTATCAATATCACAGACGGTTCTACACTTATAACCGTCTGTGATAGTATACATATCACAGACGGTTCCAAATTTATAACCGTCTGTGATAGTACAATATCACAGACGGTTTGACACTTATAACCGCCTGTGATATTGATATCACAGTCGGTTCTACGTGAGAGATCATGTGGAAATGATCCCATCTTTGTGATGAGTATTTGACTGTTGTTTGAAGGAAAATTGAGTTTGTTTTGGGCTTTTATGGCAAAGTCTTAACTCTGGACGAAATGAAGTCGTGTACGATTTGTCCCTGTGCCGTACGATCATTTTGGGCGTGATCGAGGTCGACAGGAGGTTTACGACCACGCAGTGGTCTGCACGACCATGTTCTTTGAGTATCGGGTTGCGGTCAACCGGCGTACGAGTGATCGGAAGCTTATACGACCACGTTGTGGAGCCCTCGGAAGATTTGACCGTGGTCGGCAGTCGGCGCTAGGGTTTACGACCACTGCAGAGCAAATTGAACGTAGTCGGAAGAGTTTAAGACCACCTTGACCGTGGTCGGGTGGCGTACAACCACGTTGAGCAATCGGGTTGTTTTCGGATGTCATACGACCACGTTGGTTGTGGTCGATAGGTTATACGACCACGCTGTCGGGCGGGAGGCGCTCGAGTACTTTGACCGTGGTCGGAAGGCTACGACCACGCTGGCGATATCGAGAACCGTGAGGTAGCGCACGACCACGTTGTGGTCTCTACGACCACGCTGGCCGTGGTTGGAGGTCTTTAGGGCCATCTACGACCACGTTGTGAAGTTTCGACCGCGTTGGTCGTGATCGGTAGTCGGCGCCAGGGTTTAGGACCACGTGGAGCGCTTGGGAGATTTGACCACGTTGAAGGACGTGGGTCTTCGACCACGCCAGCACTCCGAGCCACGACCACGCTGAGGGGCTCGGTGGTTCGATCACGCTGGCGCTTGAGACATCGACCACGTTATCACGGGATTGAACGTGGTCGAAACTCGCTCGACCACGTTAAGCGACGTAAGAGCCGTGGTCGTTTGGCGATCGGAGCTGGTCGTACGACCACCGTAAACGGTCGCTTTGGTGGGAATCGGTCGTAACGACTTGGGATGAGGTCGAGGCTTTGAGCGTGCTCGTGAGCTCAAGTGTATCTCGTGTGCAATAGAGTGCTCGGATGAGGTACTAGACTTTGAGCGATAAAGCTGTATCGGTGTTGTATGTGGTCGTAGCAAGCTAGCGTTGGTCGTAGCTTGTGTCCGCATGGTCGTAACGAGCTTTGTGATGGTCGTGACGACATCTTTGTGTGGTCGAAGGAAGCAGGAAGTCTTCCGTGGTTTTGACCACTTCTTGTCTTGTGCTTCGGGTGGTCGAGGGATTTACGACCAGGTGTTGTGCTGTGATACTTGTGTCGATTGATGGTCTGTGTGTATTGTGCGGTGCTATGTGATGGTTTGCTTGTCTGTGTGGCTGCAGGACTTCGGAGCTATTTCATGGTGAGGCGGGAGGACCGGACTAGGCACGGAGGTGTTGAGGTCCGACGGTCGGAGACGCCAAGATGATCGAGGTCGGTGAGGTGGTTGTGAGCCGGAGACAAGGAACCGGAGCTGGAGCTGCCAAGGTGGACACGACGGCAGCGGCGAGGTGGATCGGGACTAGGCTCGGGAGGAGTCGGAGGTCCAGACGGCCGATGATGCGGTGCGGTGGTGCGATTTAAACGGATCGAGACTAGACTCTGGAGGAGTCGAGGGACCAGATGATCTTGGAGACAAGTCTTGGTGAGGCTTGGAATGGTCGGGACTAGACATGGGAGATGTTGAGGTCCAGAACGACTGGGTGAAGCCAAAGAAGACTGGAGCTCAAGGTGGTCGATGAGGAACCGAGTCGATGTGCCGGTCGGAGATAGGTGCAGTGAGGCTAGGATGGTCGGGACGAGACACGGTGGTGTTGGGGTCCGTAACGACCGGGAAGCCAAGGAGACCTAGTCTTGCGAGGTGGTTGCAAGCATGGACGGGAAGGCAGTGTGAGGGCATTTTGGAGAAATGTCAAAGCTGCAGGGGAAGCTGTCCCTCCGTAAAGCACCGAGAAAAGAAGTGGATTCATTGGCGCTAACGGGCAAAGTGCGGGTCTGTTGGGATAGCAGCAAAGCATTTGAGTTAGCGGGCAAAGTGAGTGTTAAAACCCGGTGTTAGATGGGGTTTTCGGGTTATCCCCAGTATGGACTAATGGATGGATCCATTAGGGTTAGTCTCAGGTGTGAGGCTATAAAAGGGAGAGGGGAGGCAAGTGTTTTGAGAGAGTTGGTCGGCTAGGCCGTGGAGGCAGCCGCCTCTCCCTCCCTTGGGAGTGTATCTGTGTGTGTGTGCTCTAGGGCTAGAGCTTGTCCTCCTAGGGGGAGTGGTTGCAGAAACCTCCCGTGTTATGATTTGAGAGGACTCATCTCTCTGTACTTGTTAGAGTTTATCTATGAGATGGGTCTGTGTTTGTGATCTGGGTTGAGAGGCTGTTCTTGAGATGTTTTCATTGATTTATTTGCCATCTCTTCATTTTCAGTTCCTTCTGTATTTCCTTTGAGAGTTGGCTTATATTTGATTTGCTCAGAACAGAGAATCTGGCTCAAGGCAATTTGGCCAGTTCATTCCCGAGAGCAAGGTCGAATCAGAGAAATTTCTGTGTCTCTCGGTCATGCGCCTCCAGTTCTCTGCTTTCAGTTTTGACCGTGTCGTTCTAGCCGACCATTGCAAAGACTTTAGTTTTACTAGGTGATTTTCTTCCGAGGATGTGAATCTTTGTGGTTAAAATATCTCCTCATTTCGCTTGAAGATTTGCAAGTTATCCGGGTTTTGGTCTTTGCGGTCGGCGCATGGAGCGGCTCTGCTCGAGCTTACGACCACGTGATCTTGGTTGTGTGCGCATATCTGACCATCGGGTTATCTGCTTCTCGTTTCGACAACACAGTATTTACTTGCGATCACGAAGTCTTGGCCTTCTGCTCTTCTCTGATTTTCGACCAAGAAAGACATAGATCATCGCTCGCTTTTGCACCGGTTTCCGAGTGCTTGATGGTCTTAGATCTCGTAGTCGGTGCCCCACGGTCTCATGAGGTGTCTCGCGACCATGATCGGTTATAGGTGCAAGTCGGTCTTGACCATGTTGATCGCACGACCATGCCATTGGCTTACGATCACGACGGTTCCGACCGGACTCATCTTTCGATCTTGTCGGTCTTGTTTTGGTGGCTATCGACTTCATTGAATTCGCTTGATCATCGATTGCCTACCAAGATGCTCTTGATCGAGTGGTCAAAGTTACGACCACTATACGTGCTATCAACCAAGTCGTCGGTTTCGACCATGGTGTCGGTCCAGACCACGTTGTCTTCCCAACAAACGCCGCTTTGCTACCGATGCACCTCTCTCGGAGTGGATGTATTCGACCACGCTTGAGCTTACGCCAAGTGGTCGTAATCTAACCACACAAAGGCTCGATTTGGTCATTAGATAGTCCAATTCCTCATCTTCTACTAGACCTCATATCTTGGATCTTCATAGCTTTGTAGCTATTGGAGAATAAGGAATATGTGAATATTTAGAGGAAAAATTTATGGGCACCATTCACCCTCCTCTGCTGCCATTTCGGTCCTACAATTGGTATCGAGCAAGGTTGGCTCAGATCGAACTTAACCGATCCGGAGCTTGGCAACTAGTAGGGAATCTTGTAAACTTTCCTTTGAATCTTATTGGGGTGTTTTGCCAATGATGTCCTTTGAGACAAGAGGCTTGATTTCGCTAGAGGATGATTTTATTTGCAAGAAACCACAAGTGTGAGCTTTGTGGTACATTCTTGTCCTTTGCTTAATCAAGTGGCGTGAAGGAGAAAGCCTTGGAGAACACACGGATGATAATGATAAGGACGAGCTTCGACTTATCATGAGCAAGGTAAAAACTTATTATGACCTTGGCCTTGTCCAAGATGAATATACTTGCTCTTTGGGATATTGTGAGGTGCCTAGATTATAAATTGCTAGATTGTTATTGCTAGGTTGAAATCTCATTTCTCATGTGTAGGTTGTGAGTCTTTCTCAGAGAGCGGTGAAAATTTAATTTCTACTTGAATGTTAAAATCTGCAAATGAGAAATTAAAACTTTGACTCACCGCACTTGTGTAGAGGAGTATGAGCTACTAGAGTGCAAGAAACCGAGTTCCTCTGTGTGTCGTCGTTATAGTCGTAATGCTCACGACCACAACTTCGACTTCTCGACATAGTCGTAGCTGCATACGACCATGTCTCCGCCGGCGGACACTTCCGCTTGTTACCGTGGTCGAAAGTCCCCACGATCACGATCGCTGGTTCTCGAGCACGCCGCCGATTGCCGTGGTCATAATCGACTTACGACCACACCGCAATTCCGACCGTGGTTGTAATGACCAACGATCACATCTCTACCGTAGTCATTCAAAACCACGCCTCGTGCTACGACCACGCCATTTCTTCTCTAACCGTAGTCGAGTACGAACGACCACTCTTTTTGCTGAGTGGCCGTGTGTCAAGTCTTGGGTTCAAGCATCTGCTTTCTAACCACTTGGGATCCAAGACTTGGGCACTTTGTTCTTGTTTTTGTAGGTGTCCGACGTTGGATGGAGAACATGGGATCGAATGGATTTTAGTCTTCGCTTCATCACGTGACTAGAACATTTGTTGGTTCTCCACTTCATGGCCTCCAAGAGGTATGTACCTTCACGCTTGGCGTCTCCACCTACTTTGTGAGCTACTCTATACCCTCATGCCCTTATACTCATGTTTGACCATAATTGGCATGTTGTGCTTGTTCATGTGCTCACATGTTCCATCTTGGCATGTTTTTCTTTCAATGCTTTAATGTCATGCCCTTATGTGTATACTGCTTAGGTATCCATGTATCATGCTATATTTGGACGCTTAAGCTTTGACTTGACTTCATGAGCTAAGTAGTATGTGCGTATTAGAAGTCAAGTATCATCATGACCTTGTGCTCGTAGTATCTATCATGGTTCACATCTTGCTCCTTATGTTCATTCATCATTATTTATACATGTTAGCATACTTTTCATGATGTTGATTTGCCATGTTGTATGTCTACATGATGTATGCATATGTATGGACAAGATGAGCTTGAGTATATCTTGGATAGTTTCTACGTGTCATGATGGTGCGTTTATTCATGCCTTTGTATCTTTTCTATTATACATGCTTTTATCCATGCTAGCATATGCTTCGTGGACTGCTCCTCACACCGCTATGTGTATGGTTGTGATTCATTGTGATACATGTATATCTTGATCTTATTCATTTAAGTTTTGGCATGAAATAAACTGTACAACATCTTTGTAGCATTAGTCCGTGCTTATGCTTAGATATCATGAGATTTGTGGTTAAGTCACAAGCTTCTTCTAGTATTTGGTGGCTCTAGGCTTGCTGCTCTAGATGCCTTTGTTGAGGGCTAGATTGAGCTTGTGGCGGTGCGTGTTCTCATGTGTTCTATGTCTTTAATACTAGTGATGCTCTCGTTGTTATCATTTGTCTCAAGATCGATCCATGCTCGTGTATTATTTACCCCAAGATTAGGACACCATTGTCCCCTATGTTTAATCCGCAGGTTATGAATGAGGGAGAGTGGTACATTGTTCTGACCATCTCCATCGGTCTTTACGACCACGTCGTAGTGTCTACAACCACAAGATGGACTCTCGGTGAACCCATACACGACCGTGAGCCGGATTCAACCACGACTACGATCCGGACTCAACTTCGGCCATGACTCGGACTCAACTACGACCGATCCTCAGACGCGACTTCGATCACTCAACTGAGACCCGATCGGGTCACGATCTCATCGCTCACCGAGCAACCGCTACAAAGGTTGGTTCTCCTTATGATTTTCGATGCTCGCTTCCCGCCACTTGGCTTTGCATAGTATATGTCTTCTAGTGGTAGGAAGGGTCTTTTGGGAAGAGGAGCCAACTCTAGGTGATGTTGTCTCATTCACACCTCTCATCCAAATGGTTCTCTAGGATTATTTACTACCTAGTTTGGGCTTTGGTTCTCTAGGATTCTCTTCTACCTAGGTTGAACTTTTTCTTGGCCACTAGAGTCTTTTGCATTGACATAGTGTGCTTTTTGCCCCGTGGTATGAGGTTATAGACTAGAGACCATGAGGATAGGATGTGTTTGGGAATCACCTCTTTGAGCTAGAACCTTCTCTTCTCGGATTTTGTGCCAAATTTCCGGTTCTTCTCTTTTGCCTTCTCTAGGGGAGTTGGAGTCTTTTGTCTGTTTGGGCTATGTTTCAGGGAGAGCTTAGGGTGGTTTGTCCTTATGGACTATTGTGAGAAGGAGTTTCTGTGTTTTACTACTTTATTCATTTATCTTGCTCCTGTTCTCATTTTTTTTTTGCACTGCATCGGGGTGCATTTGGGTTAGTCCTCCTAGCATAGATTAGAACATTTCTCTCGTCTAGTTAGACTTCTTACTCTTATCTATGCTTTAAGGACTGCCTGTTTTCTCCTCTCTTTACCAGCTTCTTGTTTATTGCTTTGTCTGTGGGGAGTTCATTTGGGAACTTCGAGCTTAATTTTGACTTAACTCAACTTGAACTAAAAGTCGCATCACATGTTAAGGGGCTGGATTTTTCGCATTGCATTCTCGCATTGTAATATAACCACATTGAGCCTTGATTATTATCCGGTTATGACATGCTTTCAATGCTTTACACCTTGCTATGATTTGTGCTCCATTGCTAATCTGATCATGACTTTTTATGTGTAGTCAAGTCTTTGCCATGATAGGTTAATTAAAATGCTAAATTTTGACCTAATTCATGTCATGTTCATATTTGAGACTAGTCGACTTTGTATTATCTTTTATGATTCTTGCCATGTCAAATAGGTGAGTTGAGTCTTGAATCTTAGTTGAGCAATAGATTGAGCTATATAGTTTCTTGATGACACATAAGTTAGTACAATCTATTAAAAGCAAAAGATCTCTTTGTGCGAAAAACCGATCTCACCAATTCCTTCTCATGAGGCGCTTGCCATTGCACAACGATGAACTCAGGGGAGATTTGGATGACCAAGATCATCTTCTTAAGCTCATTGCTTGAAGTGGTCGCATAAGGCTTGAGGTCTAGCACATGACTGAATAAAAAGATGGTTGAAAACAACCATGTGATCTCTAAAGAAAAGTCATTTGTGCTCAATTGCTAAAATTTCAAGTGTACTTAAACAAATGTATCATTCTTGAATAAATAGCACTCTAGTTGGCTCAACACTAGCTTCTCGATTCCATTTAGCTCATTGACATGGCTTGCATCATTTGTGGATATCATTAGCTAGACTAAAATCTTGTTTGACTTGACTTGCTAAGCACTTCAAATTAAAAAAAAATCAGATTATACCTTCTGTTAGCTTAGCTTCTCTTTACATACATAGTCATGATCTTTGTAGCATACTTATATGTTATGGCTTGGTGTAATACATTTTGGTCATTTTGGATAATTCTCATGGCTCTGCATACTTTGAATAATCAAATCAGCCATTCCATCCATCATTTTAACTTATTCTCTCTTGCATACTTGATGTGTTTATTGCCAAAAGGGGAGAATAGATTGGAGAAAAGAAAATTTTCAATTTCGGGAACTTGCTAGAGCTTTGGAGATCAATTTGCTCTTTATTTTATTGCTCTAGTGTTCTCTCTGTTGACATGGTCATAATTTCATTTTCATTCCTGGACCATGTCGGCTTCTACAAACTCAACTTCATAATTTTACGGTGTTTGTCAATATACTCATCAAGGGGGAGATTGAGAGATCATGTGGAAATGATCCCATCTTTGTGATGAGTATTTGTTGTTGTTTGAAGGAAAATTGAGTTTGTTTTGGGCTTTATGGCAAAGTCTTAACTCGACGAAATGAAGTCGTACGATTTGTCCCGCGCTGCACGATCATTTTGGGCGTGATCGGAGGTCGATTGAGGAGGTTTACGACCACGCAGTGGCCTGCACGACCATGTTGCTGAGTATCGGGTTGCGGTCAACCGGCGTACGAGTGATCGGAAGCTTATACGACCACGTTGTGGAGCCCTCGGAAGATTTGACCGTGGTCGGCAGTCGGCGCTAGGGTTTACGACCACTGCAGAGCAAATTGAACGTAGTCGGAAGAGTTTAAGACCACCTTGACCGTGGTCGGGTGGCGTACAACCACGTTGAGCAATCGGGTTGTTTTCGGATGTCATACGACCACGTTGGTTGTGGTCGATAGGTTATACGACCACGCTGTCGGGCCGGAGGCGCTCGAGTACTTTGACCGTGGTCGGAAGGCTACCACCACGCTGGCGATATCGAGAACCGTGAGGTAGCGCGACGACCACGTTGTGGTCTCTACGACCACGCTGGCCGTGGTTGGAGGTCTTTAGGGCCATCTACGACCACGTTGTGAAGTTTCGACGCGCTGGTCGTGATCGGTAGTCGGCGCGTGGTTTAGGACCACGTGGGCGCTTGGGAGATTTGACCACGTTGAAGGACGGGTCTTCGACCACGCCAGCACTCGGAGCCACGACCACGCTGAGGGGCTCGGTGGTTCGATCACGCTGGCGCTTGAGACATCGACCACGTTATCACGGGATTGAACGTGGTCGAAACTCGTTCGACCACGTTAAGCGACGTAAGAGCCGTGGTCGTTTGGCGATCGAGCTGGTCGACGACCACCGTAAACGGTCGCTTTGGTGGGAATCGGTCGTAACGACTTGGGATGAGGTCGAGGCTTTGAGCGTGCTCGTGAGCTCAAGTGTATCTGTGTGCAATAGAGTGCTCGGATGAGGTACTAGACTTTGAGCGATAAAGTCGTATCGGTGTTGTATGTGGTCGTAGCAAGCTAGCGTTGGTCGTAGCCAGTGTCGCATGGTCGAACGAGCTTTGTGATGGTCGTGACGACATCTTTGGTGGTCGAAGGAAGAGGAAGTCTTCCGTGGTTTTGACCACTTCTTGTCTTGTGCTTCGGGTGGTCGTAGGGATTTACGACCGGTGTTGTGCCGTGATACTTGTGCCGATTGATGGTGCGTGTGTATTGTGCGGTGCTATGTGATGGTTTGCTTGTCGTGTGGTGCAGGACTTTGAGCTATTTCATGGTGAGGTGGGAGGACCGGACTAGGCACAGGAGGTGTTGAGGTCCAGACGGCCGGAGACGCCAAGATGATCGAGGTCGGTGAGGTGGTTGTGAGCCGGAGACGAGGAACCGAGCTGGAACCGCCAGAGCCGAGCACGACGGCAACAACGAGGAGGACCGGACTAGGCTCGTGGAGGAGCCGAGGTCCGACGGTCGAGGTTGGGTGCGGTCGTGCGGCGGAATAGACCGAGACTAGACTCGGAGGAGTCGAGGGACCGATGATCTTGGAGACAAGTCTTGGTGAGGCTTGGAAAGGTCGGGACTAGACATGGGAGATGTTGAGGTCCGTAACGAGTGGGTGAAGCCAAAGAAGACTGGAGCTCAAGGTGGTCGATGAGGAACCGAGCCGATGCAAATGGCCGGAGATAGGTCCGTGAGGCTAGGATGGTCGGGACGAGACACGGTGGTGTTGGGGTCCGAACGACCGGGAAGCCAAGGAGACCTAGTCTTGCGAGGTGGTTGCAAGCATGGACAGGAAGGCGGTGTGAGGGCATTTTGGAGAAATGCCAAAGCCGCAAGGGAAGCTGTCCCTCCGTAAAGCACCGAGAAAAGAAGTGGATTCTGCTGGCGCTAACGGGCAAAGTGCGGGTCTGTTGGGATAGCAGCAAAGCATTTGAGTTAGCGGGCAAAGTGAGTGTTAAAACCCGTGTTAGATGGGGTTTTCGGGTTATCCCAAGATGGACTAATGGATGGATCCATTAGGGTTAGTCTCGTGTGAGGCTATAAAAGGGAGAGGGAGGCAAGTGTTTTGAGAGAGTTGGTCGGCTAGGCCGTGGAGGCACCGCCTCCCTCCCTTGGGAGTGTATCTGTGTGTGTGTGCTCTAGGGCTAGAGCTTGTCCTCCTGTGGGGAGTGGTTGCGAAACCTTCCGTGTTATGATTTGAGAGGACTCATCTCTCCGTACTTGTTAGAGTTTATCTATGAGATGGGTCCGTGTTTGTGATCCGGGTTGAGAGGTCGTTCTTGAGATGTTTTCATTGATTTATTTGCCATCTCTTCATTTTCGTTCCTTCGTATTTCCTTTGAGAGTTGGCTTATATTTGATTTGCTCGAATGTAGAATCTGCTCAAGGCAATTTGGCCGATTCATTCCCGAGAGCAAGGTCGAATCGAGAAATTTCGTGTCTCTCGGTCATGCGCCCCAGTTCTCGCTTTCGTTTTGACCGTGTCGTTCTAGCCGACCATTGCAAAGACTTTAGTTTTACTAGGTGATTTCTCTTCCGAGGATGTGAATCTTTGTGGTTAAAATATCTCCTCATTTCGCTTGAAGATTTGCAAGTTATCGGGTTTTGGTCTTTGCGGTCGTGCGCATGGAGCGGCTGCTCGAGCTTACGACCACGTGATCTTGGCGTGTGCGCATATCGACCATCGGGTTATCTCGCTTCTCGCTTCGACAACACAAGATTTACTTGCGATCACGAAGTCTTGGCCTTCGCTCTTCTCTCGATTTTCGACCGGCAAAGACATAGATCATCGCGCTTTTGCTTTGGTTTCCGAGTGCTTGATGGTCGAGATCTCGTAGTCGTGTGCCCCACGGTCTCATGAGGTGTCTGCGACCGCGATCGGTTATAGGTGCAAGTCGGTCTTCGACCATGTTGATCGACGACCATGCCGCTGGCTTACGATCACGACGGTTCCGACCGGACTCATCTTTCGATCTTGTCGGCCTTGTTTTGGTGGCTATCGACTTCATTGAATTCGCTTGATCATCGATTGCCTACCAAGATGCTCTTGATCGAGTGGTCAAAGTTACGACCACTATACGTGCTATCAACCAAGTCGTCGGTTTCGACCATGGTGTCGGTCCAGACCACGTTGTCTTCCCAACAAACGTCGCCTGCTACCGATGCCTGCCTCTCGCGGAGTGGATGTATTCGACCACGCTTGAGCTTCCGCCAAGTGGTCGTAATCTAACCACACAAAGGCTCGATTTGGTCATTAGATAGTCTCAATTCCTCCGCCTTCTACTAGACCTCATATCTTGGATCTTCATAGCTTTGTAGCTATTGGAGAATAAGGAATATGTGAATATTTAGAGGAAAAATTTATGGGCACCATTCACCCCCCCCTCTGTTGCCATTTCGGTCCTACACTACGTGTAGAACCGTCTGCGATAATCCTCCCTATAATTATCTCCGGCTAGGGTTTTCTGCGCCGTATGCTGCAGTTATATTCTACATCTAAATCCCGATCTGTCTGCCGCCTCCGCTACCCCGAGCCCTCGCCGCCGCCTCCCAAGCCCTTCGCAGATTCGAAGACCGACGCCGGCTCGCCCCACGCCCGGCGCCCGCCGCCCGCCTCCCAAGCCCTCGCCGCCGCCTCCCGAGCCGCCGCATTCAAGACCGCCGCCGGCCGCCCACGCCTAACCGTCCTCGGCTCGCCCCACGCCCGCCGCCGCGCGCCCGGCCGCCTCCGCCGCCTCCCCGAGCCCTCACCGGCCGCCACCTCCCGACGATAAGTACTAAGGTAACCTTGTGATGCTATGATTTGCTTCATGTTAGAACTCCAAATCCCTGCAAATGTTAGAAAACACACTAGGAACTATTCACTCCGTGCAAATGTCAGTTCATGTGCTCCTATTCAACTTATTTTTCAACTAGCTGATGAGTACATGGCTTGCTCATATGATACTATGATTTGCTCATGACTAAAAGCAAGATGTTTCCCTGTACGGCCACATAGAACTTTGTTTAGAGACATTATAGTAATAATATATGCCAGATAGACCTTCAAAGGGCATGAAGCAAGTGGTACACCCGTGTATCGATTCAATGTACTTGATACATCGGTTTGTGCCATTTGCTTCATAGCCCCGCCGCCGCCTCCCTCCCTCTACTCCTCTCCTCTCTTCCAATTCAATATGATCACTTATTTTATCCTTATAGACCCACCAATTGAGCAACATGTCATCCGTGTATTCTTCAACAACATCGTCGGAGGCGTCCGCTCCAACATCAAGACGCCAAGGAAGAGGGCTATCAAAGAAGCCTGAGGGCCGATTTACCATCACGGTGGTCGATGCATCCGGGGTCCTCTCCTTCCTCACAAAGCGAAGAAGTTTATTCGAACATTGATCGGAATAGTTGCACGAGAGCGAATTGAGATCACATTCAATTCGTGGAAGAACGTTCCTGAGACTCGGAAACGTGAGCTGTGGACCAAAATTTTGGCATCGTTCGAGATCCCAGAAGAACACCAAGATGCCATGCAACGACAAACCTACCTAGTGGCGTGCAAAGCATGGAAGAACTTCAAGAGCATGCTTGTCAAGAAATACGTGGAGACGGACGAAACGCCTATTCATAAATACCCATTCCTGGAACCACAATGGGAAGAGTTCTAGGCGATGAAGACAACTGAAGATTTCAAAAGTACAAGTGTGGCGCATAAGGCCCTCAAAGCAAAAAACACACACCCCACGACTTGGCATATTGGGTATGCGGGTAAAATCCCGCAGTGGAGGACAGAAGATGAATTGGCAGCCCAACAGGACATCGCCCCGCCATTTTTCAATATCCCGGATGAGCGCGCTCGAAATTAGATTAGAGCAAGGTCATCTACAATGACATCGGGGGACGTCTCCTTTCGAAACTCTGCAGACCAGCAAGTGTCCCAGCGTCTGGTAAGATATCAATCGAAGTACGTAGCTTGTAATTACTCCAGAACTTCGTATGAATTGAAATGACATGCCATGCTCTTGCAGGAAGAGCTGAGTTTTGAATCTACCCTGGGATCATTCCCTGAAACAAGGGAGAATGATATGCTCTCCGTGGCCCTAGGAAACAAGGAGCACCTGCACCGCACGAGAGGCCTTGGCTTTACGTTCCTTGGAAACATGGTTTCAAGATGACTCAAATGTATCGGCATAGGAAGAGAACCAAAGCCGAGCGTGAGGAGCGGCTACGAGAAGAGTTCAAGGCAACTCTTAGAGAGGAGATAATGGGTGAGTGGTGATGTAATCGAGATGAGGTGCGAAACAAGCAGAAAGTCGAAGACGCCGCTCCGTGGTAGCTAGTCCGCATAACCGTCCGAGTAGTTGCGCGTCCAATCCGACGAAAGCGTGGCGATTTCGTGGACAACATCCGTAAACATTATTATCTCTCCAATGCTTGCTCCATTCATAGACCTATTGGAGTAGCTAATTTTGTATCGTTATGTAGGAGCCACGGCGTGTGCTCCAAGTGAGATGTGCCTCCGTTCCTTGTACGCCGCTTGGGGCTGCATATCCGTATCGGGCCGAGTGCAAGGTCAACCTTAGCGCCAGCTACGCAAAGTTAATGTGGATGGTGTGCATGCCAATTTTGAGGTCGTCCCCTGCCACCAAGGCCCCCAACGACGAGATCGTGACTCTAGGGCAGGCCATTGGAACATTCATCCAGTGGCCCAAATGCGACATCTCCCTGGAGGCTTCTTCACCGGTGGCGGACCGTAAGGGCAAGACGAACCGAGCTACAAGCTACCGGTGTTATCTCCACAACAGAAGACAAACCGTAGCTAGCGATGGTGCTATCTCCACAACGGCAAAGACGAACCGTAGCTAGAGTCGGTGCTATCTCCACGGTGCTATTCTCGCCAAAGCAACTTGCGCGTTCGAACCATTACGGTCGTCTACCATTAAGTCGACCTACGATCGAGGCAAAGGGCAAGGGCAAATCAAAGATGAAGGATGATGACGATACCCCGTACCTGCCATTGGCCCGCAAATTCGTGCTAGGCGAGCCGATGATATTCCCGCAAGAGCAACTCGTAACCCTAGGACTTGGTTGCCAAACATTACACAATTGGTATATGCAATTCAATAGGCCGAGGCGTAACGACGCCGTGTATCATCACAAATTCAAGCGGGAACATTTCCAAGACAAAGTTCGTGATTGTGTCTTCGTGGTGACCTTTGACGATATATTTGATCTTTTCACACTCAACGCCTCGACGCCTCACTGCTCGATGTCGGACGACGTAAGTCCGCATAATTACGATCTCGCTCACGCCATACCGATATATGTCACAATTTGTTGCTTTTCTGTGTATATATATAGATTCATGCTGACCAAAGCTAGATCATCGAAATTACCAATTGGTTTCCTGGACCCACGCTTGGTCGCCATTGATACCATCAACGAGGATGCATCCTTCGTCGAGAGCTATATTACAACAACACTGCTGGTTCACCGCAATAAGGAATTTGTTCTTATGCCATACAATGAGCACATCCATTGGATTTTAATTGTAATTATACCAAAATGGAACAAGGCTATATACCTTCATTCTTTAAGTAAGAACAAATCCAAGTACACAGCTATCGCCGAAATACTCGATAGGTAAGTACATTGTACATTTTACTCTTTTTTCCTTCCGAATGACTAATCTAACTTTTCGGATAACGAAGGTCGTCACGCATACATTCAACAAACACGTGGCTCGACGACAGGGGCCAAGCCCTTGAAACATTCTCGCAATTCGGGTATTCACTAGCTACACATTAATTAATCCTATACAACACTTAGCAGTAATGCCTTTTGATTTAACACATTCTATTTTTGCGGTGCCACCAGAAGCAAGGGCAACACGTGTGGATACTACGTGTGCCACCATATGAGACTACTCCTCGATTCCTCGAAGATCAGCAATTCTAAGGTTTGTTAATCTTCCCACATTCATTTCATACTTGTCACGTTATATATGTAAGCGCGTTGATTTTCCTAGCGACAGGCTGCGCCCATCTCTACATGTGCATTGAAACAGCCGGACTTTGCAAAAATTCAAGGAGAGTTCGCTTAGTTTTTGTGCAGTAAAGTCATCAGATCAGATGGAGAGTTCCATCTGCAAGACCGTAATTGTGAATTTGTTAATGGATATTAATATCATTTCAATTAATTCATTTATAAACGGATGCCTTATGTTTGTGAATGAAATGTGATGTGAATGAAGTGTGATATGTTTGTCAAATGAATTGAGATCTGAATTGTATGTATACATATACCGTTCATCCGCTTGTTTCAGAGGGCATGGCTAGCATTTCGAGGCTAGCCAACAAAGTAAGTAGATTTAGGGTAGAAAGGAACATCACAGACGGTTTGTAGCTACAAACCGTCTGTGATATTGAAATATCACAGACAGTTGTTCGACAACCGTCTGTGATAACCTTCGATTATCATTGACCCATAAATTCAGACGGTTCACAAAACCGCTCGTGATGACGTTTGAACAGCCTCATGCGATGACCTTTTCTCGTAGTAGTGATGTCATGTTCCTTTCGCATCGTATTTGTTGTTGATATAGTGCGATGAATGCTACCATGCATCGTCAACAAAGTACTTTGAATGCTCTCACCGATGGCAAATATTCAAATCTATCCGTCAGAATTTAGGTCAAGAACCGAACTCCTTTTTTAGATTATCAACAGTGGAACTCAAGGCGTGCGCCGTCAGAAGCATGCACTACTCTTCACTCGAAACTCGATCGGCGAGGCAAGCGTGTCGCGAGGCCACGCGCGCACGGGCCGGAGATCGAACGTGGCCATGCCGCATCCTTACGACGCGTGCGAGAACGCGGCGATGCCAAAGACCGTGAGAAGCGCGAACATGCCAGGTGCACGCATGGATCGGATGCAGCCAGCGCGCCGTGATCGAGCATAATTTTTCTGTGATAGCGTGGCATCTCTAAACTGCAGTATTCGTTGTGGAACTGAAAAACTATTAAACGTGGACACCGATAGTCTGTTAGCATTTCGATCGCTAAGTTCCGCAGAATCTGCTCTCTCTTTGATTAATGCTGCTGTTGATGCTATACATCAAGCATCAGCACGGATAGCGTACGTAGATATTCCACTTAACATTGCATTAACATGCATTAGTTTACTCGAATAGGGAGCTGGAAAAAAACATCATGTTCAACTCAAGATAAAGGCCGTTTCGATCGCTGGAATAGGAAAACCGCAATAATTGGAGTGTGGAATTAACAACATAGGAAAACTTCAAAAGTGTCGTTTGGTTGTCACGTAGGAATTCAAGGCACAACAAGAAGGAAACATGAGGTAAGACCTCGATTTTGTTTTCCTTCAAAATTTCTACGAAATAGCCCATTCCATACAAATTTCAAAAGAATTCTTAGGGCCATGCCTTTGTTCCAAACAGTCTCATAACAAATTTTCCTATAGGGTCCAAATCCTCTAATTCCTGCGTTCCAAATGGGGCCTAAACACACTACTATAGGGAAAATTGAATTGTGCAGTCCATATCTTATCAAGGGCAAAAGAACATAATATTCATACATGATATTCCCTTCCTTACATCTTCGAGCTACATCCAAGTACTTATCAGAAATAACTGTCAAGAAATAATGATTTCCAATGCAATCAATCAACCAATGAACTCTTCAAAAAACGAAGTCTTTATTATCACCAGATTGATTTTTCCTTGTACATGGGATCGTCTATTTATAGTAAAAAAAGCTCATGGATAGTTTCGGTGTTTGCCCACCAATGCAACCTCCTAGGTTTTGTAACACTCATCTTGGGCGAATACCACGACATGCACATGTCTCATTGAAAACTTATCCTAAAAACCTAGTGGGATAAAAGGATGGAGAAAAGAGTACATCCCATCCGTTTCTCATGTTGTACTTGTTGCCACATCAAAAACCTTCACGTGAGAAAACTTCAGGAGAACTCATAAAGGGAAAAGAGTACAACATCAGATCTTCAAGATCATATAAGTCTTCCGGTCTTAAATAAAGGCTATGGTTCAGAGAATTACTCCTCTGAACCTTGCAATTCTCTTAAGTCGTATCATCCCTATGTCTCACGCGCACTTATGGAAGATAGAGGCTAGGAGAGATTTTGTTAATATATCTGCCAGATTATCATAAGACCTAACTTTCAATATCATCACCTCTCCGTTCTTTCGGAGCTCGTGAGGATAAAATAATTTATGAGCAATATACGTTGTAATATTACTTTTAACATAGTCCATTTGCATCTATATCACATAAGCTACATTATCTTCATTGATAATAGTGGGGTTATCAACGGTGTTTATACCACATAAGTTCTTGTTGTGGCTAATCATTCGCTTGAGCCAAGCATATTCTTTTGAGGTTTTACACCATGATATGCATATGGCTCATTAAAAACTCATTCCAAAAACCAATGGGAAAAAAAGGAATGAAGAAAAGAGTACACAACACATGTCAAATTATATTGTAGTTGTTGCCTCATTAGAAACCTTCAAGTAAGAAATCCAACTAGAAAAACTCACTAAGGGAAAGAGAGTACAATGCTTATCTCCAGGATTTATAAACTATCTTCAGGATTTATTATGATCTTCAAGACCTTTATCATGTCTATCGATTAGACTTATACTGTTGTAGGGGTGACCCCAACTAAGCCCAGCTGGTCTATTAGAAGGTTGTCAGGCCCAAAATAGGACATGTACAATGACATAAATACCCCTAACGGGGGTACATGAGTGCAAGGGTATAGCTGTAAAATACTCCCCATGTAACTATATATATATATATGTCGTCCAGGCCATGGAGAAACCCTAAGGGTATTGCTCACCTAACTCTCCACTGCCATACTCTCTCTGTTTGGTCTATAACCACAACAGTTGGCGCCGTCCGTGGGGAGACAAGAGCAAGCCTCGAGATCTAAACAAGGATGGCACCGAAGAAAACTACATCATCGGCTGCGGAGAAGAAGAAGAGGGACACGACGGAGACGCGCGTCAACACCAGGGATTCAGCGTCGGTGATCGCGAGCGCAGGCACCGACACCAGCGTTGCAGCTACAAACGACGATGCTCATGGCGCGGCGATCGACCCCACTGCTAGCGCGACAATCGGCGCCGGCGGCACCGACCGGTTGTCAGGAGCGGTAACGCCGATGCCCATGTTGGCACTAAAGGATCGCGAGTAGGCTACGAGAGCAGAAAACAAAATTTTTCTACCGCGCACACAAGAACATCATGTTTAAGGAGGGATCATGGATCGTTACCACTAGACGCGCAGCGCAGCGGAAGAAGAGTTGGAGAAGCCGATCCAACCATGCGCGTCGAAGTAGTAGTGGAAGTAGTCGATCGTCCCGAACCGATCGTCTCCTCCACGCGATCAACCACACCACGAGCGATCCAATCAGAGGTTGTTGATGCCGATCAACGCCGCAACGAGCAGCGCCCCACCGGTATCCACACGTCCGGTGGGAACGCCGATCGCGAGTGTACCAAAGACTCGCGAGCGGCTAGGGTTTGGCTCGAGGTGGCGGCTACGGATTAGCTCGGGATTATCGGTGCGTTCCTCACCCCTCTCCATATATATAGACCTCCTCACTTGGGCCTCGTGGACCGAGGCCCAATAGGAGTCTATCCGGATCTCTATCCGAATTGAGCCCATATCCCAATCACATTCGAATTAGTGTTCCAACCCGTTAAGTGTGCGACACAGAGGTTCACGATACTTGGTCGCGACCCGTAAACACCTTCCGGTCACCCCGTTAATAGCGGCCTCTAGCAAGACATATTAACCCCAAAGTATACGTAAAGATCATATCTACCGAACTCGTAATGTTCTCATGTACTAATCCCTTTGCCTCACGATATAGATTAAGCTCAAGGCGAGACTGTGTCATCCTCTTAATAGCTCAATCACTCTCTCGATTCCGTGATGGATTATAAACTTGTGATTGACTCCTCAATCACCTTGGCATGGCCATGCACTTTCATAATCCATTACATCGAGGGGCCCGAGATATCTCTCCCATAAGGAGGGCAAATTCTATCTTGATCATTCACATCCCACTACATGTTTCATGGCAAACCCAAAGACTACTTTTATGACTACCCGCCACGGAGTAGTGTTTAGTAGTCCCAAAGTAAGCTACTACGCATGCCGGGAACCATGATGATCTCAAGTCTAAGGATTCCACATAAACACTACTTGAGACCAACCGATGACACTTGGAATCTCTGCAGTGTCTCATGGCGGGTCTATCCAACATATGTTCACTAACACATGTCCATATTATTGATTTGGTATCTCCATACCATGATCCATGAGACATGATCATCAATCAATACATATGTCGATCTTTGAATCATATTTGTTCCTCATATGAAATATAATCGGGATCATTTAGAAATAGCAACATTTTGGCATTAAGAGTCTCATGAATAAGTCACATACTCATTGATCAATAATGATAATGTCTATTTCAAGGAACAAAGCAATGTATCATAAACATAGTATGTGATATATTCAACATCTCCATGTTGCCTCTAGGGCATATCACCATGAGCATGGCCACCGTCCCACGTCCCAAGGCGGGAGCGTGAGCGGCTCGCGGCAACGCCGGCCTCGCCACCAACTCCAAGTCCACCGCGCGGCGCCGGGTAGCTCAGGAGTGTAGGTCGTGGTTGCTGCGGCCTCGACGGTGCAACCGCGCGCGCCGATGGCCCCAGCCGTCGTGACTGTGGAGAGCGCTCTACTGACGGTCGTTGGCACACTCCAACGGGAGCTAGCGGACCTCCGCGGAGCCGTGCGGGATATGCAAGAGGGTCGGAGCCAGCAGATCCCGCGATGGCCATGCCGGAGCCCACACCGGAGCGGACGGACAGCCGCGAGGCCCCTATGTCCAGTCACGTCTCGCTGCGACACATGGATCCAGAGTCCCCCCTCTCCGCGGGCCTGCAGCAATCAGCATGGCTGGAGGACTTCAAGTTCCCCAGCGCCATCGTAGCATACAAAGACGACTCGGACCCTCGGGAGTTCGTGCGCATTACGAGACTGCCATCGAAGCTGCAGGCGGAGATGACTCCACCAAAGCGAAGGGGCTCCCCCTCGTGCTGCAGGGGGTGGAACTCTCTTGGTTCTTTACCATAGAGCCGAACTCCATCTACGCATGGGAGCAGATACGTGACCGCCTTTACAACAATTTCTATGGGAACTAAATCGAGCGCGTCAATGCGGATCAGCTCTTCGCTGTCAAGCAAAAACCCTCGGAGAAGCTCCGGGAGTACTTCAAGTGCTTCGCGAAGGTCCGCTGCCGAGTACAATGCTCGAAAGCCAATCAAGATAGTGGCGAAGCTCTTTGACAAAATGGAAGAGTATGCCAGGGCAGAGGAAGACGCGCGACGACGCCAAGGCGATGACCCCAACACCAATCAGGCGGAGGACTTGATGAAGAACGGTGACTCACCAAAGGAAGGCTCCTCGAAGGGCAAGCGCCAGCAAGAGTCATCGAAGGACGCTCCCGAGCACAAGCATGCCCAGCACAAGGACACCCAGCACCAGGAGGGACCCTTGCAGATTCAAGCCCACGTGCAGCAACCCGAGGAAGACCCCCGCAGATCCAAGCCCTGGAGGGAGCCCAGCGTTGGGTTATAAATGTCATCTCTGGGGCTCCTCACTGGAGTTCGCCTCGGTGCGGCAGCAGAAGGCCTACGCGCGGAGGCTACACCACCTGGCGGCATACCCGGCGCAGGTGCCACCGGACTGGGCACACCACGAAATTACCTTCACACGCCGAAGGCGTGGAGTACCCTCACCAAGATCCCCTGGTTATCCAGGTCGCCATCGCAGGATGCGACGTTAAACGCATCCTAGTTGATGGAGGAAGCTCCGCGAACATCCTGTTCGCAGCGGCCTTTGACCAGATGGGGATCCCTCGAAGTTGCCTAGGTCTCGGGAATCCCATTACTGTGGCTTCGAGGTCAACCGTGAGGGCTTTGGGCCAGATATGCCTGCAGGTCTCCTTTGGCCGAGGCGACAACACGAGGGCCGAAGACGTCACCTTCGACGTTGTCGACATCTCGTATCCGTACAACGCCCTATTGGGGCGTCCAACCCTTAATACCTTCGGGGCAGTCCCACACCACGGCTTTCTATGCATGAAGCTCCCGGGCCCGCGAGGTATCATCACTATCCACGATGACCAGGACACCGACCGACATTTAAAGCTTGGTACCCGAGGCCCACACCGCGAGGTCCACCGGGATTCCTAAGGTGGACACGACAGCGCAAAGGCCCTCGACAGCTTCCAGTGGCATTACAGCTGCAGACTGCATTTGCCAATGTGCATGTGTAATATCAAATGGGTATGGTATACTTCCATGTGTTCCAATCTGGCCTATGTGCGGCAATGTCATGGTACCATCTAATTCACATGTATGTGGTCGCATGCCGGTGACTAACAAATTACTGGGGACAAATCAATTACCCTTCGAAAGTTGCAATGATTTTTGTTTGCCGACAGTGTGGATAGCAGTTTTAATTATCTCTTAAACAAACTAGATTATTTATAGCTATAAGTTTATTTACTTTTGGATTTAACCTAGGATATACCACTATGCTTGTCATCACTCTTATTTTCAATATTTTTCTATGCCTCGAAGGTTTCAATATTCCTCATATGCCCAAATTCCTCTCCCTTTTCATGCCAACCATAAAATTCCGAGTGAGAGCTCCTGGTTCTAGTATTTGCTTTGAATTAACCCAGATTTTTAGCAATAAATTACTATTATACTACTTCCAAAGTAAAATTTTTTTGGCGTAAAACCGACATATACTTTGTAATTTTTTATGCAAGTTTTACAATGATAAAATTAATATGGAAGATGGAGTTATATATAGACTGCAAGTCTTTGGTGTAAGTTGTTCTGTACTTTCAGCTACAGTGTAATTTCAGCTAGCTACAGTGAAAATTCAGTCATAAGCCATCAAAATTCAGCCCAACCGAGCACTACCTTTGGACTCTGACGAGTCCTCACAGTAAACGTACATGTGTCTTCTACAATCAAATCAAATTTACTGTTCAGGAATGGTTAAAAGGGACTCAGAAGTCGGGTTTCAATTAATTATTGCTAAGAGTCCTGACTCGAGCTGAACTATTCATCTCGATCAACCATGTCAGAATTAACCGTAACAAAGGCAAAGCAACACAGTTGTCCAGTTATTTCAGAAAAAAGAGAGGAAAACTCAAAGGACAAATTTTGTGTGTTAAGACATGATTAATTGCACGGCACCTTGAAGGACACTACAGATAAAAGCTCCAAGTTACTCAGAGTCCTTGACGCTGGTGTCCATAAAAATCTTTACCGCGAAGAACCCAATCTGCTCGGAATGACGTAGTAAGATCGATGGAGTTAATCCACGAGAAAAACGAAGAGTCCCGTCCTATTACAGCCAGTGTTTAAATATTCTCTATCTGCACACACCGAAGGGCACTATATAAACCGATCACCAGCACGCATGTCCTACACAACGCAAAAGCAAAAGAAAGCCTCCACATGCGGACGATGGCGCTATCCAAGTGCAGCCTCGCCTTGTTCCTCGCCTTCGCCCTCGCCGCCGCCGCCACGCTGCAGCCATTGGAAGCCATCAGGGTGGTCAAGCCCGCGGCGACCGCAGATCAAGAAGCATGGGAGAAGACGGCCTCTACTGCCTCCGCCGACGGCGATGGAGCACAGCCATCAACGTGGCCCGGCTTCCCGGGTATCCCGGGCTTGCCGCAATTCCCTCCATTGCCTGGTTTCCCACCTCTACTGCCATTGCCCACCTTCCCACCGCTACGACCGTTGCCTGGCTGGCCACCGCTACCACAATTCCCACCGCTGCCGCCAGTTCACACCTTCCGGCTTTCCGCACCTTCCACCAATGCCGGGATTTCCACCGCTTCCGCCGCCTCATGGCATCCCTGGCTTTCCGCATTCCCCCACTGCCTGGCTTCCCAGGAACACCAGGCGCTACATGTCCCTAGTTCCCGGAGTGCACAAGCAGGTACTCCATCGCCGCCGCAACCAACGGAGTGCCTATCATCGTTGATGGGGTTGATGCCATGCATGGACTACCTCACCAACACCAGCGCACGGGCGCCCAAGCACATGCTGCGACGGCTTCAATTCGCTCGTCGACAAGGCGCCCATCTGCCTCTGCCACGGCATGAACGGCGACATCAACAAGCTCATGCCAGCGCCCATTGATTTCATGCGCATGATGTCCCTTCCGGTCACATGTGGCGTCACGCTTCCTCTGCAGACGCTTGCCAAGTGCTCCAGTAAGTGATCGATGACTGCAGCTTGTGCTGTATGTGTCTTACGAGTTACGATCTGATGTGTTTTGCACAAATTTTGTGGATGTTGTATCATGTTTGCAAGGAGATTAATGTGTTTATGGATTTGCCAGCGCAACCAGTGCCACCGCTGATGCCTGCTCCTGCTCCTGCTGCTGCTCCATCTCCGGGTAACTATTCTATCTGGAAAATTATGCCTTATTTACTTGATCAAGCTTGTGTTAATTTGTGATATGTTTTGTATTCTGATTTCGTCCTTGATTTTCTTCTGCAGAGCCATCACCGTAATATATAGCAACAGGATGGAATAGCTAAGGTGCCGTCGAGATCAATCGGATCGATGTTTCACCACATATACTCCAATAGTAGTTACAGTACATGTGGCTGACTAGTTTTTCTAGAATATATAGGCCTAGTTTTATTATGATAGCTTAATTAGGGATTAAGCGATATACAACTTAGATTCTCATCTGTATACTGGTCCAGATTACAAAAGTTGGTTAATGTTTTCCTTTGCGCCATACATGCGGTCAGCAATTTGTACTACTTGAAAGAGAAAATAGATAGTGGTACTTCATCTATCCCTCTCAACTCTCTCTTCTATCTCCCTAAAAATTCTCTACCAAAAACAAAGAAAAGCAAGCTACAAAAAAACGCCACCATCATATAAATTCTCTAACAAAAAATAGAACTCTAACCTCCCTAAGAAATCTTAAAAAAACAATCTATCCAAAATAACAAATTCCACCACCATACAAAATCTCTAACAAAAAACAAATCTCTAACCTTCCTAAAAAATCTCTAACAAAAATAGAAAAAGCAATCTACAAAAGAAAAACAAAATGCCACCACCATATAAATTCTCTAACAAACTATCCATGCGCGGAGACATAACTCGGCCGAGTGTGGAGGCAGAGCCGACAGCATGTGCCAGACAGAATAATCACGACAATGTTCGGTGCTTCATGAATATACACGTTAATGCATGTCATGTTCCTTTCTGTACTGTATTTGATGCTGATATAGTGCGATGAATGCTACCATGCATCGTCAACAAAGTACTTTGAATGCTCTCGCGCTGATGGTAAATGTTCGAAACCTATCCGTCGTAAATTAAGATTGTGTAATTTGGGCTGAAGAACTGGAACTCCTTTTTTGTAGATTATTAACAGCTGGAACTCAAGCTGTGCTCTGTCGTATAAGCATGCACTACTCTTTTCAGCTTTGGCCTCTCGATCGGCGAGGCAGCTGTGCCGCGAGGCCATGCGCGGCACGGGCTGAAGATCAGGATGTTGTAAATAATTTTGCGTAGAAGTCGTATGTAAGTTTTGGTTGTAATCAAAGTTGAGTTGAAGTCGAAATTAGAAGTCGGAGTCGGAATTGGTTTTGTATTCCTAATCGAAATCCGAGTAGGAGTCATAGGTTTGGGTATAAAAAAAAGGGGACTCATGTAATCAGAAGTACGCTAAGAAAGAGAACAACGCAAAGCAATTGCGAGAAATAAAGTAGAGAAAAGAGTAATACCTGAGCATTGAGAAAAAGTCGAAGGCGTGGTCGAAGTCGTCCTACGACCACGGCACAGTTTCGGCAGGCGTGGTCGAAAGGCGTTCGACCACGGCAACGCTGAAGAAGACGTCATCGGAGGAGCGTACGACCACGGTAAGGTTTCAGCAAAACCGGTCGTAGGGCTTTAGAACTGGTCGCAAACGACTCCAACCGGTTGTAAGATCTTGGGGAGGTCGTAAGATTTTCCAATATTTTGTATCAGAGCGAGGAGGCAATGGAGGTCAAGGCTGCAGAGAAGAAAGGTGCGGTTGGCGAAGGCTCTGACGAAAAGAAACCGCCACCTGCACCGCGAGCACCATCGAGAGGGGGATTGGTACCGATCCAATTCCCTATGCTAACCGACATGAATTACGGCCTATGGGCTGCAAAGATGAAGATCACCATGCGAGTTCTGGGGGTATGGACGGCAATTGAAGGAGATGCACTGGTCGAAGAGACACAGGACCAGGGCGCTCTGGCCGCCATATCTCAGGCTATCCCCGACGAGGTCTTGATGACCATTGCAGAAAAAGAAACTGCAAAGGAAGCGTGGGAAGCAATCAAAGAGATGTGCATTGGAGAGGATCGTGTCAAGAAGGCAAGAGCACAGGTGCTGAAGAGGCAATTCGATCGAATGATCATGGGAGAGACCGAAGGCGTTGGTGAGTTTTCTAAGAAGCTCACAAGCCTGGCTGGCGAAATTCAGATTCTAGGTGTTGAGTTGCTGGATTCAACAGTCATCGAGAGGCTGTTCAGTGTTGTCCCCGACAAGTTCCTCCAGATCATAAGCACGATCGAGCAGTTCAGAGACATGACAAAGATGACGCTGACCGAGGTAGTTGGCCGTCTACGAGTCTTCGAAGAAAGTCAGAAGGGGCGACGACAAGACAAGGAAGGGGGGAGCAGCTGTTGCTATCCCAAGCTCAATGGGATGCATTGGCGACGAAGGAGAAGAAAAGAGAACGCAGTGGCGACCGAGGTCGCGACTGTGGACAAGAAAGATGGCGCGACTCTGAAACTGACAAATCAAATATTCAATGCTACGAATGCAAGAAATTCGGCCACTATGCTGCCGAATGTCGAAGCCACATTCAGTGCCATAATTGCAAGAAGTATGGCCAATATGCAGAAAAATGTAGGAGCAAGAAGAAAGTCGAAGGTTGCAATGATTTTTGTTTGCCAACAGTGTGGATAGCAGTTTTAATTATCTCTTAAATAAACTAGATTATTTATAGCTACAAGTTTATTTGCTTTTGGATTCAACCTAGGATATACCACTATGCTTGTCATGACTCTTATTTTCAATATTTTTCTATGCCTCAAAGGTTTCAATATTCCTCATGTGCCCAAATTCCTCTCCCTTTTCAGGCCAACCATAAAATTCCGAGTGAGAGCGCCTTATTCTAGCATTTGCTTTGAATTAACCCAGAGTTTTAGCAATAAATTACTATTATACTACTTCGAGAGTAAAATTTTATTGGCATGAAACCGACATATACTTTGTAATTTTTTATGCAAGTTTTACAATGATAAAATTAATATGGAAGATGGGGTTATATATAGACTTCAAGTCTTTGGTGTAAGTTATTCTATACTTATTTGAGGTTCATAGTGTTTTCTAGTCAAGATGATCTTTTGAGATTTAATATTTGACTAGATTTCTTATGTCTTCAAAAGGACAATTTTTCTATTGCCATATAGGTATTAATGCACAAAAAACTAATGAATTGAGGCATATCATTCTTTTCTAATTCAAGCATAATATTTACAAATTTTATTTCATGCATGATTAATTATATTACTGTATGTAAGATATGCTATTAGCAATGTGTTACATTAAGCTATTGTTCAGCAAGGGTAAGACTTTAACAGAACAACTTAGACCAAATATATTTATGACATCTGGGAAAATAATTATCTAATGCACAATTTTAGCCTAAAGCAAAAGATAAAAGGTGCTCTTCATGAGAAAGATCAAGCTCGATAGGATTTGTATCTATACTACTGATGCTACTCATGTAGGAAAATGACATGTAAATAAATTTAAGGGATAACTAGGATAATGCTACTAGTCTCTATATTGTTCACCATGTACATATTCTTGCTTATGAATGCACATGTTTATTAGTCTAGAGACAATATAGTGCAGGGTGGAGTAATACTCACGTTCTAGTCCTAGAAACAGAAGTAGATCCTGGCAAAGTGACTACAAGAACACCAGTAACATTTTATAGGTTTGGCCATCCTTTCAGAGAATGCCCTTAGGTCCAACGGATCAATCTAAATCATATAGTCATTCTTCAAGGTAGAATAGAGGCAATATCTCATAAATTATAAAGTTTTTACCTTTCAGCGGCAAAAGGGTACAACTACGTCAACGTCAGGCTTGACAGTAGTATGACTATATGACAATGAAATAAGCCTAGGTGATACAATTGCAGCCATTCAGAGCGAGCGAATATCTACTTAGTGATGCCTAAAGTCCTAAAATATTCATGTAATTTCCTACATGCTTACTTCTGACAAATAATTTCAAATGCATGAAATAAGTGCAAATAGTAAAGATTTATTTTTATCTATTCAATAGATAATTTATCATTTTCTATATTTTTCCTAGCAATCTTTGGGATTTTCTGATAATTATTAAGGCATTTTAAGCAATTTTTAGAATTACTAACTCGTTAAATAAATCTCCAAACACACAATACCAGGGAATAAACTATAAAAGAAATACGATGCGTCCAAGGTGCACTAAGTCTAAGGTTTCACAAATTTAAGGAAGCTCATATAATATAGAAATATTTCTTCACTGAGAAAGTCATTATGTTGGACCTATCCACTATTTCGACAAACTTCAGGGTCAAAATTTATAATATTACCGCACTTTTCAGCAAGCCCTTCTAAATTGCCTAAACTCTAGGGGCTAAACCAAAAATGCCTAAAAGGATATATTTTTCATTATTGGGCTGATTGGGCTCGTGCAGCCCACAAACTTCTTGTTAAAACCCTAGCCACCGGTCTCCTCTCCCATACGGCGGCAGCTACCAGTGGCACAGGCGACAACTAGGGAGGCCAGGCGGCGACGGCTATGGATGCGCGGAGGCGGCCAGGGATGGCCTTGGGTGCTGGCGCGGCAGTGGTAGACGGCCTTTGGCGCTTGCGCGGCGGCCTCAGGCACGGGCGCGGTGGCTCCCGACGGGGCGTCAGGCGGCCTTGGGCACTAACACTGCAACCTTGGGCGCTAGCGCAACGGTTCCTAGAGGGGCGGCGGGCGGCCTCGGGCCTGGCACGGCAGCGGCGACTTCAGCACTGCAGTGACTCAAAGACAAGGTCGATTCCATTGCATTGCATGTTTATACGAATCAATCCCGATTTCAATGTACCGATCTATATTCTAGCAGATTGATCTAACATATTCATATAAGTGCATAAAAAAATCATGCCAGCAAATTGCAAATTAATCTAAGATTATTGCAACTGGTCTACCACATAGAGAACAATTTATCTAATCATTGCATTGCAAAACAATCGAATCTCAATCTATTGATCTATAAGATTGCAATGCACAAGAGATTGGTTGAGGCTTGCATGCCTTGTAACTTGTAGAGCGATTTGAGAAATAATGATTTCCAATGCAATCAATCAACGAATCAATAGAAAATAGATGGAACACCAGGGGAAATGAAGTCTTTATTATCACCAGATTGATTCTTTCTTGTACATAGGTTTGTCTATTTATAGTAAAAAAAACCCTCAAGAATAGTTTTGGTATTTGCCTACCAACACAACCTCCTAGATTTGGTATAGTTTTGGTGTTTGCCTACCAACACAACCTCCTAGGTTTGGTAACAATAACAACTCTTCATCGTGCATCTCAGTGTGATTCCTGACTCGTGAGAGTAATAACTAGCCATTTAAAGAAAAAAGATGGTAAAGGTACAGTTAAACATGCGAAAATCGCCCGACCTTGTACCATATGCTCTCCCTTTTTTTTTCTTCTTTTTGAAACATTCTTTGCACTTGAGCCTCTCCACCACTAGCGCTACTATACACACCAAGTTTTTTGGAAAACACTTGCACGAAGCAGCAGGTCACAAGCGCGGTGGCGACGACGGAAGTGGAGGCAAATGTTGTACTTCGATGCACGAAGTCTAGTAGGTGCGAAGTTCCTATTTTGTTTGTCGTGTGAAGTCTCTGACTGAGCGGAGCCCTGGTTCGACCTCGGCTCAAGTCCTATCAAGGAGTCAGAGTGCATGAAGTCTCGGTCTTCGGCGTGGAGCCTCTGGACCTTCGCTGCGAAAAGTCCTGGACTTTTATTTCTATGGCCTCGGTTTTTGCCTGTCAGAGTCTACACTCGATCTCACTCCGAACAACTCAAGAACAATATAGCTCACACAGGATTTGGCGCTGTAGAACTTGGCAGCTTTTCAGGTTTACTTTCTCCCTTTATATAGCAATTAAACAAGAGAAACTGACCTACTAATTACTTGATAAATTGAACTACTAATTACCAAGAAAAACTGACATGCAGACTAAAAAGTAGTAACTGACATAAAGAATAACTAGATTAGATAACATTACTCCCCCTAATCTAGTTGTGGTTGATGTCGACGACGCCGAGCTTCGAGCGCAAGTGTAGAAAATGCACCCGGCCAAGTGATTTTGTCAGTATATCCGCCAGCTGATCGTTGGTGTGGATTTTGCGGATGGCGACTTGGCCACCCTCGACGCACTCCCGGATGTAGTGGAAGCGTGTCTCGATATGTTTGCTCCAGCCATGGAAGACCAGATTTTTGCACAATTGAATCGCCGACTGATTGTCGACATAGATTGTCACGGCGCTGACATCTCGCCCGTAGAAGTTGCCGATCAGCCGCCTGAGCCAGATTCCCTGGCATGCCGCTGCTGAGGCCGCGATGTACTCGGCCTCACACGATGATAGCACCACCATCGCCGCGGCGATCGCCACGACACAGCGCGCTGTCGAGGCGTAACAAAATGCCGGAGGTGCTCTTGCGATCATCCACGTCGCCGGCCATGTCAACGTCGCTGTAACCCTTGAGCTCGATGTCGTCGTGCCTCCTAGTGTAGCTGAGACTGTCGTGGAGCGTGCCCGCCACATAGCGAAGTAGATGTTTGACGGCGCTCAAGTGCTTTGTCCTCGGGTTTGCCATGAACCTGCTCACGTACCCGACCGCGAAACTGATATCCGGCCGAGTCTGAACCAAGTACCGGAGGCTGCCAACCACACTACGGTAGAACGTGTGATCAACATGTGGATTGGAGCTCTCCTTCCTCAGTTTAAGACGTGCCTCCATTGGCACTTGCATGGCATTGCAGCTGGCCATGCCGACCTTATCCAGAAGCTTTGCCGCATACGCAACTTGGCTCATGGTGATCTTCCTAGGCAGCTGCTTGACATCAATGCTGAGATAGCAGCTCAACTGCCCAAGGTCACTCATCTTGAACGAGCGCTTCATTTCCACCTTGAACGACTTGATCTCAGTTTGGTCGGCGCCAGTGAGGATCAAATCGTCAACATACACGCCCAGGAGCACACGTCCTCACCCCTCGCCGCGTGTGACACCCTGTGCTCTTCCTCACAGCGTGTGAACCCGGCGCCACCAACGCGTGCGGTTGAGCTTATGCCCACGCCCGAGGAGCTTGTCGAGGTCAGAGTGCTTTGCGAGTCAGAAGATTTGGCGCCACGCCCGCAATCATGAATCCCGGCGATTGAGCGACATAAACCTCCTCCGTGAGGTCACCGTTCAGAAACGCAGGCTTGACATCCAAATGGTGGAGCGCCCAGCCCTCGTGCGCTGCCACTGCTGCCAGTGAGTGCATGGAGTCGAGCTGCACCATAGGTGCAAAAACCTCATTGAAGTCCATGCCAGCACGTTGTACGTACCCCTTAGCCACCAACCGCGCCTTGTGCCGAACCACCGCCCCCTGTGCATCCTTCTTGATCTTGAACACCCATTTGAGGCCAATCGGGTGATGTCCGGCCGGGAGGTCCACCGCCTCCCACGTGCCATTGTCCTCAATGGCCGCCACCTCCTCTTCCATCGCGGCACGTCACGCTGGATCGGTGGCTGCCTCATTGAAAGAGGTGGGCTCCTCGGTCGCAACAAGGAGCCACTCGTCGGGGTCCAGTACGTGTGGCTCGACAGTATCGATGCAATCATCCACTGTGCGGAAACACCGCGGCGCGCCGTTGTCACTATGGTCGAGCCCCGACGGGATATGCAATGGTAGAGTGCAGTGTTCGACTTGAGCACCACCGGTGTCGTGGGTGGCGTTCATGGGCGTTCGGGGTGACGCCATAGCTTCCTCTTCTTCCTCTAGGGACAGGACCACAGGGGATACAGGAGCGTTCGGCTCGCCGCCGCCCAAGACGCCGTTGACCGTGTACTCCACGGTGAACATCTCAAGGCTGGCGTTGTTGTTCGCCACCCAATTCTAGCTGTGCTCTGTCGTAAGCATGCACTACTCTCTTCAGCTCTGGCCTCTCGATCGGCGAGGCAGCTGTGGTGCGTGGCCACGCCGCATCCTTACGACGTGCCTGAGAACGCGGCGATGCCACCACCGGTGAGAAGCACGAACATGCCAGGCGCACGCATGGATCGGATGCAACCAGCGCGTCGTGATCGAGCATAATCGTTCTGTGATAGCGTGGCATCTCTGAACTACAGTATTCGTTGTGAAACTGAAAAACTATTAAACATGGACACCGATAGTCTGTTAGCATTTCGATCGCTAAGTTCTGCAGAATCTGCTCTCTTTGATTAATGCTGCTGTTGATGCTATACATCAAGCATCAGCATGGATAGCGTACGTAGATATTCCACTTAACATTGCATTAACATGCATTAGTTTACTCGAACAGGGAGCTGGAAGATAGAGGCTAGGAGAGATTTTGTAAATATATCTGCCAAATTATCATAAGACCTAACTTTCAATATCTTCACCTCTCCGTGAGGATAAAATAATTTATGAGCAATATATGTTGTATTATTACTTTTAACATAGCCCATTTGCATCTATATCATATAAGCTACATTATCATCGTAGATAATAGTGGGGTTATCAACGGTGTTTATACCACATGACTTCTTGATGTGGCAAATCATTCGCCTAAGCCAAGCATATTCTTTTGAGGTTTCATACCATGATATGCATATGGCTCATTAAAAACTCATTCCAAAAACCAATGGGAAAAAAAGGAATGAAGAAAAGAGTACACAACACATGTCAAGTTATATTGTGGTTGTTGCCTCATTAGAAACCTTCAAGTAAGAAATCCAACTAGAAAAACTCACCTAAGCCTAGCTGGCCTGCTGGAAGGTTATAAGGCCCAAAATGAGACATGTACAATGACATAAATACCCGTAAGGGGGGTACTTGAGTGCAAGTGTATAGCTGTAAAACACTCCGCATATTATTATATATATATGTCGTCCAGGCCATGGGAAAAACCTAAGGGCATTGCTCACCTAACTCTCCACTACCATACTCTCTCTGTTTGGTATGTAACCATGACAGTTAGCACTGTTCGTGGGGAGACAAGAGCAAGCCTCAAGATCTGAAGAAGGATGGCACCGAAGAAAATGGCATCATCGGCGGCACAGAAGAAGAAGAAGAGGGACACGATGGAGACGCGCGTCAACACCAGGGCTTCGGTGTCGGCGATCGCGAGCACAGGCACCGACACCGGTGTCCCAGCTATGAACGACGACGCTTATGGCACGGCGATCGACCGCACCGCTGGCGCGACGGTCGGCGCCGGCGGCACCGACCGGGTTGTCAGGAGCGGTAACACCGATGCCCATGTTGGCACGACCACCGTCCCTACGTCCGGTGCGGGAGCAACGAGCGCTCGCGGCAACATCGGCCTCATCACGACTCAAGTCCACCGCACGGGCGCCGAGCAGCCAGAGTGCAGCCGTGGTTGTTGCGGCCCGGCGGTGCAACCGGCGCGCCGATGGCCCAAGCCGCGGTGACGGTGGAGAGCGCTCTACTGACGATCGTCGGCACGCTCCAACGGGAGCTAGCAGACCTCCACGGAGCCGTGCGGGATATGCAAGAGGCTCGGAGCCAGCAGATCCCGCCGATGGCCGCGCCGGAGCCCACGCCGGAGCGGACGGACAGCCGCGAGGCCGCTACGTCCAGTCGCGTCCCGTTGCGACACGTGGATCCGGAGTCCCCCTCTCCGCGGGCCTGCAGCAATCGGCATGGCTAGAGGACTTCATGTTCCCCAGCGCCATCGAAGCGTACAAAGGCGACTCGGACCCTTGGGAGTTCATGCGCGTGTACGAGACAGCCATCGAAGCGAAGGAGCTCCTTCTCGTGCTACAGGGGGTGGCGCTCTCTTGGTTCTTTACCATAGAGCCGAACTCCATCTACGCATGGGAGCAGATCCGCGATCGCCTTTACAACAATTTCCAGAGGAACTACATCGAGCGCGTCGATGTGGATCAGCTCTTCGCTGTCAAGCAAAAACCCTCGGAGAAGCTCCGGGAGTACTTCAAGCACTTCGCGATGGTCCGCTGCCAGGTCAAGGATGTCAACGAGACAACCATCACCAACGCAGCGATACAGGGCCTCCACCCAGGGCCGCTGGCCGAGTACAGGATGCGACGTTAAACGCATCCTAGTTGATGGAGGAAGCTCCGCGAACATCCTTTTCGCAGCGGCCTTTGACCAGATGGGGATCCCTCGACGTCGCCTAGGTCCCTCGGGAATCCCATTACAGGGCTTCGGAGGTCAACTGCTGAGGGCTTTGGGCCAGATATGCCTACAGGTCCCCTTTGGCTGAGGCGACAACGCAAGGGCAGAAGACGTCACCTTCGACGTTGTCGACATCTCGTATCCGTACAACGCCCTATTGGGGCGCTCAACCCTCAATTCCTTCGGAGCAGTCCCACACCACGGCTTTCTATGCATGAAGCTCCCGGGCCCGCGAGGTACCATCACTATCCACGATGACCAAGACACCGTCCAGCGTTTAAAGCTTGGTACCCGAGGCCCACACCGCGAGGTCCACCGGGATTTCTAAGGTGGACACGACAGCGCAAAGGCCCTCGACGGCTTCCTGTGGCATTACAACTGCAGACTGCATTTGCCAATGTGCATGTGTAATATCAAATGGGTATGGTATAGTTCAATGAGTACCAATCAGCTGGCCTATGTGCGGCAATGTCATGGTACAGACTAACAAATTACTGGGGACAAATCAATTACCCTTCGAAGGTTGCAATGATTTTTGTTTGCCGACGGTGTGGATAGCGCTTTAATTATCTCTTAAATAAACTAGATTATTTATAGCTACAAGTTTATTTGCTTTTGGATTTAACCTAGGATATACCACTATGCTTGTCATCACTCTTATTTTCAATATTTTTCTATGCCTCGAAGGTTTCAATATTCCTCATATGCCCAAATTCCTCTCCCTTTTCATGCCAACCATAAAATTCCGAGTGAGAGCTCCTGGTTCTAGCATTTTCTTTGAATTAACCCAGAGTTTTAGCAATAAATTACTATTATACTACTTCCAAAGTAAAATTTTATTGGCGTAAAACCGACATATACTTTGTAATTTTTTATGCAAGTTTTACAATGATAAAATTAATATGGAAGATGGGGTTATATATAGATTGCAAGTCTTTGGTGTAAGTTGTTCTGTACTTTCAGCTACAGTGTAGTTTCAGCTAGCTACAGTGAAAATTCAGTCATAAGCCATCAAAATTCAGCCCAACCAAGCACTATCTTTGGACTCTGACGAGTCCTCACAGTAAACGTACATGTGTCTTCTACAATCAAATCAAATTTACTGTTCCGGAATGGTTAAAAGGGACTCAGAAGTCGGGCTTCAATTAATTATTGCTAAGTCCTGACTCGAGCTGAACTATTCATCTCGATCAACCATGTCAGAATTAACCGTAACAAAGGCAAAGCAACACAGTTGTCCAGTTATATCAGAAAAAAGAGAGGAAAACTCAAAGGACAAATTTTGTGTGTTAAGACATGATTAATTGCACGGCACCTTGAAGGACACTACAGATAAAAGCTCCAAGTTACTCAGAGTCCTTGACGCTGGTGTCCATAAAAATCTTTACCGCGAAGAACCCAATCTGCTCGGAATGACGTAGTAAGATCGATGGAGTTAATCCACGAGAAAAACGAAGAGTCCCGTCCTATTACAGCCAGTGTTTAAATATTCTCTATCTGCACACACCGAAGGGCACTATATAAACCGATCACCAGCACGCATGTCCTACACAACGCAAAAGCAAAAGAAAGCCTCCACATGCGGACGATGGCGCTATCCAAGTGCAGCCTCGCCTTGTTCCTCGCCTTCGCCCTCGCCGCCGCCGCCACGCTGCAGCCATTGGAAGCCATCAGGGTGGTCAAGCCCGCGGCGACCGCAGATCAAGAAGCATGGGAGAAGACGGCCTCTACTGCCTCCGCTGACGGCGATGGAGCACAGCCATCAACGTGGCCCGGCTTCCCGGGTATCCCGGGCTTGCCGCAATTCCCTCCATTGCCTGGCTTCCCACCTCTACTGCCATTGCCCACCTTCCCACCGCTACGACCGTTGCCTGGCTGGCCACCGCTACCACAATTCCCACCGCTGCCGCCAGTTCACACCTTTCCGGGCTTTCCGCACCTTCCACCAATGCCGGGATTTCCACCGCTTCCGCCGCCTCATGGCATCCCTGGCTTTCCGCAATTCCCCCCACTGCCTGGCTTCCCAGGAACACCAGGCGCGCTACATGTCCCTAGTTCCCGGAGTGCACAAGCAGGTACTCCATCGCCGCCGCAACCAACGGAGTGCCTATCATCGTTGATGGGGTTGATGCCATGCATGGACTACCTCACCAACACCAGCGTACGGGCGCCTCCAAGCACATGCTGCGACGGCTTCAATTCGCTCGTCGACAAGGCGCCCATCTGCCTCGCCACGGCATGAACGGCGACATCAACAAGCTCATGCCAGCGCCCATTGATTTCATGCGCATGATGTCCCTTCCGTCACATGTGGCGTCACGCTTCCTCTGCAGACGCTTGCCAAGTGCTCCAGTAAGTGATCGATGACTGCAGCTTGTGCTGTATGTGTCTTACGAGTTACGATCTGATGTGTTTTGCACAAATTTTGTGGATGTTGTATCATGTTTGCAAGGAGATTAATGTGTTTATGGATTTGCCAGCGCAACCAGTGCCACCGCTGATGCCTGCTCCTGCTCCTGCTGCTGCTCCATCTCCGGGTAACTATTCTATCTGGAAAATTATGCCTTATTTACTTGATCAAGCTTGTGTTAATTTGTGATATGTTTTGTATTCTGATTTCGTCCTTGATTTTCTTCTGCAGAGCCATCACCGTAATATATAGCAACAGGATGGAATAGCTAAGGTGCCGTCGAGATCAATCGGATCGATGTTTCACCACATATACTCCAATAGTAGTTACAGTACATGTGGCTGACTAGTTTTTCTAGAATATATAGGCCTAGTTTTATTATGATAGCTTAATTAGGGATTAAGCGATATATAACTTAGATTCTCATCTGTATACTGGTCCAGATTACAAAAGTTGGTTAATGTTTTCCTTTGCGCCATACATGCGGTCATCAATTTGTACTACTTGAAAGAGAAAATAGATAGTGGTACTTCATCTATCCCTCTCAACTCTCTCTTCTATCTCCCTAAAAATTCTTTACCAAAAACAAAAAAAAAACAAGCTACAAAAAAACGCCACAATCATATAAATTATCTAACAAAAAATAGAACTCTAACCTCCCTAAGAAATCTTAAAAAAACAATCTATCCAAAATAACAAATTCCACCACCATACAAAATCTCTAACAAAAAACAAAGCTCTAACCTCTCTAAAAAATCTCTCACAAAAATAGAAAAAGCAATCTACAAAAAAAAACAATATTCTGCCATCATATAAATTCTCTAACAAACTATCCATGCGCGGAGGCACAACTTGGCCGAGTGTGGAGGCAGAGCCGACAGCATGTGCCGGACAGAATAATCCCAACAATGTCGAATCGATGTGCTAGGATAATATGATTTTTTTATCCATAGTAAAGGAACATTCAGCTAGTGTGTGGTCAGATGAGCAGATCTCCTGCGTATTCTCGAAAATGAAAATGTCCGGTCATAGCTTACTTCAACTATGACAATATGAATGATACGAAGTACACAAAATGGTACAAACTTTTGATGGATGCCAAAAATAAAAATATTTACCAGATTTGCCGGAACCACAACAGTCACAGAACCTAGTCACCTACCTACTACTGCTCACTGCTCTACAACTGCATCGGTAGCTAGTTCAAACGAGAGCCACAGATGAGCATCCTCGGGACTACTCATTCTCCGCACGTTGGTACCATCGCCAATGAGCCACAAAAGCACTGAACAATACTGTCAGAACGGCGACGGTCAAACACACGGAGATGAAGATGGCGGTAGTGCTGCACAACCAAAGCGACGTTTGACGCCAAGATGAGGCTGCCGCTGCAAGAACTCGTCGAGGTGCGGCAGCCTCATCAGGCCAGCGGTGACATTTTCTGCCATCCGTAGTGCGGAATTTGCCGATGTTTATCGCAGTGCCTCTGCCATGCAAATGTTGGAAACCTATCCGTCGTAAATTAAGATTGCGTAATTTAGGCTGAAGAACTGGAACTCCTTTTTTTTAGATTATCAACAGCTGGAACTCAAGCTGTGCTCTGTCGTAAGCATGCACTACTCTCTTCAGCTCTGGCCTCTCGATCGGCGAGGCAGCTGTGCCGCGAGGCCATGCGTGGCATGGGCCGGAGATCAGGATGTTGGAAATAATTTTGTGTAGAAGTCGTATGCAAGTTTTGGCTGTAATTAAAGTTGAGTTAAAGTCGGAATTAGAAGTCGGAGTCGGAATTGGTTTTGTATTCCTAATCGAAATCCAAGTAGGAGTCATAGGTTTGGGTATAAAAAGAGGGGACTCATGTAATCAGAAGTACGCCGAGAAAGAGGAAAACGCAAAGCAATTGCGAGAAATAAAGTAGAGAAAAGAGCAATACCTAAGCGTTGAGAAAAAGTCGAAGACGTGGTCGAAAGGCATTCGACCACGGCAACGCTGAAAAGACGTCATCGGAGGAGCGTACAACCACAGCATGCGAGTTCTGGGGGTATGGATGGCAATTGAAGGAGATGCACCGGTCGAAGAGACACAGGATCAGGGCGCTCTGGCCGCCATATCTCAGGCTATCCCCAACGAGGTCTTAATGACCATTGCAGAAAAAGAAACTGCAAAGGAAGCGTGGGAAGCAATCAAAGAGATGCGCATTGGAGAGGATTGTGTCAAGAAGGCAAGAGCACTGGTGCTGAAGAGGCAAATCGATCGAATGATCATGGGAGAGACCGAAGGTGTCGGTGAGTTTTCTCATAAGCTCACAAGCCTGGCTAGCGAAATTCGGACTCTAGGTGTTGAGTTGCCGGATTCAACAGTCATCGAGAGGCTGTTCAGTGCTGCCCCCGACAAGTTCCTCCATATCATAAGCACGATCGAGAAGTTCGGAGACATGACAAAGATTACACTGACCGAGGTAGTTGGCCGTCTAGGAGTCTTCGAAGAAAGTCAGAAGGGGCGACGCCAAGACAAGGAAGGAGGGGAGCAGCTGTTGCTATCCCGAGCTCAATGGGACGCATTGGCGACGAAGGAGAAGAAAAGCGGTCGCGATCGTGGACAAGAAAGATGGCGCGACTCTGAAACTGACAAATCAAATATTCAACGCTACGAATGCAAGAAATTCGGTCACTATGCTGCCGAATGTCGAAGCCACATTCAGTGCCATAATTGCAAGAAGTATGGGCAATATGCAGAAAAATGCAGGAGTAAGAAGAAAGTTGAAGAAGCGAATCTTGCTCAAATCCATATAGAACTGGCTTTGCTACTATCTCATTGTACAGAAGACCTACCGACAATAGTGATGCTAAATGAAGGGAGAGTATTCCCAAGTTTAATGGAGAAGGGAGAGGAGACACAAGACCAGACAGCAGAATGTGTAGGATCGGAAATGGCAACAGAGGGGGATGAATGGTGCCCTTAAAAATCGCCCCAAGTATCCATATGATTTTCCTCTCCGATAGCTATAAAAGCTAAGAAGTAGGAAAATCAACTTTGCTAACTGGATGCCGAAATTAATTTCGCAGACTGAAAGGATCTCTGATTTTGACAAAGCAAAGAATACTGATTTAAAACAGAAATCTGCACTTGAAGAAACAGCCAAAAAGAAATGAATACTCGCTGCCAAAAAACTGACTGATCTTCTCATTCTTGACTGCTGAAAACAGCACCCAAATTCCTGCCGAAATCATACTGGACATCTTTAAAATCAAGGCTGCAGATCATCCAGACCACAACAGAAACTACAGACACAAAGGATACCAAAAGACAAAAGTACTTAAGCAGAGGGAAAAGAACTAGCTGCAATCGGCATCACTAAACAAATGATCTAATGCTTACTGTGATTACCGATTTTGTCACACAAAACTGGACGACAGACAACCAAGAAACTCAAACTGATTATGGCCGAGAGAAGGAGGAAGAAAAATTCAGATCTTACCAAAGAACTGAAAAGCTACAGTCTGCACTTGAAAAAGAAGAGATTGAAGGATACAAATCCAAACTGCAGAGGAAGGAAAGCAGGGATAAAAGAAAGGCAGTCAAGAAGACTGAAAAGGGACTAAAAGAGAAATGTTAAAGCAGCTGCCAAAAGAAGGATTTTGCTGCAGGCAAAGAGCTGTTTTTGCAGTCAAAACAAAGATCAAAGAAGTGCATCCTGCAGCCACATGATGCTGCTGCCCATCACCTACACGCAAGGGCTAAAACAGGAGATAATCTGCTGCTTATCACCACATCGCTGAACAAGATGGAGCAAGAAATAAGCAGAGGGCACCAAGGACTCAAGCACAGAAAGAAAACGCAGGAAACAGAGGCAATCACACAAGAAAACAAATAATTATAGCAGCTCAAAAACTCAAAAGAACTTAAAAGAGAAACAAAGAGCAAATAAGAGAGACTGAAAAGAGCATGAAGCAAACAAATTTCAGCACAGGATTTCTTGAGATTGAAATGGATATAAACGCTCTTCAAAGATCAAGAAATCTACACCATACAAACAAGGAGAGACAAACATAGAACTATCCAAAAGACTAAACGAGATAAGGTTTTCATTCATGAACAACAAGGAATTTTAGAGGAGTCTCAATACGCATGGACAATAAAAAAAAGGAATGATTACAAGTCTCTTAATCCATCCTCTCTCTCAATCCTCAAGAACACCAAGAGCCTCACATGCTTCTTGGGAGGAACACACACACAAAGTGATGAATGAGCACTAAAACACTTGTGATCCTCAAAGGGGTATGCAGCCCCCAACACCTATTTATAGCCCTTGGCTAACGGGTCTCCAACCCGTTACGCCGGCTAAACCCTAACGGAGCCATCTCCCGCTTGTGCAGCCTTGCGAAATTACCGATTCGCCCCTCCTGCACCTTCCGGGAAGCTTCCGCGCTCCTTGTCTCGCACGCCTCGCAACCACCTCGAGTTCACGTCGTCTTCTACACATCACGACCGTTCTGACCTCAGCGCCACCTGCACCTAGTCCGGTCCACCGTGTCTCGCCACGACTCCGCCTCGACGTCCTGCAGTCACACAGACAAGAAACACGTCAAATAGCACCGCTCGATACATGTAAGTATAACAGAGTCCAAACCTGTCGCATCATCAGAGTATGCATCCTAAACCCATACGACCAAGTTCGACCGAGCCCGTTACACCTCGCAACGTCAGGGTCCGAACCAACCAACTCAAACTCGACTTCCCTAAGCCGATGTCAATTACTCATCATTCACACGGGATGACCTCCACATGGTCTCTCAATCTCCCCCTTGATGAGTATATTGACAAACACCAGAAAAAAGCATGAAGTTGAGTTTGAAGAATCTAACATGGTCCATAAAAACAAGAATGAAGCTAATGACCATGTCGACAGAAGGAGCAAAAGAAAGAGCAAATTTTCCTCAAAGCTCCCAAAGTGGCTTCTTTTTCTACCACTATTCTCCCCCTTTTGGCAATAAAACCATCAAGAAATCAGGAAGGAGAAAAAGTCATGAAAATGGATGAAATGACTGATTTGATCATTTTAAGTATGAAGACCCATGAGAATTATCCAAAATGACCTTTATGCATTACATCAAGCCATAATATACAAGTATGCTACAAGGATCATGACTATGTATGTAAAGTGAAGCGAAGCGAGATAAAGCATAATATGAATTTTAGTGAAAGTGCTTAGCAAGTCAAGTCAAACATGATTTTAGTCTAGCTAGAGGTATCCAGAAATGAGACAGGCCATGTCAATAAGCTAAACGGAACCGAGAAGCTAGTGAGAAGCTAGTGTTGAGTCAACTAGAGTGCTACTAGTTACACAATTGTTGGAGTACATTGAACTTTTTAGCAATTGAGCACAATTGACAAACTTTGACTTTAGAATCATATGATTGTTTCCAACCATTTTTTTTGTCGTTTAGTCATGTGCTAGACTTCAAGCCTTATGCGACCACTTCAAGCAATGAGATTAAGAAGATGATCTTGGTCATCCAAATCTCCCCTGAGTTCATGCCTTGTGCAATGGCAAGCCGTCTCATGAGAAGGAATTGGTGAGATCAGTTTTTTTCGCACAAAAGAGATCTTTTTGCTTTTAATAGATTGTACTAACTTATGTGTCATCAAGAAACTAATATAGCTCAATCTATTGCTCAACAATGATTCAAGACTCAACTCAGCCTATTTGACATGGCATAAACCATAAAAAGATAACACAAAGCTGACTAGTCTCAAATATGAACATGACATAAATTAGGTCAAATTTAGCATTTTAATTAACCTACCATGGCAAAACTTGACTACACATATAAAGTCATGATCAAATTAGCAATGGAGCACAAATCATGGCAAGATGTAATATAATGAAAACATGTCATGAGTGGATAATAATCAAGGCTCCATTAAGTTATATTACAAAACAAATGAAGAAAATCCAGCTCCCCCATAACTTGAGATGCAACTTTTAGTTCAAGTTGAGTTATATCCATATTAAGATCTAGAAGTTCCCAAATGAACTCCCCCTGAACCAAAGCAATAGAAGAAAGAGCTAGCAAATAAATCAAGAAAGGCAGTCCTTAAAGTATAGATAAGATAGAGAATACTAATGACTCAGACTAACTCTTATCTACCCCATATGACCTGTGACAACAAATGTCGAGTAAAACACACACTAGAGAGCAAACACGCACTGCTCACCCGAGGGTGACCCAACCTCGCTAGAACCTAGAAGAAGTGAGTGAGCTCAACCTAGTGAGATAAGAAACAGCTATCCTAAAAGCACAAGATAAGAGCAAGAAGTCTAAGCACTCAGCAAGAGACACACTCTAACCTATGCTAGAAGGACTAAGCCCAATGCACCCAAAAATGCGATGCAACAATAAGAATACAGAAGCATAAAGAATATGATAAAGCAGTAAAGCTCAAAGCTCCCCCTCACAACAGTCCATAAGGACAAACCACCCCAAGCTCTCCCCGCAGAGCTGAAAACCTCGTGCTATCCAAAGGCTTGGTGAAGATATCACCACCGGTGGTCACTCTCCACAAACCGAAGCACGATGTCACCCTTCTCTACATGGTCTCAAGAAAATGATATCGATATCGATGTGCTTATCCGAGAGTGCCGCACTGGGTTCTTAGCAATGCTAATCGCAGACGTGTTATCGCAAAAGAGCGGAACACGGTCGATAGCTAACCCAACGTCCCACTGAGTCGAGATCATCCAGTACTTGGCTACAAAGAATCGGCCGCAAAGAACGCACTCGGCCTCGGCAGTGGATCGTGCAACACCGGATCGCTTCCTCAAGACCAAGAAACGAGAGAAGTGCAATGAATCTGGCGGTGCCGAAGTGCTCTTCCTATCTATCCTGACACCAAGAAAGTCTCGCATCCGAAAAGGCTCTAAGAGATAGACAGGAGGAGGAAGAGTACCAGATACCATAGTCAATGGTAGCTCGAAGGTACCGAAAGATGCGCTTCACCGCCTGAAACCGAGCACAAAGACACACGGAGAAGTGTATGTCCGGTCTTGAGGCAGTGAGGTACAAGAGAGAGACAATCATGCTTCTGAATTCCTTTTGATCGACTGGCTCGCCGTCCTCATCTGGGTCTAGTACGGTGAGAAGCCATAGGAGTTGACACGGCTTCAGTCACTCATGTCGGTTGCCTCAGAGGTCTCGAGTGTACTTGCCTTGATGCAAGAAGGTACCTCCCGAGTCTCGCTTGATTTGGAAGCCAAGGAAGAAAGTCAACTCACCCATCATGCTCATCTCAAACTCGGTGCTCATGACATCCGAGAACTGTGAAACGAGAGCATGGGAAGAGCCGCCAAAGATGATGTCATCGACATAAATTTGGGCGAGCAGAAGGTCATTGCCAAGCCGGTGAATGAACAAGGTCTTGTCAACTTTACCCATCTCGAAATCATGTCTCAATAGGTAGGACTTAAGCCTCTCATACCAAGCTCTAGGGGCCTGCTTAAGTCCATACAACGCTTTGGAAAGCTTGTAGACATGACTAGGTTATTTGGGGTTCTCGAAACCTGGAGGCTGTCTGACATAGACTTCTTCCTCAATGAAGCCATTGAGAAAGGCACTCTTGACGACATCTCGTAAAGCTTGAAGCCCTTAGAAGTCGCAAAGGTAAGCGAATTCTAATGACCTCAAGACGCGCTACAGGGCAAAGGTCTCCTCAAGTCTAGACCCTCAACCAGGAATACCCCGAGCAACCGCCTAGCCTTGTTTCAATGACTACCCCATCCTCGCTCTGCTTGTTCTTGAACACCCATTTGGTACCAATGATATTGTGACCTCGAGGGGGCTCAACAAGCGTCCAGACCTTGTTTCTTTCGAAACTCTCGAGCTCCTCATGCATGGCATTGACCCAAGACTCGTCAGATAAAGTATGACAAACGTCTTTGGGCTCAAAGGAAGCTACGAAGGTAGAGTGGAGACAGAAAAGTGACACGCCAGACTTGGAGCGTGTGACTGCTCAAAGAGATCTCCAATCATCCGCTCAAGGAGGAGATTTTGGATATGTCTTGGAGGTCCAAGATGAGATGAAGAAGTGGCCTCACCTCGTGACTGACGGGTAGGAACAGAGCCACTAGCTCCGTAATAGCGTAAGACATGGGTGATCACCTTGAGGTGCGGTGGAAGAAGGCACCTCAAGGGGTGGATGAGGGACTGGATCGTAGACAACCTCGTCTCCATCATCCTCATCATCCACAAAGATGGTCTCGATCGCTCTAGAGAACTCGAGATATCGGGCCTAGTCCCTGACCGGCCTCATCAAGGTCACCTCACGTGTTTCTACCATTTTGCTAGACTCACGCCTGCACCCTATAAGCCCGCCAAGAAGTCGAGTAGCCTAGAAAGATCCCATCACAAGAATGTGACTCGAACTTATCTAGGTTCCCTGACTTCAAGATAAAGCACTTACAACCAAACACACGAAAATGAGAGACGCTGGCTTTCGCCCATATCTCACTCATAAGAAGTGCAAGTGTGCCCTCGAAAAACTCGATTTGAGACATGGCACGCGGTAGCTATAGCCTCACCCAAAACTTCCGCGGTGTAGAGTATTCATCGATCATCGCCCCGCCATCTCGACCAAGGTACGGTTCTTCCTCTCCACTATGCCATTCTCACGAGGGACGATGGAGAAGAGAACGGTGCTCTACACCTGTCTCATCGCAGAACCTCTCGAAGTAGGAATTCTTGAACTCCGTGCCATTGTCACTTCGGATCGCTCGCAAGGCACCCGGAAGCTCAACAGAAAGTCTACTGAAAAGACCTCGGAAATGTGTAAACGTCTCATCCTTCGAGGCTAAGAAAAACACCCAAGAGTACCTCGAGAAGTCATCGACCACGACAAGGACATACCACTTCCCACCGCAGATCGCACTCGAGTGGTCCAACTGTGTCCATGTGGAGCAACTGTCCCGGTGCATCACCATAGTAATCTGGACCGGAGGATGAGAAGCGGCAACCATCTTGCCGCGCGGCATGGAGCGCAAACAAGATCTTCGACCATCTTGAGTTTCGGCAGACCACGAATGAGATCGTGGCCGCTAACTCGGGTCAAATGGTCAAATCCAATATGACCAAGTCTCCTATGCCAGAAAGAGAGGTCGCGGGACTCAGAAGCAAGCAAACAACGGAGAGGATCGCCAGAAGACTCAGAAAAATCAGCACGAAAGATCCTCCCAAAACGAGAAATCCCGCAAACTAGACTACCCGAAGAATCAAGAATTTTGCAGTTATTTTTCTTAAAGCTCACCTCGAAATCGTCATCGATAAGCTGAGAGACTGAAAGCAAATTGTACTGCAGCTTACTCACCAAGGCAACATCTTTTAAAATAAATGAATCATTAATGCGCACAGTACCTTTAGCGATGACGCGCCCAGATGAAGCATCTCCGAAGGTGATCATCTCATCACCTGGAGCACGGGCAAGGGAAGAAAACCAACGGGAATCTCCGGTCATGTGTCGTGAACACCCGGAGTCTACAAGCCAAACCTTTCCCTTCCCTGCCCGGCGAACCTGAGTCAAACAGAGAGTAAAGTCTCAGTACTGGGGTAAATCAAGAGTGATTTTGGCACCCAATACTGAGTAACACGTCGAGCAGATGAAGTAGTCAAGCACGACTGACCTCTATCTACCCTACGCTCTCTGTCAACCAAAGAAGTAGAAGGTCGTGTGCGGACACAAGTCATGGTCGGGTCCGACCGCACTGTAAGAGCGAGTCGAGCACCAAGAAGATGTCGATCACGCCGTGGGTAGGCATCTCGACGGGGAAAGCGAGATCTACCCTCAGAACGACGGAAGTCATGACCAGAGGGAGCATGAGGACGAAAAACAGAAAACTCGGAAGAACCAAGTCCTCGATGCTGCCCAAAGCTACCAACAGTAGCAAGCCTAGACCTCGTGTTGGTCTTAGGTGCACTCAAGGTCTGGGGCTGACCCTGAATACGCCTAAGAGACTCAACACGGTCTCTTCGCGCGATCTTGGCGCTTGAAGCAATGGTCAATCAAATGTCCATCCTTCTGACAGAAGGTGCAATGATACTTCGCCTTCTGAGAGGCTGAAGTAGCATGAGATGGCTTCACCTTCTGAGAGGCCGAAGCTGCAGGTGAAATCACCTTGCTGTCAGAAATCCTTTGGACAAAGCCCGCTTATTTAAATTGAACATTCTTGTTCTTGGGCTTGACCTCAATCACACCTGCGGCTTGGGTCTGAGCACGACAGGTGGATGCTTCCTCACATCCTCACGGAAATCATATCCTAGACCCTGATTGAACTTGCAAATCTTTGATTGGTCTAAAATAAGATTAAGCTTTTTCTTGCCTCCTACAAATTTCTCGAGAGTGTTCATAAGATACTGACACTCCCGAAAAAGAGAGGTGCAAGAAGAGCAAGGAGAAGAAGAAGAGACAGTAGGAGAAGAGGAAGGAGAAGAACCAATAGCAGAAGAGCGAATAGTACGTGCATATTTCTTCTTATGCACGGCCACCTCAACCTTGAGGGCTTCGCAGGACACATAGGGGGCAGCCCTAATCCTAGCCATTTGGTTCTCGTGAATCGTTCCTAAACGCCTCTACCATGTCCTTATCCTTTTCCAACACTTCAAAGACGTAAAGCACAAGAAGGATGTGATTTTCTAGAAGGTCCTTAGTTAGCTTCACACATTTTTCATCCAATGCAATCAATTCAGATTTTAGTTTATTACAACTATTGCATGGTGAGCTAACAGGATCCTTAGTAGCAAATTGAGCCATTTTCTTGTTATGATCAATCATCTCTTGAAATTGCTTAGAAACTGATTCAAGCTCAAAGGTTAATTTAGGATAGTTGGTACAAGAAACAATAGGCTCTAACAGGGAAGCACGCAATTCAGCAATTTTGTGATCTGCCTTTTTTAAGTTCATCTTTAAATTATAGCAACTTTCACAAGATTCAGGCAGATCAAGGAGCATAGTGTAAAGACCTCTAAAAGCATTGTCCTTATCCTCACATGAGGTGCAAGAAATAGTCTCAATAGTAGTAGATGAAACAGGAACTACCCTACTCATCTCAAGCTCAGCAAGAAGACTAATGTTCTCTACCTTAACTACGTCAAGTTCCGAGGACAGACTATCATGCGAGGTCCTTAGTTTCTCCATATCTCCTAACAAGGCACAGCAGGTATCACATTCGTCACGGGAGGGAGCAGATATAAGTGAAGTAAGCTGATGTGACAATCTAGCTACTTCCTTCTCTAACTCAGTACACCTAGCCTTAGCTCTAGCATGAAATCCACCTAGCTTAAGAAAAGCATGATTGAGCTGGTCATAGGTGGGGCATACCTCGTCCGAGTCGGAGTACAGCTCGCTGTCGCTCAGTTCGCCCTCGAGGGCAATGAAGCACATGCCGGAGAAGTCGTCGCCGCTTTTGGGGTCTTGATCACCCGTCCCGTCGTCGTCGCTCCATCCCTCCACCTCGCTGAGGTCGAGGTCGTCGAACGCAGTGAGGACATGGTGAAACAACTTCTTGACCTTCCCGAAGTCGCGGAACTTCTTCTTGCCTTGTGGGTGTACTGGAATCTTTTTGTTGCGGTTCTTATCGGTGTAGTCGTTCTTGCTGAACCGCCGAAGTCAGCTTTCCCCTTCTCCAGTTTGGGGCAGTTCGCTCGAATGTGGTTGGGGCCACCACACTCGAAGCAGATGACTGGTCCGCCTCTCTTTCTGTCCCTCCTCCTCTTGTAAGCATAGGAGAACTTCCGAGCTAGGAGGGCCAGCTGTTCATCCTCTAGCTGTTCTAACTGATCATCAGTTACATCACAGAGAGCAGCTAGGGAGAACCCACTAAGTGAATCAGAAGAGGGGCCCGAAGAAGAAACGAGATCGGTGACCAAGGCCATCGACTGTGACTTCGACCTACGAGAGACAACGTCAATCTCGTGAGTCTTGAGGCGCGAGTACAGCGCGTCAAGAGTCAGGATCGAGAGGTCTGTCGTGTCTTTGATGGTGGTCACTTTCATCTCCCAAACACGTAGATCGAGTGCAGTGAGCATCTGACGAGCATTGTCCGAGTCGGGGTACGTGAGACCCACCGCTCGGAGGTTGCTCAAGATCTTGTGAAAACGCGCAAAACACTCATCAAGGGACTCGCTAGTGAGCATTTCAAACTTGTTGTAATCTCGCTTGAACTGGTCCTGTCGCACGGTTTTTATTTGAGTGGTGCCCTCATGGTAAGCATTGAGGGTCGCCCAAATATCGAACGCGAACGGAAGATGAGATATGCGGTCAAACTCACTACGACTCAGGCCCTGGGTTATGATGTTCCTTGCCTTAGCGTTTGCCTCAACGTCAGCCATGTTTCCAACATTGACGTCCTCATCGGCAGGAACAACAAACCGAACCTTGACCTTTCGCCGGATGGCGAGCCCCGAGCACGGATGTAGGTCTCCATCCGACTCTTCCGTAAGGGATAGTCCATCCCATCAAGATCGGGGCTTGGTCGAGTACTTGTCCGTTGCCATGGCTCATGCATCGTTAAGATCTATAGAAAAGAGCTAACCGGCTCTGATACCAATTGTAGGATCGGAAATAGCAACAGAGGGGGGGGGTGAATGGTGCCCTTAAAAATCGCCCCAAGTATCCATATGATTTTCCTCTCTGATAGCTATAAAAGCTAAGAAGTAGGAAAATCAACTTTGCTAACTGGATGCCGAAATTAATTTCGCAGACTGAAAGGATCTCTGATTTTGACAAAGCAAAGAATACTGATTTAAAACAGAAATCTGCACTTGAAGAAACAGCCAAAAAGAAATGAAGACTCGCTGCCAAAAAACTGACTGATCTTCTCATTCTTGACTGCTGAAAACAGCACCCAATTCCTGCCGAAATCATACTGGACATCTTAAAAATCAAGGCTGCAGATCATCCAGACCACAACAGAAACTACAGACACAAAGGATACCAAAAGACAAAAGTACTTAAGCAGAGGGAAAAGAACTAGCTGCAATCGGCATCACTAAACAAATGATCTAATGCTTACTGTGATTACCGATTTTGTCACACAAAACTGGACGACAGACAACCAAGAAACTCAAACTGATTATGGCCGAGAGAAGAAGGAAGAAAAATTCAGATCTTACCAAAGAACTGAAAAGCTACAGTCTGCACTTGAAAAAGAAGAGATTGAAGGATACAAATCCAAACTGCAGAGGAAGAAAAGCAGGGATAAAAGAAAGGCAGTCAAGAAGACTGAAAAGGGTCTAAAAGAGAAATGTTAAAGCAGCTGCCAAAAGAAGGTTTTTGCTGCAGGCAAAGGGCTGTTTTTGCAGTCAAAACAAAGATCAAAGAAGTGCATCCTGCAGCCACATGATGCTGCCCATCACCTACACGCAAGGGCTAAAACAGGTGATAATCTGCTGCTTATCACCACATCGCTGAACAAGATGGAGCAAGAAATAAGCAGAGGGCACCAAGGACTCAAGCACAGAAAGAAAACGCAGGAAACAGAGGCAATCACACAAGAAAACAAATAATTATAGCAGCTCAAAAACTCAAAAGAACTTAAAAGAGAAACAAAGAGCAAATAAGAGAGACTGAAAAGAGCATGAAGCAAACAAATTTCAGCACAGGATTTCTTGAGATTGAAATGGAGATAAACGCTCTTGAAAGATCAAGAAATCTACACCATACAAACAAGGAGAGACAAACATAGAACTATCCAAAAGACTAAAAGAGAGAAGGTTTTCATTCATGAACAACAAGGAATTTTAGAGGAGTCTCAATACGCATGGACAATAAAAAAAAGGAATGATTACAAGTCTCTTAATCCATCCTCTCTCTCAATCCTCAAGAACACCAAGAGCCTCACATGCTTCTTGGGAGGAACACACACACAAAGTGATGAATGAGCACTAAAACACTTGTGATCCTCAAAGGGGTATGCAGCCCCCAACACCTATTTATAGCCCTTGGCTAACGGGTCTCCAACCCGTTACGCCGGCTAAACCCTAACGGAGCCATCTCCCGCTTGTGCAGCCTTGCGAAATTACCGATTCGCCCCTCCTGCACCTTCCGGGAAGCTTCCGCGCTCCTTGTCTCGCACGCCTCGCAACCACCTCGAGTCCACGTCGTCTTCGACACATCACAACCGTTCTGACCTCAGCGCCACCTGCTCCTAGTCCGGTCCACCGTGTCTCGCCACGACTCCGCCTCGACGTCCTGTAGTCACACAGACAAGAAACACGTCAAATAGCACCGCTCGATACATGTAAGTATAACAGAGTCCAAACCTGTCGCATCATCAGAGTATGCATCCTAAACTCATACGACCAAGTTCGACCGAGTCCGACCGAGCCCGTTACACCTCGCAACGTCAGGGTCCGAACCAACCAACTCAAACTCGACTTCCCTAAGCCGATGTCAATTACTCATCATTCACACGGGATAACCTCCACATGGTCTCTCAGAATGGTACCTCGACAATGGAGCTACCAATCATATGACAGGAACATACTCAATGTTTCATGAGCTAGATGAGAAAGTACTCGGCAAAGTAAAATTTAGAGACGGCTCAACCGTCCAGATCAAAGGAAAGGGCACAATTTTGTTGAAGTGCAAGGGGAAGTCGAAGACTACTGCCAGATGTATATTACATACCAAGCCTTCACAGCAATGTTATAAGCTTGGGAAAATTAACTGAAGAAGGGTGCCGAGTTGAATTGGAAAGCAATTTTCTGGGAGTATTTGACAGCAGTAAGTGGATGCTAATGAGGGTTCAAAAATTAGCAACTAGGCTATACAAAATACCGTTGAAAATCTAGCAGCCAGTCTATACGGAGAGTAGTTTGGAAGAACCTATAATATCCCGAACGTCGTTACGGCGTAAGTTTTTAAACAATCGCGAATCATTGGTTTTGATAAATCATGGGAAGGAAAAATATAAATTGTAGAACATTGTAAATGAATTAAATAAATTAAAATAATTAATTTGGATGTTTTGGTTGTCCGAGGGTGGGCCACCGCTTTGGGCCAGCCGGCCTAAATGGGGCCTGCCCCTCCCAAACCCTAGCACCCTTTATAAACCCCTCCCTTGGCCCCTCCTCTTTCCACCCCACAGCCGCCACCCCACCTTTTGACGCCTCCCCTTCCCCTCTTGCTGCCATTGGTGCCCCCAAGTGCTGCTGCCATTGGAGGAGAAGCAAGGAGAAGGAAGGAGAAGGAGGGAGAAGAAGAAGAGGAGGAAAAAAGTGGGGTAATTCTTCATCTAGGTAATTTTTTCTCATCCCAAACCCTCTGTTTTTCAGAACAATTAGGGTTCTTGGCACAGATTTTGATGGTAGTTAATAGATTAATTGCCCGATTAGAGATTAGCTGCTGTTTGCCTGTAGATTGATTCGCGCAGCGCGTCTGTCCTCGCGGATTTGACTTAGCAAAAGAATTTTCCTGTGGACTCTCCCAAAAGGAAAGTTGTAGAGGACTTCCAGATGCGTCTCCTGTAATTTTTTCGTAATTTTTGGCAGATGATAGCAAATATTTATCCATTGATATGTTGATATTATGCTAGTAGACATGTGGAATTCTTGTTTAATGTTATAATGTGGATATGAAAATAACATGTGGTGGATGTGGATATGTTGAGAGCATGATAATGCTCCTTGTGGATGAATTAATGTGATTCATGAATTAACATATCATTCATGTCATATCATGTCATTTGCATGTATGGATGTCGCCAAGAATGCCGCGATCAGACTCAGACAAAGATCGTATATTGCCGTGTACGATGCACCTCTTCTCCATGGAAGCAATTCCGCTACGAAAAGAGTGAAGTGAAGATAGCATGAGCATTCATATGCATTGCATTGTGGAAAGATTCATTTGCATACATATGCAATATATATTGTGGTGATGTTATTTTGTGGAATATACAACTTTCTAGTTGTAATGTGGAATTGGCTCATGTGAGCTACTTGTGGTATGAGGATTGTGGATGTGGTCGTGGAATGGGGTTCGCCCCTTGTGTATGGTAAGGATTGTGGTGATGGCATGAGACTCTTTTCTCTTGTAATAATTGTTGATAGCAATTGTGGGTGTGGGAAATAATAAAGCATTGAAGTAAAACATACATATGTTTTATTGCCTTTGATAGTGGTTGAGGATTTAAAGTAGTCAAATAAGATTAATTTGCTAATGCTTTACCGTCTTGATGGTAATTTGCGCTTGAGGTTATAAACATTGTTAATTGTGGAAGATTAAATATTGATGATTAATCTATTATGGTTTGTGGAAAGATTAAATGTTTCATTTGCAATTATTTTTGGATAAAATGATAGCATTTATATGCCAATTAAATCTAAAATTGAAGAGGTATGATCCATGAAAGATTTGTGGTGGTTTAATAATTGAGGACATGACTTGTGGTTGTAGTTGTACAGAATTATAAATGATGATGTATAATTGCTTGTAGTTTAAATAGCCTATTAAACAGTTTGCTTGCTGAGATTTTTATCTCACCCTAGTTTTCCCCTCCCTACAGGTGGATATTGAGCATGCATGGGAAGGGTAGAACGGCACCACACTGATGCACTTAGATCATAGTTTATTGCTGTAATAAAGTCGAAAGAACTCTAGTCTTTGCTTAGTTATCCTGTGGATGATTGTTTCATCTTATTAATGTTAATTTAGAACTGTTCCTTTGGTTATTATTATTTAAGTTGATTATGAATATTAAATTGTTCTCATTATTCTGTTAATTAAATATTGCCAGTTTAATTTATCTTGCAAATTGGTTAGTTGTAGAGTAGTTTTAGTAGCATCCCAGAGTATCGTATATTGTCGTAATACGATGCATCTCTTCTCCCGCGGGAAGCAATTCCCTGCCCTGGAAAGAGTGAAGTGAAGATAGCATGAGCATTCATATGCATTGCATTGTGGAAAGATTCATTTGCATACATATGCAATATATATTGTGGTGATGTTATTTTGTGGAATATACAACTTTCTAGTTGTAATGTGGAATTGGCTCATGTGAGCTACTTGTGGTATGAGGATTGTGGATGTGGTCATGGAATGGGGTTCGTGAAGGATCGAAAATGGCAACAGAGGGGGGTGAATGGTGCTCTTTAAAAATTCGCCCTCGAGTGTTCACAATTTTCTTCTCCGATAGCTATAGTAGCTACGAAGAGGAATGTTCATGATCAATCAGAATTTGAAAGCAACTCAACCGAAAAGGACCAAAACTTCAAAAGCAGAGAGTCAGTAAAAACTAAAGCGCAATCAAAAGACAAAAGTCGAGCACAACAAGAGAATCAACAACCCCGGATAACAACGGATGAAAAGCATTCGACACAGGAAACACAGATGAAATTGGGATATTGCCAAGTGAATGCTTTTTCTTTCAGATTAAATAAAACAGGATAACAAACCCGATGGCTAGCTAATTCCCATAGGGAAGGACTCGAGTGACAATGAACCAACACCGAGCTACCGCAATGCTTTCAATAAAACCGAAAAGACCAAACAAGAATCGCAAAAGCATTTTGGCCAAAGAACTAATCTCGGTGAAGAACCGGTAAACCGAGTTTGTTGTAGGAACTCAACCACGACAAGAAACCGGAAAGCAACCAACCGAAACTGCAGCAAAAGAAAAGAGCAAAGCCGAAAAGAAAAGATGTCTACAAATAAATTGACCGATCGCATGACAAATAAACTGAGCAGTCGCATGCAAAGAGGACTGTTACAGCAAAAATTCAGAAGAAATTAAAGGAGACCAGCAAAGCAGAAAATTCAGATTGCAGCCAACTAAGAAAAACAGTAGTAAATATTCGAGATAGCTTTCAAGGGTGAAAGGAACGAGTGAAAAATTTCGACACAGAAAAGCGGTTTTCGCCAAGCTCCTGTGGCGAAAACACTTAAAGGTGCGATAAATGTTTTCACATCGAAAAGCAGAGAAATTAACATATGAACATTTGTTCTTTTCGTGATTGATCAATAGGAGCAAGAACTAAATATCATTGAGCCCTCCGGAAGGAGAAAATGCAGTCAAAGAATTTGTGAAAAGAAGATTGACCATTGACAACAGATTGCAAAGAAATTGATGTAATGAAGAAGAGAAGCAGGAAGAGATTTGGAAGACGAGCTTCTCGGGACAAAAGATTTGAACTTCGAGTTAATGACGGAGACAACACAAACGTGAACCTTTTGCCTACGAGAATAGTAAGCAGAGGAAGATGTTGCAAGACTAGAAACCCGATTACGCATAACATAAAGAGTAGAGAACGATGAATCAAACCAAACCATATGAGGTGGTGAAAATCGATCATATCAAAAGGTATCTCAGATAAATTCATCCCAATCAAAAAGATACAAAGGAGTCTCGATACGCATGGACATTAGAACATGAAGGATTATAAGACTCTCAATCCATTCTCTCCCTCTCAATCCTCAAGATCACCAAGAGCCTCACATGCTTCTTGGGAGGAACACACACAAAGTGATGAGCACTAAAAACCCTTGTGATACACCTTGTGATCCTCAAAGGGGTATGCAGCCCCCAACACCTATTTATAGCCCTTGGCTAACGGGTCTCCAATCGTTACGCCGGCTAAACCCTAACGGAGCCGTCTCCCGCTTTGTGCAGCCTTGCGAATTTACCGATTCGCCCCTCCTGCACCTTCCTGGAAGCTTCCGCGCTCCTTGCCGTCCACGACTCGCAACCACATCGAATCTCCGCCGTCTTCGACACATCCGACCGTTCTGACCTCAACACCGCCTGTGTCTAGTCCGATCACCTCGTGTCTCGCCACGACTCCGCCTCGACGTCCTGCAGTCAGCACAGACAAGAAACACATCAAATAGCACCGCTCGATACACGTAAGCATAAATAGCATCAGTGACACAATATTAAGCCCAAACCTGTCAAATCATCAGAATAATCATCCTAATCCTATTGACCAGGTTTGACCAAGTCCGACCGAGCCCGTTGCACCCCGCAACGACATGGTCCGAACCAACCAATTCAAACTCGACTTCCCTAAGCCGATGTCAATTACTCATCATACACACGGGATGACCACCACATGGTCTCTCAGTTCGCCCCTTCTGTATGGTAAGGGATGTGGTGATGGCATGAGACTCTTTTCTCTTGTAATAATTGTTGATAGCAATTGTGGGTGTGGGAAATAATAAAGCATTGAAGTAAGACATACATATGTTTTATTGTCTTTGGTAGTGGTTGAGGATTTAAAGTAGTCAAATAAGATTAATTTGCTAATATTTTACCATCTTGATGGTGATTTGCGCTTGAGGTTATAAACATTGTTAATTATGGAAGATTAAATATTGATGATTAATCTATTGTGGTTTGTGGAAAGATTAAATATTTCATTTGCAATTATTTGTGGATAAAATGATAGCATTTATATGCCAATTAAATATGAAATTGAAGAGGTATGATCCATGGAAGATTTGTGGTGGTTTAATAATTGAGGACATGAATTGTGGTTGTAGTTGTATGGAATTATAAATGATGATGTATAATTGTTTGTAGTTTGAATAGCCTGCTAAACAGTTTGCTTGCTGAGATTTTATCTCACCCTTGTTTCCCCCTCCCAACAGGTGGACATTGAGCATGCATAGGAAGAGTAGAACGGCACCACACTGATGCACTTGGATCATAGTTTATTGATGTAATAAAGTAAAAAGAACTCTAGTCTTTGCTTAATTATCCTGTGGATGATTGTTTCATCTTATTAATGTTAATTTGGAACCGTTCCTTTGGTTATTATTGTTTAAGTTGATTATGAATATTAAATTATTCTCGTTATTCTGTTATTTCCTAGTTGTTTATGCTTCCGCCTATATTATCATGTTAATTAAATGTTGCCAGTTTAATTTATCTTGTAAATTGGTTAGTTGTAGAGTAGTTTTAGTAGCATCCCAAGGTAATGTGGGTCCTGGGGTGTTACAGAACCAAAGGAGGAACGACTTCATCTACTGGTAGTCGAAGGCAAGCTAGAAGTTGTAACCAACAAATCGGATGAAGAGCAAGTCGTAGCAAACGGCAAGGAAAAGTCTAAAGTCGTAACAAGCCAATCAGCAATAGTTATCAGACGTGGCTGAGAAATCGATCGACCATGGCAAAAGAAGTTCGGACATGGTTGGAAAGGCGTACGACCATGGCAAAAAATGCTGAACGTGGTCAGGAAGTGTCACGACAATGGTAAAAGGAGTTTGGACGTGGTTGAGAGGCATTACGGCCACAGCAAACCAGCGGTGCACGTGAAGCCAACTTTGGACGACCACATGCAGGCACAAGCAGTTGAAGCATCGGCCCGAGTGGTCGACACGGAAGCACAGCCGAGGAGCGAAGTGGTAGCCTGAGTGGTCGACAACGACCACATGAAGCAATCAAAGTTGTGGAAATCAGAAGCTCAAGAGGAGCTCCCACACAAACAAGAGAAGGCAGTCGAAAGTCTGGAGCATGGATCCTGAGAGAGATGGCGGGAGGAAGCACGGCGTGAAGAATGGTGGTCAAAAGCAAGGCCACACAATAGTGAAACGAGCAGCTGGTGGAGGAAGACATCGAAGGAAGAAGGAGGAGCAGGAGAAGATCAACGTGATCGAGAAGGAAGATCGGCATGATCGAAAGTTACTAAACAAGATTAGGGAGAGTATGTTGGAAATAATCTTGTTTAGAAGTCATATGCAAGTTTTGGTTGTAATCGAAGTTGAGTTAAAGTCAGAATTAGAAGTCGGAGTCGGAATCAAACATGCCAGGCACACGCATGGATCGGATGCAGCCAGCGCGCCGTGATCGAGCATAATCATTCTGTTATAGCGTGGCATCTCTGAACTGCAGTATTCGTTGTGGAACTGAAAAACTATTAAACATGGACACTAATAGTCTGTTAGCATTTTGCTAAGTACAGCAGAATCTACTATCTCTTTGATTAATGCTATTGTTGATGCTATACATTGCATTAACATGCATTAGTCTACTCCAACAGGGAGCTGGAAAAAAACATTATGTTTAACTCAAGATAAAGGTCGTTTCGATCACTAGAATAGGAAAACCGCAATAATTGGAGTGTGGAATTAATAACATAGGAAAACTTCAAAAGTGTCGTTTGGATGTCATGCAAGATTCAATGTACATGGGAATTCAAAACTTGACACACACTCACACTAGAAGTACGCAAGTTATCATGATATAATGATGGTTCATGCTAGAAGACTGATCGTAGAGGTACACCGCAAAAGGACAACTCGATAAGAGAAACAAGTCCCAATTTTGATAAAGCGGTGAAAACCTAACTTGAAAGCACCAAGAAGAGAACCAACAAAAGCACCAAACAAGCTCACAACTTCTCGCTGTAGATGCGCACCTCGTTTGGGCGAACGAGGTCCACCATTTGAAAACCGGCGGAAATTCTTCCTCGGGACAGCCTGTGGACAAAAACCAGAATCAAGAGAAACAGGTCCATGATGGCAATGATGTCCATCCTTCTCACAAAATGAGCAATGGTGCAAGTGTCTACTATGAGACAAGATCCAAAAGGACAAAGCACCATCCTTGCTCAAAGAGAAGTCCCTTGGACTACACGGGAAGAGCCAACAAGAAATGCACTAGCCAAAGTAGGAGCAAAGGATATGATACAGAAATATTTATGCTCACTACAAGAAGGCTCCTAATCCAAAATAACAGAGGAGACTAAGTCACAAGATGCAGCGCTCATATCATCGCACTCTCTCCTCAAAGCATTTACATCATCCCTAAAAAAATCATAATATATGCTAGGGAAGGAAATGCAAGCAAATTGGACCAACAAGAGGAACACAGCTGAAACAAACAAGAGAAACTATAAAAGAAGTACATAGCTTTCAAATCTCAGCCCTAGTAAAATCAAGCTCCTCTGCACCTGTGCGGTGAGTCAAAATTTTAATTTCTCATTTTAGATTTTAGCATGCAAGAAGAGAAATTAAATTTTCGCCATCTACAGGAAAATACTCACAACCTACACAAGATAAATGAGATTCCAACCTAGCAAAAACAGTCTTAGCAATTTATCGTCTAGGCATCTCACATTCTCCCTAAGAGCAAGTATATTCATCTTGGACAAGGCCAAGGTCACAATGAGGTTTTACCTTGCTCATGATGAATTAGCGCTCGTCCTTCTTATCATCATCATACATATGTTCTTTCAAGACTTTCTCGATCCTGGCACTTGAACAATCAAAGGTAAATGTACCACAACGTTCATACTTGTGGTTTCTTGCAAATGAAATCACCCTCTCGCTAAAATCAAGCCTCTTGTCACAAAGGACATCATTGGCAAAAACACCCCCAACAAGATGCAAAGAAAAAGCTCACAAGATTCCCTACTAGTTCTTATGCTCAAGATCGGTTAAGATCAAATACAGAGCTAACCTTGCTCTGATACCAATTGTAGGACCGAAATGGCAATAGAGGGGGGTGAATGGTGCCTTAATATCCGCCCCACGTATCCACACCTATGCTTCTTCTCCAATAGCTATACAAGCTATGAAGACAGAAGGCAAACACTCACTGGGAACTGTCAAGAAGATTAGCAAAGAAGGCCAGAGAGAGACAATCCAGAAAAAGCAGATTCAGACTTGGTCTGACCGCAAGTGGTAGTACCGTTGTGAGGAGCGGTAATACCTCTTAGAGGTAGTACCGTTTAGCCTAACGGTAGTACCGTCGAGGTGCGGTAGTACCTTTGGGAGGTAGTACCGACGTTGAAAAAGTGGTAGTACCGCAAGTTACAGACTGAAGAATAGAAACTGCAGAGCTTGCTGAAAATCAAGAAATTCACTGCGTTTTGCTGCTCTTCTTGGGTCAATTGAACAAGATATCATCCTAAACAGCATATTGACCTCATTGAGAAGAAATCGCAGACAAAGATCAAATGGAAATAGCAAATTCGGATTTTCTGGGAAAACTCAGCAGATAGTGACCAAGATTCGAAATACTTCTGATTCTTGGATTCTTGGCTCAAGAAACTTTGAAGTTAGCATGAAGATAATCACTGAAGATAGAACCAAACTCCAATTTCAAGTTTCCTCTAGAAAACCAAAGGGGCACACATCCCCTGACTTCTAACCCTAGAAACAGCAAGAACAGGGCAGGAAGTGCGCCGGATTTGGGAGAAAAGTGCCCGATTTGATTCTACTTTTTCCTCTCGAAAATGGAATGATCAAGGAACTTAGAGAGTATTCTCAGTTCAAAGCACAAACATCCAACAACTGGAGAAGCAAGAAATCATCAAAATGTGCCAAGAACTGAGAAGGGGTGTGAATAACAAAGAGCAAACTAAAAACTCAAAACATCTCAGAAACTTGATTTCTCATATTTAAATGAGTGTATGAATGATTACATAGTGTTCTCCACTATTACCCCTATCTCTCCATCTGAGAGCAACATACAAAAACGAGAATCAAGAACTCAACACAATGGGGACAAAGGCAGAACAACCTCTGCCATCTCCACCTACTTCTCAACAGCACAAAGAAAAAGAGAAAGCACAAAGCAAAAACCCTAACTACTACTTTGCTCTCATGCCTCTCCCTCTCCTTTTATAGTCTCCACTAATGGGTTTACAAGCACACTTTACCCATTAGCGCCAACAACTTCTGTTCTTTATCCACTAACTCGAACCGAATCCGCTTCCGCTTTTGCAGCCTTGCGCATTTACCACAATGCCCCTGCTGCACCTTCCGGGAAGCTTCCTCGTTTCTTGTCGTCTAAGCCTCGCAACCACTTCGAGTCTCGCCATCTTCGGCACATCCCAACCGCTCCGACCTCAGCACCGCCTATGCCTAGTCTGATCATCCCGTGCCTCGCCACGACTCCGCCTCAAAGTCCTGCAGCTATCACAGACAAGAAAACATATCACATAGCACCGCTCGAGATAATGGAATTAACATTTGCATTAGTCACAAACTCATGCACGAACCACACAAAATCAAACTTAAACTTTCAGAACATGTGTTAATTACTCATCACAAATATAGGAATACCTCTCAAATGGTCTCTCAAACATAATATTCATACATGATATTCCCTTCCTTACATCTTCGAGCTGCATCCAAGTACTTATCAATAATAGCTGTTAAGAAATAATGATTTCCAATGCAATCAATCAACCATTGAACACTTCAAAAAACGAAGTCTTTATTATCACCAGATTGATTTTTCCTTGTACATGGGGTTGTCTATTTATAGTAAAAAAACCCTCATGGATAGTTTCGATATTTGCCCACCAACACAACCTCCTAAGTTCGTAACACTCCTCTTGGGCGAATACCACGACATACACATGTCTCATTAAAAACTTATCCTAAAAACCTAGTGAGAAAACAGGATAGAGAAAAGAGTATATCTCATCCGTTTCTGATGTCGTACTTGTTGCCACATTAAAAACCTTCACGTGAAAAACTTTAGGAGAACTCATAAAGGGAAAAGAGTACAACATTAGATCTTCAAGATCATATAAGTCTTCCAGTCTTAAATAAAGGCTATGGTTTAGAGAATTACTCCTCTGAACCTTGCAATTCTCTTAAGACGCATCATCCCTATGTCTCGTGCACACTTGTGGAAGATAGAGGCTAGGAGAGATTTTGTAAATATATCTGTCAGATTATCATATGACGTAACTTTCAATATCTTCACCTCTCCGTTCTTTCGGAGCTCATGAGGATAAAATAATTTATGAGCAATATACTTCGTAATGTTATTTTTAACATAGCCCATTTGCATTTGTACCACATAAGCTACATTATCTTCATAGATAATAGTGGGGTTATCAACGGTGTTTATGTCACATGACTTCTTGATGTGGCTAATCATTCGCCTGAGCCAAGAATATTCTTTTGAGGTTTCATACCATGATATGCATATGGCTCATTAAAAACTCATTCCAAAAACCAATGGGAAAAAAAGGAAAGAAGAAAAGAGACACAACACATGCCAAATTATATTGCACTTGTTGCCTCATTAGAAACCTTCAAGTAAGAAATCCAATTGGAAAAACTCTCTAAGGGAAAGAGAGTACCATGCTTAACTCCAGGATTTATAAATTGTCCTTAGGATTTATTATGATCTTCAAGACCTTTATCATGTCTATCGATTGGACTTATACCGATAGGTAGTAAAATCTTCAAGGTAGTGATCATCAAGTTAATACCTTCTAAATTAAACTAAAGTTGATATTTTTTGAATCTTGTGTATAACTATAAAGGTTTAGCATATGCTCCCCCTGAAAACAACTTCCGGTGAAGTCTTATTATTCCAATGCCTTTAATACATTTTAAGAAATGGATACATGCCAGTATATTGCGAGTATATCTACTGGAGTAAGCTAGACATTTATTAATGTAGTGGCTTGAAAATTGCACATCTCTACTACTAGTAGATTATCCTAAACATCTGGTGGATTATTAATTTGCGATAATATAAATATTCTAGCTTCTTATATACTGCCCAATATTATGATCCAATTACTCATACTATGTCTTATAATTTGGATCACTCAAACTTCAAATATTATGTTAACACAACATGTTTTGACCTGGTTAAGAATATTATGTTTTGACAACATAATATACATTGACAGGATGCTCTCAAGAGCATAAATATAATACTGCCACATAAAACATGACCATCGATTAATCTACATGGAATATAATATATTATGCTGGAATATAATTCTAGTTTAACCACCCAAATGGAACAATTATTCGCAAGGAATATATGTGATTAATTGGGAGGTAATTAATATGCCTTTTATAATATATGATGCCAAATAAGTATGACATATTTAGATCATTTGGGATCATTAGAATCCAATAGGTCATCTAGTATTTTGAGAGTTATATTTTCTTCATACAAATGGTTATAGCTTCCAGTGCCATTACAGCTACAGACTGCATTTGCCAATATGAATGTGTAATATCAAATGGGTATGGTATACTTCAATGTGTACCAATCTGGCATATGTGCGGCAATGTCATGCTACCATGTAATTCACATGTATGTGGTTGCATGCCGGAGACTAACATATTACTAGGGACAAATCAATTACCCTTAGAAGATTGCAATGATTTTCATTTGCCAACAGTGTGGATAGCAGTTTTAATTATTTCTTAAATAAACTAGATTATTTATAGCTACAAGTTTATTTGCTTTTGGATTTAACCTAGGATATACCACTATGCTTGTCATGACTCTTATTTTCAATATTTTTCTATGCCTCGAAGTTTCAATATTCCTCATGTGCCCAAATTCTTCTCCCTTTTCATGCCAACCATAAAATTCCGAGTGAGAGCGCCTCGTTCTAGCATTTGCTTTGAATTAACCCAGAGTTTTAGCAATAAATTACTATTATACTACTTTGAGAGTAAAATGTTATTGGCAAAAATTTTATTGGCACGAAACCTGAGAGACCATGTGGAGGTCATCCCGTGTGTATGATGAGTAATTGACATTGGTTTAGGAAAGTCGAGTTTGATATTGGTGGTTCGGACCTTGACGTTGCGTGGTGCAATCGGGCGCGGTCGGACTTGGTCAAACCTGGTCAAAGTGATTAGGATGCATATTCTTTGATTCGACAGGTTTGGACTTCATCATGGGTAAGTATGACGCTTTTATACTTTCATGTGTCGAGCGGTGCTATTTGACGGTTTGCCTGTCTGTGTGGTTGCAGGACTTCGGAGCTAGGTCATGGTGAGGCGTGGGAGGACCAGGACTAGGCACAGGAGGTGTTGAGATCCGGACGGTCGGAGACGTCGAAGATGATCGAGGCTGCTGAGGTGGTTGTGAGCCAGGAGACGAGGAACCAGAGTTGGAGCTACCGGAGGTGGACACGACGGGCAACGGCGAGGTGGACCGGGACTAGGCTCAGGGAGGAGTCGGAGGTCCAGACGGTCGGATACAGGTGCGATCGTGTGCGTGAGCGAGGCAGGGACTAGATTCAGGGAGGAGTCGAGGTCCAGACGGTTAGGGTACCGGTTGCAGGAAGCTTCCCGGAAGGTGCAGCAGGGGTGTTTTGGGAAATACGCAATACTGCAAAAACGGAAGCGGATTCGGTTGGCGCTAATGGATAAAGCGCAGAGTTGTTGAGAGCTAATGGATAAATCAAAGAGGAAACCCGTTAGTGGAAGGCTATAAATAGAGAGGTTGTTTTCTAGAGCCACTTGAGGGTTTTTGCACTTTTGCTCTCCATGTATGAGTGTGTCTCTTTCTCTTTGTGTTGTGGTGAGGAGTGTAGAGATCGGTTCTTGATTATCTAATGCGTATGGGGATGTATGGTTGGATTGATGGGATGAAATGGATGTAAACTTTTGCATTATGTGATCTCTCATATCTTCGTATTCATTTGAGAAGCTTTCTGTTTTGAGATATTTTGGAGCTAATTTTTTGCCTCAGATCTTTTCATTTCTTGGCCCTGTGTTCTTCTCAGTCATCTCGGTTCTAGAGTTGAGTTTTGCTTTAGAAAGTCGAGACTCTTTTGCTCAAGTAAGCGTCGCCTCAAGGGCACTTGGCGGATCATACACGAGCAAACAATCTCAATCGCAGTTTTCTTCCAAGATTTTGCTTACTACAAGCGCTAATCTGAAAGAGCTACTAGGCGCATACTATATCCATTAACTCCTGCTTGTTCTTGCCGATTTTTTCTCTGTGCTCTTTTTGATTCCTTCGACTGGTAGCAAGTTTCGGCTAGGCAAATATTTCCTCTTCTTTATTGCATTTTTGCTCAAGTGACTGCATAGGTCCCTTGTTGTCTCATGTGAAACCATCTCAAAGCCTTTTGGCTAAGCTAATTCATGAGAGCAATTATTTGACTGTAGTCCAATTGAGCTTGTGGTTTCTAGAGTTGAGTTCAGCCAGCATTGAGTCCTGCTGTAGTTCGGCATTCTCTTTGTGTATGGACAGCAGCCCCTTGTCTTCATTTTGGCTGATCAAGTGACTGCTTTTTCTTTCGGTTGAAGCTGTTCAGACTGCAGTCCATCTTCCTGTAGCCGGTCTGTAGTCTTCTTGTTTTTGGTTCTAAAGCAATCTCTTTTGGCAGCTCACTACTCGGAAATTTCTTCTTGTCGACAAGATACTTTGCCCTTGATAAATCGGTATTTTTGACTTTTCTCCTCTTTATTTCCTGCAATTTTCTCTAGTAATCTTTTTCTTGGGGTAGCAAGCAGTCGTTCTCCTTTTTATTTGCTTCCACTGCTTTTGGTTGATATTGCTGTTTTGGTAATGTTTGGCAGGGGTCACAGAAGGTCTGGATTGGTAGGTGAATCAACTATGCTCTGTTTATTGCCTTCAAGTTCTAGTCATTTAGGCAGTACAGATTTTTCTTGTTATTTGTTTCTCTCGGCCAGCAAGCTGTTGATCATTTATGTTTGATATTAGCTTCTTTGGCTTCGGTTGAATTTGCAGACTTGGTAGTGTACGGCTGGATCAGTATTTGTTGTGAGTTCATTGTTTCTCTCTTTAATGGTCTTTTATTGATCGGTAATTTAGTCTTCCGATGGCGCTCAATCTTTTCTTCATAGCTTCGATAGCTATCGGAGAGTAGAGAAAGTGTGTGATACTCGGGGAAAGTTTTAAAGGGCTCCATTCACCCCCTCTGTCGCCGTTTCCGATCCTACAAAACCGACATATACTTTGTAATTTTTTATGCAAGTTTTACAATGATAAAATTAATATGGAAGATGGTGTTATATATAGATTTCAAGTCTTTGGTGTAAGTTATTCTATACTTATTTGAGGTTCATAGTGTTTTCTAGTCAAGATGATCCTTTTAAGATTTAATATTTGACTAGATTTCTTGTGTCTTCAAAAAGACAATTTTTCTATTGCCATATAGGTATTAATGCACAAAAAACTAATGAATTGAGGCATATCATTCTTTTCAAATGTCAAGCATAATATTTACAAATTTTATTTCATGCATGATTAATTATTTTACTGTATGTAAGATATGCTATTAGCAATGTGTTATATTAAGCAATTGTTCAGCAAGGGTAAGACTTTAACAGAACAACTTAGACCAAATATATTTATGACATCTGGGAAAATAATTATCTAATGCACAATTTTAGCCTAAAGCAAAAGATAAAAAGTGCTCTTCATGAGAAAGATCAAGCTTGATAGGAGTTGTATCAATACTATTGATGCTACTCATATAAGAAAATGAAATCTAAATAAATTTAAGGGATAACTAGGATAATGCTACTAGTCTCTATATTGTCCTAGAAACGGAGTAATACTCGCGTGCGAACTTCTAGTCCTAGAAAAAGAAGTAGATCCTGGCAAAGGGACTACAGGAACACTAGTAACATTTTACAGGTTTGGCCATCCTTTCAAAGAAGGCCCTTAGGCCTAACGGATCAATCTAAATCATATAGTCATTCTTCAAGGTATAATAGAGGCAATATCTCATAAATTATAAAGTTTTTACCTTTCAGCGGCAAAAGGGTACAACTACGTCAACGTCAGGCTTGACAGTAGTATGACTGTATGATAATGAAATAAGCATAGGTGATACAATTGCAGCCATTCGGAGCGAGCGAGTATCTACTTAGTGATGCCTAAAGTCCTACAATATTCATGTAATTTCCTACATGCTTACTTCTGATAAATAATTTCAAATGCATGAAATAAGTGCAAATAGTAAAGATTTATTTTTATCTATTCAATAGATAATTTATCATGTTCCATATTTTTCCTAGCAATTATTGGGATTTTTATAATTATTAAGGCATTTTAAGCAATTTTTAGAATTACTAACTCGTTAAATAAATCTCCAAACACACAATGCTAGGGAATAAACTATAAAAGAAATACGATGCGTCCAAGGTGCACTAAGTCTAAGGTTTCACAAATTTACGGAAGCTCATATAATATAGAAATAATTTCTTTACTGAGAAAGTCATTCTGTTGGACCTATCCACTATTTCGACAAACTTCAGGGTCAAAATTTATAATATTACCGCACTTTTCAGTAAGCCCTTCTAATATGCCTAAACTCTAGGGGCTAAACCAAAAACGCCTAAAAGGATATATTTTTCATTATTGGGCCGATTGGGCCCGTGCAGCCCACAAACTTCTTGGCCCAAAAGGCCAGTGGCTAGGGTTTCCAGTCTCCTCTCCCATACGGCGACAGCTACCAGTGGCACAGGCGACAACTAGGGAGGCCGGTGAACTTGTTGTGGATCTTGGAGGCGGCGGGGACAACCTTGGTCTTCAAGGCTGTAGTGGCAGACGACCTTTGGCGCTTGCGCGGCGGCCTAAAAAGTAGTAACTGACATAAAGAATAACTAGATTAAATAACATTACTCCCCCTAATCTAGTTGTGGTTGATGTCGACGACGCCGAGCTTCGAGCGCAAGTGTAGAAAATGCACCCGGCCAAGTGATTTTGTGAGTATATCCGCCAGCTGATCGTTGGTGTGGATTTTGCGGATGGCGACTTGGCCACCCTCGACGCACTCCCGGATGTAGTGGAAGCGTGTCTCGATATGTTTGCTCCAGCCATGGAAGACCAGATTTTTGCACAGTTGAATCGCCGACTGATTGTCGACGTAGATTGTCATGGCGCTGACATCTCGCCCGTAGAAGTTGCCGATCAGCCACCTGAGCCAGATTCCCTGGCATGCCGCTGCTGAGGCCGCGATGTACTCGGCCTCACACGATGATAGCACCACCACCGGCTGCTTTGCGACTGCCACGACACAGGCGCGTTGTTGAGGCAGAACAAAATGCCGGAGGTGCTCTTGCGATCATCCACGTCGCCGGCCATGTCAGCGTCACTATAACCCTTGTCGTCGTGCCTCCTGGTGTAGCTGAGACTGTAGTGGAGCGTGCCCGCCACATAGCGAAGTAGATGCTTGACGGCGCTCAAGTGCTCCGTCATCGGGTTTGCCATGAACCTGCTCACGTACCCGACCGCAAAACTGATATCCGGCCGAATCTGAACCAAGTACCGGAGGCTGCCAACCACACTACGGTAGAATGTGTGATCAACATGTGGATTGGAGACTTACTTAGTTTAAGACGTGCCTCCATTGGCACTTGCATGGCATTGCAGCTGGCCATGCCGGCCTTATCCAGGAGCTTTGCCGCATACGCAACTTGGCTCATGGTGATCTTCCTGGGCAGCTGCTTGACATCAATGCTGAGATAGCAACTCAACTGCCCGAGGTCACTCATCTTGAACGAGCGCTTCATTTCCACCTTGAACGACTCGATCTCAATTTGGTCGGCGCCAGTGAGGATCAAATCGTCAACATACACGCCCAGGAGCACACGTCCTCGCCCCTCGCCGCGTGTGACACCCCGTGCTCTTCCTCACAGCGTGTGAACCTGAGCGTCCCCAGCGTGCAGTTGAGCTTGGTGTTCCACGCCCGAGGAGCTTGTCGAGGTCAGAGTGCTGCGTGGTCAGCGATTGCCGCTCACGCCCGGCGATCATGAATCCCGGCGATTGAGCGACATAAACCTCCTCCGTGAGGTCGCCGTTCAGAAACGCAGACTTGACATCCATATGGTGGGCGCCCGACCCTCGTCGCCGCCCCGCTTTGCCACAGCGCATGGAGTCGAGCTGCACCACAGGTGCAAAAACCTCATTGAAGTCCATGCCATCACATTGTACGTACCCCTTAGCCACCAACCGTGCCTTGTGCCGAACCACCACCCCCTGTGCATCCTTCTTGATCTTGAACACCCATTTGAGGCCAATCGGGTGATGTCCGGCCGGGAGGTCCACCGCCTCCCACGTGCCATTGTCCTCAATGGCCGCCATCTCCTCTTCCATCGTGGCGCGCCACGCCGGATCGGTGGCTGCCTCGTCAAAAGAGGTGGGCTCCTCGGTCGCAACAAGGAGCCACTCGTGTGGCTCGGCAGTATCGATGCAATCATCCATTGTGCAGAAACACCGCGGCGCGCCGTTGTCACTATGGTCGAGCCCCGACGGGATATGCAACGGTAGAGTGCAGTGCTCGACTTGAGCACCACCGGTGTCGTGGGTGGCGTTCATGGGCATTCGGGGTGACACCATAGCTTCCTCTTCTTCCTCCAGGGACAGGACCACAGGGGATACAGGAGCGTTCGGCTCGCTGCCACCCAAGACACCGTTGATTGTGTACTCCATGGTGAACGTCTCAGGGCTGGCGTCGTTGTTCGCCTCCCAATTCCACCCTTTGTGTGAGACCATGTGGAGGTCACCCCATGGTTGTGATGAGTAATTGACTCTTGATCTAGAAAGATTGAGTTTGGTTTTTGAGGTTTGAGTGGCTCGCAAAGTCGTAAGTCTTAAGAATGGTCGCAGGCGCTTACGACTCGTTGTCCAAGGTCGGAAGGCGTTTACGACCACTCTGGCCATGCTCGAAGGCCACCGGGAAAGTTTACGACCACACTGTCAGTGGTCGGAAGCCAACCGAAGCCGTACGATCATTTTGGAACCGGCGGGAAGCCGAAAAGTGCGTCGACCATTATGGGCGTGGTCGGAAGTCTTTCGGGTTGTTTACGACCACGTGGCTCTCTCGGCGGTTGACCGTGATCGAAGCTTATCGAGAGGTATACGACCACGTTACGGCAACATCGGTGAATTTGGCGTAGTCGGAGTCGGTGGACGACGCTCGACCACTTTGGCCGTGGTCAAGGCGCTCGACCACGTTGGCGAAATCGAGAACCGGTAGGTGGCGTGCGACCACGTTGTGTAGTCTACGGCTCGTTGGCGTGGTCGGAGGCCACGGGGCCATTACGACCACGTGTGTGCTGCGACCACATTGGTCGTAGTCGGTGTCGACTACTTTGGCCGTGGTCGAGGCCTCGGGGCCATTTACGACCACGGCGTGGCGTCTTCGACCACGTTGGAAGTGGTTGGCGAGGGGCGCTTGGGAGATTTGACCACGTTGAAGGGCGTGGGTCTTCGACCACGTTGTGCACTCGGGCCACGACCACGTTGAGGGGCTCGGTGGTTCGATCACGTTGGCGCTTGAGACGCCGACCACGTTATCACGGATTGAGCGTGGTGAAACTCGTTCGACCACGTTAAGCGACGGAAGAGCCGTGGTCGTTTGGCGCCTTCGAGCTGGGCTGGTCGACGACCACCGAAGCGATCGTTTTGGCCGGAATCGGTCGTAACGACTTGGGATGAGTCGTAGGCTTTGAGCGAGCTCGGTGAGCTCAAGTGTATCGTGTGCAATAGAGTGCTCGGATGAGGTACTAGACTTTGGCGATAAAGCTGTATCGGTGTTGTATGTGGTCGTAGCAAGCTAGCGTTGGTCGTAGCTTGTATGCGCATGGTCGTAACGAGCTTTGTGATGGTCGTGACGACATCTTTGTGTGGTCGAAGAAGCGAGGAAGTCTTCGTGGTTTTGACCACTTCTTGTCTTGTCTTCGGGTGGTCGTAGGGATTTACGACCGGTGTTGTCTTGTGATACTTGTGTCGATTGATGGTGCGTGTGTATTGTGCGGTGCTATGTGATGGTTTGCTTATGCGTGTGGTGCAGGACTTGAGCTATTTCATGGTGAGGCGTGGGAGGACCGGGACTAGGCACGGGAGGTGTTGAGGTCCGGGCGGTCGGAGACGCAGAAGATGATCGAGGTGGTGAGGTGGTTGTGGCCGGAGGCGAGGCCGGGGCTGGAGCTAGAAGGTGGACACGACAGGCGGCGAGGTGGATCGGGACTAGGCTCGGAGGAGGTCGGAGGTCCAGACGGTCGGATGCGGGTGCGGTTGTGTGCGACAAGCGGATCGAGACTAGACTACGGAGGAGTCGAGGACGAGATGATCTTGGAGACAAGTCTTGGTGAGGCTTGGAATGGTCGGGACTAGACATGGGAGATGTTGAGGTCGAGCAGTAGGTGAAGCCAAAGAAGGCGGAGCTCAAGGTGGGCGATGAGGAACCGGGCGATGCGGCCGGTCGGAGATAGGTGCAGTGAGGCTAGGATGGTCGGGACGAGACACGGTGGTGTTGGGGTCCGAGCCACCGGGAAGCCAAGGAGACCTAGTCTTGCGAGGTGGTTGCAAGCATGGACGGGAAGGCGGTGTGAGGGCATTTGGAGAAATGTCAAAGGCTGCAGGGAAGCTGTCCCTCGGTAAAGCACACGAGAAAAGAAGTGGATTCATTGGCGCTAACGGGCAAAGTCTTGGTCTGTTGGGATAGCAGGCAAAGCATTTGAGTTAGCGGGCAAAGTGAGTGTTAAAACCGGTGTTAGATGGGGTTTTGGGTTATCCCAGTATGGACTAATGGATGGATCCATTAGGGTTAGTCTCAGTGTGAGGCTATAAAGGGAGAGGGAGGCAAGTGTTACGAGAGAGTTGGTCGGCTGGGCCTTGGAGGCGGCCGCCTCTCCCTCCCTTGGGAGTGTATCTGTGTGTGTGTGCTCTAGGGCTAGAGCTTGTCCTCCTGTGGGGAGTGGTTGCGAAACCTCCGTGTTATGATTTGAGAGGACTCATCTCTCTGTACTTGTTAGAGTTTATCTATGAGATGGGTGCGTGTTTGTGATCCAGGTTGAGAGGTGTTCTTGAGATGTTTTCATTGATTTATTTGCCATCTCTTCATTCTTAGTTCATACGTATTTCCTTTGAGAGTTGGCTTATTTTGTTTTGCTCGAGCGGGAATCATCTCAAGGCTAGTTGGCGGTTCATTCCCAGAGCGGAAGTTGATTTGGAAAAATCCTGTGTCTTCGATCTGCTGCTTGATGAGTCTCTGTTCTATTTTTATTGCATCAATTTTCTTTGGCGAAACAAAGACTTTCCTTTTCTTGGTAAATTCACTTCTAGAGATCATATACAAGTTAGAGTTCAAGTCTCGGTTGGTTTCGACCTCGTGCAAAAGATTCCTCAAATTTTGCTCTGCTGATCGTCTTGTTGACAAAATAGAGTATTCTTTGTTCGTCATCCGATTTTCGGTTTTACGACCAAAGGTGTTGAATCGAGTCTTTCGGTTGTGTGGTCGGCGACGGTCGGATTCGATTGCAGATATCTTCTCGGCTTTGGTTATCGACCACAAGTTGGCGATCGCCACCAGCTAAGACCTCACGACCGATTCTATTTTCGGTTCTCTGTTGTCAAGTGACTCGGTCCCGGTCGGTATCGATCATGGAAAAGACTTAGTGTGAAGTCTTTGGTCTTCTCGGGTTTCATCGGTCGATTGGTTTTCCTTTGGAGATTTGACCACGACTTGCGATCACGAAGTCTTGGCCTACGCTCTTCTCGATTTTCGACCGGCCAAGACATAGATCATCGCTTTCTTGCACCTTTGGTTTCCGAGTGCTTGATGGTCGTAGATCTCGTGTCGTGTGCCCCACGGTCTCATGAGGTGTCTGCGATCGCGATCGGTTATAGGTGCAAGTCGGTCTTCGACCATGTTGATCGTCGACCATGCCATTGGCTTATGATCACGACGGTTCGGCCGGACTCATCTTCGATCTTGTCGGTCTTGTTTTGGTGGCTATCGACTTCATTGAATTCGTTTGATCATCGATTGCCTACCAAGATGCTCTTGATCAGTGGTCAAAGTTCGACCCATCGCATGTGCTATCAACCAAGTTGTCGGTTTCGACCATGGTGTCGGTCTAGACCACGTTGTCTTCCCAACAAGCGTCGCTTTGTTATCGGCGACCTGCCTCTCTGGAGTAGATGTATTCGACTACGTTTGAGCTTCCGCCAAGTGGTCGTAATCTAACCACACGGTGCTCGATTTGGTCATTAGATAGTCCGAATTCCTCATCTTCTACTAGACCTCATATCTTGGATCTTCATAGCTTTGTAGCTATTGGAGAATAAGGAATATGTGAATATTTAGAGGAAAATTTATGGGCACCATTCACCCCCTCTGTTGCCTCATCAGGTCCTACAATTGGTATCGAGCAAGGTTGGCTCGAATTGGATCTTAACCGATCTTGAGCATGCAACTAGTAGGGAATCTTGTGATCTTTTCTTTGAATCTTATTGGGGTGGTTTTGCCAATGTTGTCCTTTGAGACAAGAGGCTTGATTTCGGCTAGAGGATGATTTTATTTGCAAGAAACCACAAGTGTGAGCTTTGTGGTACATTCTTGTCCTTTGGTTAATCAAGTGCCAGGAAGGAGAAAGCCTTGGAGAACACACGGATGATAATGCTAAGGACGGCGTCGACTTATCATGAGCAAGGTAAAACTTATTATGACCTTGGCCTTGTCCAAGATGAATATACTTGCTCTTTGGGATATTGTGAGGTGCCTAGATTATAAATTGCTAGATTGTTCTGCTAGGTTGAAATCTCATTTCTCTTGTGTAGGTTGTGAGTCTTTCTCGTGAGCGGTGAAAATTTAATTTCTCTACTTGAATGTTAAAATCTGCAAATGAGAAATTAAAACTTTGACTCACTACACATGTGTAGAGGAGCTTGAGCTTGCTAGAGTTGGGTTTAGTAAAGCCGAGTTCCTCTTTGTGTCGTCATTGTAGTCGTAATGCCTTACGACCACGACTTGACTTCTCGACATAGTCGTAGCTGCATCGACCATGCTGTTGGCGGACACTTCCACTTGTTACCGTGGTCGGAAGTCCCTACGATCACGGCTGCTGGGTCTCGAGCCGCTTTCGATTACCGTGGTCATAAGCGACTTCGTCCACACCGCAATTCCGGTCGTGGTTGTAATGACCAGCGATCACATCTCTCCGTAGTCGTTCAAGACTATGCCTCTCGTGCTACGACCACGCTCATTTCTTCTCGACCGTAGTCGTAGTACGTAACGACCACTCTTTTTCTGCTGAGTGGCCGTGTGTCAGGTCTTGGGGTCTCAAGCATTTGCTTACTAACCCTTTGGGATCCAAGACTTGGGCACTTTGTTCTTGTCTGTTGTAGGTGTCTAGGCGTTGCATGGAGAACATGGGATCGATTGGGTTTTAGTCTTACGCTTCATCACGTGACTAGAACATTTGTTGGTTCTCCACTTCATGGCCTCCAAGAGGCATGTACCTTCACGTTTGGCGTCTCCACCTACTTTGTGAGCTACTCTATACCTTCATGCCCTTATACTCATGTTTGACCATATTGGCATGTTGTTCTTGTTCATGTGCTCACTTGTACCATCTTGGCATGTTTTCTCTCAATGCTTTCATGTCATGCCTTTATGTGTATGTTGCTTAAGTATCCATGTACCTTGTTGTATTTGTTACATGCTTAAGCTTTGACTTGACTTCATGAGCTAAGTAGAATGTGTGCATTAGAAGTCAAGTATCATCATGACCTTGTGCTCTGTAGTATCTATCATGGTTCACATCTTGCTCCTTATGTTCATTCATCATTATTTATACATGTTAGCATACTTTTCATGATGTTGATTTGCCATGTTGTATGTCTACATGATGTATGCATATGTATGGACAAGTATGAGCTTGAGTATATCTTGGATAGTTTCTTTGTGTCATGATGGTGCGTTTATTCATGCCTTTGTATCTTTTCTAGTATACATGCTTTTATCCATGCTAGCATATGTACGGATTGTTCTGTCATCGCTATGTGTATGGTTGTGATTCATTGTGATGCTTGTATACTTTGATCTTATTTTGTTATGGCATGAAATAAATTGTATGACATCTTGGTAGCATTAGTCCGTGCTTATGCTTAGATATCATGAGATTTGTGGTTAGGTCACAAGCTTCTTCTAGTATTGGGTGGCTCTAGGCTTCTTGTTCTAGATGCTTTTGATGAGGGCTAGATTGAGCTTGTGGCGGTGCGTGTTCTCATACATTTGTAATGCTACCGATTGTGGTCATTTGTCTCGATCTTGGATCCATGTTGTGTATTATTTACCCCAGTACTAGGACACCATTTGTTCCCCTATGTTTAATCCGTAGGTTATGAATGAGGGAGAGTGGTACAATTGCTCCACGGTCTTTATGACCACGTCGTAGTTTCTACGACCACGGCATGGACTCTCGGTGAACCCATACACGACCATGAGCCGGATTCGACCACGACTATGATCCGGACTCAACCGCCACGACTCGGACTCAACTACAACCGATCCTCGGGCGAGTTCGACCACACGAACACGACTCCGACTATTCTCGAGACTCGTCTGCGACCACGGTCTAGACCCGGATCAATCGCGACCCGGAATCATCTCGACTATGGTGCGGACTCAATTTGGATTCATCTGCGACCATGATGAACTCGGACTCGACAACGTCCGATTACATGACTTCGATCGCTTGATAGAGGTGCGAAACATGTACAACCATGTCCGGGACTCATCTACGACCTCGTCCCGGACACATATTCGACCTCGACCACTACAACAACCTCCCGAGCAAAGCAGAATCGAGGTTTGCTCCTGTGATCTTTAGTGTTTTGGTTCCCTCCACTTGGCTTTGCTTTGTTTATCTGTTCTAGTGGGAGGAAGAGTCCGATTGGTTAGACAGAACCGACTCTAGGTGATATTGTCTCAATCACACTTCTCATCCAAGTGGTTCTCTAGGATTATTTACTACCTAGTTTGGGCTTTGGTTCTCTAGGATTCTCTTCTACCTAGGTTGAACTTTTCTTGGCCACTAGAGTCTTTTGCATTGACATAGTGTGCTTTTTGCCCGTGGTATGAGGTTCTGGACTAGAGACCATGAGGATAGGATGTGTTTGGGAATCACCTCTTTGAGCTAGAACCTTCTCTTCTGGATTTTGTGCCAAATTTCTTGGTTCTTCTCTTTTGCCTTCTCTAGGGGAGTTGGATCATTTCGTCTATTCGGGCTATGTTTCGGGGAGTTCATCTCATGTGCATTCTTTTGTTCCATAGTGCGTAACATTCACTTGAATGCTGTCATGAGTCTTTGGAGCCACGAATATTATCTTTATGTGACATGATATCATGATTTATATCTTGCCATATCTTGTGATAGCTTGATTTATCATGCCCTTCTATGTGTTGCTTAGCTCTTGCCATACTAGCTTAATTAAATGTGAACAACTTGAATCAAATCATGTCTTGTTCAATCTTGTGAATAGTCGGCTTTAGTGATCCTCTCTTGATTGAGCCATGTTGAATAGGCTAAGTTGAGTCTTGAATCTATTTTTGAGGTTTAGATTGAGCTAAGTTAGTTCATTAATGATGCATGAGTTAAGTTTTAACTCTTTGTTCATGAACTAATTCAAGTAAATGCAAAAGATCTCTTTGTGCGAAAAACCGATCTCACCAATTCTTTCTCATGAGGCGGCTTGCCATTGCACTCGGCATGAACTCAGGGGGAGTTTTGGATGACCAAGATCACCTCTTTAAGCTTATTGCTTGGAGTGATTGCATAAGGCTTGAGATCTAGCACATGGCTAAGAAAACAAATCTTTGTGAAAAATGGTTAGAGCCAACCATTAATTTATGAAAAGTGCCGAATGTGCTAATTTTGCTCAGCTACAAGTGGTATCCAAAGTACTACAAGTAGTGAATTGCTTGTGATATCTAGTGCTTGAACAAAATGTCTCTTTTTTGAACTTATAGCACTCTAGAATTAACTCAACTATAGCTTCTTGGTTCCACTTAGAATATTGACATGGCTTGACTCACGTTTGGATACCTTCTTCTAGACTATAATCTTGGTGACTCGACATGCTAATCTAACCATTTAATTTAAAGATCATGACTTATTTGGCTTGAGCTTGGCAATACATGGTTTGTTATGATCTAGATAGTATTGTCACCTTTTATGGCTTGGTATAATTTTATGTGAAGTCACTTTAGATAATCTTCATGACTCCCATAGCTCCCATTGCTTAAATCAAATAAGCATCGACTCCATTTCATTCATGCTCTATGTTTCTTCCTTGCATCTTGATGACTTTATTGCCAAAAGGGGGAGAAGGATAGAGAAAAAGGCATTAAGGGGTGCAAAAGGCATTAAAATGGGAGAATGCATTAAGGGATAGGAGAAGGATAAAAGGCATTAAGGAGGAGAATGTTTGGTCATCTTGCTATGACAATGGTCATGTGAGCATCTGCTTTTGGACCATGAGCAAGATTGGACTTTCTGTGTGATTTGGAGTTTCTGTAGAAATTTTGAGCTTTCTCTGTCTGCTCCATTTCATTACGTGTCAACATGGTCATGAGTTCCTTCTTCGTTCTTTTTAGACCATGTATGGCTTTTGCATCTCCTTCATACCTTTCTTTTCAAAAACAAAATCATCTTCATGCCTTTTTCAGTGTTTGTCAATATACTCATCAAGGGGGAGATTGTGAGACCATGTGGAGGTCACCCCATGGTTGTGATGAGTAATTGACTCTTGATCTAGAAAGATTGAGTTTGGTTTTTGAGGTTTGAGCTGGCTCTGCAAAGTCGTAAGTCTTAAGAATGGTCAGCAGACTGCTTACGACTACGTTGTCCAAGGTCGGAAGGCGTTTCGACCACTCAGCCATGCTCGAAGGCCACCGGAAAGTTTACGACCACCTTGTCGGTGGTGGGAAGCCAGCCGGCCGTCGATCATTTTGGGCGGTGGGAAGCGAGAAAAAGTGCGTCACGACCATTATGGGCGTGGTCGGAAGTCTTCGGGTTGTTTACGACCACTGCTGCGCTCTCTCGGCGGTTGACCGTGATCGAAGCTTATCGAGAGGTATCGACCACGTTACGGCAACATCGGTGAATTTGGCGTAGTCGGAGTCACCGACGACGCTCGACCACTTTGGCGTGGTGGAAGGCGCTTCAACCACGTTGGCGAAATCGAGAACCGGTAGGTGGCGTGCGACCACGTTGTGTAGTCTACGGCTCGTTGGCGTGGTCGGAGGCCACGGGGCCATTACGACCACGCCAGGCACGCTGCGACCACATTGGTCGTAGTCGGTGTCGACTACTTTGGCGTGGTCGGAGGCCTCGGGGCCATTTACGACCACGGCGTGGCGTCTTCGACCACGTTGGAAGTGGTTGGCAGGGAGCGCTTGGGAGATTTGACCACGTTGAAGGACGTGGGTCTTCGACCACGTTGTGCACTCGGAGCCACGACCACGTTGAGGGGCTCGGTGGTTCGATCACGTTGGCGCTTGAGACGCCGACCACGTTATCACGGATTGAACATGGTGAAACTCTGTTCGACCACGTTAGCGACGAAGAGCCGTGGTCGTTTGGCGATCGAGCTGGTCGCACGACCACGAAGCGATCGCTTTGGTAGGGAATCGGTCGTAACGACTTGGGATGAGTCGTGGGCTTTGAGCGAGCTCGGTGAGCTCAAGTGTATCTGTGTGCAATAGAGTGCTCGGATGAGGTACTAGACTTTGGCGATAAAAGCAGTATCGGTGTTGTATGTGGTCGTAGCAAGCTAGCGTTGGTCGTAGCTTGTGTCTGCATGGTCGTAACGAGCTTTGTGATGGTCGTGACGACACGCTGTGTGGTCGAAGGAAGCGGGGAAGTCTTCGTGGTTTTGACCACTTCTTGTCTTGTGCTTCGGGTGGTCGTAGGGATTTACGACCGGTGTTATCTTGTGATACTTGTGCCGATTGATGGTGCTGTGTGTATTGTGCGGTGCTATGTGATGGTTTGCTTATGCGTGTGGCTGCGGGACTTGAGCTATTTCATGGTGAGGCGTGGGAGGACCGGGACTAGGCACAGGAGGTGTTGAGGTCAGACGGTCGGAGGCGCAGAAGATGATCGAGGTGGTGAGGTGGTTGTGGCCGGAGGCGAGGCCGGCTGGAGCTGCAGAAGGTGGACACGACGGGCGGGCGAGGTGGATCGGGACTAGGCTCGGGGAGGTCGGAGGTCGAGGCGGTCGGATGCGGGTGCGGTGGTGTGCGGCAAGCGGATCGAGACTAGACTACGGGAGTCGAGGACGAGATGATCTTGGAGACAAGTCTTGGTGAGGCTTGGAATGGTCGGGACTAGACATGGGAGATGTTGAGGTCGAGCAGTGGGTGAAGCCAAAGAAGGCTGGAGCTCAAGGTGGGTGATGAGGCCTGGGCCGATGCGGCCGGTCGGAGATAGGTCAGTGAGGCTAGGATGGTCGGGACGAGACACGGTGGTGTTGGGGTCCCGAGCGGCAGGGGAAGCGAAGGAGACCTAGTCTTGCGAGGTGGTTGCAAGCATGGACGGGGAAGGCGGTGTGAGGGCATTTTGGAGAAATGTCAAAGCTGCGAGGGCTGTCCCTCGGTAAAGCACACGAGAAAGAAGTGGATTCATTGGCGCTAACGGGCAAAGTCTTGGTCTGTTGGGATAGCAGGCAAAGCATTTGAGTTAGCGGGCAAAGTGAGTGTTAAAACCGGTGTTAGATGGGGTTTCGGGTTATCCTCAGTATGGACTAATGGATGGATCCATTAGGGTTAGTCTCAGTGTGAGGCTATAAAGGGAGAGGGAGGCAAGTGTTACGAGAGAGTTGGTCGGCTAGGCCTTGGAGGCAGTCTCTCCCTCCCTTGGGAGTGTATCGTGTGTGTGTGTGCTCTAGGGCTAGAGCTTGTCCTCCTGGGGGAGTGGTTGCGAAACCTCCGTGTTATGATTTGAGAGGACTCATCTCTGTACTTGTTAGAGTTTATCTATGAGATGGGTGCGTGTTTGTGATCCGGGTTGAGAGGTCGTTCTTGAGATGTTTTCATTGATTTATTTGCCATCTCTTCATTCTTAGTTCATACGTATTTCCTTTGAGAGTTGGCTTATTTTTGTTTTGCTCGAGGCGGGAATCTGTCTCAAGGCTAGTTGGCGGTTCATTCCGAGGCGGAAGTTGATTTGGAAAAATCCTGTGTCTTCGATTCTGCTTGATGAGTCTCTGTTCTATTTTTCGATTGCATCAATTTTCTTTGGCGAAACAAAGACTTTCCTTTTCTTGGTAAATTCACTTCTAGAGATCATATACAAGTTAGAGTTCAAGTCTCGGTTGGTTTCGACCTCGTGCAAAAGATTCCTCAAATTTTGCTCTGCTGATCGTCATGTTGACAAAATAGAGTATTCACCATTAGTCATCCGATTTTCGGTTTTACGACCAAAATTTGTTGAATCGAGTCTTTCGGTTGTGTGGTCGGCGGCGGTCGGATTCGATTGCAGATATCTTCTCGGCTTTGGTTATCGACCACAAGTTGGCGATCGGCCACCGCTAAGACCTCACGACCGATTCTATTTCGGTTCTCTGTTGTCAAGTGACTCGGTCCCGGTCGGTATCGATCATGGAAAAGACTTAGTGTGAAGTCTTTGGTCTTCTCGGGTTTCATCGGTCGTTGGTTTTCCTTTGGAGATTTGACCACGACTTGCGATCACGAAGTCTTGGCCTTCGCTCTTCTCGATTTTCGACCGGCCAAGACATAGATCATCGCTTTCTTTTGCCTTTGGTTTCGAGTGCTTGATGGTCGTAGATCTCGTAGTCGTGTGCCCCACGGTCTCATGAGGTGTCTGCGATCGCGATCGGTTATAGGTGCAAGTCGGTCTTCGACCATGTTGATCGTCGACCATGCCATTGGCTTATGATCACGGCGGTTCGACCGGACTCATCTTTCGATCTTGTCGGTCTTGTTTTGGTGGCTATCGACTTCATTGAATTTCGTTTGATCATCGATTGCCTACCAAGATGCTCTTTGCCGAGTGGTCAAAGTTACGACCAGCATGCGTGCTATCAACCAAGTTGTCGGTTTCGACCATGGTGTCGGTCTAGACCACGTTGTCTTCCCAACAAGCGTCGCTTTGTTACCGAAGCGACCTCTCTCGGAGTGGATGTATTCGACTACGTTTGAGCTTCGCCAAGTGGTCGTAATCTAACCACACGAGTGCTACGATTTGGTCATTAGATAGTGCGAATTCCTCATCTTCTACTAGACCTCATATCTTGGATCTTCATAGCTTTGTAGCTATTGGAGAATAAGGAATATGTGAATATTTAGAGGAAAAATTTATGGGCACCATTCACCCCCCCCCCTCTGTTGCCTCATCCGGTCCTACACTTTGGTCTCGTCGAACACCACGTCGCGGGTCACATGGAGCCAACCGCCCACCGAATTGTACACCTGGTAGCCTTTAGAGCCCGGCTCGTACCCGACGAAAACCATCTTCACGCTCCGATCGTCAAGTTTCGCGACGTGCGGGCGTGTGACCTTGACGTGAGCGAGGCAACCAAACGTGCGCATGAAATGCACAGCCGGTTTCTTGCCATGCCAAGCTTCATAAGGCGTCATCCTGGTGACGATCTTTGTCGGCGAGCGGTTTAAGATGAACACGGAAGAGCTCACCGCCTCCCCCCAGAAGGTGCTCGGCATCTACTTCGCTTTGAGGAGATAGCGCACCAAGGCCATCACTGTTTGATTCCGGCGCTCCACGACCCCATTTTGTTGCGGTGAGTACGGCGCCGTGAGCTATCGGTGAATGCCCTTCTCCGCGTAATACTTGCCGAAGGTTACCACTGTGAACTCGCCTCCTCGGTCCGTGCATGGCGCACGGAGTTTCCTGCAGGTCTCCACCTCGACGTCGGCTGGAACTTCTTCATCGTGCTCGTCGCCTTGTCCTTCCCTGACAGTAGTACCAGCCACATATAGCGGCTAGCATCGTCGACGAGTAGGAGAAAGTACCGCATACCGCCGTGGGTCGCCGGAGTGACTAGCCCGCAAAGGTCACCGTGGACGAGATCAAGCCGGCCCTTCGCGCGGCACTTGGCCTCTAGAGGGAATGGCTTGCGCCGTTGCTTGCCGACAAGGCACGCATCACACAGCTGGTCGACATGATCCAGCAGTGGAAGCCCACACACCATGCTGCCACGCCCAAGTTTCTTCAACCCCTCAAAGCTCAGGTGGCCGAACCGCTCATGCCAGCGCCACATATCATCGTTCATGTGCGCCAGGAGCGAGATCGGTCGAGCGAGTGTGAGGGTGATCTTGTACAGTCGATTTGCCGATTGCCGTACCTTGGCGAGAAGCTTCCTTCTTGGATCGTGCACCCGTAGTACGCCGTCCTCGATCAACACTTCGCACCCAACCTCATTGAGTTGACCCAAGCTGATGATGTTGCTGAGCAAATGTGGGATGAAGTATACGTCCGACAGCACACGATGGCATCCACCCCGTGCCGCGAACATGATCGTGCCGCGCCCAAGGATGTCCACCATTGATCCATTGCCGAACATCACCGTGCCCGTGATGTCGCGGTTCAGCTCGGAGAAGGCCGCGCTGATTCCCGTCATATGGTTTGACGGCCTATGTCGATGTACCATACGCCGTCATCCTGGCCGCCTGTGTGGTTGTCTGTGTCACCTAACTATACCGTCGCGCGTTCTTCATTGAGGAAGACCCATCCACCAACGTGCACAGGTGCGGTGCACTCTGGAAGGCGCACGGGCACCAGTGAAAGAGAGGCCGCCTGGGCCATCAATAGGGACGGCACGTCATCGCCGCCCTCCTCCGCCAGCAGCGCTGCGATCGCTGCCTCGTCTCTGTTCTTCTTCCGGCACTCTGGGCCCAATGCCCAGCTTTCCCGTAATACCTGCACGTATCTTTGTCGATGACCTTGCCACTATCGCCCTTGCGTGCGTGGTCGGTACCACGCTAGGGTGGCTGCGCACCGCGCCGTGGCAGGACCGAGCCGCTCGTACCACTTCCGCTAGCACCAGCGCTGCCAATGCGTGTACCCTCCTTATCGTGCTTGCGTAGGCGACGGACGAGATCCTCCTCCTTCGACGAGAGAAGCAGCCGAGAACCCAGCTTTGCGGCCGCTCCACAGACCGGAGATGGCCCGTAATCTCCTCGATGGACAACTCCTCGACGTCCAGCAGCGTCTCGATTGAGATCGTGGCCTGCATGAACCGATCAGGGACCACCTAGAGCAACTTGCGAACAACCTCGATTTCGTCGATCTCGTCGCTGAGGAGACGTAAGTTGTTGGGAAGGCCCGCAATACGCATCGAGAAGTCATCCATGTTCTCACCTTCCTTGAAGGCAATGTTGTTGAAGTCACGCCAAAGCTTCTGCGCGTTCGCCACGCGCACCCGCTCGATGCCCATCCGCATGACCTTGACCGCCTCCCACGCCTCCTGCGTAATCTCCTTGCTGCCGATCAAGCTCAGCATCTCCGTCGGGACCAAGCGAGCGATTGCTGCTAGTGCCAGCCGATGCTCACCGTACCCGACACCGCCGGGTTCAATTGCGCCCCACAGGCCTTGTGCCTGCAAGTTGATGCGCATCATCACCACCCACTCTGGGTAGTTGGTCTTTGTCAGCATCGGGTACTAAATGGACGTCGATGACTCCTTGACGGTGCGGTGGACGACGATCAGCCGCTCACCATGCGCCCGCGCATGGCCGTTACCACGCCCGTGCCCACGTCGCAATAGTGGCGACTGCGAACGGCGCCGGTGGCTGGGCGGGGCACTCCCGCGGCGCTGAGGAGAGTCCGACATCTCCGCTCCCTAGAACGAAACGGGGTTCTGATACCACTTGTTGTACTTTGATGCGCAAAGTCCTACAGGTGCGAAGTCCCTACTTCGCATGTCGTGCGAAGTCTCCGACTTCGGAGCGGAGCCCTAGTCTTCGACCTCGACTTTGAAGTCCTACTTCAAAGGAGTCGAGTCTTGCCAAGTCTTGGTCTTGTGCATGAGCCTCTGGACCTTCACGCAAAAGTCTGGACTTTTACTTCGATGGCCTCGGTTTTCGCCTATAGAGTCTACACTCGATCTCACTCCGAACAACTCAAGAACAGTATAGCTCACACAGGATTTGGCGCTGCAGAACTTGGCAGCTTTTCAGGTTTATTTTATCCCTTTATATAGCAATTAAACAAGAGAAACTGACCCACTAATTACCTGAGAAACTGAACTACTAATTACTAAGAAAAACTGGCCTGCACTATGTGCACGACATGCACTTCTTTAAGATGCATTATGGACGGCAGACATGCAGACTAAAAAGTAGTAACTGACATGCAGAATAACTAGATTAGCTAATAGCAAACAGCGGCGACCACTCTACATGGTGAAGATGAGTAGAACATGTCATGGAGAACAAGATGGAGGAGATGGTGACGGTGAAGGATCACTGCCTGTGGCATAATGACCGCAGCGCTCTGGCAGAGATGGTAGAGTTGGGCTTGATTTTGACGAACAGCTATGGGAAAGATGAAATTGATTGAGTGGAATGATGGATAGGAAGGTGGAACACGTCGTGATGCGGTTGATTTCACGAGGGACTCACCAGAGTGATGGTTCAGGTCGAGGGCGCGATGACTAGACTTGTAGAAGACAAAACGACATAGATGATCGAGGCCACAGTGCAGGTCCTTGTGGAAGTAGCCGGCGCTGGAGGAGGAGACCGGCCTGGGTGGAGACCGGCCTGGGTGGGGGACAAAAGGCGGAGGGTAGTTGGAGTGGAATACGAGCCACCTCTCTGTCGCGCCTGCCATTGTCGCCATGCTACTTTTGCATGCCCACGTGATGCCTAGCCATGGACGAACAGCGGCAAGCTGGCCGCAGCGCTGCGACTAAGTCCCCGACAAGAGAGAGAGAGAGGGGGGGACCTCGGGAGTACTAAAACCCTGGGAGGGAGGGAGTCCAGTGAAGTGGAATCTTGGTTCAGGATTCAGCCCTCCTTCGACCAGCTTAAAAGCCTGTGGCTTCTAGCTTTGTATTTTTACAAGCCAGAAACCACTTTAAATGTGTCGATTTTTTGGTTTTTTATTTTTTTTTACCTTTTTCTCTTTTATTTCTTTGCATTGTCTATGATAATATATCAATGTTTTTCTCTTTTTTTTTAGTTTTTTAGTTGATTGACTCATAAAAGCTAATAAACGTTACAATGTAATTTCAACCAGAAAAGCTATCATCCCCTCACACGACCGGCTTGGTGTGTACGAATTTTTTGTACGAATAATCTATTTTTTATTAGAAATTACAGAAATATACCCGCGGGAAATTTTTTACAAAAATAGGCTCAAGTCGCCCAATGGAGAGGCGACTTGAGCTAATCGCCCAACCAGAGGCCGACAGAATATCTCTCTTCGCATCCGTCAATGCCCACCCATGCATGTACCCTCGGGTACAGGGACCAATTGCCCACACTCCTACAAGTGTGGGGATCTCGGCAACTGATCACCATGTGACCAAGACTTCAACAATTCTCAGCATGATGCATATATGTGAATGTATCAACAAGATAAACAGGCATTCAACATACTATGCATCAATTCCATCTCAAATAAATGTTGTAATGTAAACAGAACATTCATAGCATTAACAACTCATAACATTACTCAAATTCATAAGTAAAGCATTCATAACTCAAACACCACTCATATCATCCAAATCATTCAATCACACAGATTAATCATAGCAAGGTTATACTTGCCTCAACCGCGAGACAACGACGAACGAACAGAAGGCGAAACCCCCGGAATCCGCTCTCCTCCTGAATAATTAATTAATAATTACTAATATGACAGAAAGTGGGTTTCTAGATACAAAATAACAGCAACCCCAATTAACTCAATAATTTATCTCAAATAAATCCCCAACTCCCTCGGCCAAATCGCCTATCCACGACAGACCGACTTCCAAAAATCATAACTTCCAGTACGTAACTCCAATTAAGCGTTCTCGGAGTCTATGGAAATATAATTAAATTATCTACAAAAACTTAGTTGGGGAGACTTTCTGATTCGGCCATTAACTAGCAGATCCAAACCCTTTTCTAAAGCATCAATATTCACGTCGGACTCTCTGGACAGCGCACTAAAACAGTCATAACTTTCACCCAGAAACTCGGAAATCGGACTTCTTTACCTCTCTGGAAAGCTAAGAAACATATCTACAACTTTCCCAATTTGAAGGACTCCTGAATCGCCACTATTTCCGTCGCACAAACCGATCTACTAAACTCTGTCCAGAATTACCCTGATCTGCAGAACAGTAGCACTAGAAAATTCATAACTTTCGGTACACAAATCCAACTCACGTGTTCTTGTACTCCCTGGAAAGATAATCACGTCCTCTACAATTTTCTAGAAGGGGTCCAGACCTGAATCCTGACGAATCTACCCCAAAACTGCCGACTAACAACTTCTATCCTGGCAGCCCAGAAAACCGACGAATCTAACTCGATTAAAAACTCATCTAGAGATTAACAGGGGTTACCCTTGACGACACGATGACGAACACGTCGACGAACACGACGAGCACGGTGACGAACACGCTCGCGATCTCCTCCTCTCCTTCCTCCGGATCCACGTGGTACAGCGACGAACGTCGACGCGGCGCTCGGGGAACAAGGCGACGACGGCGAAGGCGATGGCGGCGCAGCGGCGGCGGCGGCGGCGGCGAAGGGCAGTGGCACCACGGCGCAGCGAGGTCACGACACGGCACGGCGGGGCGGCGGCGCGGGAGGCGCGGCAGCGGCAAGCTGGCAAGCAGCGGCGCCAGCAGGAGGCGCGGCACGAGGGAGGCGGCTGCTGCTGGGATGGAGGCGCAGGGGGTGGGGAGGCTGCCAGGGTTTTTAAGAGGTGGCCTCCCCTCCCCTCTTGGGCCTAGAAAATCCCACCTGGGGCAAAGCCCAAGCCCAAGTTGTCTTAACTTTTCAGAAAACCCCCTCTAAACCAAAATATTCTTAATCTTTTCCTTCTAGGTCCCTCTCTCTATTTAATAATTAATCAAACAATTGAATAACCATAAAAAAACAATCTGGGGCATTACATTCTACCCCCCTTAAAAAGAATTCGACCCCGAATTCTAACTGCAAACACAACAAGAAACAACAACCAACTAACAAAACACGCTTTTGGCGTGAACAACGCCGTCTTTGCCACGCGCATGCGAGACTCCAACTCCCAAGTTGCCTCCCTCTCGGTCTGCTGCGACCAAAGCACTTTGACATACAACAAAGTCTTGTTTCTCAACACTTTTCGACCTTTCTAGAATCCATGGCTTGGACTCAAAGGATGATCCGCTCAATAACCAAAGGTTCTAGAGCGATGTGAACTTCTGGGTCTCGCAAGTACCTTCTCAACATGGACACGTGAAACACATTATACACTCCGCGCATAGCCTCAGGAAGATCCAAACGGTAGGCCAACTTCCCAATCCGCGCTAGTATGGTGAAGGGTCCAACGTACCTAGGGCTAAGCTTCCCTTTGGTACCGAACCTCACCACACCCTTGGTAGGAGATACTCTCAAGAGCACCTGATCTCCCACCGCAAACTCCAAGTCCCTCCTTCTCACATCAGCATAATTCTTCATCTACTCAGGCGACCAACAAATTTTGTCTTACCAAAGCCACTCTCTCAACGGTCTTCGGACCCAATCAGGTCCTAAGCTTCGCCGCCCACCGCTTCCCAAAGCAAAGGCGACTGCACTTCTGACCATACAACACTTCAAATGGAGCTGCTTTGATACTAGGTGATAATCATTATTATAGGCAAACTACGCCAAAGGTAATTGATCCTCCCAACTACCCTTCCAAGACAAAGACACAAGATCTCAACATGTCCTCCAAAGTTTGGATAGTCCGCTCGACCGTCCATCGATCTGCGGGTGGAAAGCAGGTGCTCAAGCGAAGCCGAGTGCCCAAAGCACTCTGCAAACTCTCCCAAAACTTGAAACAAACTTGGCATCTCTGTCGGAAATTATGGTCTTAGGCACACCATGCAGCCTCACAATTTCCGAACATAAATAGGAGCGGATCACTCATTGAGTTGGTTGTGCGGATAGGAATGAAGTCGCGGACTTCTTGAACCGATCCACAACAACCCAAATTGCGTCCTTGCCTCTCGCGACCGAGGCAACGCGACCACAAAATCCATAGAAATATCATCCCACGGCCATTGAGGAACCTCCAATGGTGCAATAATCCGGTGGCCTCTTATGTTCACTTTCACTTGTCGACAAATACCACGAGGCCACATAATTGGCTATATCCACCTTCATCATCTTAGTCTCTCCCGGATGAGCGTATACGGGTGCGATGAGCTTCTCTCAAAATGTCATCCTTAACCCCGCTTTACGTGGCGCATAAGCGCCTTTAAAGCGCAATGCACGACATATCAAGCCGAAATCCTTCTTTTCCCATCTCCAACCGTTTCATAACCCTCTCAAGCATCGATCGATGTTGTGCCTCCCGACTCGCTCTGTATAGCTGATTCTAGGATCAACTGGTCTCCACTCGGCCGCTGTACCGCATAGCGTAAAGATATCCCCATCCGATCAAAATCAGCAATCAAACAATCCGGGTAGCAGCGCGCCTTGCGACTCGAGCATCGGCCACCACATTGGCCTTACCGGATGATCTTGAATGGTTAGATCATAATCCTTGATCAACTCTAACCATCTGCTGCCGCCTCAAGTTCGATCATACGGGTAAAGATGTACTTAAGACTCTTGTGATCGGTAAACACGTCACAAGTCTCACCGCTGATAGTGCCTCCAAAGCTTCAATGCAAACACAAGCTGCAGCCGACTCTAGATCATGGGTAGGGTAATTGCATTCATGCTTTTCGGTTGCCTTGATCGTAAGCCAACACCTTACCATCTTGCATAAGCACACAACCCACCCAACTCCCGATGCATCGAGAAAAGCGTGAATCGCTTTCACGGCTCGGAACGAGAGAGAGCAGGGCGGTCACCGACTTTTCCTTCAAAATCAAAGCTGCGCTCACAATCATCATCCCATCGAAACCTCATGTCCTTACGAGTGAGCCTCGACAAGGGCTTGGCAATGATGGAGAAATCTTGCACAAAGCGCCGATAATAGCTCGCCAATCGAGGAAGCTCCTCACCTCCTTGACATTGGTCGGCTCTCCCAATCCACCACCGAAGAAACTTTACTTGGATCAACCGATACTCCTTTATCGCTGATGATGTGACCCAAAAACCCCACCTGAGTCACCCAGAACTCACACTTCTTGAGCTTCGTATAAAACTTATGCTCTCTTAGTGTTGCCAACACTTGACTCAGATGCCGCTCATGATCGGCTTCACTCGTCGAATAAATCAAGATATCATCAATGAATACGACCACGAAGTCGTCCAAGTATTCATGCAACATCATTCATTGTCTCCATGAAAGCGGCGGGGCATTTGTTAGTCAAAAGACATAACTTTAAATTCAAAATGCCCATACCTCGTGGAGAACGCCGTTTTCTCAATGTCCTCTTCTCGGACAGAATTTGATTGTACCCGGCGGAGATCAATCTTTGAAAATACCTTAGCTCCCTCAACCGATCAAACGGATCCTCGATACGGGTAAAGGATACTTATTCTTGATGGTCGGTGGTTGAGAGCACGGTAATCAATACACATGTGCCAACTCCCATCTTTCTTCTTGACAAAAGCTTTGGTGCTCCCCACGGAGACAGCTCGGGCGAATAAGATCCTTTGCTTTCGGATCATCCAAGCGCTTCTTTAGCTCTTCTTGGAGCAGTCGAGCCAATCGGTGCGGAGTTATTGGCGGTGGTGCTCCCGGCACTAAATCAATTCTGAACTCCACCGGACGGAGGTGGCATCCCAGCAACTCTGTGGAAAAACATCCAAGAATTCCGGACCACCGAATCGCTCTGCAATTAAAGAGGAATTTGGTTTTCCACAAGGGACAAAAGAAATCCACTCTTCTTGCTCTACTACCGGAAAAAGACTAGCCAACACTTTGGTTGTACGGAGGGTGCACTACCCCAAACACTATCTCTTGGCTCGACGGCGATCGCAAAGTTCTTGTCCTCGAAGCAGGATATGACAAAGACGGTAACTATGCAACCAATCCATTCCCAAAATAACATCAAACGGCTCCATTCTCATAACCATCAGATTAGCAACAAAATGCTCTCCGTCTATGGTAATCATGCAACCCGGACAAACTATGGAACTAGAAAGAATTCCACCCGGTGAATGGACCAAAACAGACTGAGCTATAGACTGCAAACTCAACCTGGCCCGACTAGCAAACTCTACGGATGCAAAGGAAAAAGTAGCTCCGGAATCGAACAGAACAAAAGCTTCCACTGAGTCCACCAAAAGCGTACCTGTCACCACATCGGGACGACCTGCCGGCTCGGTAGTCGGCAAGGCGTGGGAGATCGATTTGAGTGCCGGGCGCCACAAGACCGGATCGGGTGAGCCGCCGCTGCAGAAGAGTCAAGGCGCCTTCTTTGGAAACAACGCCCAGGAGGAGGTGGCCAAAAGTACCGGAGGCATCCTCCAGCGAAGGGTAGTGAGATCGGGCGCGCCAAGTTCGAGTAGGGGCATTGCTAGCATCTGCATGAGACCCAGAAGAAGTGCTGGAGTGAAGGTTCGCTTGAGCTGGTTCCCACTTGATGATCTTGGCGGGTTACGCACAAGCAAGCTTTGTGGCCCTCCCGACCACAATGACAAGCTCCGCCCAAGCACACTCACGCCCGATGTCGGCACCACACTTGAAGCATTTCATCCCCGACCGGGACCGGACGTACCATCGGAGCACCGGTGGGAGCGAAAAGTGGAAGGCGATGGGACTTGTTGAACTTAGACTTGAAAGAATTGCGACCCTTGAACTTCTTGTGAACCGACTTGTAGCCGATCCACCACCGCCAAAGCTCTTCTTCTCGACCGCACTCTGAACCGTCAGGAGTCACATTATCACCAGTCCCCTGCGGTCCTTCCCAAGCCGCATCTCTAACTCCATGCCTCTAGCTTGCTCCACCAAGGAGCTAAAGTCACAAGCTCCAAAGCTCCCAACACTGGCGAAACTCCCGCCTCAACCTCTACGAAACCTCTTGGCTTTTCCACATCATTGGTAGCCACAAAGTGCAGGCGGATTATGTTGTGAAATCCCACTTCATACTCGGACACCGACATCACCCTCGCTTGAAGTTATTCAACGACACCTCCATCCTCTCCACGAATGACGCAGGTAGTATCTCTTTCTGAGCGCGCCCATAAACACCTCCCAAGTCGCTGGACCAAGGGCAGCAGATCTGGCTGACAGGACTCCTTCCCACGTAGATCCTTTGCCCCTTGGCTAAAAGCCACAAATCGAGCTGCTTTGCTCGGATGATGAGACCTAGCACCTCAGATGCCTCAGATATAGCGCAACCGTTAGCGGCATCAGCTGGCGTCCCTAGTCCATCGAAGGTGTCCAACCTCAACGCATTCCATCGATGCAAACCCATCACACCCATTGCGGCAAGGCGCGGGGATAAGCGCGGTAGCGGCTCAGGTGCGGGGATGGAGGCGGTTTCCACTGAACATTGAAGCAACCTCTTCCTCTCGATCCCACCGGACTAGCCTCTCTGGCGCAGAGTTACATTCAAGCTGGCGGGGGCACAGCCTGGCTTCGTCCGGCGCTCTGCCGGCCACGACCACGACCACGGCCTCTACCCCTAGCCATCTCTATAACATACATAAATAAATATAGAGTCACACAACACACAATTTATAATCAGAATCAGCAGCAATAATACAGATGCGATGCAAAACCCATCCCCATCTACTGTGCATAGTGTGTCAAATTTAATATTTTCACTACCACGGACCTCTGACCGCTCGATACCAATGTAACACCTCACCAAACAATGGCACGAAATGCTACCATCTTCTAGCTAATAATAAAACTTCTAACAATTAATCCAAAATAATTAAACAAAGCTTAACTAAACAATGCTTAATAATAAATCGGATAAGCGAAGCAGTTCTAGTTCCATAATAAGCAGTGAAGCGATAACAAATAGTTCTAATCATTATTACAATTAAAAGCGATGAGCGATAAGCAGAACCAATTAAGCTAACCACCGACAAACTAATAAAGACCATCTTTATTTCTTAATGAAGGAATTGTGCACGTGAATCGAACTAGCCATTCATGTCCCCATGTATGCTGATCTCACATTGGTACCTAAAATAAACAAACAACAACAAGGGTGAGTCCAACGACTCAGCAAGTATAACTGTATCAAATGCAAGCATGAACATTAACTCTCAAGTTAAACATATTACATATGAATTTTATGCTATGCATTATGATCAAAAGTCCATTCTCTCTTCGCATTTTACCGTGTCGGAGTGAGCATCCGTCAATGCCACCCATGCCCTGCCCTCGGTGCAGGGACCAATGCCCACACTCCTACAAGTGTGGGGATCTCGACGCTGATCACCATGTGACCAAGACTTCAACAATTCTCGGCATGATGCATATGTGAATGTATCAACAAGATAAACAGGCATTCAACATACTATGCATCAATTCCATCTCAAATAAATGCTGTAATGTAAACAGAACATTCATAGCATTAACAACTCATAACATTACTCAAATTCATAAGTAAAGCATTCATAACTCAAACACCACTCATATCATCCAAATCATTCAATCACACAGATTAATCATAGCAAGGTTATACTTGCCTCAACCGCGAGACAACGACGAGCGAGCGAGCGAAACCCGGAATCCGCTCTCCTCCTGAATAATTAATTAATAATTACTAATATGACAGAAAGCGGGTTTCTAGATACAAAATAACAGCAACCCCAATTAACCCAACAATTTATCTCAAATAAATCTCCAACTCCCCTCGGCCAAATCTGCCTATCCACAGACAGCCGACTTCCAAAAATCATAACTTCCAGTACGTAACTCCAATTAAGCGTTCTTGGAGTCTATGGAAAGATAATTAAATTATCTACAAAAACTTAGTTGGGGAGACTTTCTGATTCGTCCATTAACTAGCCGATCCAAACCCTTTTCTAAAGCATCAATATTCACATCGGACTCTCTGGACAGCGCACTAAAACAGTCATAACTTTCACCCAGAAACTCGGAAATTGGACTTCTTTACCTCTCTGGAAAGCTAAGAAACATATCTACAACTTTCCCAATTTGAAGGACTCCTGAATCGCCACTATTTCCGTCGCACAAACCGATCTACTAAACTCTGTCCAGAATTACCCCGATCTGCAGAACAGTAGCACTAGAAAATTCATAACTTTCGGTACACAAATCCAACTCACGTGTTCTTGTACTCCCTGGAAAGATAATCACGTCCTCTACAATTTTCTAGAAGGGGTCCAGACCTGAATCCCGACGAATCTACCCCAAAACTGCCGACTAACAACTTCTATCCTGGCAGCCCAGAAAACCGACGAATCTAACTCGATTAAAAACTCATCTAGAGATTAACTGGGGTTACCCTTGACGACACGAGGACGAACACGTCGACGAACACGACGAACATGGCGACGAACACGCTCGCGATCTCCTCCTCTCCTTCCTCCGTATCCACGCGGTACAGCGACGAACGTCGACAACGGCGCTCCGGGAACAAGGCGGCGGCGGCGCGGCGATGACGACGCAGCGGCGGCGGCGGCGGCGGCGGCGGCGAAGGGCAGTGGCACCACGGCGCAGCGAGGTCACGACACGGCACGGCGGAGGCGGCGGCGGCAGGGGAGGCGCGCGGCACATGCGGCAGAGCGGCCGCGGCAGGGAGGGCGGCATGGGGCGGCGGCGGGCTGGGATGGGCGCAGGGGTGGGCGCAGGGTGGGGAGGCTGCGGGGTTTTAAGAGGTGGTCTCCCTCCCTCTTGGGCCTAGAAAATCCCACAGGCCAAAGCCCAAGCCCGAGTTGTCTTAACTTTTGAAAACCCCTCTAAACCAAAATATTCTTAATCTTTTCCTTCTAGGTCCCTCTCTCTATTTAATAATTAATCAAACAATTGAATAACCATAAAAAAACAATCTGGGGTATTACAGAAGTTTTCAATCACCTTGAACCCCCGAAGCTCCCCACACCAAGCCTGCAGTACCCTCTCCTTAAAGAAGTACTCGGACATGAAGTTTGAAGAATCCATGCCCACGGTCCCGCATGCAGTGAGGACATGAGAGTATGGCTTGTGTGTGACTCCGACTTGTTGCACGTGCGGCTAGGTTCGCTTGCATGATCTCGAGGCATGCCGTGGGTAACAAGGGAACAAGCCGTCCTAAATCCAGCTCTATCACGGAGTATCACGTCGAAACGATGCAATTGACCCTTTTGTGCCTTCATCTCCATGTACGCCATAATTTTCGACGAATACAGGGCTCAGGCGTTGGCCGCATGAAGTGCGGCACTCGCATGCCTCTCCCTGAAGTACCCGATTGTGCTGTGAAGAACACCTTCGATGATGGCGACAAGGGGTTGAGAACGGAGGCCCCTGAGAACCCAATTGTACACCTCGGCAAGGTTAGTTGTCATTATGCCGTACCTTGCGCCATTCGTGTCGTGTAACAGCGACCACTTCTCTAATGGTTCCCCCTCGATCCACTGCGAGAAGCACTTGATGTTTCGTGAGCTCTTCCTTCTTGGACCAGCTGGGTTAGGCACATCGAGTGCTTGCAAGCATTGTGGTTGTGCCGCCCCAGGAATGACCGGCCCCTTGTTCCTCTCTTCGATGTTCTTCCTGGTGTGCTCATACAACAACGCCCACAAAGCATCAAATTTTCTCTGCTGGTTCTGCCTAGCCAGCCTCTTGAATAGCTTCATCAAAGGTTGTTTCGGGAATTGCTTAAAAAAGTTAGCCCCTAAGTGACGAATGCACCACCTGTTCCTCATATCCGGCCAAGAAAAGGGCTCCTCGGGGTCTTCCTGCAGTTTTCTTATAGCCTTTATAATACCGGCATGGCGATCATGGATTACGCACACACCAAGACGAGTGCCGACAACTCCAACCCTGACATGTCTGAGAAAACATAGCCAGCTCTCATAATTCTCACTTTCACAAATGCGATGGCCAACGGCAATATTTGGTTGTTGCCGTCAACGCCTATGGCCATCAGGATCTGCCCCTTGTATTTGCCTGTCAAGAAGGTCCCATCAACTAAGATCACTGGCAGCATGTGCCTGAATGCCTCAATGCAAGCACCAAATGCTAACAATGCTCTCTGCAACACCGTATATCCTGGTGGACTTGTGGATGGCTTGTCTTGCACGGCGATATACGTTCCCAAGTTCCTTTCCTGCAACACCTTAAGCATACGAGAAAGATTGTTGTACGTCGCCTCGAAAGACCCTAAACGTTTTTCCAACGCCTTCTGCTTGGCACGCCATGCCTTCGTGTAGCTAATCTTGTACTTGAATTTATTCTCGATGGCTACCACGATATGCGTGGCCTCCATGTCTTTCTTCTCAACTATTTCTCCATACATTAAATTGGCTATAAAGGTGGACGTTAGGTTACGATACCTCGCCAAAACACTGTTGAGAATGCAAGAGTACGGCTCCACCTTTGACACAATGCAGTGAGTCTCATACTTGGGTCTATATGCGTGCACCCTCCAAGGATAACCAGCCTGCTCGCACTTCACAGTGTACTGCTCCTGGCTTGATTTCACGACACGAAATGTTCGCTGCATTGAAAGAGCCAACAGCTTGATGGCATCCTGTAATGCTTCCTTGTCAGCAAACATAGAATGCAACCGAACCACTGTCTCATGATACTCCCACGCTAATTCATGCTCATCATGTGCGAAAACACCCTCAGCGTTAAACCAGTTCCATTCCTGCGGGATAGGAACTCATCCTCATCCGAACTGTCCTCCTCGTCGTCCTATACAGCTTCCTCTTCAGCCCATGCCCTCTGGTCATCACGGTCCATCCGCTGCACGATGTACTCAATATGCTCCCCTTCATCGGCTTGTCCAGTTTCCTCTGTATGGCTTGACCATTGTACCTCTCCTCTATGTACCGCATCACCTTCATCACAAGCAACTTGATCATCTTCGCCAACATACGGCCCACCCGAGCTCCTAGCATCTCCCGGAGCAAGGGTGGACGCATGAGCTTGCGCACCTGCTTCTAGTGAGCACGGTTGCACAAGCAAAACACATTCGTATCCACGGCGTCGGCACCCTTGCACAAAGCCCTTCCACGAAGCAGTGCGCACCAATGTCTTCAACTCCCATCTGATGTCCGTGGGAGACCGGCTCCAAAGCCCTTGCACGATGACACTTCACACCTCAGGGTCCAACGAAAAACTCCGGGTCAGCCAATGCAGCACATCTGCGATTCGAGCATTCTCGCCATTCGGAAGTACGAGAGTGACTTGCGGAAAACCGCTCAAATCCACACAATTCGAACCTTCACGAATGGTTCCAGCACCGTAATACACTCTCAACGTAGTCGCTACTGCCATTGATGATGTCGGCCTGCATATATGTTTCAACTTTACGACATGTCAAATAACATCGCACAATACTATACTACAAATTGTGCTAAAATTTCTATACTACAAAATGTTCCATACTACAAAATGTATACTAACAATTTTCTATACTAACATTTCTATACTAAAAATGTACTAAATTTTATACATTTACAATTTTTACTAACACTAATATTTCATAAAAATAATATTGCAAATACAACATAATCAAAAAATATCTGGATCTGAGGATCTCAATGGATGGAATAGCTCCAACTCCTCCTTGCTCCCTCACCTCCTCTCCTCCACCTCCTATCCTGTCCTCCTCTCCCTCTCCTCCTCCTCTCCCTCTCTTCCCCCTCCTCTCCCTCTCCTCTTCTCCCTTTCTTCTTCTTCCCCTCCTTCATCTCCTCTTCTTTTCTCTTCTTCTCTTCTTTCTTCTCTGTGCGCGAAATAAGAGGAAAAAACACAGGAAGTGGGCGCGGCGGCGTGCTACCTTAAACCCCCACGCCGCCCTAACGGTGGGCGGCGCAACATCGATCGCCCAAGCAGACAATGATCGAAATGCAATCATCCAACGCTCGGGAGACAGCAATAATTCGTCTAACCGTTGTCATATTCCCCACGTTTCGCCTCGCGGTTGTGCGATTAGCTCAGTCCCCCTCGGCGCCTGCGCCTGGTTAAGCGACTTGAGCCTATTTTGTAAAAAAAAATTCCCACGGGTATATTTTTATAATTTCGAATAAAAAATAGATTATTCATAAAAAAATTCTGATGTGTACTGTCTACAGTGAATCATTTACCTTCCCCTCCACCACTTGGCCATTAGCATGTTCCCCTTGCGCCTTGTACTACTTTTCACATAAACAGTCTTTCTTTCTCGTGCTTTTGCGATCTTTTCAGTTAAGGGATTTGGCTATAATAGTTTACTTCGTATACCTCCTTTTGTCTTTTTTATGCCTGGCTAGGCTGAGCATTGCGCAGCCACCACAGAACCGATTATTTACAATGCTACTGGACGACTAAACAATACTAGCAGACACAGGAAACTTGTCCAAGTTTCCAAGTGATAATCAGCTCACACTAATTAGGACCCATTTGGCTGGGCTTCGACTTTAGTATTTTAGGCTTCGAAGCTATTTTCCTAGTCAAACATGTGGACTTCAAAGCTGAGTCACAGAGAAACCAAGGAGCAAGCCTAAAATAAACTGCGAATTTAAAGCTAGAATTTGCCAGCTTCTCTTAAATCCGGGCTTCGAAGCCAAAAAAAAGGAGCTTCTCTTAAAGCCGGGTTTGGAAGCCAAAAAAAGAAGAAGAGAAGCCTAGCTCGGCCAAACGGGACCCATGTCGGAGCAAGTGTTGTGTTCTTACTTTTTCTTGACTGCAAACATGGCATTCGATATGTTGTATGGTGTAGTGACAAAGCAAAAAAAAGAGAGTAAACTACACTATGGATCTTTAAACTTATCAAGTTAGATCACTTAGATCCCTAAACTTTAAAACCGTAGATTCATATATCTAAACTTGTTTAAGTGGGTTACTATATATTCTAAGGACGATTCACTGGCTTGACCACTGACGTGTAGTCTTGATCGATGCCAGTGTGGTATGGGGATCACCTGCGGCTCACATGACCAGCTAAGTGAGCAATAAAATTGGCATTAAACCCCACGTAGTTGATATCCTTTGCATTCCCTTACCTTATGTTCCTCCACATTGGCATCCCTGTTGCCACTATCTTCGGATCTAGCTGTCCCCGACCCCTCCACCACCGTCTTCCTCCTCCTCGGCGGCGGTGGATGAGAGGTTGTCTTCGTCCACGCCAGAATCCCCGTCGTTGGATCCGCCCATCCCTGACCCCTCCACCACCATCTTTCTCCTCCCCGGTGGCCGACCGGATCTCAGTTGTGCGGTGGAAGTGCAACCGCTAGATATAGAGCTCGTCATTGCCATTGACCAGATTCAGTCATCTTTCTCGCATGCGACTGCCAACGGGCAAGGAGATCCACTAGATCCAATCATCATCGCCAATGCTTGGGGCCAACACGTAGGCCAGCGGGAACAATGAGGTGAGGGATGCGGCGGTGGAGGGTGAAGGAGAGGTAGGCGAATAACGGCTCAAAACCGTAGTAGAGGTGGAGCAGCTGGGGTGGGAGGCAAAGGTGGTGGTAGGGGAGGAAGCTTGGGGGAGGTGGGAGGCGGGCATGGTGGTGGTGGAGGCGATATAGAGAGCGAGTGGTGGAGATGCACGTGATCCCCACGCTACGCTGGTATTGATTAAGGCTGCACGTCAGTAGTTAAACCAATTAACCATTCTTGGGATCTGCAATGACCCACTTAAATAAGTTTATATCCATGAATATGTAGTTTCAAAGTTTAGGGACCTAAATGATCCAACGTGATAAGTTTAGGAATGTACAATGTATTTTACTCGGAAAAAAGGGAGCAATCCAAAGTGATGTGAAGTTCCATCGATTCTTTATTTTGACTGTCACCTTTGTTACATGTGTTTCATAATTCATGTACAGTTTCGTAAGTCGGTTACAACCTATATAACCTATGATGATGTCAAATGCGAGAAAGAGTAATACCAGAACGTCTCGTGTGAGACAAACGTTAGCACGGTCTTACTCGAATGCAAGCCTTTGTGTCCCAACAAGCGATGCATAACGACCCCCCTTGGCAACCAGTTCAGCGTGCGTCCCAAGTTCCGTTATCTTGCCATCTGAGCAAACAGCAATTCGGTGCGCATTTTGCACGGTGCTCAACCTGTGGGCAATCACCAGAGATGTCCTTCCCTTCATCAAGAGATTGAGAGCTTCCTGCACAAGCCGTTCACTAGTTGCGTCCAGAGCACTGGTAGCCTGTAAATAGCAGAAGTTTCTTGACTGAATACAAAGCTAATCATCATATCATCATCGTAAAGCAACTTATGGAAAAGAATGATAATATGTATTGTGCAGCCGGACCTATTCAATAACAGTGAATGAAAAACAGAGCCCACTAGTGCATGCTATTAGCATGTAGGGACACACAAAAATTTAAGGTTGATCTACACAACATTTGTCAGTGAAATGTGTCTACCATGGCTTTAGTATGAACATATGGCTCACATCCATCCATAGTACTGTGATACTGTCAAAAGAAGCTAGAGGCCTGTAAGCCACTCATGATGACTCGAATTTGGCCTCAGCCAAGAATTATTTTGAACTTGAAACCTGATTCCAGGGTACAGTGACCAACTTCACTCGAATACATATGCACAGCATTTTTTTTTTAGTTTCCCAAGTCCATAAACCAAACAACCAAACCTAAAAACCCTAAGCCGTGTCTGACCCTTCTCAACATATTAACTCACCATTCCCTCTGTTCACACCAGCAACCCACGGAAGGACACCCCTTGTCATCCCCAAGTTCTACATCGTCACTGCCAAATTGTGCCCAGGCACCTTGTGGATTACATCGCAGCATGTCGTCAAGTGAGCAAGCATTGTGTACTTTCACTGTTCCTGTGTGCCTGGATTTGTCCTGTGACCTACCAATCAAATAGGAGATCCGGGTATTTTTCCCAAGGAATCTTCATATCTTCCTAGAGCTCACTCATGATCCTGTGTTGCTCGCTCATGCAATTTATCCGTGATTTGTGCAAGGCTCAGCTGACCCAAAACTAGCTGAGCTCGCTCAAGATCAGTTCATTGGTGGCCGCACCCACGGAGTGACTGCGTTCCACCCAAACAGTGATGGGAAGCACTAATGGCATACCATGGATATACTTTGATGGCATTATCTCCTTTCCAACACAAATTGATCCATTTTATGGAAAGAAAAATTTAGCGAAGAGCATCACAACAGCTGCAGGATAGAGCACGGCAAGCTCAATAGTAACAAGCTACCAGCCCAGTAAATTGGCCTCCTCGACTTGGGGAAAATGTAAAAAAAACTTCAATTTTTGTAAGAAAAGATACCTCATCAAGTATTAGAATAGGAGCATTTTTCAGAAGAGCTCGTGCAATTGCAATTCTCTGCAAACAAACAAAATAAGCATACAGTAGTTAGGATAATGCAACAATGACATAATTCCTTTATCAAAGTACAAATTAAAATAACAAATTACCTGTCTCTGTCCCCCACTTAGGAGGCTGCCACGTTCGCCAACAAGAGTGTCATAGCCCTAAATTGCAAACAAATGAGAAAAATGGATTATCGCCAACCAATGATAGGCTAAACTGTATGAGAAAAGCTGTCCCAACCTGTGGAAGAGAGATGATGAATTCATGAGCATTGGCAGCTTTAGCAGCTTTTATTATCTCATCCTTGGAGACGACTTCATCTGGGAGACCATAAGCAATGTTTTCTCCAACAGACACAGAGAATAGGACAGGGTCCTGAATTTTCATACAAAAAAAGTTATTAGAATTAATAACTGCAAGACAATATGTTTTGTTCCCCTTATCCATTGCAATTATGCAATGATTATCAACAAGAAAAACTAGAAGTTCAAATGCTACTCAACCGGGGAAACTGAAACTTGTATGCTACTACGAAGTACTATGTAGATATAACAGGATGATACATGGCGTCAAAAGCTTCCTATTGGTATACCTGATTCACTAGGGACACAACCTGAGACCATTCCCTTTTATCAAATACACGAATGTCTTCCCCTGCCACAGTGATGCGACCTTGAGTTGGCTGCAAGAACGGAACAAAACTGAAATTTTGCTACATTTATGAAAAACCATCGTAGTGTTACTACAGATATACAACAGTACCTCATAGTACCGCGCTAGAAGTTGCACAACTGTGCTTTTCCCAGCACCACTAGGCCCTACAAGTGCTGTGACTTTTCCACACTCAATTGTAAGATCAAGCCCATTTAAGATCTCCACATCAGATCTCAGTGGGTAAGAGAAGTGGACTTCTGCCAGAAACACATCAGCATCAGTTGCATGCCAGAGGTCCAAGAATGTTATATATTAGCGAAGTATGGGCTTTGTGCTCCTAGTAAAACAAAATTTGGATATTTCAAGAAACACATGAGTATCAGTTGCATGCCAGCCGTCCAAGTGTTATATATTAGTGAACTATGGGTTTTGTGCTGCTAGTAAAATAAATTTTGGACATTTCGAGAAACACTCAAAAGGGAAATTATTGAACTGCTCTCACTGAAGTGATAAAGTCAAACACAGAAAGTTTCATAGTTCAAACTGTGCAGTAAACTATTCTTGAATATGTCACCTGAAAACATATTCTCTCTTAAATTATGTCTTTTGACACAAAAAGGTGAACCTTGAGGTAAATATGACGAGCTTATTACAAAACACAGAGTTATGAAGGCACTCAAACATGAAACTTATTCTTCAAAACAATAAGCTCTACACTTGTGTACAACATAGACAAAAAATGGACAATTGCAGATGGTAACATATAATATGGATAGAATATGCATCTGCATAACATGGAGAGAACTTCTGCGTATGTTAAATAATATTAATAATGGCAAACAGACCTTCCAGATGAATGTCACCAGACGAAGCTAGGTTACTACAGCTGCTGGATGATTTCAGTGCTGCCATGTAATGTTTGTTAACAGTGCCATTTTCATGCACTCCGCCATTGGAATCATCAAGTTCTATGCTGTCAAGTTCTTTGGCTAAACCATATGCAAGTGAATCATCAATGTCCTTTGCTGACAGAGTAGTATTTATTCTCTCTATAGAAGCAAATGTTCCACGTAGATCACCAAGGGTGTTAACAGCTCCTTGAACCTAAAATGTATGTACTGTCACATAACTAAATATGCAATAAACAACAAACGAAGCTACGAAAAACTTCTCAACAAGAAAGATTTGCTACTTACAGCAAAGGTCAGTGTAAATGTGTAACCAATAAAAGATGCCATGGTTCCAACAGACAATTTTCCCTGAAAATAGTAAAATATCATATTTTTCTGATTCCAGCCAGCCAGTTCAAGCCTGATGGTATCAAATGAAATTCATAACATAAATGAAGTATTAAATGACCATATTTAGTACAATATTGCATGATAATTATACATGTGGTGATACACATGGTGCACCCCCATCGTTTTCATTCTTGATCCGAGGCTAGTCGTCCCATGTTATACAAGTACAAACTACAGGATAGGATACTTCACAGGATGACATGGAACTTATTTTATGACAGAACTAAACAGCACACCACAATTTCAGTCTTTAAAAATGGAGCTTACATGTAATAACAATGTAATAAATATCCTATACTGCAAGCGATTCAGAGGCTTACCTCATTGACCTTGCTTCCACCAAGAACGTAAAGCGCCATTAGGGAAACATAAACAACCACCCGAGTCAATGACTCGTTGGCAGATTTCAGCACCCCTAGTTTTGTGCCACTATTTTGGAAAGCAAGTGCCTATCAAACAAAAAAAATTAAATTAACAAGCTAAGAAAGGTTGTCTGTACCCTGTACCATTAACAAGAAAGTTATTTTCTCAGTAAATCATATCGTTTACTTCCCTCCACTATTCTAAACGGCAGCCACTGAGGCCATTTTTAAGAACCTGCAAAAGCAGTAAGCAGCTGCCTCTTTGCTTATTGCTTATAAAGCGCTCTGTTAGTTACTTTAAGGCGACCGAATAAACGGATCAAATATTTCAATTATTATTTGGTTCCTTTTTTCTCCTGTATTGATTTGTTTAACAAAACACCCTTGTCAATATTTTTTTTAATAGTAATGCATTGTGATTAACAGGATTGTGCAGATAATATTATTTTTTTTACAAATACCCAAACCACTTATAGAGCTTTTAGTGTTAAGAGGTGGGGTGACAACTTGCTTACCACTTACCGCTTTTTAGAGCATTGCTTCTGACAATTAGATAAAATGGAAGTTTACAAGTTCAGATCTCATCCTCAAACTGAACGATAGTTATTTTACTAAAGCTTTTTTAATAGGGTTTTATCTTCAAGATGTATTACAGCATTAAATCTACAATTTTGGAATACCCTTTGTCCATATACACAAACTGGCAGTATCTACTTTAATATGCACCCCTAATAAATAACTATTAATAGAAAATCACTAATGGTTGCTAAACATTAGAGAAATGAACAATGAGAAAGTCATTATTCTAATGGGTGGACTGAGAAGTGCACACTTGACAAGGCTTACCAAGCTGTCAAACATAGAAATTTGTCGTTTTTCACCACCAAAAGACCTAACCTGCACATGTTATTTTGAATGAAATAAGTATAACGCAAGCACTTGAACAGGTATCTAGCAGAAGAGAGGAGATTTATCTTCAGTGACATAAAAGAACAAAAAACATGAAGTTCAAGGAACGTGTAAATGTGCAATTCTGAAAAAAGAATGGTACTCACAGTACGAATGGCAGAAAACGTTTCTGACACACAGTCTGATATGCGTGCTTGGACAATTCCATAAGATTTAAAAGTTGGAACAGTTGACCTCTTGAAAAGAGCTGATTATAACAAGTAGCTTGTCAAAGGATAAATAAATGTTCTTTAAGATATGACATGAAAACTGTCAATACCACTTTGGCTAAGCTTTCTTTAGAATGAACAATATGTTTCATTCACCAAAATAGGAAAAAAATATTCAGAGAATAAATTATTTAATAAAAGTGTATAAAATCCTAGATAACTAAATTCAGCTTGTTCAAGACTTAAGAAGCAAGATCTTGGTAGTTTTTATTGTTAGACATGTAAAGATATATTTGGCCCTTTGGCCCATTGGAATATCAAGCCCACACTTATAACATGGTATCAGCCCAGAAGAGGGCTAGGGTTAGGGTTTCCCAACTCTAGCCGCCGCCACATCTCCACCTCTTGGCCACGCATCGTGCCCCCGAGCCCCTCAGCACCCTGCGCCCACGCCCAAGACGCCTTGTCGCCCACGCAGACTCTGCATCTTTGGCCACCATCACCCGCCTTCCTTCCTCCCGCCGTCCCGCCTACCTCCTCTGGCCGTCACCGGACTTCCTCGCCTTCCTCTTCCGGCGTCGACGCCGATCGATCCGCTCGATGCCCCCCCGCCGCCTTTTCGCCTCCAGTGCTATCTGGCTCGAGCCCGACGCCGCTGAACCAAATCTGGCCCGAAGCCACCCCGGACGGCCATCTCCCGGCCGCCGACCGGCCAGCTCGCCGAGGCGCATGTAGAGCACCGCGTTCTCGCCATCCACCTTGCCCAGCTCGTGCACGTAGGCATCGATCTGTGCCTCCACCCATGCGTTCTCGACCTGGAGGCAAGCCGACCGGCTAGCTCCGGCCGCTGACTCCCAACTGCTACCCTGGTTAGCTTTAGCTGCCTGCCTCGGCCACTTCTGGTCGCTGTTGCTTCGTCGTCGCCCCTGTCAGATCTGTGCCCGTGTCACGCTGGTCGTCTCCTGCATGTGATGGCCACCCACACTGCTATTCTGCTTCCGAAGATCATCTTCAATGGGATGAACTATCGTGAGTAGGTCATGCACATGCGGATTCACATGAGTCAGCGTCTTTGGGGCCATCTTCTTGGCGAGGTCAGGTCCCTTGCCCCGGCGCCGGCCGCCCTCGGATCCTCGTGATCTGGCGATGAAGCAACCTAGAAAGCTGCGATCACTACCTTTGAGGAGGCCATGGAGGTGTATCACGCTCAGCTTCACTCCTATGAGAGGTAGCAGGACAACAAGGTTCATGCTTCTGCCATCCTGGTGGGTAGCCTGACTGTCGCTATCTCCATGGATGTGGTGGAGCTGTGCTAATGTGGAAGCGCCTTCGTGCCCACTACGAGCCGACGAGTAATGCTATGTATCTCTTGGTCGTACATCAGGCGCACTCTCTTCAGCAGCTTGATGCCACGGTGGACGACTTCTACCAGCAGATGTCTGCGGTGTGGCGTCAGCTTGACTCTCTGGGACCGTACATCTGTCGGACCTGTCCTTGCTATGTGCATCAGCGTGCTCACCTAGAGACTCACCGTCTCTGAGTTTCTAACACGTCTTGATCGAGTTTTAACTTTGTCTATGCTCACCTCGACTCTCGCCACCGGTCCACTGTTCTAGAGGCTCACCATCGCTCGGCCGAGACTCGTCTTCGTAGCATGGGTCAGCTGCAGCCCGCCTCTATTCTACCGCCGACGTCTTCTCCAAAGACTGCCTCGCCGCACCCGTGCCTCCAGCTGCACCGGTGGCAGCGGCCTCTACTACGGGTCTTCACTGCACTTTCTGTGATAGCAATGGCCACACGTTTCAGCAATGCTACAAGCGGAAGAACCAGGGCCGCAGGGGTAGTCGCCCTCCCAAGGGCACTGGTGGCTCTTCTCAGTCAGGGTCACGGCAGAGCTCCGCTACTGAGGTCTAGTAGGAGATGCTCACTCTTGCCCTGCCTTACCGCCTCGGCCTGTTCGGTTCTCTTGTTCGCCTTTCCGTCTTACGGTGCTTCACCACCACCACCTCCTTCCTTAGGTATCTCAATACCTTGGATTCTGGATTCTGGTGCTTCGTTTCATATGACACCAGATTCTACTCACCTCACCTCTGAGGTCTCCTGTTCTTCCTCATACAGTTATGATTGTAGATGGTACGTCCTTTCCTGTTGCAGGACAAGGCACTCTTTCTATTTCGTCCTTTCGTGTTCCTTCAGTATCTTATGTTCCCAAACTAGCTATGCAGCTTATATCCGCTGGTCAGATCACTGATTATGGTTGTCGTATAATCCTTGACTCTGACTCGTGTTGTGTTCAGGATCGTTGCACCGGGACTCTGGTTGGGACTGGAGCTAGGCAACGTGACTCGCAGCATCTTTAGGAGCTCGACTGGCTGCACCTTCCTTCTGTGCCTCCACCAGCCAGTCGGTTCCCTCCACCGCCTCCGCTTCAGTCGCTTCCTCTACTGCTACCTTCGTCCAATGGAATTATCATTTGGGATACATAGGAGATTCACGTTTGTCTTCATTAATTCGGAGTGGTGTTCTTGGCTCTGTTTCTGGTGACACTTTCTTACATTGTACGGGTTGCAAGCTTGGCAAACAGTTGCAGCTCCCATACCATTCTAGTGATTCTATATCTCTTCGACCTTTTGATCTTGTTCACTCTGATGTATGGGGTCCGGCCCCCTTTGTTTCGAAAGGGAGTCATCGCTACTATGTCATTTTTATTGATGATTATTCTCGATATACTTGAATCTAACTTATGACTTCTCATAGTCAGATTCTTTCTATTTATCAGTCTTTCGCCACTATGGTTCATACTCAATTTGATTCAGTCATTCGTGTTCTTCGTGCTGACTCTACTGGCGAGTATCTATCTAGAGCCCTTCGTCGCTTTTTTGTTGACCAGGGTACTCTTCTTCGGAATGGTGTTGTTGAACGTAAGCATCGCCACTTACTTGAGACACTCGTGCTTTGATGCTTGCATCCCATATTCCGCCTCATTTCTGGGCTGAGGCAGTTTCTACGGCAGCTTGTCAATCTGTAGCCTTCGTCTGCTCTTCAGGGTTGTACTCTGCTTAAGCGTCTTTCTAGTAGGCCTCCTCAGTACAGTCATCTTCGTTGTTTTGGTTGTGTCTATTTTGTTCTTCTTCCTCCTCGCGAGCGCACCAAGCTGACTGCTCAGTCAGTTTAGTGTGTTTTCTTTACTACAGTTCTGAGCATAAGGGTTATCGCTATTATGACCCTATTGCTCGTAAGATGAGCATATCTCGAGATGTCACTTTTGATGAGTCTTGTCCCTACTACCCTCGGTCTTCCCCCACCAGTTCAGCGTCCTCTAACACACTTTCTTTTTTTATTTTTCCTAACTCTCCGCTTCCTCCTCCGACTTTACCTGTCACCCTCACCTCTGTCACCTCCATCTGTTCCTTCCTCTTCAGACTCTCTTGTTCCTGCTCCCACTACCTCTTCTGTTGAGGTCGTCCCTCCTTTCCCGCTGCACTACTCTCGCCGTCCTCGCCCTGATACACCCTCAGTTGTGCCTCCTTCCGCTCCTTCCCCTCTTCCGTCCCTGCTAGGTCCTGCTCCAGTCTCTACTCCCCGGTATGATCTTTCGTGATCATCGTTTAGTTAGGCCTCCTAAGTGCTAAGGTTTTGTGGCCACTGCTCTTGCAAAGCCTACAACTTACCGTGAGGTTGTTGCTCATCCAGAGTGGCAGCACATGATGGCAGATGAGATTGCTACTCTAGAGCATACTAGCACTTGGGATCTTGTTCCCCTACCTACTCATACCACTCCTATCACGTGCAAGTGGCTGTACAAGATCAAGATTCGCTCGGATGGTTCCTTTGAGTGCTACAAGGCTCGTCTTGTGGCGCGTGGTTTTTAGCAGGAGTATGGCCGTGACTATGATGAGACATTTGCTCCTGTTGCTCATATGACCACTGTTCGCACTCTCCTTATTGTGGCTTCTGTTCGTCAGTGGTCTATATCTTAGTTGGATGTCAAGAATACCTTTCTCCATGATGAGCTACGTGAAGAGGTCTATATACAGATAACTCCTAGGTATTCTGTCCCTGATGTTATGGTTTGTCGCCTTCGTCGCTCTCTCTATGGGCTTAAGCAAGCCCTTTGTGCTTGGTTTGCGAGGTTTTCTTCTGTTGTCACTGCTGCCGGTTTCACCGCTAGTGATCACGACCCTGCTCTTTTTGTTCACACTTCTCCTCGTGGTTGTGTGCTTCTTCTTCTTCTTTATGTGGATGATATGATTATCACTGGGGATGATCCACACCATATTGCATCTGTGAAGAAGCGTCTTAGTGAGCACTTCTTGATGTCTGATCTTGGTCCCCTTCGTTACTTCCTTGGGATTGTGTTTTCTTCTACGCCTGAGGGCTACTACCTATCCTAGGAGAAGTACATTCAGGATCTTCTAGCTAGTGCTAGTATCACTAATCAGCGCACAGTGGATACTCCTATGGAGCTCGGAGTCCATCTTCAACCTACTAATGGTGAGTCTCTTGAGGATCCCACTCGATACAGTCACCTTGTTGGTAGCCTGGTCTATCTTGGGATCACTAGACCGGATATTTCCCGCTCTGTCCACATCTTGAGTCAGTTTGTTTTGGCTCCTACTCAGATCCACTACAGTCACCTTCTTCGTGTTCTGCGATATCTTCGTGGAACCATCTGTCGTCGTCTTTTCTTTCCTAGTTCTAACTCCTTACAGCTTCAGGCATACTCTGATACGACCTGGGCCAGTGATCATTCTAATCGCCGATCTCTTTTTGCCTATTGTGTCTTCCTTGGTTCCTCTTTTATTGCGTGGAAGACTAAGAAGCAAGCTTCAGTTTCTCGTTCGAATGTTGAGGCTGAGTTGAGGGCTATGGCGTTGCTGACTGCTGAGATCACTTGGTTATGGTGGCTCCTTGCGGACTTTGGTGTTTCTGTTTCTGCACCGACTCCTCTCTTGTCAGATAGCACGGGTGCGATCAGTATTGCTCGTGATCCAGTGAAGCTAAGCTCACAAAGTATATTGGTGTTGATGTTTCTTACATGAGATCGCAAGTGCAGGCACAGGTGGTTGGTTGCTCTTCAGTATGTGCCTTCCGAGATTCAGCTAGTAGATTTCTTCACCAAGGCACAAACAAGTGCTTACCACAGTTTTTACCTCTCCAAACTCAGTGTTTCTGATCTACCATAAGTTTGAGAGGGGTGTTAGACATGTAGGGTTATCACATTGTATAGGGGGCTCATTGTATATTGTGTCATAATATATTTGGCCTCTTGGCCCATTGGAATATCAACCCCACACTCATAAACATTTACAAAAGGGACAATGTTCTATGACAAAAATAAAATATCAGCAGAAAAAGATAATTGTAAATAAAACATCAACAGAGAAATACAGTTTCTTATTGCAAAGTCCTTTATCATCTCATGGCTGTCCAATAAATCAATTTCTTAGAGGACCAAATAATTCTATGTAAAATCAGTTGACATCATGGATATTTCCATCAAAAGCTCCCAAATTAACAAGATTTGGGGAACTCTGTATACAATGCCTAAACAGAATAGGTATTTGCATTAGCTTAACACAGAAGACAGGCGAGGTTTTCAGCATGGCACCCAATGTTCCTCAAGACATCCAATACCTTCTTAGAATAATCATAAATCTAATGCTAAGATTCAATTTATGCTCATTTCAGAGTATCAAAACCAAACTAGAAAATTATATGATATGAGGAATCAGCTTCAACAATTAGGTCCTAGTAAAGCTTACTTGCCTCAGGTTTACCACAAACATAGGCTTGTTTTCAAAACATACTGTAAAATTTCGGAATGATGAAAGTCATTCTAGTCATCTGAAAGAAATGTCATATATAGTATGAACAGCAAGCAAGTAGTGACATATTCTGTTGGCACAGTCAGCATTTAGAAAATTACCAACTAGCACGGAGACAGAGACCATTAGGAGCCCTAGAACAGGGGCTAGCTCAGTGGACAATATGAAAAGTATACAAAGTGTACCAGTGATCTGAAAAATAGAACAGGAAAAATTCTTAGTCTACCAAATTTACAACTATATGATTTAAATGGAATAACAGGTCAAAAATGGTTGGAATGAAGTCAGTGTTTTAAGATCATTACTAATGGCCCTGAGAGATTATGTAATTTTACTGATCAAACTCTAAGCACTTTAGTGGTTTCAAGCTTACATTCTCATAATGTAAAGTTTCTTGCCTCAGAGAGTGCCCTTAGCCCACGATCTCTTGATATGTTGTCACTTACAACGCTCTTCAAAGAACCCAAATCAGATGTCAACAAACCAGTCAACTCGCCAACCTGCCACCAAATGACAATAAGAAATTTTCCTCAAGACATGAAGCAGTCCATTCTTGCCAATTCATTGAGACAATAACAAGAATACAACACCATTTTCCTATGTTGTCAGGGTAGAAACATAGAACTAAGAGTCTATGCTTGACACCAAAGTTAAATAACACACATCCGAAAATAACTCCATGTTCTAGCCTGATGGACTTGAAATAGCCTCTTGGCATCTACTACATAGTTTTTCATTACTCAGAACACATTAAACATGGTCATTGTTGTGGTTACAGACCAAACAGAGATGAGAGTATGGTAGTGGAGATGTTAGGTGAGCAATGCTTGGGGGTCCTCCCCAGGTCCAGGATAGCTTTATATATATTCACATGAGGAGTATTTTACAATTATGTCCTTACACCCAAGTATCCCTCTCAAGAGCATTTATGCCATTATACATGTCCCATTTTGGACTTTACAGCCTTCTATTAGGCCGGCTGGGCTTAGGTGGAGGCCACCCCTATAACAAGAGCCTCTCATGGTGAAGGGCTTCATGGGTCGAAGGCATGTTGCTGAGCCATTTGGCCCCCTCCGTCCCTGCGGCCTGTGACCATCTGTGATCTTAGACAGAAATGGATCTGCCGGCGCAGTACGTGGAGTCGAAGTTACTGCTGAAGGCATCTCCCGATCACGTGGTATGTGCTTCCCGCAGAGCCGTTCCATCCAGACGAAGCCAAGTCGGTGTCCGACTTCGCTCCGCGGACGTACAGGCGAGGCGGAGTGCGGAGTCGTTCCTCGTGTAGGAGGCCGAGTCGGGGGGCCGACTCATTCCGCGGATTCGGAGTCGAAGTGGGCTCTGGAGTCGTCATGTGGCGCGGAAGTCGGGGTTGACTCCGGATTTGCCGCACAGGCTCAAAGTCAAGGTTGAAGTAGGGGTCGTTCCGCGGAGGCGTAGCCATTGTCGAAGCCGAAGCCGAAGTGACTAGCTAGTGGCCCACCGACAATGCGTTAATGGCCTCGAGAATCGCACCGGTCACTAGTACGCGACGGGAGTTGGACCATGTCAGGCAGCCGAACGACCGCGATTGTACGTTCATTCCCAAGGGGGACATTATTGGCGTGTCGTGGGATGTAAGGCGTCGTGCGCGCATGCCACTGCGACGCTTGTCCTCCCGCCGGTTGCACTTCCGCTGGTTGCGCTTTCCTGCCGGGGGAAGCGGGTATATATACGCTGCTCCGTGAGTCGTAGCCGGGTAAAGCTGGGATGATCCTGTTCTCAGGAATGGGCCTACATCAGTTCACCTGCATGCTTTGATAACACTGCTTTATGGCAGGATTAGCGTGAACAACGCGATCAGAGGATGCTGGTGAACTGAAGGAGGCCTATTTTCGAGAACAAGATGGGGCGCAGCACGGCCTGCTCTCAAAAATAGGCCTACCTCAGTTCATCTGCATACTCTGATAATACTGTTTTATAGCAGTATTGGCGGCAACAACACCATCAGAGGATGGTGATGCACTGAAGGAGGCCTATTTTTGGGTTCGGTCGAAACTTATCGCGGATCGCCGGTCGCACTTCCCAATCGTGGGGAAAGCGGACGGTTGGATTTCCGCCGATTGGCGCTTGCCGAACGTGGGAGGCGAGGGGTCTTTATATGCCCCTTCGGCGTTGCGCCGGCGCTCTCCTTCACTTGTCCGCTGTCGGAGCCGGTTTATCAAGGCGGCTTGATCGTATCAACCGCTCGCGGACATGCGATCGGCGGGATGCGGAGTCGTCCTTCGGAGAGTCGGCTTGACCTTCGGAGACGAAGCCGGAGCGGCCTCCGGAGTCGTCGTGCGAGCTTGAAGTCGAGGTGGACTCCGGATTCACCGTGCTGAGTCGAACCCGAGGCGCAACTAGGTGGCTCATGGCTCAACGACAGTGCTTTGATGACGCCTGGCGTGCAACGTGAACTGCGCGACGTGACAGTACGCGACCGGCGTGTCTTGCGGTGTTAGCGGCTGCGCGCCTTTTCCCGATATGGCAGGACGCATGGCTATGCATGATTGGCGTGTCGTGCGTTGTCAGTATGTCGGGCGACTACGCGTCTTTGGCTTCCACTGGTCGCGCTTCTCGATGGTGGGGAGGTGAACGGTTGGGCTGCCGCCGATTGCAATTCCCGATCGTGGGGGGTGAGCGGTTTGGCTTCCGCCAGTTGCGCTTACCGACGGTGTGGGGGTGAAGGGGTTTATATACCCCTTTGGCACCGCGTTGGCGCTCTCGTTCAGTTGCCTCCTGCTCCCTTGCTCTCTTTGACTTGCACACTGTGTTCTCTTTTGCTGCCGCTATTCGCCACAAGCGCTGTATTTCTTGCCGTTTAGCTCCCAGAGGGCGATGGCTCGTGGCGAAGAAGCTGGAGGGAGGGGCGTTCTCCAATTTCGGCAGTGTTAACTTCGTTATGCGGCCCCAGTACTCGCAGATCTTCCCTGCCAATTCCACTCGGACGAAGTGGGAATCCAACTAGATCAGGCGGTGGTTTTACCTCCGGGTGGCGAATGGCAGCGGCCTCGATTGCACCGGCCGGCCAATGTCGTTCAACATCTCGCCAAGTGTGACGATCGAAGACGAGGATAGGCGGAGAGCGCGGAGGCTTGTGGGGATCACCCTCCGATTCAACATGCGCGACCTCGCCGAGGAGTTCATCATGTATGGTGTGGCACCACATGGCGAGGGGTGGCGCGTCCAGCTTGGGGCCTTCGGCGCGACGGTGTCCTGCGGTCCGTGTCCTCGCTGCCGAGGCCCTCCAACCCTCGTAAGTTTCAGACGGAGGTCTTAGCCCCCCACCGCCATGCTTGTAGGATTTGCCCTAGAAGACGCGGAGGCGCGGTGGTCGTGTTCCCGGCCGTGCGTGGCCAAGGAGCACGACCGCTGGCCGCGATCGAGGTGGCGGGGCGGATAAGCGGTGTGCGGCTCGGGCATCCCCGCTCGAACGCGCCATTCCCACCTCAGGCCGAGCTCGCCGTCGTGGCGGCGACGACAAGGGGAAGGGGTCGTCTTCCCGACGGAGGGCCCGGTCCCCGCGATCAGTATCGGCCGCTGCCGCCACTCCCATCAACTCTGGTAGAGCAGAGGGTGCGACGGCTGCCGACTCCGACTCAGCGAAGTATGCCGATTCGGACCTTGAGGCAGGTGCGGAGGAGGCGGCTCTAGGCGAGGAGTCCCTGGGCGGCACAAAGGACCAAGGGTGCAACGCGGATACCTGAGAGGCGGCGTCCTCGCCGCGCCGCCGCCGGCCGAGTCCTTGGCTCAATCTCCGAAACCGAAGCGGCCTCGGACGCGATCGTCCTCGCGGCCGGAGAGGGGTTCGCTGTGGCGACCGGTATCAGGGGCCTATAAGAGTCTGACTCCGACATAGAGGCCACACGGCCCGATAATCGACGCCGAGCGCCCGCCCGCTTGAGTGGCGGCGTGAGCTGCCGACCAGCCGGTAGAAGCTCGGCGCCCGTTCCTCATCTTCAGTGGCGGCAGCAGAGCTACCGACTAGCCGAAATATACGCTGAAGGCCCGGCGGCGGAGCCGCCGACTAACTGAAGTAGACGCTCAAGCGCTCCGTCCTCTACCCTTCGAAATGGTGACAGCGGAGCTACCGCCTAGCCGAAGTAGACGCTCGAACGCTCCGTCCCCTACCCTTCAAAATGGTGGCAGCGGAGTTGGCGCGCCTTGCTTATACTTTGTAGAGTGCGTGCAGAGGCGTGCCTCCGCGCGTCTTATTTATACTCCGTAGAGTGTGCGCGGAGACCGCGTGTCTTATTTTATACTCACGAAGAATACGCACGAAGGCCGCGTGTCTTATTTTATACTCATGAAGACTGCGCGCAGAGACCGCGTGCCTTATTTTATACTCACGAAGAGTGCGTGCGAAGACCGCGTGTATTATTTATACTCATGAAGAGTGCGCGTGGAGATCACGCGTCTTATTTATACTCTATAGAGTGCGCGCGGAGGCGTGCCTCCGCGCGTCTTATTTATACTTCGTAGAGTGCGCGCGGAGGCATCCCACTACATGTCTTATTTTATACTCACAAATAGTGCGCGCGGAGACCGCATGTCTTATTTTAGTGCCTCCGCGCATCTTGTTTAGACTCCGTAGAGTGCACGCGGAGGCGTGCCTCCGCGCGTCTTATTAGACTCTGTAGAGTGCTTCCGGGGGCATGCCGCCGCGCGTCTTATTTATACTCCGTAGAGTGCGCACGAAGGTGTGCCACCTCCGCGCTTCTTATTTAGACTACAGAGTGTGCGGCGAGGCGGGACTCCACGCTTATGGCGGCGAGTGTGGCGAGGCGTGCCTCAGCGTCTTATTTGTACTCAGAGAAATGCAGCGTGGGTGTGCCACCACACGTCTTATTTATACTTAGAGAGTGCTTGTGGCGTGCCGCCCACAGCGTCTTATTTAGACTCAGTAGAGTCTTGTGGCGGGACTCCACGCGTTGCGGGCGTTGAGTGCGCCCGGAGGCGGGCCTCCGCGCGTCTTATTTGTACTCCGTAGAGTACGCACGGGGGCGTGCCGCCACACGTCTTATTTATACTCAGTAGAGTGCGCGCGGAGACGTGCCTCCGCCCGTCTTATTTAGACTCCGTAGAGTGCGCGTGGAGGTGGGTCTCCGCTCGTTGCGGGCGGTGAGTGTGCGCGGAGGCGTGCCTCCGCGCGTCTTATTTATACTCCGTAGAGTGCGCGCGGAGGCGTGCTTCCGCGCGTCTTTACACAGAATAAGGCAAGTTTTGCAAGCAGTGGACTTTATTGATCTCCCGTTTGCGCGGGTGAGCGATTACAAAAGGCAAGATACTAACCGCGGACCGCTCGAGGACAAGGACGGTGCTGACCGCTATTGCTGTGGTGGCGAGGTAGAGCAAGAGGGGAGCCTCTGGTGCTGGAGCGACCGTTGTGGGAAGGCCGGCGAGGTGCTTCGTGAGGCCATCGGGAGCCTTCGCGCGGTCGTGTCCGCCTTATATTCTCGGTGGACTTTGTGGTGTGGGCCCCGAGCACCAAGGTCTATGCGTCGGGTGAGGTCCTAGTCCCCAAAAGTAGTGATGATACCTTGCGGGCCCGGTAGCTTCATGCATAAGAAACCATGGTGGGACTGCCCCAAAGGAGTTGAGGGTTGGGCGCCCCAATATGGCATTGTATAGGTACAGGATGTCAACGATGTCGAAGGTGACGTCCTCGCTCCTCGCGTTGTCGCCCTGACTAAAGGAGAGTTGTAGGCGTATCTAGCCCAACGCCTTCAGCGGCTAACCCCCGAAGCCCTGCAATGGGATTTCCGAGGGGCCTAGGCGACTCCAAGGGATCCCCATCTAGTCGAAGGCCGCCGCGAACAGGAGTTCGCGGAGCTGCCTCCATCGACCAGGACGCGTTTGACGTCGCATCCTGCGATGGCGGCCTGGATGACCAGCAGATCTTGGTGAGGGAACTCCACGTCCTCAGCGTCAACGGGTGTGAAGGTAATTTCGTGTTTCGCCCACTCCGGCGGTGCTTGCGTCGGGTACGCTGCCACATGGTGTAGCCTCCGTGCGTAGGCCTTCTGTTACCGCGCCGAGGCGAACTCCAGCGAAGAGCCCTCGGAGATGACGTTTATGATCCAGCGCTGAGCTCCCTCCAGGGCCTGAATTTGCAAGGGGCCTTTCTGGGGTTCGTTCTTCGTCAAGCCCTCCGCTTGATTAGTGTCAGAGTCGTCGCCCTTGCGCCGCCGTGCGTCTTCCTCTGCCCTCGCATACTCCTCCATCTTATCGAAGAGCTTCGCGACCATCTTGATTGGCTTACGCGCGTTGTACTCGGCCAACGGCCCCGGGCGGAGGCCCTGTACCGCTGCGTTGATAATGGTTGTTTCATTGACGTCCTTGACCTGGCAGCGGACCTTCACAAAGCGCTTGAAGTACTCTCGGAGCTTCTCCGAGCGTTTTTGCTTGACGGCGAAGAGCTGATCAGCGTCGACGCGCTTGACGTAGTTCCCCTAGAAGTTGTTGTAGAGGTGGTCGCGTATTTGCTCCCACGCGTAGGCGGAGTTTGGCTTTATGGTGAAAAACCAAGAGAGCGCCACTCCCTACAGCGCGAGGGGGAGCCCCTTCGCTTTGGTGGTGTTGTCTCCGCCTGCAGCTTCAATAGCGGCCTCGTACACGCGCACGAACTCCCAAGGGTCCGTATCGCCCTTGTACGGCTCGATAGCACTGGGGAACTTGAAATCCTCCAGCCATGCCGATTGCTGCAGGCCCGCGGAGAGGGGGGACTCCGGATCCACACGCCGCAGTGGGACGCGACTGGAGGTGGGGGCGTCGCGGCTGTCCGCCCGCTCTGGCGTGGGCTCCGGCGTGGCCACCGGCGAGACTTGTTGGCTCCGAGCCTCTTGTATATCCCACACGGCTCGCTGGAGGTCCGCCACCCCATCGCATTGTCAAGGCCGCTAGTAGAGCGTTCTCCACCGTCAGCGTGGTTGCGTCAGTTGGAGCAGCGGGTTGCATCGTCGGTGGAGGCAACCACGGCTGCGCTCGTAATTGCTCGGCATGTCGGTGTGGTGGGCTCGGAGTTGGTGACGGCGGCGTCGCGGCCGAGGCCATCCGCCGCTTCCGCGCGGGCGCAGATGGCGGCGGCCATGCAGAGCCCGAGCATCGCGTCACTCCCGAGGTCGATCGGCACCGCGCCGACCGAGCGCACACGGTTGGAGGATTGTCGCGCCACGAGCGCCGAGGGCGGCCGCAGCAAAGACCGCGTATTGCGCGCTCAGACCAGAGTCGCCGACGTGCCGTCGCCGCGCCCATAGTCGACGCGTTGTCGAGCGCCTCTTTTGTACTCTTCTTCTTTGTCGCCGCCGATGATGAAGCCTTCTTTGGTGCCATCCTTCTTCAGATCTTGGAGCTTGCTCTTATCTTCCCCACAGACGGTGCCAACTGTTGTGGTTACAGACCAAACAGATATGAAAGTATGGTAGTGGACATGTTAGGTGAGCAATGCTTGGGGGTCCTCTCTAGGTCTAGGACAGCTTTATATATATTCACATGGGGGAGTATTTTACAATTATATCCTTACACCCAAGTATCCCTCTCAAGGGCATTTATGTCATTATACATGTCCTATTTTGGGCTTCTGGTCTTCTATCAGGCCGGTTGGGCTTAGGTGGGGGTCACCCCTACAACAGTCATCCATCAACATATCATTTGATTTACATAATTTTTTGGAGAAATATATTTTTTTATGAAAGAGTATGCGATATAATTTTATGACAGACCAAGCTAAACCAATGCCATTGTACCAGGACTTGTCAACATAAAGAAGCAAGATGATTTTCTCTCTTTTTTTGTTACTATATTCATGAAATGCATAATAAATAAACCATGTCCACCATTTTGCTCAGTAAACTTAAACAAACCTTATACTGTTCTTCAATATTCACAGTTTCACACAGGCACAGCCTAACTTTAATTCCATTTCTTTCATAATGGAAGAATAGCCACATGTTAAGATTCTATGTGTTACCTGAAATAATATGAACAGGTGATATTTACCAAATTTCCCATCTACAGCATTATTGTTGAACTTGTAATAGTACACAGATTTTGACTTGAGTGGGAAACATATATTTAACGATTAAAGTTTTCTTTCTCTAAGTAACTATGGTATGGTAATTGGTAGATCAGTACCTTGTGATGATCAAAAAATACCATCTGCAAAAAGACAAACAAGAAAATCACTTATTACCAATTTAAATAATGAAGTATGAATAAAAAGAACTAACACAAATTTGTTCAGTTAAGACCTAAATTGCCAATATGATGAGACATTGCCTTCTTATGACAACCTTATAGGATAAATGTATGCCTTACCCAAAAGAAAAGGGCGAAGAAATCGCCATAGCAAAAGGAGCTTAGTAGGCCATGTACTAATGGATTATTTCCATGCATAGTAATTAGTTCTAGTTCCCGTTGAGGTTACATAACTATCCACAGTGAAAACCATTATCACATTGCATCAGAACAACCTGTATTTACTAGCACACACGTTTCTAGTCGATATGATTTCATCATGTATAATGCCTAAAGCATAGGGGACTCCAAGGGAAGACAGAAGAACTTGCAAACACCTGTCAAGTACATAGTAAGTTCCCCTAGTAGAACAAAGTTTCCCTAGTAGAACTATACTAAATGCTGGTGCAACCAGGGATAGAAATCTCGAAACCGGTACAAAATCCGGCAGGCGGGCGGTAATGGTAACCGGCCGGTTACCCGAAAACCCGGATGAAATTCACGTTTTAAATTTTGAATTTGGGCAGTTTGAAAACCGGTAACTGTTCCAGTTACCAGAAAAAAACCAGGAAAAACCAGAGAAAACTTAGAACAAATTGTTGGAACTAACATATTTATGCATGTTTAGTTCACACAATAGATAATCTAGTACAAAAAAAGACCTAAACCAACCTAAGAAGTGCATTTGTAACCACCGGGATTTCGGCCGGTTTTTCCCTCCCAGTACCCACCGAGATTTTCTAGTAACCGACGGTTTTTTATCCCTAGGTGCAACCTAGGAATGTAATGACATAAATCGTTTAATCATGGTATTTAGACTAATTTCATCTTCAATGTGTATTAAAAAGTTGGCAGAATTGGTGGACAATCTACAAATTTGCATATGAACTGAAATCAGGAGTCCCTTAGCACTTATTAAATTTGTCATCAATGAGACACTAATGGTACAACGGCAGTTAATGCCTTCTATTTATGCACAACTACAAACTAAATCAGCTCTGTGCACATGATAAAAACAGCTGCATAACAAATAGCAAGTATAGCTTCTGCAACCGTTGGAAAAAAACTAACGGCCGCACCCAAACATTCTTATCTAAGTTTAGTAACTAGATAACAACAATACAGCATATCCGCAGTCTGATTTGTCATACAAACTATTCCGCGTGCAATAATCGCCACAGCATCTAGAGCATTCTGTCCAGGCAGGCACAGTCAGCACATACCCTTTGTATCAGAATCCTTCGAAATATCTGGCTCCGCAGCCGCGCCATCACCTTCTCCCAGACCACGGTCATGTTGATCACGAATATGATGGTAAAGATGGGCTCCAGCGTATACAGCACCACGATTTTGGACAGGAGCCTCCACAGGGGCTCGGACCCCCTCCCTATCAGGGTCTCGAAGAACCTCCCTGCCATACAAACCAACCACCACATTTCAGAACAACCAAAGAAGCGTCAACGCCGAGGGCGTGAGGCGTAGATGTACTAATGCACCTGAGAAGAGCGGCATGGAGAGGGTGCAGGTGGTGCACGCGAGGAGCGCGGCGAGGGAGACCGCCATGCGGGCCTTGTGCGGCGACAGGAGGGCCCAGACGCCGGCCCAGGTGACAGCGTCGGAGGAGGAGATCGCGGCAGCGACGTCCGCGGCGCCGCCGCGGCGTCGAGGAGGGGACGGGTACGCGTCCGGCCCGGACGCCGGCGCGGAGATGTAGGCGCGGGGCGGGCGGGCGAGGCGGAGGGCGTGGAGGCGGCGGCGGCGGGGGGATGCCGAGAGGGAGGAGGGGAGGCGGCTAGGGCTAGGGCTTGGGATGGGGCAGGAGGGGGTGAGGAGGAGGCGCGTGCTCCAAGTGGAGATCACCATGGCTTTCCCCCTTTTCCGGTGGGGTTTTGGTTGGGTTTGTGCGCCAGTGTGTGTGGTGCGGAGGGGTGGGAGAAAGGAAAAGGAGGCGGAGAGGAGAGCACGGGAGAATGGGAGGAGATAACGGTCAGTTCGGCCGCTTGAATCGTGACAGAGTTGGAGGTATGTGTCGGTCCGATATCCAGCGTACTTGCGTACTTCCTTGGTATTCCGTCGCTTGCCCGTTCTAAATTCTCTACCAATTAGGAACATCAAGCTGTTGATCTGCCAGGTCGACATGTCTATCGTGTGGCATCTCCTCTCTTTTACGTGGGAGAATAATTTTCTGGTTACTCGTTACACCGACTAAGAGTGAGTTTTTATCGAAAGCGGTTTATAGTTTTTTATTCTAGTGTGAATATTTATGTGAATAAATCGAATACCGATAACATGCATCAACAAGATTGTGTAGGACCGATACGACAACAGAAGAAAGATGAATAGTGCATTTGAAATTTTCCTCTAAGTATTCATCAATCTTCACACCAATAGTTATGAGAAACTATCAACATCAGAGACCAATTACCACACAAAAAAATCCATGCGAAACAGAGCGAAACAATTCTCGACGTGCTCCGGAGTTAGACCGGATGAACAAGACCTAGTCGAGCGGTGACAAGAGCCAATCGCCGTCGATAATTTTCGATCGGTCCGGTGAGCCGTAGACGGTCAAACATTTTCAATTTGAAGGGAGTTTGCACAAACACCGGGTAAAAAAGTGAATATGACTTGCTCGTGGTGAATGATGGTTAAGGTGTGCTCTCACATGTCACATCAAACAAAAACACCAAAAAAATCGAGTCAAAAGCGGTTAGATCAAGAAATCACTCAAAGAGGCTAAAAGAGCAAAAGCGCAACTTCAAGAACTTGCCAACTAGGTGCCTAGATAGATGAAGATTGATTTGTAGGGGTCATCTCTATCTCTTACAAGTCATTGACACAAGAAGATTAAGAAGGGGAGCGAGAAGATCAAAATCAACCAAATTAAGATCAAATCAATCAACACAAGATATATCCATTGGAGATGAACAAAAATTAATGTATTGTTATTTGATGATAAAGATTTTACATTCACTCCACCTAAAAGATAAGAGAACACACAACACTCCTCTCATATCCTAGCCCTAGATCACTTGGCTTCATAAGCAAGAGAGTATGGTTGAATGGTTAACTAGCAAATCTCTATTCTAACCTATTTAACAAATAGGCTAGCCACCCTATCTAATGTTTAGTGGATACTATCCATTTAGTACAAAAGGAGTAAACCGATAACCCCACACAACCGATTTTAACTCATATACTATACTTATGCACGTTTTTCAAAGCGCATAAGCCCAATCCGCTAAGTCCTTAGCCTCGACCCAACTTGATCTTCTCAGCTTCTCCTTGATCTAAACCACTCTCCCAAGCGCCACTCAAGCGCTACAGTTTTGATCCAACATAGTTTCTGGTATTTTTCTTAAACTGTTGAAATACCATTTCTTGACCCAGTCTTCATCTTCCATTGCAATCAATCGCTATACTTGCCACATGTAGGTACACCATTGGCTTGCCACATGTTGGAAAGTCTCTCTGTTCGGTTCTATCGCACCACGCCTCACTTGGAATGACCAAACCACATAGCGCAACTCGCCGCTCGAACTTGCCTTCAATATTTTCCACCTTTCTCGTACCATGCTTTGATCGTTCTGGGCCTTAGCTCCTCTATGAGTGCAGCTCCAATCCTCGTCATTGACAATGGTTGACTCCAATCGATCTTGCGCATCTAAAGATAAAGAAATTATTTTCAGGCATAAGTATCTGAAACATGACTCATGCAACATATCATGCAACATATAAACACTAACCTAGGTCAACAAAAACCATCCACGGCTCAAAATTCCCTAAAACCAAAACCCGACTGAGAGCTCCCCTGGTGTCGGGACCCCGGATTACCAAATCCGGACCCTCTGTATTACAAAGACTAGTCCCGATCAAAGCTAGTGCACACGCTAAACAAATGATGAATACATTGCCAAAGACGAATATTACAATATTATAAAGAGTATCGACCAAAGGTCTTACAACACAAACGAGGTTTCTGGACCTCACAAATAAACATAAACACAGTGAAGCAAATAAACTTGATAAAGACCCATCAATACGCCACGTGCAATTGGTGGGGGAGCGACCTAAACGTCTGAAATCCTTCATCAAATCCAACCGCAGAGTAGTCGAAGCCTCCTTCTTGAACTTCATACTCCTCTGAGATATATATTTTAAGTGTAGCATATGAGTACATAAAGTACTCCGCAAGTCTTGGGAAAATGCAATAGATGCAAGGTTTAACAAAGAGGGCTATATGGCTCTTTTGCACAAAGCGACATTTAATTTCCATTACCAAAAACTATTTTTGAAAGCGACAGTTTAACTGAAATATTTACTCTAGCTAAAACCATTAAGCATTTTTAATCATAAAGATTCTACCACCAAGTTTGATATTACGGGTTCCAACCACCCACACTGGCTACACTCGCCAGACAACTCCGGAGTTCCAACCACTCCCGACTTCCTAAAACTTTTTTTTAAAACCAAAACCAAAGATCTACCATGTGAAAGCATTCCTTGCCGCCTTGACCGTGGGCACGGCTATTCGAATAGTTTTACACTCTGCAGAGGTTGTACACTTTACCCACAAGAGACGAGTTATCTTAATGGTCAGCATGCTTCCTTAGGCATGAGACCCAGATAATTCATCACAAAGCCTTTACCTTACTCTAGTCTAGCTAGACACCACCGCTGAGGTTTCACCGCTGAAGGGTTAACCACCCGCATGAAGCCCCTCTTGCGCCGTATGAGTACAAGAACCTCGTCCCTCACCGTGAATAACCAAGAACCACGGTATCCACTTTCCATCGGTGGTACCTAAACTAGTCTATTATAAGTTAATCACTAGGTCGTTCCCATATAGACATGTGGTTGCACGATAGTGCTCGGGATCGACAAACACAAGCGTCGGTCCTTAATTGACTAGGCGGAACATACACTTTTCAAGATCTCGTGCTAACCGCACCAATCCAAACCAACCATCCGCCCCGCCTAAACAATTTTCACAATTTCATTTTATTTCACAAGAACCGTGGCAACACCAATTGCCACTCACATCCGAACAAAAGAATAGATCACCGAAATGTAATTACCATTCCAAGGTTACTAAAGTTATAAAGCATGTCTAAGCATCTTACTACCGATACAACAATTATCAAAGAATTTGTAATAATCTCAATAATGAGACAAAGGAAATCCTAGGGTGTCAAAGGTACATGGTTGTCAATGTTAAATGAGGGCATAACAATCATCGGTTTAACTATTACTTCTACAACAAAATTATCATTTTATGTAACATAGCAATGCATTAACTTTTAAAATAATTTAAAACATTTCTCAAACATAGGTTCAAGATGATCAAAGGAGACTTGCCTTCGTGGGTGAATTCTGTTTCTCTTGTTGCGGTTCGCGAACTCTTCGACCAGATCGGATTCTACAGCAAAACGAGAACACAAAGGACAAATAAATACAAATAAAAGTACAGATTTTATAATAATATTACTGGAATGAAGTTTATAAATTTAGATGTATTTAGGAGGAAGTTTCAATGGAATCGGAGTTCAAACGAGGGAGAAAGGGTATTTGAAATTTGAAACTTGAATTTCAAAATATCAAATAAATTTCAAAAATTTGAAAGAATGGCAGAAATGTAAAGATTGGAATTTTTGATGAATTTAGAAATTTGAACGGACTCAATCGGAGTTAGGATGAAAAGTTATGGCCTCGGGAAGATTTAAATCAAAGGAAAAAGAAAAACTACGAGTTTGCCCTCGAGCGATACGACCACGTTAAGATGTGCGACCTCGGCGGAGATTACGACCACGTGACTTTTACGACCACGGCAAAAGTTACGACTACGTAGTCTTTACGACCACGGCAAAAGCTACGACCACGATGGAAACGGCCGTGGCTTCGACCACGAGAATTTTACGACCACCGTGGAGCTTTCGACCACGATGAGCGGCTTACGACTACGAGGAGGTTACGACCACGCTTAGAGTTTTCGGCGCGACGGTGGATTTACGATCACGCCTTGGGCATCTACGATCACCGATCATGTTGACATGTGGTTGCTTTCGACTACGGGTGGTCTTTCGACCACGGGACGGACACGATTAGAGAGGCTACGACTACGGTAGCTCGACTACGGAAGGACGATTACGACTATGGGATAGTCTCCCACCACGCCTCGTGTGGAGTTTTCGGCAACGAAGGTCTCCGACTACGGCTACAGGAGGTTTCGACCACGGTGTCTGACCACGACCGGTCGGCGATCGAGGCGTGGAACTCGCGGCGCTCCGTTGGTCGGCGACAGAGCTCCGGTGACCGGTGGTGGTCGGAGAAGGGTCTAAAATGATCGAAGCTACGGGAACTCAATGATACAGGAGGCTCACCGAGGAGGGTCGAAGGTGGTCTGGACGGAGGCGGTGGTGAGCTCTCGGCGTCGTCGGCGATCGGGCTCCGGCAGAGAGGCGAGTCGAGGCGCGAGGGCTTCGCGGGGACGTGGGAAGCCGAGGGTGGTGACGGCGAGTGCGGGACGGCCGGCGGCGGCGATTCCTCATGGGAGGTCGAGGCGGCGGCAAGAAGGGTGCAGTGTCGGGGTGGTGGAGAGGCCGGAGGAGAGAGAAGTGGGGAAAAGGTGGAGGAGAATGATGATGCTCGGGAGGGTCTTTATAGGGACGAGAGGAGGGAGTCGGTGGCGGTTTGTCGCCGGAGTGGGGAGGTGGTCGCGGCGGTTTACGAGCGGTTTTGGGGAACCGTGTGGAGAAGGGAGAGGGGGCAGTGGGCGCGGAGTGACGATCAGTTTGGGGAGAAGAAGAGGGGGAGGTGGCCGAGAGAAAAGGCCGGGGTGGCGGGCGAGGCGCGGCGGTTGCGTGAGGGAGCGACGACCACGCGAGGAAGGCAGGAATCGATCGGTGGGGACCGCAGCAGAGAGAGAAAGAATGAGGGAGGCGGCGACACCGATTCGGGCAAGGGGACGCGGCAGATCCGCCGCCCACGCGGTGGCTCGAGGAGAGGGGAAAGCGGATTCCACCGGGTGACGTGGGCGGTGGATCGACCATCCACTTGGCGCCCGGAGAGAGAGAAAAGTGATTTTCAAAAATAGTTTTAGTAAATGACAATTGCAGAAACTTCATTAAGCCTCAGAATAAAATTACTTCTAAAAATTCTAGAAAAATTTCATATAAGTTTCTGGACACATTTTGAACATAAATAAAATATTTCCAAGATATTTTGATGATATAGTTTTATTTTAAATTCCCTTTTAATTCCAAATTTTGATTTTAAATCCTGGAAAACTTCAGAAAAATTCAATAAGATCCAAATATTTTAAAATAATTAATTTCAATTTAAATTTTTCAAGATTTGCAAATTTTGGGATGTTACAAACCTACCCCCCTTAGGATGAATCTCGGCCCCGAGATTCGGATGGACTGGGAAAAAGTTCGGGAAACTCTGATCTCAGATCTTCTTCGCGCTCCCAAGTTGCTTCAGACTCGGAATGATTACTCCACTGAACTTTACAGAATTTGATGCTCTTGCTTCTGGTTCGACGTTCTGCTTCATCCAAAATTTTGACTGGAAACTCTGGATATGTTAGGTCCTCTTTCAAAGTCACTTCTTCTAAAGGCATTTGTTCTTCTGGTACTCTGAGACATTTTTTTAACTGTGACACATGAAAGACGTCGTGCACATTCGACAACTGAGGTGGGAGATTTAGCTGGTAAGCAACTTCTCCCCTTTTGGCTAGAACAGGGAATGGTCCAATAAATCTCGGAGCAAGTTTCCCAGTAACACTGAAACGACGCAGACCCTTGAGAGGTGAAACTTTCAAATACACATGATCTCCAGGTATAAATTCTAAAGCTCTTCGACGATTGTCTGCGTAGCTTTTTACATCTTGTTTGTCTTGTCTTTAACTGTCTTGAACCGATCGAACTTGCTCTTTCGCTTGCTTCAATACATCGGTCCAAATACTTGTCCTTCTCTGTTTCTTTCCAATACAATGGTGTTCGCATTTTCGCAGTCTGATGAGTTCAAACGGAGACATTTGTAAGCTTGATTGATAGCTGTTGTTATAAGAGAATTCTGCATATGGCAAATTTTGATCCCAGTTAGCTTTATTTGCTAAAACACAAGCCCTCAGCATGTCTTCCAATATTTGATTTACTCTTTCCGTTTGTCCATCGATGCGTGGATGATATGTCAGTCTTGAAATTCAAGTTTGTCCCCAAGAGCTCATGCGACTCCGCGAATCTTGATGTGAATTGTGTTCCTCGATCGACACGATTTTCTTTGGGACTCCATGTAAACAAACTATTCTTGACATGTATAACTCTGCGAGTTTATCTCCGAGTAAGTGGTCTTCACGGGTATAAAGTGTGCAACTTTTGTTAGTCGGTCCACAATAACCCAAATTGAGTCATATCGACTTGGTCTTGGCAATCTGTTATGAAGTCCATACCAATTTCTTCCCATTTCCATTCGGTATTTGTAAAGGTTGCGAAGTCCAAGAGGTCTCGATGTTCGACTTTGACTCATTGGCACACATCACACAAGGCTACATATTCAAGAATTTCCTTTTCATACTTGACCACCGGTATCTTTCTTTGAGATCTTGATACATTTTCGTGCTTAGGGGTGAATTGAGTATCCGGACTCGTGAGCTTCCTTCAGATTAGTTCTTTTATTTCTTTCCTTTCGGCACAAGAATTCTTTTTCCAAACCAAAGGATACCTTCTTCATCTTACGAAAAATTTGGTGCTTTACCCTTTTCATATTCTCTTTGATTTCTTTGACATAACTATCTTCTCTTTGGGCTTCCTTTATCCGGTTTTCCAAAATTGGTTGAATCTCCAAAGTAGCTAGGAATCCTTCCTCCACTACTTTTAAGTTGAGTCATTGAAATTCTTCATGAAGTGCGGTGACCGTCCTTGATCATCAGTATTGCAATAGCTTTTTACGCTCAAGGCGTCGCCTACTACATTAGCCTTTCGGATGGTAATGAATTCCCACATCATAATCCTTTATTAACTCCAACCATCTTCTCTGTCTCAGATTAAGGTCAGGTTGAGTGAAAATATACTTCAAACTCTTGTGATCCGTATAAATTTCACAAGTTCTTGATTAAATAATGCCTCCGATTTTTAGAGCATGCACAACTGCAGACTAGCTCTAAATCATGGGTTGGGTAGTTACGCTCATGCGGGCGCAATTGCCTTGAAGCATAAGCTACCACTCTTCCTTCTTGCATCGAACACGCCCTAGACCTTGTCCGGATGCATCGAAATACTTCAAAATCCTTCCCGATATCCGGAAGAGTCAATCTTGTGCGAAGTTAACCTCTTCTTGACTCTTGGAAACCGTCTTCACATGATTTACTCCATTCAAACTTCTTTTCTTTCTTTAGTAATTGGGTGAGTGGTCCGCTAGCTTGGAGAATCCTTCTATGAAGCGACGGTAATAACCACTAATCCCGAAAACTTCGATCTCGATTCTCGACTTGGGTTGTGTCGATTAAGTACATCGTCACTTTCTCGGGATCTACGACACTCCTCCCGCCGATATCACATGACCCAAGAAATCTACTTTCTTTAACCGAACTCACACTTGTCGAACTTGGCATACGGTGGTGTTCTCTCGAGTTTTCAATACTATTCTCGGATGTTGGGCATGTTCTTCTTCATTTCGAGAATAAATTAGAATGTCATCAATGAACACGACGACAAACTTATCCAAATATTCCATAAACACTTTATTCATCGATTCATAAAATATGCGGAGCATTGGTCAAACCAAAGGACATTCAGATACTCGTATAATCCATAACGAGTAGCAAATGTTGTTTTGGTATATCCTCGATCGATCTTCATTTGATGATATCCCGATCAAGATCAATCTTGGAAAAGACACATGATCCTTTTAAGCGATCAAATAAGTCATCTATCCCGGTAGAGGGTACTTGTTCTTGATTGTTGCATCATTCAATGCTCGTAATCCACACACATACGTGACCGCCATCCTTTTTCTTCACTAGAAGTACTGGTGCTCCCTATGGTGAAGAACTTGGTCTCACAAATCCTTTTTCTTGTAGTTCTTCGATCTGCTTCTTGACTTACGCTAGATCATTGGCGAGACATCCGATAGGGTCTCTTGAAATTGGGGCATTAGGGTGCAGTTAATAACAAATTCAACTTCTATCGGTGGCAATCCGGTAAATCTTCGTGAAATACATCCGGGTATTCTTTTACTATAGGGACTTTTTCCACGCTTATTCTCTTCAAGCTATTCAACTCACATCCATTCCTTGAGGATAAACTCGCTTGCACTCTATTTGGATTCCTTGAGTTGGTAAGAGTAATAGCACGGTTGGCACAATCTATCATCCTTTATACTTGGTTAACCAATCCATTCCAAGTATCACATCTAGACTATTGGAGTCTATTATAATAAGATCCGCTAGGAACTTAACTCCATTTATATCTACAGTTGCTCTAGGGCGCACCGTGTTAGTCCTCATTTCCTTCCTTGATTGGACTAGCATACTATTCCTTAACAATTGAGCATTCAAATTGTTTCTTTCAAAGAAATCCTTTGAAATAAATGAATGCGAAGCTCGTAATCAAATATCTACCGAGGTGCATCGAGTTGACAAGGAACTTACCGAACTACCTCGGTGCTTCTGGTCGCTTGCATGGTAACATGGTTGACATGTCCCTGCTTAACACTTGTGGAGTCCTTGCTGCTTGCGGTGTTCCACGGACTTGTCCTGCTGGTGGGGCTCGTGCTGGAGTAGTCCCGTGTTGAAGCAGACAGAGTCACCTTCTTTGGGCGTTCATGACGATTGTTGGCGTAATGCCCCATGTTCTTGCAGTTGAAGCATCAATTCCTATTTGTTGCGATCTTGTTTTGTTGTGCTTGACCTCCGTTGATTGGTCGTGGAGCACGTGGTATTGGGCGAGGTCCTTGGTTGATGTCCTCGGCACACTTGGCATAGAAGGCCCGAAAAGTGTGGCTGATTTGGACGGTGGCGAGTGTTATTGGCACCTGCGTGCCTGAAATTTCCTCTTCGGACTTCGTAATGGCGGCGTTGGGCATCTTCTTGGATGATAGCTTTGTTCACCATGTGCTGGAAAGTTGGATAATCATTAGACACTAATTGCACCTTGAGATTGGGATCCGATCCTTGCATGAATCTCAAATTTTGCCGCATCGGTTGCAACATCCTCTCAAGCATATCGGCGATTGGGTAAATTTGTTCGAGATACTCGATCCACCGAGGTTTCCTTGTCGCAACTTATAGAATTCCATCCTTTTCATTTCCATGATTCGGTAGGAATATGTGCGAAGACGGAATGCTTCTTCAAACTCACCAAGTGATATCTTGTGCATTCGGTGAGCAAGACAATAGTTTTCCCACCAATTAGTCGCAATTCCTTTCGGTGGTGAGCGACATACAACACTTTTTCATTTCCATTGCATTGTGCCAAATTCAGCTTCCTTTCAACATCCTTGATCCGATCGTCGACTTCCATCGGTCTCTCGATCCATCGAAAGTTGGGGACGAGTTCTCATAAACTCCCCGCCTTGGATTGCGGTGCTTGATTGGGTGCTGCGAATTTCTTGGACTTGGTTTTGGGCTAAGGCTTGGAGCAACTGCAGCTGCATGGCCATCATCTGTTCAGTTAGGAGCTTGAACTGGCGGGGTGGAATTGGATTCTCGCCTTACGGTGAGCATTAACATTCGGTCAGCACGCAAGACTTTGTTCCTTGTGTTCACCATCTTCGTGGTAAGCGGGGTTAGCAAAGGAAAGAGGAAGTAGCATAGGTAAGAGATTAGGGAGACTAAACCACATCCCAAACCAACACACAAGGAAAACACAGACAACAAATTGAAAGAAAACTTGTTTTGAATTCAAATTAAATTTTAAAGGAAATGGGCTGTACCACGGTGCACAAGTGCTTAGTGCAGTCCACCCACACACTAGAATTAAATACAAATCGTTCTAAGGAATTAAACATTAAATTGGGTACTCACTGTCTCAGAACTACTTGTCCTCCTCGAAGACAAGCTCCTCCGGATCCTCCTCCGGACCCTCCTCTGGATCCTCCTCTAGGATACCCATGTGACGCAGTTTACAACCACACTCGGGCGGTTGCAAGAAGCACGGAGTGGAGATGGTCACTACTGCTGGAGGCAATAGACCGAGAGCAGGAACGGGAGCGAGAGAGACTGCGTCTCTTGCTAGAGTCTCCGATGTCGATGTCGGGCAAGGACTAGGGCCGCACACTCTTGCGCGCCGTGAGTAAGGTACGGGTCTGTGCGACGAGTCGGAGCTTGGTTGTTGGGGACGACGGTGTGCTTGGTGAAGATGGCGTGTAGTCGGTGGAGGCCGCCATCGCTCGGGGTCGCCCGGCTCAAACTCCGCTTGGCTCGGATAAGCCGAGCACGGAGAGTGTCGAATCTTGGTAGCGGAAGTGAGAAGCATCCAAGTCGTCAATCTCCTCCAAAGCGCCGGGCGAGGTGGTCGCCATCGCCGAGTGAGTGAACTCGATGTGAAAGGCGGGGATCGTCCACGGCGATCTCGAAGGGCTGCGGATGACTCTGTCCCGCACAAGTGGATGAAAAGAAACAGAAGGCGATCGCTGCAGAATCCACAGTAAACGACCTGCACCGGTTATGGCTCGACGAGCTGCATCCTGAGTGGCGTCCGAACGATCAGTCCGAGGATGATCAATGGGGTATCTATGGGATTCGAATTCCCCTTCCCGTGCATACAGGAATACCTCCATTGTCCAAGAATCTCGATCCAATATCCGGACTTTCCGCCCTCTGAAGATAGGCGGTAGACGGAACTTCAGGTACTGCATTAGTTGGCGAAGAAGCTCAACAAATGCACCCTCAGTCTCAGCATGGGAGATGTAGTCCCACGAATCTGCGGAGATAGAGCCGGCCATCTACAAATTTTGAAAAGATAGAGAAGTTTAGTAAACAATTTTGGGTAAGTGATTATAAATAGAATAGAGATAAAGAAGTATAGAAATATTTTCTAAAATATATATTTTAATAAATATAGGTCCTTAAGGCTTTTGCCATTCTAAATTAGGTCACGTCCTATATCAACATTGGCTCGATACCATCTCTGCGGGACCCCAGTTACCAAATCCGGACCCTCGTGTATTACAAAGACTAGTCCCGGATCAAAGCTAGTGCACACAGTTAAGCGATGATGAATACATTGCCAAAGACGAATATTACAATATTATAAAAGTATTGACCAAAGGTCTTACAACACAAACGAGGTTTCTGGACCTCACAAATAAACATAAACACAGCGGAAGCAAATAAACTTGATAAAGACCCATCAATACGCCACAGGCAATTGACTGGGGAGCGCGACCTAAACGTCTGGAAATCCTTCATCAAATCCAACCGCAGAGTAGTCGAAGCCTCCTTCTTGAACTTCATACTCCTCTGAGATATATATTTTAAGTGTAGCATATGAGTACATAAAGTACTCCGCAAGTCTTGGGAAAATGCAATAGATGCAAGGTTTAACAAAGAGGGCTATATGGCTCTTTTGCACAAAGCGACATTTAATTTCCATTACCAAAAACTATTTTTGAAAGCGACAGTTTAACTGAAATATTTACTCTAGCTAAAACCATTAAGCATTTTTAATCATAAAGTTCTACCACCAAGTTTGATATTACGGGTTCCAACCACCCACACTGGCTACACTCGCCAGGACAACTCCGGGAGTTCCAACCACTCCCAGCTTCCTAAAAACTTTTTTTTTTAAAACCAAAAACCAAAGATCTACCATGTGAAAGCATTCCTTGCCCGCCCTTGACCGTGGGCACGGCTATTCGAATAGTTTTACACTCTGCAGAGGTTGTACACTTTACCCACAAGAGACGAGTTATCTTAATGGTCAGCATGCTTCCTTAGGCATGAGACCCAGATAATTCATCACAAAGCCTTTACCTTACTCTAGTCTAGCTAGACACCACCACCGAGGTTTCACCGTGAAGGGTTAACCACCCGCATGAAGCCCCTCTTGCGCCTGTATGAGTACAAGAACCTGTCCCTCACTGTGAATAACCAGTAACCCTGGTATCCACTTTCCACTGGTGGTACCTAAACTAGTCTATTATAAGTTAATCAGCTAGGTCGTTCCCATATAGACATGTGGTTGTACGATAGTGCTCAGACTGGACAAACACAAGCGTCGGTCCTTAATTGACTAGGGCGGAACATACACTTTTCAAGATCTCGTGCTAACCGCACCAATCCAAACCAACCATCCGCCCCGGTCTAAACAATTTTCACAATTACATTTTATTTCACAAGAACCGTGGCAACACCAATTGCCACTCACATCGAACAAAAGAATAGATCACCGAAATGTAATTACCATTCCAAGGTTACTAAAGTTATAAAGCATGTCTAAGCATCTTACTACCGATACAACAATTATCAAAGAATTTGTAATAATCTCAATAATGAGACAAAGGAAATCCTAGGGTGTCAAAGGTACATGGTTGTCAATGTTAAATGAGGGCATAACAATCATCGGTTTAACTATTACTTCTACAACAAAAATTATCATTTTATGTAACATAGCAATGCATTAACTTTTAAAATAATTTAAAAACATTTCTCAAACATAGGTTCAAGATGATCAAAGGAGACTTGCCTTCGTGGGTGAATTCCTGTTTCTCTTGTTGCGGTTCTGCGAACTCTTCGACCAGATCGGATTCTACGCGCAAAACGAGAACACAAAGGACAAATAAATACAAATAAAAGTACAGATTTTATAATAATATTACTGGAATGAAGTTTATAAATTTAGATGTATTTAGGAGGAAGTTTCAATGGAATCGGAGTTCAAACGAGGGAGAAAGGGTATTTGAAATTTGAAACTTGAATTTCAAAATATCAAATAAATTTCAAAAATTTGAAAGAATGGCAGAAATGTAAAGATTGGAATTTTTGATGAATTTAGAAATTTGAACGGACTCAATCGGAGTTAGGATGAAAAAGTTATGGCCTCGGGAAGATTTAAATCAAAGGGAAAAAGAAAAACTACGAGTTTGCCCTCAGGCGATACGACCACGTTAAGATGTACGACCTCGGCGGAGATTACGACCACGTAGACTTTTACGACCACGGCAAAAGTTACGACTACGTAGTCTTTTACGACCACGGCAAAAGCTACGACCACGATGGAAACGGTCGTGGCTTCGACCACGGAGAATTTTACGACCACTGTGGAGCTTTCGACCACAGTAGACGGCTTACGACTACGAGGAGGTTACGACCACGCTTAGAGTTTTCGACTGCGACAGTGGATTTACGATCACAGCCTTGGGCATCTACGACTACCGATCATGTTGACATGTGGTTGCTTTCGACTACGGGTGGTCTTTCGACTACGAGGACGACACGACACGAGAGAGGCTACGACTACGGTAGCCGACTACGGAAGGGCGATTACGACTATGGGATAGTCTCCACCACGCCACTTGTGGAGTTTACGGCAATGAAGGTCTCCGACTACGGCTACGGAGGTTTCGACCACGGTGTCGCCCACGACCGGTCGGCGATCGAGCCGAGGAACTTCCGGCGCTCCGGTGGTCGGCGACAGAGCTCCGGTGACCGGTGGTGGTCGGAGAAGGGTCTAAAATGATCAGGAAGCTACGGGGAACTCAATGATACACGGAGGCTCACCGAGGAGGGTCGAAAGGTGGTCTACTGGCGGAGGCGGTGGTGAGCTCAGGCGTCGTCGGCGATCGGGCTCCGGCAGAGAGGTGAGTCGAGGCGAGGGGCTTCAGCGGGGACGTGGGAAGCCGAGGGTGGTGGCGAGTGCGGCACGGCCCGGCGGCGATTCCTCACGGAGGTCGGCGGCGGCGGCAAGGGTGCAGTGTCGGGGGTGGAGAGGCGGGAGTGAGAGAGAAGTGGGGAAAAGGTGGAGGAGAATGATGATGCTCGGGAGGGTCTTTATAGGGACGAGAGGAGGAGTCGGTGGCGGTTTGTCGCCGGAGTGGGGAGGTGGTCGCGGCGGTTTCGAGCGGTTTTGGGAACCGTGGAGAAGGGAGAGGCGGTGGGCGCGGAGTGACGATCGGTTTGGGGAGAAGAAGAGGGAGGTGGCCGAGAGAAAAGGCGGGGTGGCGGGCGATTCTGCGGCGGTTGCGTGAGGGAGCGACCACGCGAGGAAGACAGGAAATCGGTGGGGACCGCAGAGAGAGAAAGAATGAGGGAGGCGTGACACCGATTCGGGCAAGGGACGCGGCAGATCGCCGGCCACGCGGTGGCTCGAGGAGAGGGAAGCGGGATTCCACCGGGTGGCGTGGGCGGTGGATCGACCATCCACTTGGCGCCCGGAGAGAGAGAGAAAAGTGATTTTCCGAAAAATAGTTTTTAGTAAACAGACAATTGCAGAAACTTCATTAAGCCTCAGAATAAAATTACTTCTAAAAATTCTAGAAAAATTTCATATAAGTTTCTGGACACATTTTGAACATAAATAAAATATTTCCAAGATATTTTGATGATATAGTTTTATTTTAAATTCCCTTTTAATTCCAAATTTTGATTTTAAATCCTGGAAAACTTCAGAAAAATTCAATAAGATCCAAATATTTTAAAATAATTAATTTCAATTTAAATTTTTCAAGATTTGCAAATTTTGGGATGTTACACCTGGCCAGCTGGCCTGACCGCATGCCTATAGCAAACAGTCTGCTGACAAGTACCGGTATGAACCGAAAATGTCTAGCGGTTAGACTGTTGACAGGGTGCGATCTGATCGCCCCTCTGTTCCTGGTCTGACTGGGCGGCCTGAAAACTTCCAAAAATTCCAACAAAATTGCAATATTTCCAAATTGCAATGGTTCATCACCACATAATTCTGGACTTTCTCACTTGCCTTTTAATCTCTCCTTGCTGAACTCGTTGACAATTACTTGAAAAATGCAATTAGGAGATGGTTTCAGAAATTGGAGAGAAAAATTTGAAAATAAAGCTCAAAATGGTCATAAGAAGAATGCAAAGGCTTAAAATAACCATATGAAATAGAAATAGAATGAAGCTACTGAAAATAACGAGTTTTTCATAAAAAGCATCAAATCCACCAAATGAGTTAGAAAATCTCACAGTAGATCCATATGAAAGAATAATTTTTCTATTTGACCTTGAACATAGTGAGAAGAGATCAAGAGAATCATAAAAAGATATTAAAAGCTCCAACTTAGCAACATTTTGCACAAAAACTCTCCAAATCATGATCTATATATACATTTTTACTAATCTTTTTCCCCTTTGATAATAATTACCAAGATGCATAAAAGAAGATAGAATATAAATGAAATGAAGTGGTTGTAATTTTTTCATTTTTAGCTTAATAAAACATAAAAATTATCTAAAATGACTTTACAAGTATTACATCAAACCATAATATGTGAGGTAGCTATTCGAGATCATGGAAAACCATATATAGCAAAACTAAATCCAAACGAGCAATAATATGAAATTAAATGAATTTTTAGTATGTCAAGCTGCTCAAGATCATAATTTAGCTAAAGGTATCCAAAAATGAGCAAAGTCATATCAATAAACTAAATGGAACCAAGAAGCTACAACTGAGTCAATTTAGAGTGATACAATTCAATATTGAATCATTTTATTCAAGTACCTAGAATTGAGCATAATTATCACATTTAGCACTCACTGAAATTCATTTTTGGTTTTATCTTTAGCAAAGCAAGTCCTGGACTATGAGTCATCCATAACTGTCTCTTAAGGTTTAACCATTTTTTAACTGTCGACGATGGTATCAGGGAGCAGATCGGACAGAGCTTCGCGAAGTCACGGGGAGAAAACGAGTTGCGCCTACCTTCATCGCATAGCGGTGAAGACCGTCGGGGTGTCCGGGCTGCCTCGGACTGACCTGCGGCGGCACCACCGCATCTGGCGTGAAATCCTCTTGAGCCTAGTGGCCTCATCTTCGGACTCAGACTCCGACATCACCTCCACTGCCAGCTCAAAGTCCTCTGCCAGCCTCGCAGGTGAACTTGTTTGAGCCCGCTTCGCGTTCAGTGGGCAATGAAGCTTCGCCCTCCAGAGCGTCCGCGTCAGGCTCGGGGTGGTCGCGCCATTTGTTGCCCATATCGCTCATGAGCTCCTTGTCGCCCGCCGTGTGGCGGTCTGGCTCCACCTCCAAATCGGAGTTAGCGTATTCCGCCAAGTCCGAGCCGGTGACTGTCGTAGCCTCCGCACCGATGGGTTCTTTTACAGGGCCAGCCGCTGGGCTAGATCCGGCGACCAGAGACCGGGCCCTACGGTGAGGGGGAGAAGCCTCCCCCTTATCATCGCCATCTCGCGGGCGAGCCCGGCTAGCAGTTCGCGTGGCACGCTCTGGCACAGGGATGCCCAGAGTTTCGCACACGCGGTTTAACCGCCCAAGCCCCGCCGTCACAGACTCGCGAAGGCTATGCTCCTTGGCCACATACGGCCCAAGGAACACCACCGCCGCGCGTTCCACGTTCTCAAGGAGGAGTTCTGCCAAAAAACAAACCAACAAAAAATGGAAGGTTACAGCAAAGTACAAACATTATTTTGTGCGTAGTGTGCGGTTCAAGAACTTATGAGGATTGGAGGGCTTCGGTAGCAAAGATACTGACGGGCGAACCCTGGTAGGGCGGACGGGGCCGGGCTGGATGTGCCATTGTTGGGCAAGCGGAGCCACGTCGTACATTACGTACTCCTCCACGAGGTCCCGCATATTGAAGCGGAGGACAATTCCCACAAGCCTCCATGCCCGGTGCTCGTCGTCACTGTCAAGGGGCATCGAGGCGATGTGTTGACGCCATGGGCCGACCTGCCCACCGAAGACTGCTGTCGCTCACCACGTGATGGTAGAACCAACGCCTCATCCAGCTCGACTCCCACTTCGCTCGAGTTAAATTCTTGAGGAAGATCTTCATGCACGGTGACCGCAGCACGAAGTTGACGCTGCTGAAGTTCGAGTACTCCCCTCTGTCCAGCTTCTTCGGCTGGCACCGCGCGTCATGGAGTTACAAGAACAGAGAGGCGCTGGGCCAAGCCCCCTTTGTCCGCGACGCTTAGCTGTATACAGCCAAGCGCGCTAGCGCATTCAAAGTCAGCTGCGCCAACTCCAGCTCGTATGTCCGAAGAACGTCGCCAACAAGCATGGCCGACGGGATTCGGAGTCCGGCATCGAAATAAGCGATGAAGACAACCGCCTTCGACTCCTCCGGGTGCGGCTCCGTCTCGTCACCGACAGGCAGACGAACCGCGCTGCAGTCCAATAGTTTCCCCTCACGCAGAAGAGACCGGATGGTCTCCTTCGTCGTGAGGCTCTGCCCTAACACATTCGAGCAGATGCCGTTGAGCTTCTTCTCCGCGCTTCACTGATTGTTGGCCAGCGACGGGTCGCGCCCCACCAGGGCATACTCCACCTCCATCGTTGACGAGCTACGCCGGTGGGAGGAGGCGCCGCGGCTAGACGAGGCGCCACCGCTAAGCCGGCGAGAGTGGTCTTCGCAGCGCGCCATCTCCTCAAAGGGCACGGTGAGGTGTACGGGCACGGCGGCAAACGGTGGCGATAACGGTGATGCGGGAGCAGGGCGCAAGGAAACAAGGAATAGCAAGGCAATCTGGCGACAGTCAGTGAGCGTGGAGGGGCAATGGTATGACGGCCACACTGTTTATAAAGCCTCCTCGCCTCCCCCGCTATCTGGAAGCCTAACCGGCGGCAGCCGAAGTCGCATGGTCGCCCAGTAGCGCGCGCACACGTGTCCCACAACCTCAGGAACCGATGCACGATCGCAGTCGCGCGGCCGCCTGACATCCCACGACGCGTCAGTCCCATCATGCCGCGTGTCCCATTCCGTGCGAGCACACAGTGCAACTCCCGTTGCGCGCCAGTGGCCGGTACGAGTCTCAGCGCCATCAAACACCGTTGCGGACCGTGAGCCACTGGGCCGTACTACGTGCCAGGCCCCACGACATGCGACTGGCCCGCGTCGGCAAAATCATCCCTGCCCAACAGCAAAAAGATCACAGGCCGCAGGGACGGAGGGGGCCAAGTGGCTCGGCAACATAGTTTCGGCCCGTGAAGCCCTTTACTATGAGAGGCTCCTGTTGTAGGGATGACCCCCACCTAAGCCCATCCGGCCTATTAATGAGTTATAAAGCCCAAAATAGGATGTGTGTAATGACATAAGTACCCCCGTGCAGGGCACATGAATGTAAGGATAAAATTGTAAAACACACTTCATGGAAATATATATACGAGCCCTGAACATAAGGAAGGGGCAAGCATTGTCTATTCATCATCTTCACAGCACTACTCTGCTACTTTACTGTTTGGTCCGTAGCCACAACAACCACCATTTTAAAACAGCTTATCGGAACAGACTTTTTGAATCGACTTATCGATATTTAGTTTATTCATATGAGCGAGCGTTCATACTAAAGGCAAAACTCATCAGTCGTAGCCATAAGCTGCTGACGAAAAAACACACCCAAGCTAATTTTCTGAAATTATTATGTTGTGTGTAATGTCGTCGTCGCTTTGAATAGCATGAGACGTGACTGCATAACCAAATTGATATCGATCATCGTTTGATGATAATGATTGAGTACACCTTTCACACATTTTAGATGGGTCTCATTGAACATACCTGCGGTACAAATCCAATTTTTTTCTTGTAGTAACAGGTACTTGAAAGACCAACTCAACACCTAAACTAATTAGGTTAATTTAACTACCAGCGGTAGTACGCAGCAGCAGCTTATATAGTACCAAATTTGAACCCAAAAAAAACGCACGACTATAAAAGTCAAAAAAATGCCAGAAGACATGCTATCTTCGGCTTTTTGCTACGAGCTATAAGAAAGATCTTCAACCACTGGACCTGTCTGGGAGGGGGAATTCACAGCAAATAGTTCGATTCCACATATATCTGGAAATATTCCACATTCCAAATAGGATCTGACATCTTGCAGATCAACAATGAGCAATTTCTGATTTCCCAATCAGGATAAGCACTTCAAGAAAGAAATGTCTACAGTTACAGGAACCGTGTTTCAAACAACAAATCGCAACTTATGTACAAATCAAAAGCATAAACATCACTACAACCCCAAAATTTTCATGAAGCTACAGTACCGTGAACTAGTAACAGAAGTCATATTTCTCCATCCTTGTGGAAGATTAGATGAGCAAAATAAGCATCGAGTAATAATCGAATGGTTGGTGAAGTAAAATTTTTGTAAGGTATTCCAAGTTTCAAACAGTTCCAAGTGCACCTGCAAAAAGACCACCATCTGGAGACTGAGCAGTGAGCACGCCTGCTACAGTCCAAACAAGCTGATGCAACCATGCAATTAGATGATAGTTCCAGAGTACAAGGCAGTCATACATTAAGGTCACATAACAGCATTACAGATCAGTTTGTTACTACAACCTTCATTATATAATAAAGCGTCATTTTAACTGTCTTAAAGAACTTAAAGTTTATCCACACAACATGGAAGTTTATCCTATCTTTAGCCCCCACCAACTTGCCGTTTCCAGGAATCCTCCACAATGAGCTCATCGACTCCCCAATCCTCGTAGCTGTGTCAGCATGAAGTGAATGACAATCAAGCTATATTGAATGTTGAGGAGCCAGGAGAAAGTGTTTGATTTTATCAAGATCTCACCTTCCATCAGGTAAATAGCGCCTGATTGTGAAAGGGATCTTGCGCGCTCTCAGTTCTTTCATGGCAATCTAAAGTTGAACAAGCCAGAAGGATCATCAGATAGAAGATAATATGTAAGTTTCTAATGGCCACATTAGTCCCATAGATATAAACAAGACCTAAACAGAGATCAGAGCATGCGAATTTTATCTTTATTCTGATATACCAGAAATTCAAACAATTGTAGGTTTGTAACTGTTTATAATATTGCAGAACCAGTAGAAATACAGAAATAAAAGCTATAAAATAGGAACAATTGACTCTTTTATGAGTGTAAAACAGGACTAGTAGGCACATCAGAATGTGAAACAGCTATACCTTTTCTAATTGCATGCTGAAAACCACAGAATGAGACCCCAAAAAATAAGAAAATGATTACATGCTGCAAGCATGAGGCAGCAAAGGTTGCATTTTACAGAGCATATTAGCATGCGAAGAATATATAATCACAAGCTTCAGAGCTTAAGTTATCATGCTTGATAGCATAATTAGGTTTCATACTAACAAGTGGAATACCGAGGTTCCAAATTGAGTGCTCAAAAATCATATTGCAACGAAAACCTCCCTAGTCAGTTTCATCGGCATCTGTACAGTATCAGCACAGTTAAACATAGTACCATCCATTCAACCGACGTGTTAATTATTGGAACCTAAACATTGTAACATGAAAAGAGCTTTATTTGGCAGTTATATGTAAGGTAGATTCCAAAATAAGGCAATGTTATGGCTACATACAAAAGATACAAACACTCAACATAATTCAGAAAGCAAATGTTAATTGTCAAAGGCTTTAAGTCGAGGAAAGTTCTGTGTAGTATATCGAAATGAACAATCAAAGAAAATATAGAAGGCCAATCGTTTGTGTGGACCAGTCACAATCGAAATGCAGTCTACGAAAAGTGAAATTAGAGATTTACCTCAAGAGGATCAGTTTCCCCTTCAAGCTCGACCATAACTGGAGCGTTCATGCTGCAGAACAATAGACAAGCTCAATAACTTCACGGAAATAATTTATTCACTGCAGGATACACTGAAATAGAAACATACCTTATCTGCAAAGCACGTGTACCAAGGATGCGTGCACGCTCATACTTCGTCATGTACTTTGATGTTTTACGTGGGCGCGCCATCTTTTCCTGCTCCTTGTCTTCAACTTCTACCCCTACCACATCATCAGTGCCATCTTCATTGTTATTCTCAGGCTCTTCCTCAGCCCCTTCCTGTTCAGAAAAAATAAGTCAGTCACATAGTTCATCCCTCTAAAGAATAACAACAATAAATGAGAACAGCAAAATGTATGTACCTCAATCTCAGGTTCTGGGGGCTCTTCCTCATACCTGCATAACAAACACGACACTTGAGTTCCTGAATTCATAAGATACGAAACAAATGTGTAGATATCAATAATAATTCATATTTGAGTATAACAAGAAAACATAGCAATCAGAAAAGTTCAGTGTCATTTATCCACAAGGTTCAAGCTAAATATGAACTAAAAAAACTAATTATATCCACTAACATATCCTTCAGTACATGTAATCACACACCCCATAGCATTCAACACCTTCGAGAGCTCCATTTATCTGTGCCATTAATTGAACAACTTAATGCTGACATTTAACCAATACAAGATACAGGGATTGAGCCAAGAACCAGGAGGGACATACTTGCCCCCAATTATGAGCCACATGGCATAATACGGCCTAATTTTTGAAAGAGTGATGGGTCAAGTAAACTCAAAAATCCATCCATTGCCTAGGAAAGTTCTTGGTCCCCACAATTCATGGGAACCATCACCTAGCATCAGCACCACTTCTGCCTTATACCCAATTGTCCATATCGACCTAATTGCCCATATACCAATAGGGCTGTAAAAAAAACTCGCGAGCTACTCGAGTCCAGCTCGTTCTAGGCTCGGTTCGAACTTTAAACGAGCCAAAGTCGAGCTTGATCTCGAGCTCGCGAGCTTCACCGGGCCGAGCTCGAATAGTTCGCGAGCTCCGATTCGAGCTTAAATAGTAATACATATTAATTCTTACCAAGCTTACTCGAGTCAAATTCGAGCTCGAGCTTTTCTTACTGTTGAAAATTAGTGTATATTTGAATTATTTTAACTGTTATCGAGCTTGCTAGAGCCGAGCTCGAACTTACAATTTTCTTATTATTGAAAAATAGTGCATAATAAATTATTTTAATTGTTATCGAGCTTCACCGAGCCGAGCTCGAGCCTACTGGAGCTTAGGCCGAGCCGAGCTCGAGCCCAAGTTCAAGCTCGGACCCCAACTCGAGCTCGGCTCGAGCTTCTACCGAGCTCAAGCCTGGAAGGCCAAGCTCGCTCGAGCTCGGCTAGTTTACAACCCTATATACCAAGCAGGAGCTGTTCCATTTATTTGTTAAACAACCTACTACCCACCCTTAACCTATACAAGACTACAAGAGTTGGGGATTAATCAAAGAATCACGGAGGACACATCCTTAACCCCAATAAGGAGCAGAACATCAGAACATGACTTAATTTCAGAAAGAATGTTGGGTCAACTAAACTCAAGAATCGATCTATCTCCAAGAGAATTTCATATTCCCAGCAATCCATAGTCATGGACACCCTCAACTTTCCTATTAGAGAGAAAAAGAAGAAGCGCCCTCCTATTTCATCAATCAGTTGTTAGAACCTTGAAAGCAAGAGCTGCCCTATCAATTACAAAGTCCGCATCTTACGAAGAAACCAAAATTTCTCGAACTCTCTTTTCCATCGCAAACATAGTTTGTACAAAACATCAGCTCCGTTTCTTTCTCACCCCCAATTGCCTGTGTACCAAAGAAATTTCGAGGGGTTACTGTACCAAAGGTAATGAAATTTCCACTCATTTCCAATTGGGAAAACCAAGCCACCAATGCATCGAGTTTCTTGGACACCCCCAAATATCACGAAACGAAGGGGTTGTTCTAACACTATCCAAGAGAATATCGCAACCCTAGCTTCCTCTTGTCAGGCTAGACACGCGAAAAGGGACGGTGAGAGCGAGGGGATGGGCAGGTAGGCGGAGAGGCAAACCCCATATCCATGTCGTTGTAGTCGTCTTCCGCCATGGCTTCCGCCGCCGCCGCCGCCGCCGCCGCTCGCCGTTAGTCGCTTGGCTAGGGCTTTCCGCGCGGCTGGAAGACCGGAAGAGTCGGAAGATAGAAGAGGGCGTCTTGGTTAGAACTATGGAAGGTGCGCCACCCCACGTACATAAATAATGGTAGCGATCAGACCGCATCGCTGCCGAGCACGAATCTTCAAGACATACTCCATACGGATCGGTGCCCTGTGCCCCGAATCTCCGACATTATTTAAACCACCTGTGTTTTTTAAGATCTGTTTCCATTGGCTTATGATTCTCCGTTCTGCTTAAAAAGCTAAAGATAATATAAATAAATATTTGATTTCTCAAATAGCTTCTTTTGCTATTTTTTTGCTCCGGAGATAAAACAGGGGTTACAGGTACATCACCCACCTCACCCGGCTCGCTCCCGTCATGCGTACACGTCTCTCTTATTTTTTGCACCGCTTATTCTCTTTTTTATTAATGTCACTTTTTTATTATTGTTATTTATTTTTAGCTAAAAACTATAAACAAAAACCAATAAGAACAATGAAGCCAATACGAACTATGAAACATGTTGTGCTTTGTCCCAACAATTATGTTGAAAAATCCGTCAAATTCATGTGAATTTCTTCATCGGAGCTTGCACTGATTAGTGCTAGATAACTGATATGGGGTCGTCCGATCTTCTCAACGTAGGATTGGATACTCACGTGCAGCCTCTTGAATCGTAGTGATCCTCCGTTGCCAATGCAGGAACGAACACTCTTTAATTCGCAAGATCACACGTATAGACTTCGCGACCACCAAACGAAAGTCCTATCGTTCTCCTAATTTCCAACGGAAAGATTGAACGATCTCAATTTACAAAAACTCACAAATCTTCTATTGACTTTAGTGGCTAACCAAAAAAGATCAAATACATGCACAAAGCATCCTCCATTATCTAGTCTCTTGTTCAACCTGATTTCTCGTCACGTAGTGTCTTCATGGTTTTTTCTAGTCGCCTCCTTCTCGTCCTGTTTCGTGACGCAATATATACGGCGGCTGTCTTCCGTAGCTTCTTCATCCACGCACACGCACGCGAGCATAATGGACCTAAGGCCAATTGTGGGCCTGTTAGATAACGGTTGCGGTTTATGATTTTTAGCTGAAATTTTTGAATTTTGATTATTTATGATACAGATTATTAAGAGAGATATATCCACTTACGATTTTAGATGGTACAAATGTTAGCCTTTTAATGTGTACATCGTTTAACTTGTAGACCTCATCTTGAGAAAATACCCCGTTTAAAAGTTAGGTACTATAGCAAAAATCAAAAGCCGACAACTTCAAAAAAAAAAGAACAAACCATGTATCTAGTTCGGCCCAATAAAATATACATGCAGGTTTTACCAGCTTAATAATAAAGAAGGTGTCATATATAACTTAATGAAACTCTACTATTTCACGTATGCATGGCCACTAGAAAACTCATGCAAACATCTTGTCCTCGACTGCTTGGATAGCCTTTTTCTGTGGCTTGGCCTGGGTCGCGGTTCCAAAGTCTTCAAGTTGTTTAAATCTAAGAATACATAAAAAATTTATATGAGGTAGAATACTATTCTCATCAATACAAGAAAATTCATTAAGAAACAAATTCATCTGATAATATTTAATGCGGCTCAATAATTCTTTTCAGTTAAATAATATTTTTAATTATAAAGTGTAAGACATAACAAAAAATACCAAGCTTTCCTATTATTTGTTGCGTATCCGCATCAATAACGCTTCTTGTATTATCATCTACACTAGAGAGACGAGGAGTTGCTTCCATTGAGGTATTATCATCTACAGCAGAGAGACGAGGTGTTGCTTCCATTGAAGTATATACTTACTATGTCCAACTTTATAAGGCTATTTTTTTCTTGGCATAAAGATCAAGAAACATATTAAAAACAACTAAACTATCCCTAATTATTATTCTAAATACTATATTCAATATATACATATGGAGAATATAAAGTAAAATGTGATATTTATTAGGGGTACGAAGGAAACCTCATATTAATTTTATATTAAAATATGAAATATGTTCTATACTTATAGATATTTAAAAAATATATATCTTATAAATTTGGGCAGAGTGAGTACCTTAGAGTTGCTACAAGTGCAGCACAGAATGTGAATCTAAATGTGGTAAACTGGTAATGCATGGTATTGTGCCATGAAACGACGGTGCGAAGAAAACTTGAGCTTGTTTGTCACTTATGAAGGAAAAAACACAGAAATAGCTCAGGATTAAAAGTGCAAAACTATGAAATTAGAAAACACGAGAATAACGTAGGAATGAAACATGGTGGAATATAGTGAAGATGTTGTTCTACACGTGATAGTAACGGTGGTGGTATTCTTGGGCGTCCTTATTGTAGATGGTATATGAGTATATGACTCCTTTTAATGAAGGTGCGCGTAGTAACCCAAAAAGGCTGCTGTTTGAAATTGTGTAAAATCTAAAACTTTAGAGTTGCACCTTATGGCATTTGGATTTTTCATGGTTTTTTATTGAGGTTCCTAATAAATAAAAGTTTATAGAAACAAAATTCAGACCAAAAGATGCAATTAATAAGAAAGCTAGATTAAGATGCAATTAATAAGAAAGCTAGATTAAGTTAGAATACAAATACGAAAAGATGATTAAGAAACTAGGGCAGAAGAATTTGCAGAAGAAATCATGCTAAACCAAAGATGAATCATGTGTTCAAATTTCAAAAATAAAATATGAGCTTAAATGTCCTAAAATAAATAAAGGGAATATAAACCCAGAAATAAACTAGGAGCTTAAAGAAATGAAAGTCAAAAGATCAAATATGGGATTTCTAAATATGAGCAAGCAGCAGTGCATCAAAGGAAATCATGAGCCTAAATTCAATAAAACAAAAATACAATAAAAGACATTCTAAATAAAAATCAATGGTACGAAAAATAGAAAAAAATAAAGATCAATTGTATTGAAATAGAAATCCAATTGGTAGTCATGTCCCATTGCCATTCAGGAACCCCAAATGGGATCCTAAAAAATGCCAGTTGAGCCAAATCTAAATCTGGGTCAAAATCAAAATCCATTCGGCCTTGATTTGAATTAGCAATTTAAAATAAAAACAAATATATAAAAATCCCAAAAAATTAAAATTAAATTGAAAATAAAGTGGGCCCTGGCCCATTTTCTTGGCCCAACCTGGAACAGCTTGAGCCAGCCTAATGCGCCAGAGCACACCCCAGGCACCCCAACACCACGCCGTGTGCGCACTGGCGCGCCCTGCCGTGGTGCCACGCTAGTTCCTGTGTGGCAGCAACGCCCACACGCCCCGCCTATGGCCGCCTCTGCCTTGGATCGTGCGCACGTCCTCTTTCTCCCTTAGCCTCTTCCTTTCCCTCCTCTCTCCCACGCACCCACACTCTGCCATGCACCGCGCACATCGCCGACATCCCATCGGATGCCACCATACTTGAGTATTGCACGCCACATCGTGTCGTGCATCCTTGCCATCGCCTCATGCCCTCCGCACTACGCTGCGCACGTCGTGATCATTAACTCTTGGGCCACTCCCTTCCATTGTCGTGTGACCACCCACGTCGCCAGGACTCCCCAGTGGCTATAAAAGCCTAGGCATGCTCGGGATAGCATTGCCACCTCTTCGTCCCTCTCCCACTGCGAGTAATCACCCTTGCCTTCACTTGTGGTGCGTCGGAGACACCCATCTTTCCCAATTCCTTGGGCATGAAGCATCCTTAGCACCCATTAATGCCCTCCCTGCTCGCCAATTGCAGTGAGGATCACTGTACAGTGTTGGTGCCATATTCACCTTATGCACCGCATTGGGTCACCAATGCCACGCCACCTCGGCCTTCCCCGAGCCTGGGCGACCACCTAGGTAGCTCCCTTACTACATGTAGATGCTCACCCTGTAAGGAATTGGCTTGAAATGCCATATACCAATGTTGAGTCATGCATCCTGTTCTACCAACGGCAAACCGCACCAGTCGAATTGGTCGGCGAGACTTAGCCTAAAGGTGTGTGTGGTCATGTAGGGTCCATTTTGAGCATGCTCACGTCCGGCCGTCTCTCCCCTCGCCGACGGTGAGCTTTCCTCTCATCGGTGGGATGACAACACACTGTAGCACATGGTTAATTTAAACACAAGATTAGTTTAGGGATAATGACCATGATTAATTGGTAAGCACTTGCTAATCAATGGGCCCCTTAATTAGTTAAGTCGATAAGTCTATGACATGTAGACCCCATGTTTAACAACTCATTTAACCCTGGTTAAAAGAATGTGAGCCACTAACATGTGGGCCCCATTCACTGTGTACAAAGTAAAAAGGACCCACCTGTCAATTACAGTGACTTTTCTTAATTATAAAACAATTTTGAAAAGAAATTAAAATTAGTAGGGCCCCACATGTCCTACATAGTAGTTTTTTCAATAGTAAAATAAATAGAAAATAAAATCTTAAAACCCCAGTGGGTCCCACCTATCAGAGTGCAAATCTCAATCCCTTTTAATTTCTAGAATTTAATTTAAACCCAAACTTCAAATGGCTCGTTCTCCTTCATCTTAAGTCCAAAATTAGTGAAATTTATCTCTAAATTCGTATAAAATCAAGACCTATCTAATGGAACCAAAATATGAATTTTGGAGTTTATTTAAATTTTTATTTGAATTTAGTTTTATTTTACTAATTTTTATCCAAATTATCACGCAACGTTTAAATAGCGTACAAGGCCCAGGAAGAAGAAGAAGCCGGAGCAATCCAAGATCCGTAAGACCAATGAACTTGTGAATAAGGCGAGTCAATATTTTGACCATATTGAACCTACATTTTGTGCAAATTATTTCTATTTAAATTATTAAATTGCATGCCATTATTTGATATGCAAATTATGTTTGCCTTGAAATTTTAGATACGTACCCATTGTTCATTACATTACTATTATATATCAGTCCTTGATATAGTTGGACAGTCAACCCTTGTCATCATAGAGAATATAATGGTAACCTACCAGAAGTAAATCTGTAATTGTATGCCATGCTTAGTAATGCCTAGATACACGGGGGTACTAAACTGCCCCAAGCATCAACATGATTATTTTATGTTCTCTAAATCCCCAACATGCTTACTTATCTGGGCAGATGGTAAGAGGGGTTGGTGTAGTGGATGCACAATAGTGTGTGAATTGTGGTAGACCGCCCAGATAACCCTAATAACCGAATCTTATCATGATCTCCTAATGTAAAATAGTATAACCATAAGTCTATAAAGTACAATTTGGCTTAGTAAATTTATCGGAGCTTGGAGCCATCTCGCTGGTGGGGATGAGGTAGTGCAAGTGCAGGATGTGTTCCGGCTTGAATGGGACACCAAGGGAGGGTGAAGTTCACCAGCTGCACTAGTCATTGTGGAAGGTTGTAGTTCAGCTGTGTTAGTCGTTGTGGAAGGTTGTAGTTCAGCTGCGCTAGTCATTGTGACGAATATTCCACACAACTTATAGGACCCACTATATGTGGGAGAAGCCCATATGGGTGAGAATACAAAGAGGCGAGGTAATTTGAAAGGTTACTGCAATAATCTACTCATTTATATGGCTAAGGAATCATGTAGAGCAATGAGCTAATTGTCTCTAGTGGGTAAAGTGTATAATCTCTGTAGAATGAAAACTGTTCAAACAGCCGTGCCCACGGTCATGGGCTGGAATGGAAATTTACATTGATATAGTTCTATTTCTGAAAAGTGTCGGGCAGTAAAAGCCCTGATTTGTGTTGCCCTGGGACGTCAATCCTAGTGATAGAGTTAAGCGGATGTAATACTGAAAAACTAGCATATGGTGCAGAAACAATGTAACGGTGGATGGAAGCTATACTACAATTACTATTGCAATCTTTCACACACTGTTTTAATTAAAATTGCTAAGTCTCAGGGATTCCTAGTTATTGTAAATTTTCCAAATAAAGCAACCTAAACCATCCCTTGATTTGTCATGCATCTATATAATTGCATACTGTGTGTTGGCTCACGGAGCATTGTTGTTTGTGCTCACACTCGCTCAATACAACCAAAAACAGGCGAGTAAGATCACTATGCCTACAATGATGTGTCCGAACCAAATGAAGGAGCAGACAAAGGAAATTAGGATGATTTTCTGTAAACTCTTATCCCAGATAGGCAAACTTGATGGAGATTGTGTGCACATATATTATCTAGACCTAAATAATATCTGCCATTCACTTTTAACCCCATTCGCTTGCCGTGGATATTCATGGTCCTACCTTTTTGTTTACTACTTCCGCTTCCTTTTTATATTGTAAATATTTGGCTTGACCGGCCCTTATGTAAATAATTACCCGACATGCTATATTTGAACTCTGATATGTATGATTAATGTATGACATGGTTTATGCGATGTATGCAATGACTCAGCAATGTATATATAAGCACTATCTACTGATCCAGAAAATAGTGGAATCATAAAAGATTCTAGATTATAAAATCCGAGTCCAACAGAGCTGATATCAAACCATATGACTACAGGGTAAAACTGTAGAATGGACGTTAGTTAAGATCATGAGGCTTATCTTCAAAATTAAGGAAAGAGTTAGTAAAACATAGTATATTATTATTGCTTCTACTTATCACTCTTAGTTTTTGACTTGTCTTACTTCTTTTATATTTAAAATAGTAGCGACTCATACTTTGTTGCTTCAAACTGTAGATAGCTGAAGTGGCGGCTAATGGTCTGTGGGCCTACTTTGCCCACGGCCAGGATGGAGGTGATTTCACATACGTCTTATGCAAGCTGATGTAATACTTGGGCTACGACCACCAGCCCATATTTCAAGGATGCAAGACTTTAGAAGAGTCGGAGAGTCTTGGATTATGGAGGTCTTTATTTATGCCAGGATGACTGTCGAGTCTCCGAAATCTCGGTAAAAAATCTTGTGTCAAGTGTCTTCCTAGCACTCTTTATATTGCTGCAATTTACTTATAATTGCATGCTGACTTGACCTAGGTTGCAAATCCCTAGCAGGTAGTGCCCCACTGGGTGCGGCCGTCTTGACCGTCTGAGGCCCCCAATTTCTAGGGCCTCAAAAAATCAGTCCAGCAGGAGAAGGCACATGTATTCGTGTGAGGCCAGAGCGCCAGATAGGGGTGAAAACGGATCGGATACGGACGGATAATATCTCTATCATATTTATTTTCATATTTTTTTTGAATACGGATAACTCGAATACAAATACAAATACGAATAATATCGAATCTGATCGGATCGAAACAAATACTGTTCTGAATATTTATCGAACATGAAAACCCTTAAACTATACATCTAAAATTAACAAAAATACATAAATAGTTCATTTTGTCAAAATATTCATGAAATCTAAACAAGCATAGTCTTTTTATCCATAATAAATATCATAACATAACTACATAAGTAGCAACAACGTGCAATTCATGAAATACACATGATGACATAATAGCAATTTGAACAAGCATAAGAATATTTCATTCATCCATTTCATCCACAAGTCCTCCATGATAGCAATTTAAATAAGCATAAGAATACTAGGCTTACTGTATTAGTATCCGTATCCGTATCCGTTTTCACCCCTAGCCCCGAGCCTAGCTCGAGTCCGCGTCTTGGCGTCTCCGTGACGACTTCGCGTGCGTGGCGCTTCGTATTCTCGGCTCCGAGCCCTGAGGCCCCACGGCGTTTCGTATTCTCTCTTGTATTCGTGACTTCGTCAGTTCGTGTTCGTCTCGTCTCCGCAGAGTGCCGGCCAGCCGGCTCGTTCAATGTCCATTCATCTAGGACTATGCCGTTACTTAGAGCTTTGTACAGGGCCTCCAAATTTCACGGCACGGCCCTGTCCCCTAGAATTGTGTAGGAGTTGTTTGCTCGCGTATTTTCAAAACACGCCAGTGAAGCCTTAGTCAATTAGGTCTATGAGAAAAAAAACTTCATTTACTTAATTGCAAAATTCAATTTAGCCAAGAAGTTATAAAAAATCTCAAACCCCCTCTTGGACATCTGATCCTTTCGTGCGATGATAACAAGGATGGATTGACGTTCATTTTGCCTTCACATGCCAGACAAACATGTATTTGATTATGATCTAAAGCAGACATATCTACGCAATGATTAAACATATAATATAATTCTTGAAAAGAAGTCGTGGTTTAGTTGTCCTTAAGATTTATCAAGAATGTACTAGAAACAAACAAGTTCATCACCTGCTGAGATGTTTGTTACTGTAGTGTTCAACTATTCAAAGAACAGACCACTTCAGAAGTTCAGATGATGCCCGCTTGACGTCTGTTTTATGTTTTAAGTGCACAGGGCCATCTCTCAACATATGTGCCAAAGAGGATCAATAATCAGTCCTATAATACTGAGTGTAAATGGTTCTCTTGACATTAATTGTAGTCTGGATGTTACCGTGGGAGTCAGAATATCACATAAAGTATAATATACTAGCCACGCAGGCTTGGCGCCACGCCACGCCACCGCCATACAGCCGGCGGAGCCGATAGAAAAAGCAGTGCGTGCGGACGAACACGCGGACTCGCGGGCGAACACATGGACGAACGGATGCAGGCAACACGTGGACGAACGGACGGTGGTCAAAGCCCAGAGCGAACCCGCGCAGCGCCATCCGCCCAGGGAGTGTTTCGCGCACACGCGTCACCTGGAGCGCTCGTACGGAGGGGCGAAACGACGACGTGAACGCGCGGAGAGGCCGCGAACTCTGCCGAGTGTAATATACGGAGTATTTCCAAAATAACTTCTACATTAAAGGTGCACTTTATCTTGGTTGTAGAAAAAGAGAATGTTCTTTTTGAGCTTGCCTATCAGCGCTTCTATGACAAAATTTAAGTGAGTGGTTATGCTCCACTCCAACTAGCTTACGGCTTAAGATTCTAGCTATGTTTTTTAGCTTAAAGCTGAAATTATATTATAGCGGCTATAAACTTTTTACTAAGAAAAAAATAAAAAATAGGAAAATAAAAAATTATTATATTGTTACGGACAATACAAAGAAATAAGGGAGAAAATGATAAGCCAAAAAAACCAAAATAAATTGAAATTAGAAACCGATGTATTTCAATTGGTTTCTAACTTAAACAAACCGAAAGCCAAAATAAACCAAAAGCTAAAGCCGTTTAAAGCGGGGCTAACCGGAAGTGGACAACTAGGTGTGGCTACACGAGTTATGTTGCACAAACTCTAGGATCAATTGTTAGTACCAGTTTATGCATCAGTTGATTAAGGGCTTATTCATATTGGTTTTTACTAATGGCTTTTGATTGTAGCTGATGAATAGTATTGACTCATAGAAGTGACTGATAAATAGTAGTGTATTATGTAAGAATGATAGTGCAACGAAAGACACTACAACATTCGGACTACTATGCGACTTACGGAATTATGATATAATAAAATACGAAATATGTTACAATATATAAAAGCAAAAAATAGTAACTGATAGAAGCGAGATATAGAAGCTAAAATATTCGTATTGACTTCTGCTTGAAGCCAACATCAACAGGTCTAAAACATTCATACGCTTGTGATTTATGGTACCTACAAGTTCGGGCCTAATAAACGGGGTTCGATACTTTTGGGCCTTACTGTTCGCAACATAAGTTATCCCTCAAACCACCAAGTGGCGACGGCAAAGTTTTGGACAACATGTCAAGGAAGGAGTTTATATTTGAGGATGGATTTTGTGAGGCATTTACTGCACATGAAAAAGCCTGGTTACAAGGGTGAAATTGAGAATTTGCGATCCTTAGGGCCTAATTCCCTTGTTGACTACGGGCATGTTAGGTTTTATACCCCAATCAACCTTACCAAATTTTTGTCACTACCAAAATCAAGGGCATGACCGAATTTTTTGATAGCAAACCAAACAGTGGCCAAAACTCAGTCAAACCAAGGGTCTGTTTGGTTTCATGACAAATTTCACTCCACAAGCCTTACCAAAGTTAGGTCTGACCAAAATTTGGTCACCAAATTGGCTGCCCACATTTTGGCCGAAGATTGGTTCCAAAAATGAACTAAAGAGCCAATGTGAATAGAATCTTACCAAAATTTGGCTCCAAACCAAATGGAGGCCAAATCTGGTCAACGGAGGCCAAAATTTGGCTTGGCCTCCTTTGGCTCCTACTAGGCACCGCACAAACCAAACACGCCCCAAAACTTAGCTTGCCCATGCTTGGCCCACATGTCATCGAGAGAGGAAAGATACCAAAATTTGGTTCCTCAAATTTGCCACCTGTGTTTTGCCCCAAAAAACTTGCCAAACCTACAAAATCCATGGGGAATGCCAAATTTTGGCCAACCAAATAGAGGCCAAAATGCTTAGCTCTACCAAACTTTGGTTTGCCAACTTGGGGCTCTAAACCAAACAACCCCGTACATCTCCAACGCAATTACTGAATATTTTTCTTGAGTTTCATTACATGTGTTATAAATCTCATTCTTTTCCATTTTTATGTTGTTGTGATTTTCTTTCAATCACACATCTTTTTTTTTTGTTACATCTAGTGAGCTTGGCAAGTAGAATATGTTGGTACGTGGATGCAAAATGGAGGACATAATTGGTGAGCATGGATCACTTCATCAACACTAAGCTTGACAGACGCAACATAAATTACTGAATATGCACACTGTCTTAGAGAACATAAATTTAGTTTAGAAACATTCGATTGTAACAATATGTAATAAGTTAATTAAGTATGGATTGATGTATAGTTGAAAAATCGTAAGAAAACAAAGCTTCAGATTTTTAGAGTAAATATCATATGTGTCATCTCATCTACTTATGCTAACTCGAAGTCCAAAATGTTTGTTGACAAATTAAATTTTAAAATGAAGTGCTGAAAAGCTTAGTCATATTGAATTTGAAAATAGAAATGAGGAAGATAGTGATATGATGTTCTCCTGTGTTTCATTTTGCACTCCAGATTCAATAAAAAGATTAATATTTGTCTAGAGATTAGGTAGTGATGTTCATGTGAGCCATATTTTTTTAAGAAGGGCTAAATAAACCCTGACCAAATCCTGTGAGCTTTAGGTGCTACTTCTAGTGCTTTTTCGAGGGATTTTCCTTTAAAAAAACTGGCACAATTTCGCGGGTTATCGACTATGTGCATAGGCGGGCCAAGCTCAGGTTGGGCAGGCCGCAGGTCTTGCTCGCACGATCCTCTCTTCTTTTTTGAGAGGAGGGTCTTGCTCATACGATCAGCATGCCAGTGCAGATAGGGCCCATTAAAAAGCCCAAGTGCTCTTGGCTCAACCCGGCCTAATATCTCTATTTAAAGGCCCCCAGGTAAGTCTTTTGGCGGGCCAGACGACCTAGCCTCCAGTCCAGCCTGCCTGCCCACTGTAAGCCGAACTCGATGTGGACCATATGATAAATTTTTAAAAATGTCTCAACTTCATTCGAATTTAGGTTCTTATTTGGCGCCGTTTTCCGCCAAATCTTTAAAAATACCCCAACGTCATACGAATTTAGGTCCTTATTTGGCGTCGTTTCCCGCCAAATCCCCGGTGGGGATGAGGACAATAGACAATAAAGGTCTCCCCATAGCACCCTCCTGTCTCTGTCCTGGTCATCCCTAATAACAATATGATTTCACAGAAAGGGTGTTGGCGGACAAATACAGGGAATTCGTTTGGTAATTATGATAAGGTATTTAAACACCGTACCATATTTATCAAACTACATGCACATATGTCATCAGTAAATACCAAAATAATTCGGCAAGCTATCGGTAAATACCAGATTTCAAAACTCAACAAGGTGGCAAGCGGTGAAATCAGTGCATTAGGGCATCCTCAATAATGGCAACCTCAACCGTCTCTTACATGCCATGTCATCCAAAATCCTAATTAGAGGAGAGAGAATATACTATCTCTTATGCAAGAGACAATTGGCATGCAAACCATCGCAAATTATGAGGGAGTGTGAATAAGAAAATTGAAGTGAATATAATACAACATAGTTAGAGAAATGATTTTTACAGACAAATTATTGAAGATGTTGTCATTATGTTATCTCTAAATAAGTTGGAGTGCTTAGAAATAATTTTAAGAACCAAATTATTGTACATGCCCATAGCAAACATGCCTACCAACTGGGTGGGACCACTTACTGCATCACGGATTCGGATATCAATCCCAAGGGGCACTCTTTTCGTTTTACAAATCTCAATACAACATTCTAGGGCGCAGATGGCGCATCTTGCACATGCGATTTTGTATTATTGAATGTTCGTGCATACAACTTCCAATTTGTTGCGTTTGGAAGTAATATTGCATACAACTGGGCTGTTAAGACGAGTGAAGAAACGAAACGAAAATAGAATATTTCGGTTGGTGCAAGTACTAAGGTCTTGTCGTCTAGTGCTTTTTTGGAGGATTTTCCTTTCAAAATACGTGCGCAATTTTGGGCCAAGCTCGGGTCGGTACGTGCTGCCATTAAATAGCCCAATTGTTCTTGGCCTGACTCATCCGGTCAAATAGATCTATTTATTAGTTTAATAATAATTATTATTGAGAAAAATAAAAAACTAAAAGTCGTTGAGAAGGAAAAACGGCCATATAACGTGGAAAGTTTCCACTCCACATCCTTTCTAGTTGTAATATTTCTGAACCCGTCTAGGTCAGCAACTCTTTCCCAACATCATTCGAATTTGTTCACGAGATCATAGCCATAGCCACTCTTTCCCAACATCATTCAAATTTGTTCACGAGATCATAGCCATAGCCACTCTCCCCAACATCATTTAAGTTGGGACAACCATGGATATCCATGTTAGGGGCAGTGACGGACCTAGTATTTTATCAAAGGGTATACTGCACCAAAATTTTTATATGTAATTCGGTAAAATCATTTGCCAATTCAGTAAATAATTATAAAATTTACACTGTAATTCGGTATACAAGCACTAAATAATATGATAAGTCTTAAATTCAAGAATTAAGTTGAAAATTTACACAAATTACAATATAAATAGTACAAAAACATACTAATAGTTTCAAATATATATAAAAGAGACTTACAATACTACTTGTCCTGCAATACGATTAGGATTAGGATTAGCTAGGAGGGAGGCACAACCTCCATAACAAAAGTACAGTGCACAAAATGGACCTATCAGGCACTGTAACATCTGCCGCCTATACAATCATAGGCATGAAAATGTGCATGCACAAATACGAGTAGAGCACAAATACGAGTAGAAATGAATAACAACATCAGCAGAGCACAAGGATGTAATCTGCACTTTATTCACCTATTCATTTTAGTTTAGGGAGGCACAAGATATACTCCTCGATTTACTTAACTTATGTTTAAAATTTTAAGTTCAAATTCATTCTCCGTTAAGAGTAACAACTAACAAAAAATGCATATCTGAGCTAATATAATCAAATTATTCACCTGAGAGGAACTTGAGAGCTGTTCAATTTTTTCTTCTTCTACCTGTGACAGAAAATGGAAAGGGCAAAGGGCATCAATTTCATGAATAGGCATTCAGGAAAGCAAACAGTGAGCAACATATAAATAAAAAACCCTGCTCGGTGCTGTTAAGCCATTCATCTACGACAGGCAAACAACATGAAAAACTTAAAATTCCCTAAAATAGATAATAAGCTATGTTCATGTGTAGTACATTGCTTGGTTCGGTTATTTTTGGGCCAGACAGAACGTAAAGCGCATATTTTTGCTGGATATTCAAACAGGAAAGTTGCATTAGAAACCATATTACCCTTTCTTGTGCAGAAATCAGACCATATTACCATTTCTTATGCAGAAATCAGACCACATTACCCTTTCTTATGCAGAAATCAGTCTCAATTTTTCATAGCTTGACACATCCTAAAGCAGGGAGTAGATAAGATACAAAGTAAGTAGTTAACAAACAAAAAAAGCTCAAAACTATTTGATTCTACAACAACAATGAAAAGCTCTGTCTTTCTTGCTAGCTCAAAACTCATGTATTGAGAATTGGATCTAATCATGCATTTCATGTACTGCAAATCATCAAGGAGGCAAACGTTTCTTGCAAGTCCGTAGTTTCAATCTTATGTATGAACCAAAATGGCGGTGAAAGCAACTGTTCCACTTAAAAATTAAAATGCAACATTGCCAAAAACAAGAATACATACCGTATTGAGAAGTGAAGAAAAATAATTAATCCGGATAAAAGAAAAACCTCCTAGTTCGATCCGGATAAAAATAATTAGGAAAGTGTCGAGCATGGGGTTCAAGATTCAATGGACCAACTACAAAGGGATAAGGACCAACTTCAATGTTACCTTATTTTTATTCATTGGTCCATTGCTAGTGCCAATGGAAGTACCAGGAGATTGGGCGTGTTTGCACCCTCAAGTTTTCGGGACACCGCCAAAAGAATGACAAAGAATAGATAGACAAGCTTCCGATACTGCGATGATGATATATCGATATGTAATGCCAACGCTAGCATCTTAAGCAACCATGCCCTCGAAATCGACAAATTATAGTTTAACGAGAATGAAAATACCAACAAAATTAAATAAATATCATCAAACATCGAAGGCAATAACATCCTCAAAAGCGATCATCTAGATTTTGCAACATTTTGTAATTATTGCAAGTATTAACATTCCAACATAAGTAGACCATTTTCTTAACCTCGGACTCTCGAAGACGTCCTCACACACGACGCCTTTGGCCGACCTTCTCATCTGCAGCGTCGGTACTTGTTCTTGGCACACGTGCGTCCCAAGCGACTTCATCCTCCCTACAACCACCACAAACCACGGCCCGACATTTCGAGGGAAAAATCCCAACTTTCGGTAGCATTTCGAGAGAAAATCACAACCCCGAACCCAAAAACCCGTGCAGGTCCGTGCACATGCGAACTCGAGGTCTGACCGGATTCTTACTCCGAGATTGGCGAGCTCCCCACGCGACCGCTCGAGGCGGCTACGGTGGCGGGCGCGAGGAGGCTGGGAAGGAGAAGAGAATCGGCTTCTTGCGATTCTTGTTGGCCCATGCCGCACTATGTCACGCCCTGCGATCGCTTACCAAGACCCTTGGGACGGGCGTGTGTCGCCATGACACACGTCGGCTCGCCGTCTTGAAGCGAGCCATTGGAGAAGGCCGGTGACCGGGCGACGCCTCGTGGGCCCTGGGTATCTCGTGGCCCACCGGCATACCACCGTGGGTCCGCCAGTTAGAGGTACAAATGGAACAGATAATTTTCTTCTGTCCGACCGACCAAAGACATGTAAAACGGATACAGAAGGGATAGATGAGTATTCGACACTATCCGTGTTCGACTTCGACTCTGAGAAAAAAATATGGAATATGATACGGGATAAGTGATATCCGTCCATATATATTTATATGTCAAATAATATGAGGAAATCTGTTGTGACTTCACCTAAAAACAAAATAACATATAGACAGATTGTCATATCTAAATAAGTGGGAGTACTGAGTGTTCTTCCTTCAACATCTCAGTAATTAGTCTCTCCATGTTTGCTTTGATTGTACTATACTGTTCAATGTCATGTGCAAAGAAGCGGATAATTTTCGTCCAGCTGACCGTCCGAAAGATTATGGAATGGATACGGAATGGAGAAATAGATATCCAATATTATCAGTGTCCGACTCCGGCTCCGAAGAAAAAACATAGAATAGAATACATGATAAGCGATATCCGTCCATATATGCTCCGATTGCACCTCTAATTCGTATGCCACTTGCAAGAGATTGTTGTTGTTGTATTCCATATCGCACAATTTCCTATCCAATGGCTCAAATTTAGAACTTTACTTTATTTGAAGCAAAAGTGAGCTATTATTTTATGACACAAATTGATAGTTTTGTAAAAATGATGTCTACGCCATGTAGAACTTCTAGTGATCGGTGTATGAAACCTATAAATTGTACTCATTCATGGCACAAATACCCCTTTTCTAATTCCCATATTTTCCACCCTTTGATATCACCAATCTATTTTTTAGGTTACAGTTTATGACTTTTGACTACAATATATTAGTTTAATAAATAGTAATTACTAAAAAAAATAAAAAATCGCCCAAAAAACCAAATCGTAACCCATACTGACAGGAGGTCTGCCGCCACCGCAAACCCCACCACGGTCAACTCGAGGTCCTTCGTAGTTCGTAGTTGCCTCCTCCTCCGGAAACCTCCAAAAGATTAAATCATCATTTTATCCACGGCAGTGTTAATTTTTTTTTTATAATAAACGGTGATTGTGATGCTATTGATACTAGAGTGAGGTTATTTCTATACTTTCTCTTCTTTAGTCAAATGTTAGTGCAGCACTCGAGCTAATTCCTAATTATGGGCCTGTTTAGAATGAAAAAAATTATACTACCTTCACTTGGCTCTTTTGATCCGTGCACGCATATTTAGTTAGGGCCTATTTGGCAACGCTGTGGCTTATGGTTTTTGGTTGAAAATTTTGAATTTTAGCTGTTTACGGTACAGATTACGGAAAGAGATATACTCACTTACGATTTTAGATGGTACAGATGTTGAACTTTTAACGTGTACATCATTTAACTTATAGATCCCGTCTTAAGGAATACTCCGTTTGAAAGTTATATACTGTAGTAAAAGTCAAAAAATATTAGTTTCGGAGAAAAAGAACAGACCTTAATCACGTGTTGAGTAGAAGCTCCTTGATCAGTGCACGCATATTTAGTTAATCATGTGTTGAGTAGAATACAACAAAAATGTCCCTCAACTATCTCCAAGATTAGTGGTTGCATGTTTAATATTTTAATTGTGTGGATGGAGTAGACCTGCACAAATGCATAGTAGAGGTAAAAAAAAGAGAGGAACAACTCGCATTGAGAAAGGCAAAGCGAAAGTATCTGTGTAAGAAGATTCGATCAAAGAGTGGCGAGAACATAAATGTGGGCCGCCACGGAACAAGCAGGAGTTTTACATAAATTCCGAGAAAAACGAGGGCCCAAATGGAAACCAAGTAGCGGCGCTGGAAACTTCCAAGAGCCACGCCACTGCACCGCGGAACCAACTTTGCCACCACAATCCCGTACTACCTCACGAGGGGAGCAAAAGCGCAGAGGTAGAAGAGGAAGAGAGAGAGAGAGGACCCAGGGCTACGGTTCGGCTTTCCCCATGGCGTCCTCCTCTCCCCGGCGCTCCGGCGACTCCTCCCCGTCGTCGCCCCTCCTCCCTCCGCCACCTCCCCGGCAGCCGCGCCGCGCCAACGGCGGCAGGAACCTGCTCGGGCGGCTTCCGAGCCTCCGCGGCGCGGCGCGGTTCCTCCGCCGCACGGGCAGCCGGCGCCTGATGCGGGAGCCGTCGGTGGAGGTGCGGGAGACGGCCGCCGAGCACCTCGAGGGGCGCCAGACCGACTGGGCCTACTCCAAGCCCGTCGTCGTGCTCGACGTGCTCTGGAACCTCGGCTTCGTCGCCGTCGCCGCCGCCGTGCTCGCCGCCTCCCTCTCCGAACTCCCCGCGGTCCCGCTCCGGCTCTGGCTCGCGGGGTACGTGCTCCAGTGCCTCCTCCACGTTCTCTGCGTCGCCGTCGAGTACAGGAGCCGCCGGCAGGACCGCGGCGGCGGGGCTGGGGCGGAGCTGGAGGGTGCGGGTGATGGGGATTTTAAGCTCAGGTCAGGGTTTTGCTCAGATCAACCCCAAATACTCCCAGAATTTTAGTAGATAAGTTAATACAACTACCTTATACTGTACATTCGACCTTGAAATAGAATCGAGGTTACAATTTTTTGCGCGCTGTTTGGAGTTCCGAGCGCTAATTTTAGGGTTGGAATTAATTTATTGCTATTGTGATCATATTGCCATAACAATTATTACCTGCTTTGGTTTTGTTTCTTTTGATCATTCCGTGCTCAAGTGCTTTCAGTACCTCATGTTTTTCAGTGTACATGGGGCCAGTCTATTTATATGTATAGTGATCAAATTGTCATATCAATTATCACCTCCGTTGGTTTGTTTCTTTTGATCATTTCTGTGCTCTCTAGGTGCTTTGCAGTAACACATGTTTTTCATTCTACTTAGGCTCCATTTTATGTTGGTTCAAAAAGCACACTCCGTATACTAGTTTTGGAAATGCTACTTGTACTGTAACTCCTTTTTAGAATTATAACAATAATTTTACTAGATGTGGCAATTCTTCTCCATAACGTCCTCATCTTTCAGTGCATGCTGTGCAACACAGCAGGCCAACGAACCCCGTTGTTGTAGCTTTTTAGTAGTGTTAGTGCAAGCTTTGAGTGTGTCCATTGATGCTAGGGCATTCCCAAACTAGACAATGAATTGGTGGACATGGATGAGATCTAGGTGAATTATAAATTGAATGGGCAAGAAGGTAAGGGTCATTGATGATAGCATGGTGACCTGCAACTGAGCTAGGAAAATGGCTTAGTAGTTTCCAGTACAATAATCCCAATTTAATAACTAGTTCCTAGGGATGATATTGTTATGAATATTGTGTGTGTATTGATATGAGACCCAAAGGGCCATATATATAGGAGAGTACAAGAGATATGCCATATAGAGATAAGGCATATATGGAATAGAATACAAACTCTATCTCCTAATACAACTCTATCTCTATCTCCTTAACACCCCCCTCAAATGCAAAGCGTATGCAATAGCATTGCATTTGAAAAAGAGGTTAACATTAAAACAAGAAAAATCCGAAATCCGAGTCTTGATGATGTCGTCGTTGCGTGCAGCTTGGAATAAACTGTCAAATCAAGTCGAAGAGGAATAGATAGATGCATGACGACGCAGATCGAAGCTCGAGGCGGCGGCGGCGGCGCAAGATGCACAAGAAGCGCAACGGAGGCGCGGTCTGCGAAGAAAAAGCGGCGTTACAAGCTCGTCAAAGAATAGAAGCGGCGGGCCGCCATGCAAAATAAAATTCCTACACTTCTATGATGACAATAAATTTGTGGACTCGCACGGCTTGGGCGAACTAGAGATTAGAGACTACGGAGTTGGATGGGCCAACGGAAGACTCACGAGAAAAATAACACGAAGACGGCGGCGGGAGCTCGGTTGGGAGGGCGGGCGGCGTCCGGCAGCAGTGGGAGGGCGGATCGGCGGCGGAAGCGCCTCGGGCGGCGGCCGGGCGGCGGCTGGCGGAGCCATGCGGGAAGCGGCTGCAGCCGGCGCGAGAGACGATGGGGAGGCCGGGCGGTCGGATCAGTGGGCTCGGGCGGCCGAGTCGGCGGCGAGATCGGCGGCCGACAAGCGGGAAGCCGTCCGGACAAGGACGGCGAGCGGCAGCGGTGAACCAAAGCGAGGCGGCGTCGGCGCGGCCAACAAGATGGCCGTCCGGGGGGCGAGCCGGCGAGATCGGGCGATCGGCGGCGAGTCGGCGGCAGCGGCGGCGAGTCGGCGGCGGTCAGCAAGAAAGCCGGCGCGAGCGAGGTCGGCAGAGCTTTCGGCGAAGACGGCGGGCGGCGATGGAGTCGGCCGGGGTCGGCAATGGCGAAACCTCGAGCGGCTGAGTCGTCGAGCGGCGGTGAGTCGGCGGAATCGGCGACGGTCGGCCGCAAGGAAGCCGTCCGAACGAGGGCGGCAGCGAGCGGCGGTTGGCAACAAAACGAGCCCGATCCGTGGATCGGCGGCGAGCGGCGGCGGCAACGAGGAGGGCGGCGGCGGTCGGCCGGCGGCAGCGAAGATGGTCGCCCAGCGGAGAGCGACGGCGGCGAGGCGCGGAGGAGCTCCGGGTGGGAGGAGGCGGGCGGGGGCCGAAAACTGCTGTGAGCGGTCACAAAGCCCGATCCCGACGGCGAGGCGGCAGCGCGCGCCAGAGAGCCGCATCCACCTCTGCAGACCCGGCGGCGCCCGTGAGTGGGGCTCGGAGACTGCCGAGGCCCGAGGAGATGGCGCCTCGTCCCATGAGCGGCACCATGAAGTAGGTGCTCGGGATGAAGAAGGTGGGCGGCGCTCATCGTGGGGATCTCGTGAGGAGGGCGGCCACGAGACGCCACCGCCGCCTCGGCGCGTCTGTGGCCGGCGGCTTACGGAGGTGGCGGAGGCGCGGAGGCGGCGGCCGGAACCGATCTTCGTCGGCGGAGGTGGCGTGGCGAGGCGGCCTCGGCGGCGATGTCCGGTCTGGCCGATGAACATGGTGGCCGGTGGCGTCGCGGAGGGCACGCGGTGGGCGGCGTGAGACTTGCGGAGGATGGCGGCGGCCGAGGTCGCCGATCTTGACCTCGCACAGGAGCAGCACGCGACGAGCCGTGAAGTCTTTGGTCCACGGCGACGACGACCTCGCGATGCAGCGGCGTTGCCCCTCCGCATGGTGAGGTTCCACAAGCCACTCGGCGATGCCGTCCACCACGCTGATACCGATCTCGTGGGCCTTGCTGTCGACGAGGATGCCGAGGAACGGGGTCAGCTCGAAGTCGAAGGTCGGCAGGTTGAACGCACCGAGCGCAGCCACAGGATGCCAGAAGAGCGGGTTGATGCCGCCGGTGTAGATGAAGTTGATGTTGCGGTGGGAGACGTCGACCCAGGAGGTGTAGAACTTCACGATGTTGCGGTGCTTGAGCGTCTTGAGGAGGTGGATCTCGCAGTAGAGCCGCTCCAAGTCCTCGGGGCTCTGAGCACAGCTTCACTGGTTCCTCGCCTGGAGGTGACCGACGGCGACGGCCAGAAGATGGCCGCCCCCAGGAGAGATCGATTCTCCCAGGGGCAGCGTCAGCGGAAGATTGATGAGGTTAGGGTTTTAACCTAAGCTCTGATACCATGTTATGAATATTGTGTGTGTATTGATATGAGACCCAAAGGGCCATATATATAGGAGAGTACAAGAGATATGCTATATAGAGATAAGGCATATATGGAATAGAATACAAACTCTATCTCCTAATACAACTCTATCTCTATCTCCTTAACAGATATGACGGTACTTCTCTGCCATGCCTTATCTTTCTTATAGGACTGGTTCTATTGAATACGATCCCTGAAATTGCTATGAATTATGAAATATGTGCTCAATTTTCCCTTCGATTCTTCAAGGTTCAGCTGCTTGCCAGTGACACTTGATTGCAATATGGTCATTACAAGAGATATTGATTAGAAACGAAACTATCATCCATGACAATGGACTATGCAATTTCAAACAGGAGTTGTAGGCTTGTAGCCCCTGTAGGTTGTTTGAGATTGTTAAATATGTAACTATGATTCAATCAGGCAAATGGTTCCTACGAAAATTTTCCATTAATTAGATGCCTAGATGTGTTATCTTTTTCTATTTGTACTGGATTCCTATTGGTTATATCTGTAGACTTTACGATGCACTTCACATGGTCATTTCTGTTATGAATATTGTGTGTGTATTGATATGAGACCCAAAGGGCCATATATATAGGAGAGTGTACAAGAGATATGCCATATAGAGATAAGGCATATATGGAATAGAATCCAAACTCTATCTCCTAATACAACTCTATCTCTATCTCCTTAACACCCCCCTCAAATGCAAAGCGTATGCAATAGCATTGCATTTGAAAAAGAAGTTAACATTAAAACAAGAAAAGATCCAAACTCTATCTCCTAATACAACTCTATCTCTATCATGGGAGGCAGTAGGAGAGGCCGGCGAGGCTAAGTCGGCGATGTAGCTCGGCGGGATCTGGGAGTTGACGGTGAGCAGGCGGAGCCATGCGGGGAGGCCGACGTCTGGGCAGGCGGGAGGCCGAGCGGAGGCGACAAGGGAGGCGGGCGGGCAGGCGGCGGCGGCGAGAGGCGGCGGCGGCGGCGGCGTGCGGCCTGATGGGAGGAGGCCGGCGTGCGGCGCGAAGAGGCCGGCGTGCGGCGCGAGGCGGAGGCCGACGGAGGCGACAAAGGCCGGCGGGCAGCAGGCAGGCGGCGAGGCCGGCGGCGGCGGCCGGCAGCGGCGCGGCGGCGGCGGCCGGCGTGCGGCACGATGGGAGGCCGGCGTGCGCGAAGAAGGCGGCGGGGTCGCAGCAGTGGAGCCAGCCGGCGGGCGGCGGAGGCCTAAGAGCGGCAAGGCCGACAAGCGGCGGCCGGCGTGCGGCACGACAAGGAGCCGAAAAGCGGCGGAGGAGGCCGTGGCGAGGCCGGCGTGCGGCACGACAAGCGAAGCGGCAGTAGAGCCGTCGGCGCAATGCACAAGAAGCGCAGGCGGCGGTGTAGGGAGAGCCGGATCGGCGAAGAGGCCGACACCTCGAGGCGAGCCGAGGCGGCGCAGCACCATGAGCCATGCGGGTTTTGTTATGAATATTGTGTGTGTAATATATATAGGAGAGTACAAGAGAATATGCCATATAGAGATAAGGCATATATGGATTAGAATCAAACTCTATCTCTAATACAACTCTATCTCTATCTCCTTAACACCCTCAAATGCAAAGCGTATGCAATAGCATTGCATTTGAAAAAGGAGTTAATACTAAAACAAGAAAATCCAATCCGAGTCTTGATGATGTAAATGTTGCGTGCGATCTTGGAATAAACTGTCAAATCAAACCAAGAGGAATAGATAGAAGCATGTGGTGCAGATCGAAGCTCGAGGCACATGGCGGCGCAATGCACAAGAAAGCGCACTGAGGCGCTTGGTGCGAAGAAAGCGGCGTTACAAACTCGTCAAAGAATAGGCGGCATTCTGCCGCCATGCAAAATAAAATTCCTACACTTCTATGGTGACAATAAATTTGTGGACTCGCACGGCTTAGGCGAACTAGAAATTAGAGACTACGGTTTGGATGGACGCAACGGAAGACTCAAAGAAAGATAATTAAAGACCGACTCGCTCAAAAGCTACGGTAGAGACACAGTTAATCAAGCGAGCAGCGTGGCGGCGGTGGAGTCGGCGGGGTCGATAACGGTGAGCCTCGAGGCGTCGAGTCGGCAGGCGGCGGTGGAGTCGGCGGCGCAATGCACAAGCGCGCGGATCGGCGGTGAAGAGGGCGGCGCCTCGGCGGCGGCGAGGCGGCGGCAGGCGAGCCATGCGGGAAGCGGTGCAGCGGTAGCGAGAGAGATGACGGGAGGCCGGGCGGCCGGAAGTCGGCCCGGTGGCCGATGCGTCGATGGCGCCGGTGACGGCGGCCCGGGCCGTGGCGGCGGCGAGGGCTTCCGGGCGGAGAGCGGCGTGAGACTCGAGCAGGAGGAACGCGGCGGCGCGCGCGCGGCGAAAGCTGGCGTGCGCGCGATCGCCTGACAAATCTTTTCCGCGTGGACGTCGCTGCAGCTTCACGGTTCTGGAGATTGGATGAAAGGTCTTGCACGTAGCTCATCAACCTCCAGGATCGTCGGCTTGGCGATGGACTTGCAGGCGAGGGGCGCCCCCGTGGCGAGGTCGGCGCGGCAAGACAGGCGGCGGAGCGGCCGCGGAGACCGCCACGGAGGTCGGGATGGGGCGGCGCCTCGGCGGCGGAGGAGCAGCGGGCGTCGGCGCGGGCGCCGCGTCGTTGGAGTGTGCGTGGCGATCGGGGTGGTCGCGGGCGTCCAAAGCAAAGACGCAGCGTGGTCGGAGAGGGACCTCGCGGCGGTGGACGGCGGAGGACGCCGTGGCTTGCAGAGGTAGGTGGTGCCGAACTGGCCCTGGCCGAGATGCTGCCGTATAGTTGCCGTCGGCGAAGTCCGTTTGACGCAGCCCCACATCCCCTGGCGCACACCAAGCTTTGCAATTTCCCGTGGAATCCCCATATCTTCGTGATGAAACAAGAGCACTTCACATGCGGTCATTGCACCATCACCGTTTCTTGATTCAACTGGACGGATGCACCAACTTGAGTAATACAAGCCGAGATGCTGCCGTAGCCCACCACACCGCCTTGGGGTTCTTGCCCAGGATGTAATCCACCTGAGACTTGGCGAAGCTGAGGATCTCGGACGGCTTGAGCACCTCGTTGCCGATGGAGGGGAGCACAGCGTTAACAAGATACCGCCCCCAGGAGAGATCGACCTCCCGGGGGCAGCAGCAATAGCGGAAATAGATAAGGTTAGAATTTCAACCTAAGCTCTGATACCATGTTATGAATATTGTGTGTGTATTGATATGAGACCCAAAGGGCCATATATATAGGAGAGTGTACAAGAGATATGCCATATAGAGATAAGGCATATATGGAATAGAATCCAAACTCTATCTCCTAATACAACTCTATCTCTATCTCCTTAACAATTTCTTCATTTCCCTAATTCTGCACCTTTTTTTTAACCAACCTAATTCTGCACTATGAGCTAGTTACGTAAATGCTTAAAAGGTACTTGTTTTATTGCCCCCCTTATAGTTTTATGCATTTTTGTTCAGAATTGTGAAGCACTTGGAGTCTGCAAACACAATGTTTTCCTTCATATGGTGGATCATTGGATTCTATTGGGTATCTGCAGGTGGTCAAGCTTTATCCCATGATGCTCCTCAACTTTACTGGTATGTCTCTGGTAGCTTCGACATGTGAACGATGGTACATTTCTTAACATTAGTTCTTGTTGTCTAAGATGGATTTCTTCTTGCTCTTTGTTTTTGCAGGCTCTCCATTGTTTTTCTGGCATTTGATGTTTTCTTTGTGGTCTTCTGTGTGGCCTTGGCTTGTGTGATTGGCATTGCTGTCTGTTGCTGCTTGCCTTGCATTATTGCTATCTTATATGCTGTAACTGATCAGGTATATCAGCTTTTGTTGTAGGAAAAATATTATATTGAGAAAGAGTTGTAATGAGATTTTGATGAGTATCTGGTCAAGTCAGCATTTTGTCTTCTAAATACATTTTCTCCATAGTTACTGCCAAATGCAAAGGATGATACAGATATACAGTATCTCCACTGTCGTCCTTTGTCTCCCATTGATCCACCCATGTGAAAAAAAACATAATTTTTCCCATAGCAGTATAAGTAATTTTGAATGGAAGCATTACTTGGCGTTGTTAATATATTACTTATGCGGCGATCATCATTGTGTTGAAATTTTTTGTGGTAGCTTTATTCTTTTCACACTACAACTACTACTTATTACTCATTATTTATGAACGGTTCATGCTAAAGATGATTTTCAAGAGGAGGGAATTGTTTTGATTAGATGTGAGGAAAGGAGTGAATCACCTCCCTCTGTCTCCTTGACACAAATCTAACAAAATACTATGTGCAGTGATACATCCAGAAATAATCATATTACATTGATTGTGCTGAGACTGTTTGCTTGTTTTACTTTAAGCAGGAAGGAGCATCCGAAGAGGACATTAACAATCTATCCAAATTCAAATTTCGGACAATGGGTGATGCAGATAAGCTGGTTGCTGGAATTGCAGCACCTGTGGGTGGAGTAATGATTGAGTGTGGCACCAACCCTCCTGTTGAACACATTCTTTCATCCGAGGATGCTGTAAGTTCTTCAAAACAAATTCAGATGTTTTAATGATGTAATTCTATTATCATTGTCATTCCATAGCTGTTCATGATAACTTCGGAATGTGTTATCAGTTGCCTTTAGCATTAAAGTGACGTTTTTGACTTTTCAAAGTCAACAAGATGCTACTTTTACCACTAAATTTTATCGTCACATATTTGAAAAACGTTTTGAACGTATAATATTGCGAAAATATTTTTTATGACAAATTTACTCATTTTCTTATATTAAAACTACATATTTTAAACAACATCTTTGGTTTAAAGTTAATACTGTTTGACTGCACACATTCTAGGGCATCACTCTTTTTTTTACTGGAGAAGTAATTATGTTAAATTGCACATTGCTTGATGTCTAAATCTGTTGTCCATGAAATAAAATAGCCATTTTCAACACACTGTTAGCACGCACTTTGCCAGATATAAAATGGTGGTTGAATCTGCGCCAAGTTTGCAATTGATTAGGACTTTGCTTGGAGGGGATCTATTTTAGAAACTTTTTCCTTCTTTTTTCAAAGTACTTTCATTCATCTTACTAGTCTATTAAAGCCCATGGTAGGCATAGGATTTTTTTTGTTTCAAACTTAGAAATAGAATGTATATTTAATTCATTTCCTCACATGCTTTCTCATAATCTGCGCCATTGGGTCTTGTTTGGGATCCTTCATTACCTTGGTGTAGCTTTAGGTAGACCTACTGCTGTCCTGGATGGTTTTGCATGCTATGACCCTTGCTATTCATGTACATTAAAATTCTCCTATACCTGCAAAGGTCTTTAGTTGAGACAATTTCATACATAACAGTGGGAAATTGTGAAATTTTGCATCTACCACCTTTTTTCTTGCTTTGTTTGTCCACTTCTGACCGATACTTTTCAGAAATGACCAATATACTTGTGTTATTTTTTCAAATATTTAAACTCTTAATTCTTTTGTTTGGTGTTTCCAGTTTCTGCTTATATATGATAGAATATGGATCCAGATATTTTAAAAAGTACAAGTTGTAGTTTTACTAATCTAGCTGACACATAACTCAGATACTTCCTAAACGTATTTTGTAATAAAATGCCAATATTGAAGACAGTAGGCAAACTCCTGGAGTCCTGGTTTTGGTGTTAGTAAAAGTGGTTGGTGTCGTACAGCACATGTAGTCATGTGACAATCAGCTCATGATACACTCAGTAGTTTTCTTAAGATCTGCAAGGTCAATGTTGGCCATGTGTGTGGGCTAATATCATTGGTCTAGCATTAGCCCAACCCAGTTGGCTCTACTGCAAGTATGCTGTTCACTTGCCACGCTAACACCACTCCTCATGGGAGCACTTGTTCAACTTTGAAATTATTTTGGTCCAACTCAAGTCTCTGTTATCTTCGGAAAAGAGTTATTTTGTCCATCCGAAGCCTTTATTATTTTCTCAGAAAGAGTAATATACTTCAGTACTATTGGTCTACAACTGTGACACACTTAGGAACTCCTACAAATGGATTCTTTTCCTGTGGTTTCTCGAATGAGGCCCATTGGTTTATAAATCTTCACAAGGAAACCTTAGAAGCTAACCTCAAGCTAGCTTTATTGAGGCTATTCAAAAGATGGCATCTTTTACAAGCTGCTTAATCTTGTGATTAGAAGTTTTATTGCCCTTAATAACTGTTAGAGATATATGTTAGAGATATATATCTATAGAGTTGTATTAGGACTCTTTCCATATCTATAGAGTTGTATTAGGACTCTCTCTATGCTTTCCATATTTACCACATGTACCTTGTGTATATATATCGGCCCTTTGGCCTCATATTGAATAAAAGCGGTATTTATAACATGGTATCAGAGCCTACCTAGGTTCTCCGTCGCCTCGCTTGTCGTCTTGCCGCCGCCTCGGTCGCTCCGTCGGCCTCGCCCTTCGCCGCAAGCCTCCTTCCATTGCTTGTGCGTCGGCCTCCGGTCAAGCCCCGCATGCCCGCCTCGCATGCCCTTGCCGCTCCGCCGCCCGCCGCATCCCTTTCTGCCGTCGTCTCCTTCGGCCGCTGCTGCCGCCCATCCGGTCTGGCCGTCGCCGCCGGCCGCCTTGGCCTCTCCATGCCCGTGTCTGCCTTCTCCCGTCTTGCCGCCGGCCCGCCGCCGCCTGCCTGCCGCTCCGGTCCGCTGCCATGCGCCTCCGGCTCTCGCGCCAAGGCCGCCTGCCGCGCCCATGCCAGTAAGCAATAAGCCGCTAGCGCTGCGCCGTCGCCCGCCTGCCATGCCATGCGCCGCCGCCGCCCGCCGCGCGCCGCCGCCGCCTTGATGTCCGCTCTCACGGGAACCCTATTTTTCCCTAGTGAGCTTCATTTATAGTTGGGCGGTAGGCCCAACAAATCTCAAAAACGTCGCCTAACCGCCGCTACCGCCCGCGCCTTTGTTGACTTCGTTTCCTTGGTCGCCGTCTTGCCCAAAGACCGCCTACCAATGGGTTACGTGGCTCTCCTCGTTGCGGTGATCTTGATGGTGTTAATTACACCGACTTCGTGTCTCACATGCGCATCCATATGCGTGGTCTTCGTCTCGGGCATCCTGCGTGGTGATGTCATCGTCCGCCTTGCCCTACTACTCCGACGGGCAGACACTTGTCACGCTACCCTCGACAACCGACAAGGGCCATCGACGTCTTGATGATAAGGTTGTCTCTGTCTACCAAGAGGCTCGGATTTATCTGAGGATCGACCGTCGTCTATACTCAGTGGTACGACGATGACGCCCTGGCTGCTGCTATCCTTATTGCCAGTGTCCAGCCTCAGTTCTCTTCTGAGGTTGTGGGATTCTCCTCGGCTTTTCAGATGTGGACTCATCTTCGTCAGCGCTACGAGCCCTCTGGTGATGCCTTGTACCTGTCCGTGGTTCGCCAGGAGCACTCTTGACGGTGATGCTCTCGTTGATGCCTTTTACACTCGAGCTCGGCTATCTGGCGTCAGTTGGACTCTCTCCGTCTTCTTGGTTGTCGCTCTTGTCCGTCTTTGCCTAGCTGCCGTCTTGATCGGGAGTTTCGTGGTCACGAGTTCCTTACTCGCCTTCGCCCTGAGTTCGAGCAGCGACGTGCCCAGCTCCTTGCACGTCACCCTCGTGTCACTCTCCTGGAGGCTCTTACCGAGATACGCGCAGAGGAGACTACTGAGTGGTCTTTGATGCGATGTCACTTCCCTCTGCGTGCATTGCCGCCGCCCACTGCTACACCGTTTGCTCCACGCTTCAGTACACTGCCTCCTCCAGCGGCTGCCACAGGCGGTGGTGGCCGTCCTCCATCTGGAAGGAGCCGTTCTCACTGCTCCTACTGCGACAAGGCTGGCCACATCGAGTCTCAGTGCTATAAGAAGCAGCGGTATCTTTTACGCCGTTCTTCTACTAGCACTAACATTGGTGCTCCTACATCGACTAGTGCTCGACTACTTGACGTTTTCTCTCACCGAAAGCGTGAGATAGCGGACTTCGACGCTTACTTGTTGCCTCCGGTTCTCCCTCGATAGGTTCTGCAGGTTCTCTCGACTCTTCTGCACTAAGAAACCACCCTACACGATCGGTACCTCCCATGGATTCTTGATTACGGAGCATCTTTTCACATGACTTCGATGCTTCCACTGTCTCACATCACACCTCTGAATTCTCCTGTTAGTGTTCTCACTGCTGATGGTACCTCTCTTTACATTTACGGTCAAGGATCTCTTAACAACTCATCTTTTGATGTTCCTTCTATTGCTCATGTTCCTCGTCTTACCATGCGACTTCTTCTCACGGATGATTCTCGATCTTGGTTGTCGGGTCATTCTCGACTCGACTCTTGTTGTGTTCAGGACCGCCACACGGGAGCTCTGGTTGGTTTTGGCCCTCGGCGCCTTGACTCATAGCGTCTCTCGGGAACTTGGTAGCTTCACCTCCTTCCATTGCCACCACCGCCGCCCGCCCGCCGCCTTTGCCACTCCGTCTCAGGTTCCTTCCAAAGAATGGCATCATCGTCTTGGCCATATGTGTGGCTCTCGTGCGTCGTCTTTAGTTCGTCGTGGTCTTCGGGGTGCATCTCGGGAGACGTGTCTTTATATTGTCGAGTGTAAGTTAGGCAAGCGACTTGACTTCCTTATCCTCATAGTGAGTCAAGTATCTCGGCGTCCTTTTGATCTTGTTCATTCGGATGTTTGGGGTCGGCTCCCTTTGTTTGAAAGGGGCCACCGATATTATATCATATTTATAGATGATTTCTCTCGCCACACTTGGATATATTTCATGTCTTCTCGTAGTGAGGTCTTGTCTATCTATAAACAATTTGCCACTATGGTTCACACACGTTCTCCACTCCTATTCGGGTTTTCGTGTCGACTCTGTTTGGCGAGTACCTCTCTCATCACCGCTGTGACTTCCTGGCCGGCGTGGCACTCTCTTCGATTCTCTTGTCACGGTGCTCATGCTCGAATGGTGTTCTTGGCGCAAGCATCGTCACCTCCTTGAGTCGGCTCGTGCTCGATGATTGCCGCCTATTCCACCTCACTTTTGGGCCGAGGTCGCTTCCACCGCCACCTATCTCGTCAACATCCGGCCTTCTTACGCTCTTCGAGCGCGATACGCTGAGCGTCTCGTGGTCTCCTTCCCGACTACTACGCCTTCGTCTTTTTGGTCGTGTTTGCTCGTTCTTCTTGCCCTGAACGCACCAAATTGACCGCTCGATCTGTTGAGTGTGTTTTTCGGGATCGATCTCGAGCACAAGGGCTATCGGTCTTTGGGATCCTGTTGGTCGACGATCACGGATCTCTCGGGATGTGACTTTCGACGAGTCTCGTCCCTTCTACCCACGCCCCGCCTCTCTGTGGAGTCTCTATCCTTTTGATCTTTCGGATACACCTATATCATCTTACCCTCGCCCACCCGTCCCACCGAGTCTCCCATACTCCTTGGTGGCCTCTCGCCGTTGTCGCCTCCTGCGGCTTCTCGAGGCTCCCCACTATACTCGTCTACACTCGTCGACCTCGTATTGAGGATCTTCGGATGAGCCATCTTCTTCGATGATTCATCTTCCGATGCACCATCTTCCCCGATGGGCCATCTTCTCCTCGCTACACTCTCGCGATCGCCGATCGCTTGACCGTCTGTCCGTTTGCCTTTTTGGTGTGACTACTCATGAGCCTGTTTCTTCTGGGATCTTGCTACTCACCCCGAGTGGCGGCATGCCATGGCCGAGGAGATTCTTGCCTTGAGCGTCTTGGTACTTGGGATCTTGTTCCTTTCCATCTCACTCTCGTCCCATCACGTGTAAGTGGGTCTATAAGATTAAGACTCGCTCGATGGTTCTCTTGAGCGCTATAAAGCGCGTCTTGTTGCCCGTGGCTTCCGGCGCAGAGCATGGTCGTGACTATGACGAGACTTTTGCTCCTGTGGCTCACATGACCACTGTCTGCACTCTCCTTTCAGTGGCGTGCATGCGCGCCTTTGGGTATTCTGCTTCACGAGGGCATGGTGCATCGCCTTCGTCTCTCTCTATGGCCTTAAGCAAGCTCATCGTGCTTGGTTTGGCGCTTCTCCTCTGTGGTCACCGCCTGGTTTTCGACAAGTGATCATGATCCTGCGCTCTTTGTCCACACCGTCTCGTGGTGGGACTCTTCTTCTTCGTATGTTGATGATATGATCATTCACGGAGATGATTCGAGTACATTGCCTTTGTCAAGGCTCGTCTTAGTGAGCAGTTTCTCATGTCGGATCTTGGTCCTCTTCATTACTTTCTTGGGATTGAGGTTACTTCCACTCCAGATGGTTTCTTTATGTCCCAAGAAAAGTATATTCAGGATCTTCTTGATCGCGCTTCTCTCACTGATCAGCGTACTGTTGAGACTCCTATGGAGCTCAATGTTCACCTCAAACCCTCGATGGCGAGCTTCTTTCGATCCGACTCGCTATCGTCACCTTGTTGGGAGTCTTGTCTACCTTGTTGTTACTCGTCCGGATATCACTTATCCGGTTCACATTACGAGTCGATTCGTTTACGCTCCCACTCGGGTCCACTACAACCACCTTCTTGAGTTCTGCGATACCTTCGTGGGACTATCTCGTCGTCTCTTCTTTCCATCCTCCACTCGTTCTGACTTGAGCTTATTCGGATGCTACTTGGGCGGCGATCCCTCGATCGTCGGTCTATCTCTGCCATTGTGTTTTTCTTGGTGGTTCTCTCATTGCCTGGAAGACGAAGAAACAGACTGCAGTGTCCCGTTCAAGTGCAGAGGCTGAGTTGCGAGCTATGGCTTTCTTGACAGCAGAGATTACTTGGCTACGGTGGTTACTTGAGGATTTTGGTGTTTCTGTCACTACACCGACTCCTCTTTTGTCGACAAGACAGTGCTATCAAGATTGCGAGATCACGTGAAGCATGAGCTCACAAAGCATATTGGTGTTGATGCTTCCTTCATGAGATCTTGTGTGCATGATCAGGTTATTGCTCTTGATATGTGCCTTGAGCTTGGATAGCGATTTCTTCACAAAGGCCCGGACTCGAGCACAGCACGGCTTCTACTTCTCCAAACTCAGTGTTGTTGATCCATCATGAGTTTGAGGGGGGTGTTAGAGATATATGTTAGAGATATATATCTATAGAGTTGTATTAGGACTCTTTCCATATCTATAGAGTTGTATTAGGACTCTCTATGCTTTCCATATTTACCACATGTACCTTGTGTATATATATCGGCCCTTTGGCCTCATATTGAATACAAGCGGTATTCATAACAATAACATCCAAGTTGAACTGCCCTCCTTGTTATCCTATTATGTGATTTCTCTCAACTTGGAGAAGCCTGGGAAGATCCTTGTCCTCCAAAAGTGTTTAGGCTAACGTGGTTTAGTCCTCCCAGAATGGTCTTTAAGAAGGTTTAGTAACGCCCATCTTTGGAGCTATTGGTGATTATAGTAGAGAAAATAGGTTAAACATACCATGAGGGGGTAGAACTGTGTTATCCCTCATATGCTTTGTAGAGAAGCTAAAAATAGTTCCTTTAGGAACAAGTTTTGTTTGGACCTTGAGTTTCTCTGTTTGCCTGAACAGAGCGAAGTGCGACCCACTATCGACTTTGAAAGATGTTAAATTAGTTTTGAGGGCTTGAGGCTTATGTATATGGCAGCTGAATGTTGAGCCAATGGCACTAATCAACCCTGAAGCTACACTAACTTGGTCAGTTAATTGTCCCAGTTAGAGGGGATTATGCGCATGGTTGTCACGGTGTAATTGGCGACCACGGCGCCTAAGAGGCGCCAGGATGCCACGGTGACGCCAAGGTGAGGGCACGGCGATGCTATACGTACATGCGTACATACTCCGACTCTCTTCTGCTGTCTCCCCTATATAATCCTCTCTCCCGACTCTCTCCCCAGTCCGACTCCCCTCCCCGACGCCGATCTCCTGCTCTCTCCCAGGCACCTCCTCCCCCCGCATGCCGCCTCCTCCCCTCCGCCGCCACCTCCCCTTCCCTCGGTGGCGGGAGCAAACTGGAGAGGGAAGCCGGCGGCGGAACCATGCCGGAGATCGGTGCCGGCGGTGGGAGCAGGCTAGGCGAACAGTATGCATCTCTTGAGTAATATCAAATGTGGCTTGAAATCAACTACAAAGTACTGTAACAAGGTTGTAGTTCGTTATTATTGGACTGTAGCTTATCCCCCGGTTTGAGAATTGGAGTAATATCTGTGCAAGCAAATAGTATGCATCTCTTGAGTACTTTCTGATTACAGTTTTGTCAAAGCACAATTACAGTTAACTTTCGTCTGACTTGTTTTCACTCGAGGAAAAGAAAAATGGTTTAAGAGCTGACACGGTGCGCTAATGTTCTTTTTATCTGACCTAGTGACCTTTGGCCTGAGATATCACAAAAACTACATGAAAGATGGAGAGGAACTCCCAATATTCTTGAGGATGATCAAATCTGCCAAACCACAAAATGTCATTTTAATAGGTTCTAATCAACCATTATACTTGTCAAATGCAGGAGTGCTGTATCTGCCTATGCCCGTATGAAGATGGCGTGGAGCTGCGAGAACTCCCCTGCAATCATCATTTCCACTGCACCTGCATAGACAAGTGGCTTCACATAAACGCAACATGTCCATTGTGCAAGTTCAACATCATCAAGAGCAACCTTGGGAGAGGAGAGGTGTAGGCAGCACAAGACGAACAATCTGCTCAAGGTTTGACATGTCCCAGCTGCGTTCTTCTTCAGCCCTACTGCATACTGAGTTGTGATTACCGCCGGTGTAATTGCGGGGTATAGGCGTCACGCACAGATGGTTGTTTCTCGTAAAATGTTTTAGCCGTTTCTTGCAGGGGTACTGGTAAGGCAAGCATATGATGTACATTCTCTCTCCTCCGTCTCATTGCATTGCGAATTCGTATGTACGTCGTGTAGGAAGTGCTGAAAGTGCAGTGATTTGTAAAATGTTTGGTGAATTGAGGCTTAGTTTAGGTGTATATACGGTTTCCTTCTTGGGTTGCTGGGAATGCTTTGCAGATCGCACGCTTTCGAGCAATCATCCTGTTAGATTGCCTATGCTACGATTCGTGATTTCTGTCTTTTACTTTCTGCTGTTTAAGCAGCTGCTGGAAGTGTGGAGAATGTACCGCTCGATATCTTCCGCAAGAAGCCAAAACAAAACACTAATATAAAACTAGGCACCTCATTACGGACAATTCATGAGGAATTATTTGTGTTATTATTATCACATACGGTTTTATATGAGTGATCGTTTGTCGTTGGTAATGAGTCACTATTACAGAAGATTCGTATTAATAATGGTCTGTAAAAATTCACAAACAATCATTAACACGAACCGTCTGTGATTTAAACTATCACAGACAGTTTATATTAAAAACCGTCTGTGATAGTTTATATATGGTTATTAACACGAATTGTCTATGATATTTGCACACATTTTAAATGTTTATTAATACGAACTATCTATGATAGTTTACAGATGGTTATTAACATGAATTATCTGTGATAATTACGTATTACAAATGTTTTGTGCAGTTTGTGGTTGGACATGTTTGGGATACACCGTGTTATTAATTAATACCAATCTAGACCGGTTCTATTAGATCTATCTTCATTGCACTGCATTGAAGGAGCTGGTCGGCTTTGAGGAAGCATTTCGATTGTAAATCTAGTTGCTTGTAGATCGATTTGTTCTAGCTTGGTGATTAGATGTCAGTATTTGTTTCTAATTTATAAGCCTTGTAATAAAGAGAGATGATAGCTAAATTTAGATCTAGATTAATTGGTAGTTTGCTGCAATTTAAGAATGGATTAATACTTCTAGTTTACTTCAACATATTAATTCTTGATATATATTGCTTCATGAATAGTATGTAGCTGGCTAGCTATAGTAGTATTAGTAATCCAATTTGATACTAATTTGTTACATGCGTAGTGTTGATGGACCAAAGCTGGATGTACGTTGAGAACCATGTGAGTGAAGAGTACATTAATGACGTGTTTGTTTTTAGAAGAGCGGCCGAGTAGGATATGTTGAAGAAGAGGATGGAATATATGTATTGTCCATGCATTGATTGCGATAATATGAAGATGTTTACCAACTCAGCGCAGATCGAAATTCACTTGATTCGAAAGGTTTCAAAAATGGGTATACATGTTGGACCAGTCACAGTGAAGAGAAAAATTATATAGGAAGGTATCGAGGGAGATAACGATATGCCAGTTGTGAACTGTGCTTTCGATGAGGATAGGTCGTATGATGATAATCTATATCAAATATTACACGATGCAAAAGGAAACTATAGTGAGGGAGAATTTGGTAAATTCGAGCGTTTGATGGAGGACCTAGAAAAATCTTTGTTCTCGGGCTGTAAACCGCAATACACAAGGTTATCTGTTCTTGAACTACCGAAATTAAAGACAAGCAATGATTGGTCCGACAAGAGTTTCACGGCGTTGTTAGGTTTCGTAACAAACATCCTTCCAGAGGAAAATATGTTACCGAGAACCACCTACCAAGCTAAGAATATTCTTTGTCCATTGAAAATAGAAGTAGAAAGAATACATGCATGTCTGAATGATTTTATCCTCTATTGTAAAGAGTATGCAAAATTATACGTTTGTTCGGTGTGCAAAGTATTCCAATACAAGCGTAAGAATGACTCCGATGACGGCGAAGGCATCAAGGTGAAGCAAAGACCTCCTGCTAAGATGTTATGATATCTGCTTATAATTTCTCATTTGAAGCGTTTATTTGCGAACCGAAAGGTGTAAGATTGCTGCGTTGGTACTCGGAGGAGCGTAAGAAAGATGGAATGATAAGACGCGTTACTGATTCTACCCAGTGGAGGAATATCAATAGGATGTTTGTAGACTTCGCTGCAGAACCGAGGAATATAAGGTTTGGGTTGAGTACAGATGGAATGAATCCTTTCGGTAACATGAGCAGCCGACATAGCACTTGGCCCGTGAATGTATGCATGTACATCAAGTCCATACAATAACTTCTATGATGCTGGACATTGTAAGTGTACTGTATAATCAAGTTCTATATTCACATAATACCGATAAATGTCATAACTCATTACTTATGTATAGATCTATGATCCAACAAGTCCAGCGACACCGAGAATCGGTGGATTTCCTCGACCCACACTTGGTCTCTGAATAATCCATCATCGATAACAGACCCTTTATCCAATATTACATAACAACGGGATTGCTTGCTCATAGTGACAGACTACATCATGCTACTTTTCAACTAGGGGTAAGTACTTCATTAGTTGCCATACAAATTTTATTTGTGCTTTATACGTAACATGAAATTATGATTAATAACTATGGCAACATACATGACTAGGGATCACTGGATTCTAATTGTGATTGTACCAAAGTGGAGCAAGGTAATATACATTGATTCCCTACTTAGAAGAAATCATGACTTTACCCGTGTACAACCAACACTTGATAGGTAAACACATTTCCTCTTGATCCATACATAACTCTATTGCAGTCTTTCCTTCGTTTGTAATGGCAGAGGCTAATTTTTTAGAATCACGTAGGTCATTCAGCGCTTACGTTGCTCAGGGAGGGAGATAAGGAATCCAGGGCCACACTGCGACACACGACGCGATTTCTAATACCCACTACAACATAATAATCGTATATCATACTTCGTAATAATGACTCTAGAACTGACAATACCCATGTACGTAATTCTATTTTTGCAGTACCACCAACAGCGCCATATGGAGGATATCATGGTCACTAACACGAATGATCCAGAGGTTTGTCAATCTGTCAATAATTATTTCGTGATTATATATATATTTATTTATTTATATTTATATATGTGCTAACGACTTTAACACTTTTAGCAACATCGCATGAAATTTGACATAAGTACATTCGATCTTGACAAACTCATCGAAATTCGAGGAAACCTCTCCGAATTCTTGATAGCGAAGGTCATAAATAAGACTGAAGAGTTCTACCCCAACGATGAAGATTATATATTGAAACATTTGATACAATTGTAATCATTCATTTGTGCTTAATCAAACAATTCGTTAAAATATACTTCATTAGTTGTTTAATTCATTTGTGAGATATGTGTAATGATTGCGTGTGATATATATGTAATATATTTGCTTGTTTTCAGAGGGCATAGCTAGCATTTCCTAAGACTAGCCAAAAAACAAGCAATAATATAGATATTCAAATAGGTATCACAGACGGTTTGTAGTAATAAACCGTCTATGCTACATGAATATCACAGACGGTTTTTGGTATTAGCCGTATGTGATATATAACATATCACAGACAGCTATGTTTGAGAACGATCTGTGATATATGACATATCACATACTGTTTCTAGCATTAATCTTCTGTGATAATTAGCATATCATAGACAGCTATATTTAAGAACCGTCTGTGATTCCTGATATACCACAGACGGTTTTTTGACAAACCGTCTATGCTATAATTATCACAGACGGTTTGAGAGCCATATGTGATAATCACTTATTATCATAGATACATAAATTCAGACAATTTAATAATTGTCTATGATGACAGTTCTATCGCAGTGAAACCGTCTTTTCTTCTTTCTCATTGCCTGAATGCCAGTGCTGGTTGCCATCAGAGGAATGTCTCACTAATTCTCAAATGTACAAAACGATAAATTTGCGACAACTGACAGAAAAATCGGTACTGTAGAATGAACCGCTAACTTGGATGACCGTTACTGATGTTAAGTGGAATTTGCAACGTTTGTGGTTTTCTGATACTCGGATACAATTACTCGCGGTAAAGTGCAATTTAGTCTGCTTTATTTTATCAGTGCGACAACACATACGCCATCCAGATAAATTACACACAATGCAACTCGTTCGTGTACCGTAGGGTTCTTCACAGGCTCGCCACAGGCATAATATAGAAGGTGGCGCGAGATGTGTAGCACAGCTTCTTGGTGTCCTTGAGCCTAAACTCAATTGTAGTGACTACGACAGATCTGCCCTTCCTTAGTATCTGCGCTTCCACTTCCACTTCAGACTGCACAAACATAGATAAGGATTATGGAACATTAGGAACAAAACAAATACACGCTTGTACTATGACGGTTGAGAAATTCTGAAAATAAGAGGCAAAAAGCTCGAATGTGTCTATATTCTAATATTCCTAGTCTTGTATAGTCTGTAATTTCTACGGCCCGTTCATATTGGCTTTTACTGATGGTTTTGACTTTAGCTTATAAATAATAATAGCTTGTAGAGAGCCATACAGAAAAACTCGCGTACGACTTTGGTAGATATAAATGAAATTACTTAAGTGTGTAATATAACTGATTAGTAGATCTCACTTTGAAAAGATACTCCGTTTGAAAGCTAGGTAAGCCATTTACTGTAGAAAAACAACTTTTAGAAGTCAATATGAACATGCCCGCAACTACAGATGATAATTGATACATAGCATTGGCAGAGAGTCCTTGTGCCATGGCATTTTGCCAGTGGAGTTCTAAAGCTTCCAAGGGAAGATAGTGTGTCTTAATCCAGCAAGAGGAGATAGTGGAGGAAATTGTTGATGGAGATAGTGAAGAAACGAGTTGGGTCTGTGACGTCCCTCTTGAATTTATTCAATGCAGAACAAATGGTAGTGGCCATATTTGCAATAAATGGATGGGAAATAAGTCAGCTAAATTTTATTCCGGGACTGCAGACATAATTTCGCATTTTGATTTCATACCACCCCTACTGTCATGTTGAAGGGACCAAAACTGAAATCTGATTCTGTCTGCTAAATCTAAAACATAAATAGAGCTACATGTAATGTTTCAAGGCCCCATTTTATCAGAGTTTCACAAAGAAGGCACATCACAAATCCTGTGAAGACATTACTAGTGAAAATGGTCTGCAAGAAATCTCAGGCTTTCTCACAGATTTTTCTAAGTTCAGAAGCCGAAAGCACATAGAATGTGAATGGATCAGATTCAAATCAAAACTATTGATCCCTCTGATTGTTTGCGGAGAAAGCCCTCGTAGGACTATGATGGACATAATCCCAATTAGTTGTTATGCTCTAGCAAAGCTTTTCAGTAAATCGTTGGTTATTTACCAGTCAATTGTTCATTAATAATGCATGAAAACAATTTCCTAGTAAAGATTACCCAAATATACACTGTGTTGATGGTTCAACACACTAAAAATAAGTTCAACTGATGGCAGAACAGTTGGGCTACATTCGCTACAGATAGATTCGAGAAGAATCTCTGACGTAGGTGCAGAACAAACAAGCTCTTCATCATGCCGATCTTAATAAAAAAAGTTCTTCATTATGCCATGACATTGTTAGAAAAATTGGAGTTATGAACACACTCGAACACAAAGAACAACAAGATTTGTGCTGCAATGCAGCAGCGTTTTCTCTTTATATTGCTGAATTTATAAGATATATACAGAACGTGGCCTGAGTGGCCTCCTAGACTTGCGCCACAAACGAACAGCTCATATGTGGCGCCAGTACAACTTGCTCCCGCGCGAACGACGCACGCGTCGAGCTGAACTATGCACGGCCGGAAGACGTGGTCATACGCTTGACTAAACATAACTAACTCTAAAGGAAATCAAGAAGGAACTCACATGACTATGACCACACGACTACGACCACGCACACGGCTACGACCACGCACATGGCTATGATCACGCACAAGACTTATCCAACAAACACCCACTAAGTCTTGCTACGCTTACTCCATTTCAATGAGGCTAATCTTGGAACGAAGTTCTTGAAACTTAATGCGGCCGAGTGGTTTGGTGAAGATGTCACCCAGGTGCTCTGCTGTTCCGATGAACTCGATGTCGATCTGGCCTTCCTCTGCACACTCCGGGATGAAATGAAACTTCGTGTCAACGTGCTTGCTTCGATCGTGATGCACTGGGTTTTTGATCAACGAGATTGTGGACTTGTCCACTTTCCGAACTGGCGCGCTGGGCTTTGAACAGAGCATGTCTGCCAAAAACAATGCCAGCCAAACACCCTGGCAAGCTGCGGATGCCACGGCGATATATTCTGCCTCGCAAGAGGATAGAGCCGCCACTTTTTGCTTCTGAGATTGCCTAGTGATGGGCCCGTCTTCGAGGAAGAAGATAACACCCGAGGTGCTCTTTCTGGCATCGACGTCCCCGCCCATGTCACTGTCGCTATAGCCCAGCACACAGCCGTGCGCTCTTCTTCTTCCTGGCTGCGAAGAAAATACCCCATGTTCTTGTCCCTGCAACATAGCGCAATATGCGCTTGACAGCGACGAGGTGCTCTTCGTGTGGCATCTCCATGAAACAGCTGACGTAGCCTACTGAGTAGGCCAGGTCCAGCCGACTGTGGACGAGGTACCGGAGGCTCCCGACCAGACTCTGGTAGAGAGTAGCATCGACTAGCGGGGATGAGCTCGATTTGCTGAGCTTGAGGCGTTCCTTCATTGGAGTTTGGCAGGGGTTGCAGTCCTCCAGCCCGGCCTTATCCAGAATCTTCAGCACATAGGCGGATTGCCCGAGTTTGATGTCGTTCGGGCTCTGGTGCACCTCGATGCCGAGATAGTACATGAGCGCCCCCAGATCGCTCATCCGGAACAGGCTCTTCATCTCCCCCTTGAACTCGTGGATGCCGCTGGTGTTGCCACTGGTGATAATTAAGTCATCGACGTAGACGCCTATGATCAGCCGACTCTTGCCTTCACTTCGCGTGCACTCTGTGCTCGGAGCTGCTACGATGAAATCCGAGCAAGAGCAGAGTGGCGTCCAGCTTCGCGTTCCAGGCACGCGGTGCTTGGCGAAGACCGTAGAGCGTCTTGTGAAGACGCAACACCTCGTTCTTGTGCTTGTTGTCGATGAAGCCGGGCAACTATGCAACGTACACCTCCTGGAGGTCATCATTCAAGAATGCCGACTTGACATCCATATGGTGTATCTTCCAGGATTGGTGCGCAGCGATGGCACGTATGAGCCGCGCCGACTGTAGACGAGCAACGGGGGCGAAGACCTCATCGATGTCCACCCCCTGTCGCTGGACGTTGGATGTATCCCTTGGCAACGAGGCGCGCCTTGTGCTTCACAATAGCTCCACGCTCATCACGCTTCACCTTGTACACCCACTTCAGACCAATTGCGTGGTGACCTGCAGGGAGATCGACAAGGCTCCATGTCTTATTGTCAGCAATTGAATCCATCTCCTCCTGCATCGCCTTCCTCCAGCTATCGCTCCGCTCTGCTTCAGCGAGCCTGCTCGGTTCCTTAGCGCTCACCACGTGAAGCTCGTCGAGGTCAAGTTAGCGCAGTGCGTACCCTCGTGGCGTGGTCGGACCGAGAATGTTGTCGACGGCGTGGTAGCAATGGGGACCATCTTCATCAGTATCCGCGTCAAGGCCGGAGTCGTGCGTAGGTGGCATGGCATGCTCGATCGCCACCTAGGTTCTTTCCGCCACAGCTGCAGGTGTTGCTGATGAAGGTGTTCGACCGTGGTTCAAGAAGTTCACACGCGTGTCGCACACTAGCTCCCTGGTGACCATGTACTCCACGGTGAAAGATTCTACGCTTGCACCTTGATCTCCGCCATCTCCACTCCAGTCCCACTGCGCGTCTTCGTCGAACACGACGTCGCGCGACACGTGCATGCGTTCGCTGACCGGGACGAAGAGGCGATAGGCCTTAGTGCCTGGTTCATAGCCGAGGAAGACCATTGGGATGCAGCAGTCATCTAGCTTCTTGAGGTGCGGGTTGATGCTCTTGGCGTACGCTACGCACCCGAAGGTGGGGAGGAAATGCACTGCCGGGCGCTCGTCGTGCCACGCCTTGTACGAAGTCTGGCTGTCTAGGCTCCATGTCGGCGCTCGGTTCAGTATGAAGACAACCATGGTGACCGCCTCTCCCCAGAACCTCCCGAGCACATTCTTAGCCTTCATCATACTCCGGGCGGTGGCGACGATCGTCTGGTTCCGGCGCTCCACTACTCCATTCTGCTGGGGGAATAGGGCGCCGTGAGCTAACGTTGAACGCTGTGGTTCGCGCAATATTCCCCGAGTTGCAGCGACGTGAACTTGCCGCCGTGGTCTGGCGAGGCCTGCTTAGAACTGCACGAGGACAAGCAGACCGGCCTGGCGATGTCAAGCTCAAGGACGTAGAGGCGACTCGAAGAGCGCCTCACTTTCGCCAACAACTGTCGTTGTTGGTCGAAGATCCGCAGGACCCCACTATCGATCACCACCATGCACCCGGTCTCATCGAGCTGTCCGAGGCTCATAATGTTGGCCGTCAGTCTCGGGATAAAGTACACTCTGGTGAGCGCTTGGTGCTCTCCTGACTTGCAAGAGAAGGGGATGGTGTCGTGCCCCTCGATCTCCACAGACAAGCCATCGCCGAACTTCACCGTGCCGCAGATGCTGGCGTTGAGCTCGGAGAAGGCTGACCTTGACCCGATCATGTGGTTGGTGGCTCCCGTGTCCAGGACCCATCGACGGTGGTCGCGCTCCTCCATCTGCCTAAGCTGGACAAAGACCTTGTCCTCGCTCACCGCGACGCGGGTGTGCGGTGGTGGCAATGGAGATTCACGGCATGGCGGCGACATCGGCGGTGGCGACTCATGGTGTGGTGGCGGAGGGGAATCGTGGTCGATGAGTGCCCTAGCCACAAGCAAAGTAGGCTCATCATCGTCCCCTTGGGCCAAGTGAGCCTGATCTCGCCTGGGCTTGCTGTGGCAATCCTTGGCCCAGTGACCCTGCTTGCCATAGTTGCGGCATTGGTCCCTGGGAGTGTCGCAGTCGTTGGCCTGGTTGGTCCCATTTGCACTACCATCACGTGGCCCAATACCACGTCCGCGCCCACGCCCTTTGCCGCGACAACGATTCCCACCGGAGCTGTTGCCTCCGTCGTTCCCGTCGTTCTTGCGCCTCTGGAGTCAGGCCTGTCACTCAACCTTCGTAAGAACAGGCGTCCACCGGCATCGACACAACCACCCATGTTGGTGTTAGACTCGAGCCTGTACCGTTGCTCCACCGAGCGAAGACGTCCGGTTACCTCGATGTTGAGCGCACTCAGATCGAGAAGGGTCTCGATGGAGATGGCGACCTGCGAGAGATGTTCCGGGACAATCTGCAGAAATTTCTTCACCGGTTCTTCGTTAGTGACGTTGTCCCACAGGACTAGAAGGTTGTTGGCGAGACTTGTGATTCTCATGGCGAAGTCGTCGACGGACTCGCCATCCTTGAACACGATCTCGCCAAGGTCGCGTCGCAGCTTCTGTGCGTTCACCTCTCTGACACACTCGATGCCAACGCGCATCATCTTGACCGCGTTCTAGACGTCCTTGGCGGTGTCCTTGATAGATAGGTCGAGAGCATGTTTGGTGGCACATCGTGGAGAATGGAGGACAGCGCCAGTCTATCGTCGCGGAAGTAACTACCGCCGGGCTCGATCGCCTCCCAAAACCCTGCGCTTGTAGGTTCACGCACATCACTAGCACCCAGTCAGTGTAGTTCGTCCGGGTGAGCGTGGGGTAGACCACCGAACACGGCGCCTCCTTGACTACGCACTGGACAACGATCTCACGGCCATGGTGCCGCAATCGACGCGAAGGAGGTGCCCGGCGCCTCCTTGACTACGCACTGGACAACGATTTCACGGCCATGGTGCCGCAATCGACGCGAAGGAGGTGTCGTTGAGCGAGGATGGCCTCACCGCAGAGGAGTCCTTGATTGCCCACACGTCGGAGCCCACGACGACGACATAGTTGCGCCTACACCGTCAACATAGCTCTGATACCAAATGTTAGAAAAATTCGAGCTATGAACACACTCGAACACAAAGAACGACAAGATTTGTGCTGCGAGGCAGCAGCGTTTTCTCCTTGTATTGCTGAATTTATAAGACTATATACAAAACATGGCCTGAGTGGCCTCCTAGACTTGCGCCACGAACGAACAGCCCGTACGTGGCGTCACTACGACCTGCTCCCACGTGAACGACGTGTGTGTCGAGCTGAACTGCGCACGACCGGAAGACATGGTCATGCGTTTTACTAAACATAACAAACTCCGAATGAAATCAAGAAAGAAGGAACTCACATGACTACGACTACGACCACATCCACAGCTACGACCACGCACGTGGCTACGACCACGCACATGGCTACGACCACGCACACGGTTACGACCACGCACAAGACTTATCCAATAGACACAGTATTATATAGCGTACACATGTTAAACCCCCATGCTTGTTATTATGTGGTCATTGATGCTAGGGCCCTACCTAAACCAAATTGTCCCCATATGTTTGCTCCATTTCCTTGCTAGTTGGATCAAACGTATGAGCAAAAACACCTGCAACTTACATAGCCTAACTTCACCTATACTGCTGTAGGTTTAACAAATAGTTACACTGGTGTTTGGAAGAGGGGAATTTTGGGATTTAGTTCATCTCCCCTGCCCCCAGTGCTGAAACCAGTGTTTTAGATAGAATCTTCACTTTAGATATCGGCTAGAGATTTCCTAGATCCATTGCTAACAAAACAACCTCATTTCTTGCGAGACTATTCACCAATTCTCAATCACAAATAGCTCACTGTAGTAAATTGCCCCAATTCCCCATATAGGAAGCATCCAATTAGTGCCAGAAATTGCTTCAGAGAGAACGAGAGAGCTCTCACATCGAGACGGGCGGCTGAGAGGTAGGCGGTGCTGAGCTCGCCGAGGAACATCTCCTTATCCCCGGCCGCCGCGCGTGCGCACGCCATCCCAACGGCCTCCGCGACGGCCGCCACCGCGCCGCCGTGAAGCGTGTTGTATTTGTTCTACACAGCCGACCTACAAGTCAGAGCAGCATCCCTAGGTACGCAGTTTTACTAAAGGAAAGCTCAACCGGGCGAGGCGCTCAGTGCTCACGATTGCGGTGGGGGAGACGGTGAGGGTGCAGGAGACGCGCGGGGCGGGGGAGGCGGAGACGGCGGCGGAGGATAGGAGGGCGCGGACAAAGGCAGAGTAGGCGTCGGGGCGCTCCGCCGAAGACGGGAGGGGCTCGTACGCGCCCAGGCCACGGAAGAACCGCAGGGTCCACTCCCGGGACTCCTCTGGCGACGGCTTCCGCCGCTCCTCCTCCGGCGGCGGCGCCATCTTCCGGTCTTCCCTTCGCTTGCTGCTCCGGCGCGGTGGTAGCTAGCGGTTCCGGTCGCGCCAGCCACTTATGAACGGGATGGAAATGGGTGCGTCGCGACTCGCGAGTTGCGGTATTATTGTCTGGCTTATTTGCGATTGTGTTAATTCTATCTATAATAACTAATTTTTAAATAATATATTTTTAAATAAAATTAATAAAAAATTATAATAAAAAATATACTAAGTTCAGTTTTATAGTTAAAAAAATCATATATGACTATTTTTCTATACGTACTATCTCTTACGAACAACCAGAATTCAAATATTTAAATTGTAAGTTATCGGACTTATTCTTTTTTAGCTGTTTGTGTGAGAGATTACAGAGTAACTGAAACTCACATGCGGCTTTTGTTGATATAAATAAAGTCGATACAGTATGTATCTTGAAAAGACATTCCATTTAAAAACAGTTACTGTAGAAAAACCAAAAGCTAAACTAGGGATGTAAACGGATCGAATACGGACGGATAATGTCTTTACCATATTTGTTTTCATATTTTCTTCTCGGATACGGATATGAATACGGATACCTCGGATACGAATACAAATATGAATAATATCGAATCTGATCACGAGCGAATACTGAATCAAAGCGAATACGGTCACGAATATTTATCGGAACATGAAAAACCCCCTTAAACTATACATCCAAAATCAATGAAAACAAATAAATAATTTATCTTGTCAAAACTTTTATGAAATCTAAACAAGCATAAGTATTTTTATCTACAATAGTCATACCGTTGTACAGATTTTAAATCTTGAAGTGGCAGTTAATTTTTTCTATAGTCCTAAATAATTCTTAATGGGTTTCTATCATTTACATGTGACTAATAAATTAATTAAGTATTTAAATTTGCATCAAAATGATTTAAACGGGAGTACATCAATTTAATCGATACAAATCTTAATCCATCGACAATATTAAATTTATTTTTTAATAAACATAAATATTTGCTAGTAGTGTTTGTAATTTAATATGACTAAGGAACCTAATGTATAATGATAATGGAGACTTATGGCTTGGTTGGGCTAGTGGCCTGGTGGCAGGGGAGATGAGAGAGGTTGGTTTGGGCTGGGCAATGTTGGGCTGATATCCCGGATATCCGTTTTCGTATTATCCGGATAATCCGTATTCATATCCGTATTCGCCGGATATCAAGCCTACTGTATTTGTATCCGTATCCGATAAAAAAATCCGTATTCGTATCCGATCCGAGAATTATTCGAAGAAAATCCGATCCGACACAATCCGTATCCGTTTTCATCCAGATCGGTCGAAAACTACCCGATCCGTTTTCACCTCTAGCTGGAACCAAAAGCTGAAAAGAACATGCCAATCATCACAAAAGAACCCATCAAATACCCACAAGTGTCAACTGACGACCACATGTACGGCTAACTGCGAGTCATTCGCTAAGCCTGACCCAGCCCGTCAACCTGGACCTGGCTAATTGAAGGCGTCGGGCTGTCTGAGTTTTGCGTGGTCGCGGCCCATATATTTATTTTTCCGGTCTTTAGCATAGCTGCAGGCCGGTCAAATTTACTGCAAACAGTTTCTATCGTTTGGCTTTTAAAAACTCATTTAATCAATTAAAAATTATAAATCATAGTCTAAAAGAACCTACTCAACTATGCTGCCTCGGACTGGTTTGAGCAGTCACCAGTGAGAACCGACTGATTCCACTGTTTTTTGAACCGTGGATTAGTGTATGGAAAAATGTATATCAAGTATTACTTGGAAATGTAATTTCAAAAAAGTATTAATTGAATATTTGCTAGTCTTCCCGCATTAATGGTAGTATTGAACTAATCGGTCCATATTTTGTACAAATTTTACAGGCCATTGCAGATGAGTCGACGGCTCATTCTTCGACATACACACGGTCAGAGAAGTTTAGGGCCTCCTCGTGCGCTGGGGAGCACAACAGAGTGCCGTCAGGTGCACGTGGTGCCAGTAGTGAGCACGCTGATGCCATGCCTAGCCTCTCCTCTGGTATACTCTAATTCTCTGATCCTCCCCTCGTCTACTCCATTTCCAATATGTGGATGCTACTTGTCTGTTGTAGTGCATGTGGACTGGGAATGTATACTTGTGATCCTACCGTGGTGATGTGGATTTGGGTGAAAGTGATGAAAATTGAAGCATGTTGGGCCACCTTGTTGGATTTGGTTAGGGGTTGGTTGATCTGGTGAGGTTGATCTGGGCGAGTTTCAGTGACTTCTTGCTGTTGGTTTTCGGCTTCTGTGGGTTGGATCTTTGGGCCAATGATATGGGGATGGGGATGGGGATAGGGATGGGGATGGAGATGGTGATGTTGACAGTTTGCTTGGTCTCCTCTCTATGCTGGCTATGGCTAGAATGTGCTCTCTCTCTCTCTCCCTCCCTCCGTGGCCTCTCACTCGGTCTTATCCCCTTTCCCCTGTGCTGAGTAAGCTATGCATGGGGGATTTTTACCTCAATAGTGTAAAGTGGCTCTTGTACTTCAGTAAAACCATTTTTACTGGGTTAGTGAATGATCAAGGTCCATTTAAGTTGGTTTCGGTGATAATGACAAATACTATTATGAGATTTTGGTGATAACGACAAATGCATTTGTGAGACTAACCTTATTTATTGATTATGATATTACTTAGTCTAATATGGATGAAAAGTGCGAAATCATTGAGGTATGCATTCGATATCTTTCTTATAATCTTGTTTTATTGCTCACAACCAAATATATGATTAAATGACAAATCTATATGTGAGACTAATATGTTTGTTTAAGTATATTATTGCTTAGTCTCATTTGGATGAAAAGATGAAATCAAAGAGGTATGCATTCGAAATCACATTGTTATATATTGGTGCATTCCTTGGATCCAAAATATAGATTGAACTTCACAAATAATCCAAAATAAATATGTGCATATGTCTTCGTTACACATACTTAGGGGGCGTTCACTCTATATTTTGAGGTTTCATAAGTATTGATCCATGTTTTTTAATACACATATTAAGGATCTTTACTTTGAAACATACCCTTTGAGTATATATAGCTTGTGTAGTTCATATATACTCATTTGCAATCGGGTTGTCATCTAACTTCTCCATTATGTGTTAATGGTTGCATAATTAATGACAACCGGATACGTAAGCTTTGCTTTGAAATTTTATCTTAGAGTATGCAAGTGCTATTTATATATTGTATACTCACAACTCAATATTTCTATCTCATTATTTGTTGAGATTGTCATGAATTACCGAAAAGTGAAGATTGTTGAATTTAGTCCCCCCATTATGTGTTAATGGTGAAGTTTGGTAATTGATGTCAATTGATTTGTATACTAACATTTTCCATGAGTTGGATGAGTAGGTTGCACAAATGTAACATCCCAAAATTTGTGATTTTTTTTAAAATTTAAATTCAAATTAATTACTTTAAAGAAATTGGATCTTATTTGAATCTTTCTGAATTTTTCCAGTTTTTAAAATCAATTTCTAGAATTAAAAAGAAATCTTAGTTTGAAAATTTAATACCAAAATAAGTTGAAAATACTTTATATAAGTCCAAAATATCTCCAAAAGCTTCTGTGAATTTTTCTAGAATTTTGGGAGTTTATTTTGTATTTTTCTGAGCTATATTCAATTTCCTAAGATTTTCTGGAAAATCTAAAATTAAAAAAGAAATTTATTTTCTCTCCTCCCCAGTGCCGCCACGTGATGACGGATTGCCGCCCACGTCACCGTTCCATCCCGCCTTTCCCTCCTCTGCCGACAAGTGGTCAAGGATTGCGCCACGCCACCCACCCGGCCGATCTCGCCGCCCACGCCTTCTCCTCCTCCTGTGCCGCCTGCAACCTCCTCCCTCTCTCCCGCTTCCTTCCTCTCTCCCCGCCCCCACTACCCCCAACCGCCCCAACCACCCCGCTCTCCCCGCCCCCGCCCCCCTCTCCCACGCCCCACTCCCCAACCGCCTGTAACCGCCGCCCACCTCCCCACTCCGGCGAGAAATTCCCGCCGGCCCGTTGCTCCCGAGCCTATAAAAACCCTCCCCGGGCATCCCCATCCTCCGCTCCACCCTCCCCTCCACTCCCCTCTCCTTCCCGGCCGCTCCATCGCCGCCGCGCCGAAGCACCCGAGGCGCCGCCGCTTCCCCCTCGCCGCCGGCCGACACCGTTCATCGCCGAACTCCGCGCCTAGGTGAATTGAGTTCCCCTCCTTCCCCTCTCTCAGCTTCCCCCTCGCCGCCGGCCGACACCCTTCATCCTAACTCCGATTGAGTCCATTCAAATTTCTAAATTCATCAAAAATTCTAAACTATTCATTTCTGCCATCCTTTTAAATTTTAGAAATTTTTGTAATATTTTAAAATTCAAAGTTCGAATTTCAAACACCCAGTTCATTTTCAAAATCTTAGTTTCATCCCAAATTTTCAGACACCTCCAAAGATCCAAATCCAATCTTGTAAAATATCCATAAAATTATATTATTTTTCGAGATCGATATTTTATATTCAAATTCTTTTTCATTTACACTTCCAAAAATCCTTTCTCCCTCGTCCGAACTCCGATTCCGTTGAAACTTTCTCCTAAATTCTTATAAAATTATAAACTCCTTTCCAGTAGTTACATTATATTTTTGTAATGTTATTTGTATTTATTTGTTCGTTTGTTTTATCGTTTTACGCGTAGAATCCAACGTTGTTGAAGAATTCAAGACGCAACAAGAAAGTCAAGATATCGCTTTACGAAGGCAAGTCTCCTTTGAACATTTTGAACCTATGTTTGTGAAATATTTTTGATTATTTTAAATTTATTGCATGTGCTATGTTTCATAAAATGACAATTTATGTTGTAAGGTTAATAGTTAAACCGATAATTGTTATACCCTCATTTGACATTGACAACCATGTACCTTTGTCACCATAGATCTCCTTTGTCTCAGTAATGAGATTATTATGAATTTGATAATTTTAGAATGGTAGTAAATGCTTAGACAAACTAGTCGATCAGTATAACCCTCGGGTGGAAAATAGAAAGGAATGATTTATCGAGTAGCAATCAATATTGTTATTGTTGTTAAGTTGGTGAAAACTATTTTAGACTTGGGTGAATGGTAAGATTGGATTGGTGCTGTTTAGCACGAGAACTTGAAAAGTGTATGTTCCACCCAAGTCAATTAAGGACCGACGCTAGTGTTTGTCCAAACTGAGCATTACCGTACAACCACATGTCTAAATGGGTATGACCTAGCTGATTAACTTACAATAGACTAGTTTAGGTACCACCAGTGGAAAGTGAGTGCCAGGGTGTACTGGTTATTCACGTGAGGGCAGTGTTCTTGTACTCATACAGGCGCAAGAGGGGCTTCGAATGTGGTGGATTTAACCTTCACGGTGAAACCTCGGTGGTGGTAACTAGCTAGACTAGAGTAATGAAAAGGCTTTGTGACGAATTATCCGGGTCTCATGCCTAAGGAAGCATGCTGGCTATTAAGATATCTTGTCTCTTGTGGGTAAAGTTGTACAACCTCTCGGGGAAGGAATGCGGGCAAGAAATGTATTCACATGGTAGAACTTTGGTTTTGGTTTAAAGTAAGGTTTTGGGAATCCGAGAGTGGATGAAACTCTCGAGGTTGTTCAAATAGTTGAAACTAGTGTGGGTGGTTGGAACCCGTAGATTTGTAATTTGGTGGTTGGAACCAGTTATCCAGAAATGGTGGATATAACCTTCACTTTGAAATATTTAATAGTTTCAGTTAAGATAATCACTTTGTTAAAATATTGCCTTCAAATATGCTTAATGATATTGGAAATAAAAATATTGATTTGTGAAAAGAACCATATAACCTTCCTTGTTGAGCCTTGCATCTAATGCATTTTCCCAAGACTTGCGGAGTACTTTATGTACTCACATACTACACTTAAAAATAAAATCTCAGAGGAATACGAAGCTCAGGAAGGAGACTACGACTACTTTGCGTGTGGATTCGACGAAGGATTTCCGGAGTACTAGGTTGCGTTTTCCCCAGTCAATTGCCTGTGGCGTATTGATGGGTCTTTATCAAGTTTATTTGCTTCCGATGTGTTTTGTTTATTTGCGAGGTCTTGAAACCTCAGTTGTAATGAAAAGACCTTTTGGTCGGTACTCTTTATTATTGTAATATTCGTTGTTGGCAATGTAATCGTCACTGTTTAACTGTGTGCAATAGCTTTGATCTGGGACTAGTGCTGAAATACACAGAGGGTCCGGATTCGGAAATCCGGGTCCGGACAACAAATGAGAATGACTTGGGATGATTCATGTGTTGAAAATCATCAAGTCAAGATGTGTGATGGAAGATGGCTTCATGTGTTGAAGACCATCAAGAAGAAGATGCATTATGAGTTGATACATGTCCAAGAGGAGACCCATCATCAAGTCAAATGAAGACCCATCATATGTTGATGGAGCTCAGGTGAAGGATGAATTATGGGTTGATGCATGTCAAGACGATGACGCAGACTTAAAGTGATGATGTGTGTCATCAAACTTCAAGAGGATGATCAAGGCAAAGGTATGACTAGTTAGGGCTAAGGATGTGTTCCTAGTCTTTTACCGGTCTTGGTGTTTCGTTGGAAGACCGAGTTGCTAGTATATGTTGCTATACTATTAAGAGGGGTCATGTCTATAGCTGACTTGTGCCAGATTCACAAGGAGAGCCTGCTACTGATCACCCATCGCTTCTTTTCATCCACTTGAGCGGGACAGAGTTATCCGCAACCCTTCGAGATCTCAGTGGATGATCCTCGACTATCGCACAGTGCGGCTTACCCAGCGATGGCGACCACCCACGCCCGGTGCCTTGGAGGAGATTGGACAACCGGATGCTTCTTACTTAGCTACCAACACTTCGACACCCTCCGTGCTCAGCTCATCCAGAGCCAGGCAGCAGAGTTTGAGCTGGGGCGACTCCGAGCCAGACAGCAGTCTCCCATAGACTACACGCCATCTTCACCTGTACCAGCCGTCGTCCCCAACAACCAGATGTCGACCCGACGCACAGGACCCCGCACCTTGCTCACAGCACGCAAGAGTGTGCGACGCCCTAGTCCACCACCCGACATCAACCTTGAAGATTCCAACAAAAGACGTAGTCTCTCTCGTTCCGTTCTCGCTCTCGGTCAAGCGCCTCCGGTCATAGCCATACCCACACCGCGCATCTTGCAACCGTCCCTTATGTGGTTGTAGGCGGCCCACGTGGGTAAGCTCGAGGAAGACCCAGAAGAAGATCCAGAAGAAGACCCAGAGGAGGATCCTGAGGAGCGCATCTTCGAGGAGGACGAGTAGTTATTGAGACAGTAGCACCCAATTTAATGTTTACTTCCTTAGGACGTTTTATTGCTATATTTTGGTGTACTAGATGGACTGTACCAAAGCACTTGAGCACTTGTGGTACATCCATTTTTTTTAAAAAAATTAATTTGAATTCAAAGTTGAGTTTCTCCAATTTGATTGTTTGTGTTCTTCTTGTGTGTTGGTTTGGGATGTTGTTTAGTCTCCCCTGATCTCTTGCCTAAACCTACTTCCCCTTATCTTTTGTTAAATTCGGTTACCTCTTCGGATGGTGAACACAAGAACCAATGCTTAAATGTACCGTGGTACCAATGCCTAACCAGAAGCCAATGAACCAATTCCACCACCTCCTGTTCAGGCCCCTAACTTGGAACAAATGATGGCTATGCAACTACAACTTCTGCAAGCTCTTGCTCAGAATCAAGTCCAGCCAGCTCCACAGGCTCCAATGCTCGCATGACCAAGCTAGGAGAATTTATGAGAACTCGACCGCCAACCTTCAATGGTTCAGTAGATCCAATGGAAGCCGATGACTGGATTAAGGATGTGGAGAGGAAATTGTCCTTGGCTCAGTGCAATGATCGTGAAAAAGTGTTGTATGCTGCCCATCAGCTAAAAGGGATTGCAGCTAATTGGTGGAATAATTATTGTGCAGCTCATCAAAATGTGCAAGGTATCATTTGGGCTGAATTTGATGAAGCTTTCCGCACTGCACATATTCCTGCAGGGATAATGGATATGAAGAAAATAGAATTTCACAAGCTGTAGCAAGGAAATATTAGTGTGACTGAATACCTGAATAAGTTCACACAATTGGCCAGATATGCACCAGATGATGTTGCAACAGATGCAACAAAGATTTGGCGATTCATGCAAGGACTGGACCCCAACCTCAAAGTGCAGTTGGTGTCCAATGATTACCCAACATTTCAGCATATGGTAAACAAGGCTATTATACAAGAAGATGCTCAACGCCAGTTATATGAGATTCGGAAGAGGAAATTTCAAGCCCAACAGGGTGCAAGCAGTTCTCGTCATCGTCCTAATCAATCTCATTTCAGTAGGCCTCCAGCGCCAAGTGTGCCAAGGACACCATTGGTGGACCTCGCCCAATTCCACAAGCTCCACGAGCTAATAATGGGGCCAACCTCGTGAGAACAAGACTTCAACTGCAGGAGTACAATGTTTTAATTGCAAGAACATGGGACATTATGCCAATAATTGTCCTCAGAAACGTCCAGCGGTGACCCCTGTTCGTTTTAACTTGGGGACTACACCAGCACGAGCCCCACCTGCAGGACAAGGCCGTGGGACACCTCAAGTTCAAAGAACTCCGCAAGGGATGAATAGAGGACATGTTAACCATGTTACTGCAGAAGTAGCCCAGGATGCACCAGACGTAGTTCTGGGTAAGTTTCTTGTCAACTCAGTACCTGCATCAGTATTATTCGATTCTGGAGCTTCGCATTCTTTTATTTCCAAAGGATTTGTTGAAAGATATAAGTGGGATGCACTTTTGTTAAAGAACCATATGTTAGTCCAATCACCGGGAAAAGAAATGAGGACTAATACGGTTTGCCCTAGAGCAGCTCAGAGATTTAAATGGAGTCAAATTCCTAGTGAATCTTATTATAATAGATTCCAACAGCCTAGATGTAATACTTGGTATGGACTGGTTAACCAAGTATAAATGACAGATAGATTGTGCCAATCGTGCCATTACTCTTACCAACTCCGAAGGAATCCAAGTAGAGTGTAAGCCGAGCATGTCCTCGAATGGATGTGGGCTAAACAGCTTGAAAGGAATAACTCTGGAAAAGGTACCTATAGTAAGTGAGTATCCGGATGTGTTCTCAAGAAGATCTGCCAGAATGCCACCGACGGAGAAGTTGAATTTGTCATTAACGGTACCGAACACTCCAATTTCCAAGAGACCCTACCGCATGTCTGCAAATGATATAGCGGAAGTTAAGAAGCAGATTCAGGAATTGCAAGAGAAAGGTTATGTTAGACCAAGTTCTTCACCTTGGGGAGCACCAGTACTTCTAGTAAAGAAGAAGGACGGCAGTTTTCGTATGTGTGTGGACTACAGATCTTTGAATGACGTGACAATCAAGAACAAGTATCCTTTGCCCAGGATAGACGATTTATTTGATCATGTGTCTTTTTGAAGATTGATCTTCGGTCCGGTTATCATCAAATGAAGATTAGACCGGAAGATATACCAAAGACAGCATTTGCCACTCGTTATAGATTATACGCGTTTACAGTGATGTCTTTTGGCTTGACCAATGCACCTGCATACTTTATGAATCTGATGAACAAAGTGTTCATGGAGTATTTGGACAAGTTTGTTGTCGTGTTCATTGATGACATCCTGATATACTCCCCTAATGAGGAAGAGCATTCCAACATCTGAGGATAGTGTTAGAAAAGCTCAGAGAACATCATTTATACGCCAAGTTTAGCAAGTGCGAGTTCTGGTTGAAGAATGTAGCTTTCTTGGGGCATGTGATTTCGGCAGGAGGAGTGTCTGTAGATCCTGAAAAGGTAACAGATGTACTCAATTGGGCACAACCCAAGTCAGTAACAGAGATCAGAAGTTTTCTGGGTTTAGCCGGATACTATCGTCGCTTCATCGAAGGATTTTCCAAGCTTGCAATACCTCTTACTCAGTTATTAAAGAAAGAAAAGAAGTTTGAATGGAGTAAATCTTGTGAGGACAGTTTCAAGAGTCGAAAAGAGATTAACTTCGCACCGGTGTTAATACTTCCGGATATCGGGAAGGATTTTGAAGTTTTCTGTGACGCATCCAGACAAGGTCTGGCTGTGTTTTGATGCAAGAAGGAAAGGTAGTAGCATATGCTTCAAGGCAATTACGCCCGCATGAGCAGAACTATCCAACTCATGATTTAGAGCTAGCTGCCGTTTGTCGGGACCCGGATTTCCAAATCCAGTCCCTCTGTGTATTACAGCACTAGTCCCAGATCAAAGCTAGTGCACACAATCAAACAGTGATGATTACATAACCAACAACGCTTTATTACAATAATAGAGAGTACAGACCAAAAGGTCTCTTTATTACAACTGAGGTTTCAAGACCTCACACACACACAAAACAAAACAAACACAATGGAAGCAAAATAAATCAACGGATGAAAACCCATCAATACGCCACAGGCAATTGACTGGGGAGCGCAACCTAGTACTCGGAAGCCTTCGTCGAATCCATATGCATCGTAGTCAAGTTTCCTTCTTGAGCTTCATATTCCTCGGGTATTATTTTAAGTGTAGCATGTGAGTACATAAAGTACTCTGCAAGTCTTGGGAAAATGCAATAGATGCAAGGCTTAACAAAGGAGGGTCATATGGTTCTTTTGCACAAAGCCACATTTTATTTCAAATACCATTAATTATTTTTAAAGGCATCACTTTAGCAAAGTGATTGTTTTAACAGATTCTATCAATAATTTTATAGTGAAGGTTCCAACCACCAACACTTGAATACTGGATCAACCCGCCAAAGTTCAAAACCACGGGTTAAACCACCCACACTAAACAACTGGCTAACCGCCAAAGTTCAAAATCACGGGTTAAACCACCCACACTAAAAAACTGGCTAACCGCCAAAGTTCAAGAAAACGGGTTACACCACCCACACTGGCTACATCCGCCAGGACACAAATCCGAGAGTTCCAACCACTCCCGGTTTTCAAAACTTTTATTTTAAAACCAAAACCAATGAGCTACCATGTGAATGCATTCCTTGCCCGCCTTGACCATGGGCACGGCTATTCGAATAGTTTTACACTGCAGAGGTTGTACACTTTACCCACAAGAGATAAGTTATCTTAATAGTCAACACGCTTCCTTAGGCATGAGACCCAGATAAAATATCACGAAGCTTTTACCTTACTCTAGTCTAGCTAGTTACCACCCGCTGAGGTTCCACCGCTGAAGGGTTAAACCACCCAGTCAGAAGCCCCCTCTTGCGCCGTATGAGTACAGTAAACCCTGTCCCTCACTGTGGATAACCAGTACACCCTGGCACCCACTTTCCACTGGTGGTACCTAGACTAAACTATCGTAAGTTAGTCGCCTAGGTCGTACCCATATAGACTTGTGGTTGTACGGTGGTGCTCGGCCGGACAAACACAAGCGTCGGTCCTTAATTGACTAGGGCGGAACATACACATTACAAGTTCTCGTGCTAACCGCACCAAACCAATCTTACCATCCGCCCCAGTCTAAACCAACTCTCACATTTTATTTTAGTTTTTAAAGAATAGTGGCAACTCCAATCACCACTAAATTCTGAACAAAATCCAGTTCCACAAAATATAATTTCCCATTTCAAAAGGTAACAAAGGAGTATATAGCATGACTAAGCATTTTACTACCAATACAACATTTACCAAAGTTTTATAATAATCTCATTATTGAGACAAGGGAAAACCTAGGGTGTCAAAGGTACATGGTTGTCAAAGTCAAATGAGGGCATAACAATTGTCGGTTTAACTATTATCTCTAAAACATGAATTATCATTTTATGTAACATAGCAATGCATTAATTTAAAATAATTAAAACATTTCTCAAACATAGGTTCAAGATGTTCAAAGGAGACTTGCCTTCGTGTGCGATATCTTGACTTTCTTGCTGCGGGTCGGAAAATTCTTCGGCGACGTCGGGTTCTACGCGCGGAACGATAAATACAAACGAACAAATAAATACAAATAAAATCACAAAAATATAAAATATACACTGGAAGAAAGGTTAAGATTGTATATGAATTTAGGAAAAAGAATCAATGGATTCGGAGTTCAAATGAGGGAGAACGAATATCTGGAAGTTTTAAAGATCACATGAAATGATAACAAAATCCGAGAATTACTTTTTGAGCAAAACGGTGTCGATTGGTTGCGAGGTGGCGGCGAATGGACAAAATGGAACTCCGACGACGAGGCAAAGGTGGTGACGTGGGTACGGTGTCGAGAGCGGCGGCAATCATCGGCGGCGAGGGAAAACAGCAGTGACAACGAGGTTGCGACAACGGCAGGTTGGAAGGAGTTAGTACCGGGTATGGAATGTGCGATGTAGGCGAGCACGGTAGAACACGACATGGTGAAGCTAGACAAATTATTGGCTGCTGAAACTTCATCGAGAGCGATACAATCGACGTTTGAACGACGACGGTAGAGAAAAAAGAAAAACTTGATATCTTGGTGCTCGGTGAAGCGAATCCAAAACCATTTGAAAGGTAGCTACCTGGGATGGTTTGGCACGATATGACGTGAATGGATTGGAGAAAACACCACCGGACAGATGGAGACACGAGATGCCATTGGCGGCCATGGCGGGGTGTCGGCGGCAAAAATTTGTGGAGGCTTTTCGGGGAAACGGAAGTGAGCACTGCGTAGAACGCGGCGAGGCGAGTCTAAGAAAAATTACGGCACAAAGCTAAAACTCAGAGACGCATTTAATCGACGCCGGAGTCAAAACGACCATTTTTGCGGAAAGTTCAATTTCTGACAATTGGCTCCACGAAAAATTAAATAAAAATGATGGATAAATTGTTTGGAGGCTAGGACATGATATGACGCGAACAGAAATCAAAGCTCTTACCGAAAAAGTGGTGTACGCGCGAAGGCACAGTTTCAGCGTCTGGCTCGACCAGGTCGACGAGGACTCGGGGAGTCTTCGAGTGATGGCGATAGAAGCATGGCGTAGAACGCGTCGAGGCGAACTCAACGGTACCAGCGGCTCAGCCAACGGACATCGGATGGTGACGAAACATGGCGGAGAAGACATTAGGCGACCGGCGGGTTGGCATCGGCGTTCCGGGCAAACGAAGAGGAGTTAGCGGGTGAGGTTTGTGGCGAAACGAAGAGGAGAATGTCAGGAACACAATGCTCACCTCGGTTTTGATCCAACACGCACGGTCGGCTCGCAGCGAGGAGAGGAACGACGGTGTGGTTTGGCCACGGTGGTCCGGCGATGCTCCGGTGATGCTCCGCGGCGAGGAGCACCGCGTAGAACGCGAGGAGGCGAAGCCAACGGTGTGGTCAAAAGTGACCGGACTCCACTATTGGAGGCGCAATCGGCCGAAGAACGCCGATTGGTACACAAAAGAAAAATGGTGATTGTGGAGAGAAGAAAGGGAGATGTGCTTTAAGATTTCGGGGGTTGAGTGAGGATGAGAAGGGGCACCCGGTGCTCCCTTTTATAGGGGTGGAGGTGGACGGGAGAGAGATCAACTACCATGTCATTTAGAGCAAGGATTTTAATTTCGTGTAAATGCTCATGAATGAGAGGGGAAACGGTGGGGAATTGAAAGCCCTTGATGAGAGGATTTAAATGCACTTTATTTCACAAAAAACCGTTAAGAAATTGATGAGAAATCAAAGCTTTAAAGAAACCGGCCATGGCGAGCGCGCATGGTGACGCTCGGGCGTCCGCGAACAGCCGAGAGAATGAACAGTACCGCGCGCACGGCGACGCTCGGGCGTCCGCGAACAGCCGAGAGGATGAACAGTACCACGTGGTACTGTTCATTCTCTCTCCTCTTTCTTTTTGTTTTTATTTTTATTTGAGATTTTGAAATTAAGCTCAAACAAACTCCGAAAATTCTAAAAAAAATTTTCGAAACTTCCTTGAGGCTCAAAGAACTCAAATAAAATATTTTTAGCAAATATTAATATTTAATTTTATTTTATTAAATAAAATTCTAATTAAGATTTTGTTTAAACCAAATAAATTCAAAATTTTCAAAATTTGAAAATAGGGTATAAATGCATATATTAGAATTTTATATGAATTTAGAAATTTGAATGGGCTCAATCCGAGTTAAAACGAAAAAGAACGGGCTCTCGGAAGTTTGAAAAGAGAGAAAAGAATAAACCGATTTTCTGGAATTATTTTTGAACTGAAAAATCAAATTATAACGTCATCAAGGGAAATGATTTTCAAATGAATTATTTTTCTGTGGAAAATAAATTTATGACGTCAGCAAGGATTTTGATTTTCTGGCCGAATTATTTTTGTAAAGGAAAATGATTTTATTCACTGACAGGTGGGACCGGTTTATCAACGAGAGAGAAGAGAGAGAGGAAAGAGCGGACGATCGGATGAGCGATGTGGCTAAGGAGGAAATCGGGATCGTCGGATGGAGAGCGAAGGAGTTAGGTGAAGATGGACGATCGAGATTAGATCGGGCGACGGAGGATTAAATTTGATTTAGATTTTGAAAACACCGTAAAATTCAATAAAGCTCAGAAAAATATGAAATTATATCCAAAAATTCCAGGAAAATTCAAACAACTTCCTGGAGACATTTTGGACTTAATAAAAGTATTTCCAAGTACTATTGGTATTTTAATTTTCGTACTTAAAATACTTTTTATTTTCAAAATAGATTTTAAAGCTCCAGAAAAACTCAGAAAATCAAATATATGCCGAATAATTCCAAATAATTAATTTGACATACTTTTCAAATCTAGCTTTCTTAAAATGAAAAAAAAAGAGCAAAACAAAATTCAAATTTCACACAAACAAAAACTCTTATTTTTATTTTAAACCAAATTAATTTTATTTTAATATTTTAATTTTTATATCCAAAATTTTGAAATAAACAATTGGTGTTACAAGCTACCCCTTAGAAAGAATCTCGTCCCTAGATTCGGACGGACTAGGAAAAGAAAGGAAAGGGAAATCTTGCTCTTGGTTCCTTATTGTACTCTTCAATGACTTCGATTTTGTATGATTGCTCATTGCACTTTAGAGTATTTGATGGTCTTGCTTCTTGTATCATATTCACTTCCTTCATGGTTCTAACTTGTTCTTGAGACAATGAAGTATTCCTTTAACCGAGAAATACGGAAGACAACAACAAATCGGTGTGGTACATCTTTAGTCATTTGAAGCTCTAGGTTAACCTCAATTGCCCTTATCCTATTGATTAATCTGTAATTCCACGAAAAAGGGCTTAACTTCCGCAAGTGTTCATCTAAGAAAGACATAATTATTTCAACTTTTCAAAAGTACGTGATTCCAATATCATATACCACAAATGCACCTTATTGATTTCACATTGATTTCAACAAATAATCCCACAAACTTTTATCATCTCGCTCTAATTTGAATCGTCGGCAAACCATAAAATTTTTCTAGCAAGAACCAATAACTTTGTAATTTGTGGTGTCCACAAATTGTTTTATGATCATTATCTAATCCAATGATCCATAACTCGATCAAATAATCCAACCTTTTAGTAATCCAATCAATTTTAAGATCATCTCAAGAATAATTTAATATTCAATAATCCACCAACATCAATCTCTTGAAAATCCTCTTTTGGCTCCACCAAATTTGAATGAATCCAAATACCTCAATTAATTCTTATCGGACAATCTCTCAATCTATCTCCCATAATTAATTTAAATCCTCCAAATTATTCATTTAAACATCTTTAAATGATCTAGTTAATCCCATTCGTTCAAATCCAATTATCTAGCAATGATCTATTAAATCCACCAAATTCAAATTAACATATCAAAGTCCACTTCGCAATGATAAAATTAATCCACCAAGATATCTAAATATGTTATCTTCTAGAATTCCACTAGTATCCACTCATCATCAATAGGTCCACCAAACTCTGATAATCAATTAACTCCACAAAATTCATCCAATCTTCATGATTCAATCAAATCACCCCAAAATAGATATCATGAATTGTTTATGATAATTCAACTTCTTAATCTTTTAATCTCTTCCTTTATCGGATCAATCTCTTAACACTAATTCTCCAACGATCACAAATAATCCCTTCAACAAAAGTCTTGTTTTCATCCAATTGCTCCTTTCAATCCTAGATAACAAATCCAAGGCAAAATTTAATTCCCAAGATCTAATTAGCTCCTCCAAGTTCAACTTTGTATTTATTCTCTTGTCAATCCACAAAGATGACACTCTATAATCAATTGGTATCCACAAATATACATTTTTATTTCAATCATCTCGAATATTATCCAATCTTGCCAATTCTACACCAAATATATCACGCTACCAATAATTCTCCAAATTACCTAACTTGACATCTACTGATTAAGGTAGCTTTCCCGACAAGAGTACTTTCCATAAGTTTGTTGTCTTCCCTATACTCTGGGTCCTCAATTATTTTCCAAACTTAGATTGCGGTGGAAGAATTACGACTTGCAATTGTTGTGGTAACTGGGGTTAGCACAAGGTAAGAGGGAAATAGCATAGATAAGAGATCAGGGGAACGACTAAACACCAGCTTAGACAAAACTTAGCTTGAAATTAAAATAGTTTTGAAGGATGACTGTACTACAAGTATACAAAGACTTGGTACAGTGCATCTAGCACACAAACAAATAATATATAATCGTTCTAAAATCGTAGCACTTTACTTGGGCACTACCACTAAAGAACTATTCCTCGTTCCTTCGTGATGACGCGCTTCTCCAGGTGCTTCTCAGATGCAACTTCATTGAGCCAACTATAGAAATTACAGAGGAAAGTAGATCTAATTCCGAAAGGTGAATAAGCAGATAGAGAAGGAAGAATACTATAACGAAGGTAAGGATAGAAAGAAGAGAAAAGATGAGGATAGCACATTATTATTATTTTTTTATTTTATAAAATAAAATTTGAAGCTCTTCTACTAACGACCATTCTAACTAGGTTACGTCCTACAGTTAAATTGGCTCTGATACCATCTCTGTCGGGACCCGGATTTCCAAATCCAGTCCCTCTGTGTATTACAACACTAGTCCCAGATCAAAGCTAGTGCACACAATCAAACAGTGATGATTACATAACCAACAACGCTTTATTACAATAATAGAGAGTACAGACCAAAAGGTCTCTTTATTACAACTGAGGTTTCAAGACCTCACACACACAAAACAAAAACAAACACAGCGGAAGCAAAATAAATCCAACGGATGAAAACCCATCAATACGCCACAGGCAATTGACTGGGGAGCGCAACCTAGTACTCCGGTAAGCCTTCGTCGAATCCATATGCATCGTAGTCGAAGTTTCCTTCTTGAGCTTCATATTCCTCTGGGTATTATTTTAAGTGTAGCATGTGAGTACATAAAGTACTCTGCAAGTCTTGGGAAAATGCAATAGATGCAAGGCTTAACAAAGGAGGGTCATATGGTTCTTTTGCACAAAGCCACATTTTATTTCAAATACCATTAATTATTTTTAAAGGCATCACTTTAGCAAAGTGATTGTTTTAACAGATTCTATCAATAATTTTATAGTGAAGGTTCCAACCACCAACACTTGAATACTGGATCAACCCGCCAAAGTTCAAAACCACGGGTTAAACCACCCACACTAAACAATGCAACCGCCAAAGTTCAAAATCACGGTTAAACCACCCACACTAAAAAGCGGCTAACCGCCAAAGTTCAAGAAACAGGTTACACCACCCACACGGCTACATCCGCCAGACACAACCGAGAGTTCCAACCACTCCCGGTTTTCAAAACTTTTATTTTAAAACCAAAACCAATGAGCTACCATGTGAATGCATTCCTTGCCCGCCCTTGACCATGGGCACGGCTATTCGAATAGTTTTACACTCTGCAGAGGTTGTACACTTTACTCACAAGAGATAAGTTATCTTAATAGTCAACACGCTTCCTTAGGCATGAGACCCAGATAAAATATCACGAAGCTTTTACCTTACTCTAGTCTAGCTAGTTACCACCCGCTGAGGTTCCACCGCTGAAGGGTTAAACCACCCATCGAAGCCCCTCTTGCGCCGTATGAGTACAATAAACCTGTCCCTCACTGTGGATAACCAAGACACCCGGCACCCACTTTCCATCGGTGGTACCTAGACTAAACTATCGTAAGTTAGTCAGCTAGGTCGTACCCATATAGACTTGTGGTTGTACGGTAGTGCTCAGTCTGGACAAACACAAGCGTCGGTCCTTAATTGACTAGGGCGGAACATACACATTACAAGTTCTCGTGCTAACCGCACCAAACCAATCTTACCATCCGCCCCAGTCTAAACCAACTCTCACATTTTATTTTAGTTTTAAAGAATAGTGGCAACCCAATCACCACTAAATTACGAACAAAATCCAGCCCACAAAATATAATTTCCCATTTCGAAGGTAACAAAGGAGTATATAGCATGACTAAGCATTTTACTACCGATACAACATTTACCAAAGTTTTATAATAATCTCATTATTGAGACAAGGAAAACCTAGGGTGTCAAAGGTACATGGTTGTCAAAGTCAAATGAGGGCATAACAATTGTCGGTTTAACTATTATCTCTAAAACATGAATTATCATTTTATGTAACATAGCAATGCATTAATTTAAAATAATTAAAACATTTCTCAAACATAGGTTCAAGATGTTCAAAGGATACTTGCCTTCGTGTGCGATATCTTGACTTTCTTCTTCATGGTCGGAAAATTCTTCTACGACGTCGGGTTCTCTGGCGAACGATAAATACAAACGAACAAATAAATACAAATAAAATCACAAAATATAAAATATACACTGGAAGAAAGGTTAAGATTGTATATGAATTTAGGAAAAGAATCAACGGATTCGAGTTCAAATGAGGGAGAACGAATATCTGGAAGTTTTAAAGATCACATGAAATGATAACAAAATCCGAGAATTACTTTTTGAGCAGAACGGTGTCGATTGGTTGCGAGGTGGCGGCGAATGGACAAAATGGAACTCCGACGACGAGGCAAAGGTGGTGACGTGGGTACGGTGTCGAGGAACAGCGGCAATCACTGGCGCTGAGGGAAAAACGACAGTGACAACGAGGTTGCGACAACGGCAGGTTGGAAGGAGTTAGTACCGGGTATGGAATGTGCAGATGTAGGGCGAGCACAGGGTAGAACACGACATGGTGAAGCTAGACAAATTATTGGCTAAGCTGAAACTTCATCGGAGACGATACAATCGACGTTTGAACGACGACGGAGAGAAAAAGAAAACTTGATATCTTGGTGCTCGGTGAAGCGAATCCAAAACCATTTGAAAGGTAGCTACCGGGATGGTTTGGCACGATATGACGTGAATGGATTGGAGAAAACACCACCGGACAGATGGAGACACGAGATGCCATTGGCGGCCATGGCGGGGTGTCGGCGGCAAAAATTTGTGGAGGCTTTTCGGGGAAACGGAAGTGAGCACTGCGTAGAACGCGGCGAGGCGAGTCTAAGAAAAATTACGGCACAGGCTAAAACTCAACAGAGACGACGAATCGACGTCGGGAGTCAAAAACGACCATTTTTGCGGAAAGTTCAATTTCTGACAATTGGCTCCACGAAAAATTAAATAAAAATGATGGATAAATTGTTTGGAGGCTAGGACATGATATGACGCGAAGTAAATCAAAGCTCTTACCGAAAAAGTGGTGTATGCGCGAAGGCACGGTTTGATTCTGCTCGACCGGTCGGCGAGGACTCGGGAGTCTTGAGTGATGGCGATAGAAGCATGGCGTGAGAACGCGTCGAGGCGAACTCAACGGTACCCGGCTCGACCAACGGACATCGGATGGTGACGAAACATGGCGGAGAAGACATTAGGCGACCGGCGGGTTGGCATCGGCGTTCGGGCAAGCGGAGAGGAGTTAGCGGGTGAGGTTTGTGGCGAAACGAAGAGGAGAATGTCAGGAACACAATGCTCACCTCGGTTTTGATCCAACACGCACGGTCGGCTCGCAGCGAGGAGAGGAACGACGGCGTGGTTTGGCCACGGTGGTCCGGCGATGCTCGGTGATGCTCCGTGAGGCGAGGAGCACCGCGAGAAACGCGAGGCGAAGCCAGCGGTGTGGTCAAAAGTGACCGGACTCCACTATTGAGGCGCAATCGGTCAAGAACGCCGATTGGTACACAAAAGAAAAATGGTGATTGTGAGAGAAGAAAGGAGATGTGCTTTAAGATTTTGGGGTTGAGTGAGGATGAGAAGGGGCACCCGGTGCTCCCTTTTATAGGGGTGGAGGTGGACGGGAGAGAGAGATCAACGGCCATGTCATTTAGGGCAAGGATTTTAATTTCTTGTAAATGCTCATGAATGAGAGGGGAAACGGTGGGGAATTGAAAGCCCTTGATGAGAGGATTTAAATGCACTTTATTTCACAAAAAACCGTTAAGAAATTGATGAGAAATCAAAGCTTTAAAGAAACCGGCCATGGCGAGAGCGCATGGTGACGCTCGGGCGTCCGCGAACAGCCGAGAGAATGAACAAGATACAAGACGGCGCGCGCTCGGGCGTCCGCGAACAGTCGAGAGGATGAACAAGATGCCGCGTGGTACTGTTCATTCTCTCTCTCTTTCTTTTTGGTTTTATTTTTATTTGAGATTTTGAAATTAAGCTCAAACAAACTCCGAAAATTCTAAAAAAAAATTTCGAAACTTCCTTGAGGCTCAAAGAACTCAAATAAAATATTTTTAGCAAATATTAATATTTAATTTTATTTTATTAAATAAAAATTCTAATTAAGATTTTGTTTAAACCAAATAAATTCAAAATTTTCAAAAATTTGAAAATAGGGTATAAATGCATATATTAGAATTTTATATGAATTTAGAAATTTGAATGGGCTCAATCCGAGTTAAAACGAAAAAGAACGGGCTCTCGGAAGTTTGAAAAGAGAGAAAAGAATAAACCGATTTTCTGGAATTATTTTTGAACTGAAAAATCAAATTATAACGTCATCAAGGGAAATGATTTTCAAATGAATTATTTTCTGTGGAAAATAAATTTATGACGTCAGCAAGGATTTTGATTTTCTGGCCGAATTATTTTTGTAAAGGAAAATGATTTTATTCACTGACAGGTGGGACCGGTTTATCAACGAGAGAGAAGAGAGAGAGGAAAGAGCGGACGATCGGATGAGCGATGTGGCGCAAGGAGGAAATCGGGATCGTCGGATGGAGAGCGAAAGGAGTTAGGTGAAGATGGACGCACGAGATTAGATCGGGCGACGGAGGATTAAATTTGATTTAGATTTTCAGAAAACACCAGAAAATTCAATAAAGCTCAGAAAAATATGAAATTATATCCAAAAATTCCAGGAAAATTCAAACAACTTCCTGGAGACATTTTGGACTTAATAAAAGTATTTCCAAGTACTATTGGTATTTTAATTTTCGTACTTAAAATACTTTTTATTTTCAAAATAGATTTTAAAGCTCCAGAAAAACTCAGAAAATCAAATATATGCCGAATAATTCCAAATAATTAATTTGACATACTTTTCAAATCTAGCTTTCTTAAAAATGAAAAAAAAACAGAGCAAAACAAAATTCAAATTTCACACAAACAAAAACTCTTATTTTTATTTTAAACCAAATTAATTTTATTTTAATATTTTAATTTTTTTATATCCAAAATTTTGAAATAAACAGCTGGGCTGTTACAAGCTACCCCCCTTAGAAAGAATCTCGTCCCCGAGATTCGGACGGACTAGGAAAAAGAAAGGAAAGGGAAATGCTGCTCTTGGTTCCTTATTGTACTCTTCAATGACTTCGATTTTGTATGATTGCTCCGCTGCACTTTAGAGTATTTGATGGTCTTGCTTCTTGTATCATATTCAGCTTCCTTCATGGTTCTAACTTGTTCTTCGGTACAATGAAGTATTCCTTTAACTGAGAAATACGGAAGACAACAACAAATCGGTGTGGTACATCTTTAGTCGGCTGCAAGCTCTAGGTTAACCTCAATTGCCCTTATCCTATTGATTAATTCAGAATTCCACGAAAAAGGGGCTTAACTTCCGCAAGTGTTCATCTAAGAAAGACATAATTATTTCAACTTTTCAAAAGTACGTGATTCCAATATCATATACCACAAATGCACCTTATTGATTTCACATTGATTTCAACAAATAATCCCACAAACTTTTATCATCTGCTCTAATTTGAATCGTCGGCAAACCATAAAATTTTTCTAGCAAGAATCCAATAACTTTGTAATTTGTGGTGTCCACCAATTGTTTTATGATCATTATCTAATCCAACAGATCCATAACTCTGATCAAATAATCCAACCTTTTAGTAATCCAATCAATTTTAAGATCATCTCAGTAATAATTTAATATTCAATAATCCACCAACATCAATCTCTTGAAAATCCTCTTTTTGGCTCCACCAAATTTGAATGAATCCAAATACCTCAATTAATTCTTATCGGACAATCTCTCAATCTATCTCCCATAATTAATTTAAATCCTCCAAATTATTCATTTAAACATCTTTAAATGATCTAGTTAATCCCATTCGTTCAAATCCAATTATCTAGCAATGATCTATTAAATCCACCAAATTCAAATTAACATATCAAAGTCCACTTCGCAATGATAAAATTAATCCACCAAGATATCTAAATATGTTATCTTCTAGAATTCCACTAGTATCCACTCATCATCAATAGGTCCACCAAACTCTGATAATCAATTAACTCCACAAAATTCATCCAATCTTCATGATTCAATCAAATCACCCCAAAATAGATATCATGAATTGTTTATGATAATTCAACTTCTTAATCTTTTAATCTCTTCCTTTACTGGATCAATCTCTTAACACTAATTCTCCAACGATCACAAATAATCCCTTCAACAAAAGTCTTGTTTTTCATCCAATTGCTCCTTTCAATCCTAGATAACAAATCCAAGGCAAAATTTAATTCCCAAGATCTAATTAGCTCCTCCAAGTTCAACTTTGTATTTATTCTCTTGTCAATCCACAAAGATGACACTCTATAATCAATTGGTATCCACAAATATACATTTTTATTTCAATCATCTCGAATATTATCCAATCTTGCCAATTCTACACCAAATATATCACGCTACCAATAATTCTCCAAATTACCTAACTTGACATCTACTGATTAAGGTAGCTTTCCCGACAAGAGTACTTTCCATAAGTTTGTTGTCTTCCCTATACTCTGGGTCCTCAATTATTTTCCAAACTTAGATTGCAGTGGAAGAATTGCAGCTTGCACTGTTGTGGTAACTGGGGTTAGCACAAGGTAAGAGGGAAATAGCATAGATAAGAGATCAGGGGAACGACTAAACACCAGCTTAGACAAAACTTAGCTTGAAATTAAAATAGTTTTGAAGGATGACTGTACTACAAGTATACAAAGACTTGGTACAGTGCATCTAGCACACAAACAAATAATATATAATCGTTCTAAAATCGTAGCACTTTACTTGGGCACTACCACTAAAGAACTATTCCTCGTTCCTTCGTGATGACGCGCTTCTCCAGGTGCTTCTCAGATGCAACTTCATTGAGCCAACTATAGAAATTACAGAGGAAAGTAGATCTAATTCCGAAAGGTGAATAAGCAGATAGAGAAGGAAGAATACTATAACGAAGGTAAGGATAGAAAGAAGAGAAAAGATGAGGATAGCACATTATTATTATTTTTTTATTTTATAAAATAAAATTTGAAGCTCTTCTACTAACGACCATTCTAACTAGGTTACGTCCTCACGCTTAAATTGGCTCGATACCATCTCTGTCGGGACCGGATTTCCAAATCCGGTCCCTCCGTATTACAACACTAGTCCCGGATCAAAGCTAGTGCACACAATCAAACAAATGATGATTACATAACCAACAACGCTTTATTACAATAATAGAGAGTATGGACTAAAAGGTCTCTTTATTACAACCGAGGTTTCAAGACCTCACACACACAAAACAAAAACAAACACAATGAAGCAAAATAAATCAACGGATGAAAACCCATCAATACGCCACAGCAATTGTGGGAGCGCAACCTAGTACTCGGTAAGCCTTCGTCGAATCCATATGCATCGTAGTCGAAGTTTCCTTCTTGAGCTTCATATTCCTCTGGGTATTATTTTAAGTGTATCATGTGAGTACATAAAGTACTCTGCAAGTCTTGGGAAAATGCAATAGATGCAAGGCTTAACAAAGGAGGGTCATATGGTTCTTTTGCACAAAGCCACATTTTATTTCAAATACCATTAATTATTTTTAAAGGCATCACTTTAGCAAAGTGATTGTTTTAACAGATTCTATCAATAATTTTATAGTGAAGGTTCCAACCACCAACACTTGAATCTTGGATCAACCCGCCAAAGTTCAAAACCACGGGTTAAACCACCCACACTAAACAATCGGCTAACCGCCAAAGTTCAAAATCACGGTTAAACCACCCACACTAAAAAGCGGCTAACCGCCAAAGTTCAAGAAAAGCAGGTTACACCACCCACACGGCTACATCCGCCAGACACAACCGAGAGTTCCAACCACTCCGGTTTTCAAAACTTTTATTTTAAAACCAAAACCAATGAGCTACCATGTGAATGCATTCCTTGCCCGCCCTTGACCATGGGCACGGCTATTCGAATAGTTTTACACTCTGCAGAGGTTGTACACTTTACCCACAAGAGATAAGTTATCTTAATAGTCAACACGCTTCCTTAGGCATGAGACCCAGATAAAATATCACGAAGCTTTTACCTTACTCTAGTCTAGCTAGTTACCACCCGCTGAGGTTCCACCGCTGAAGGGTTAAACCACCCAGTCATAAGCCCCCTCTTGCGCCGTATGAGTACAGTAAACCCTGTCCCTCACTGTGGATAACCAGTACACCCTGGCACCCACTTTCCACTGGTGGTACCTAGACTAAACTATCGTAGTTAGTCACCTAGGTCGCACCCATATAGACTTGTGGTTGTACGGTAGTGCTCGGCCCGACAAACACAAGCGTCGGTCCTTAATTGACTAGGGCGGAACATACACATTACAAGTTCTCGTGCTAACCGCACCAAACCAATCTTACCATCTGCCCCAGTCTAAACCAACTCTCACATTTTATTTTAGTTTTAAAGAATAGTGGCAACCCAATCACCACTAAATTTCGAACAAAATCCAGTCCCACAAAATATAATTTCCCATTTCAAAAGGTAACAAAGGAGTATATAGCATGACTAAGCATTTTACTACCGATACAACATTTACCAAAGTTTTATAATAATCTCATTATTGAGACAAGGGAAAACCTAGGGTGTCAAAGGTACATGGTTGTCAAAGTCAAATGAGGGCATAACAATTGTCGGTTTAACTATTATCTCTAAAACATGAATTATCATTTTATGTAACATAGCAATGCATTAATTTAAAATAATTAAAACATTTCTCAAACATAGGTTCAAGATGTTCAAAGGAGACTTGCCTTCGTGTGCGATATCTTGACTTTCTTGCTGCGGGTCGGAAAATTCTTCGGCGACGTCGGGTTCTACGCGCGGAACGATAAATACAAACGAACAAATAAATACAAATAAAATCACAAAAATATAAAATATACACTGGAAGAAAGGTTAAGATTGTATATGAATTTAGGAAAAAGAATCAACGGATTCGGAGTTCAAATGAGGGAGAACGAATATCTGGAAGTTTTAAAGATCACATGAAATGATAACAAAATCCGAGAATTACTTTTGAGCGAGCGGTGTCGATTGGTTGCGAGGTGGCGAATGGACAAAATGGAACTCCGGCGACGAGGCAAAGGTGGTGGCGTGGAGTGCGGTGTCGAGGAAGCGGCAATCATCGCGGCGAGGGAAAAACGACAGTGACAACGAGGTTGCGACAACGGCAGGTTGGAAGGAGTTAGTACCGGGTATGGAATGTGCAGATGTAGGGCGAGCACAGGGTAGAACACGACATGGTGAAGCTAGACAAATTATTGGCTAAGCTGAAACTTCATCGGAGACGATACAATCGACGTTTGAACGACGACGGTAGAGAAAAAAGAAAAACTTGATATCTTGGTGCTCGGTGAAGCGAATCCAAAACCATTTGAAAGGTAGCTACCTGGGATGGTTTGGCACGATATGACGTGAATGGATTGGAGAAAACACCACCGGACAGATGGAGACACGAGATGCCATTGGCGGCCATGGCGGGTGTCGTGGCAAAAATTTGTGGAGGCTTTTCGGGAAGCGGAAGTGAGCATGCACAGAGAACGCGGCGAGGCGAGTCTAAGAAAAATTACTAGCACAGGCTAAAACTCACAGAGACGCATTTAATCGGCGTCGGAGTAAAAATGACCATTTTTACGGAAAGTTCAATTTCTGACAATTGGCTCCACGAAAAATTAAATAAAAATGATGGATAAATTGTTTGGAGGCTAGGACATGATATGACGCGAACAAAAATCAAAGCTCTTACCGAAAAAGTGGTGTACGCGCGAAGGCACGGTTTCAGCGTCTGGCTCGACCAGGTCGACGAGGACTCGGGGAGTCTTCGAGTGATGGCGATAGAAGACATTAGGCGACCGGCGGGTTGGCATCGGCGTTCCGGGCAAACGGAGAGGAGTTAGCGGGTGAGGTTTGTGGCGAAACGAAGAGGAGAATGTCAGGAACACAATGCTCACCTCGGTTTTGATCCAACACGCACGGTCGGCTCGCAGCGAGGAGGGGAACGACGGCGTGGTTTGGCCACGGTGGTCCGGCGATGCTCCGGTGATGCTCCGGCGAAGGCGAGGGAGCACCGCGTAGACCGCGAGGAGGCGAAGCCAACGGTGTGGTCAAAAGTGACCGGACTCCACTATTGGAGGCGCAATCGGCCGAAGAACGCCGATTGGTACACAAAAGAAAAATGGTGATTGTGGAGAGAAGAAAGGGAGATGGGCTTTGAGATTTCGGGGGTTGAGTGAGGATGAGAAGGGGCACCCGGTGCTCCCTTTTATAGGGGTGGAGGTGGACGGGAGAGAGAGATCAACGGCCATGTCATTTAGAGCAAGGATTTTAATTTCGTGTAAATGCTCATGAATGAGAGGGGAAACGGTGGGGAATTGAAAGCCCTTGATGAGAGGATTTAAATGCACTTTATTTCACAAAAAACCGTTAAGAAATTGATGAGAAATCAAAGCTTTAAAGAAACCGGCCATGGCGAGCGCCAAGACGGCGACTCGGCGTCCGCGAACAAATGAGAGAATGAACAAGAACGACACAAGACGGCGACGCTCGGGCGTCCCGAACAGCCGAGAGGATGAACAAGATGCCGTGTGGTACTGTTCATTCTCTCTCTTTCTTTTTTGTTTTATTTTTATTTGAGATTTTGAAATTAAGCTCAAACAAACTCCGAAAATTCTAAAAAAAAATTCGAAACTTCCTTGAGGCTCAAAGAACACAAATAAAATATTTTTAGAAAATATTAATATTTAATTTTATTTTATTAAATAAAAATTCTAATTAAGATTTTGTTTAAACCAAATAAATTCAAAAATTTCAAAAATTTGAAAATAGGGTATAAATGCATAGATTAGAATTTTATATGAATTTTAATTACCACGTGGTACTGTTCATTCTCTCTCCTCTTTCTTTTTGTTTTTATTTTTATTTGAGATGGACGCACGAGATTAGATCGGGCGGCGGAGGATTAAATTTGATTTAGATTTTCAGAAAACACCAGAAAATTTGATAAAGCTCAGAAAAATATGAAATTATATCCAAAAATTCCAGAAAAATTCAAACAACTTCCTGGAGACATTTTGGACTTAATAAAGGTATTTCCAAGTACTATTGTTATTTTAATTTTCATACTTAAAATACTTTTTATTTTCAAAATAGATTTTAACGCTCCAGAAAAACTCAGAAAACCAAATATAAGCCGAATAATTCCAAATAATTAATTTGACATAGTATTTTTACAGAAAATCAAAATATCATTTATTTAATAATATTTTTAAATTTTACTTTAAATTACTTTTCAAATCTAGCTTTCTCAAAAACGAAAAAAAAACAGAGCAAAACAAAATTCAAATTTCACACAAACAAAAACTCTTATTTTATTTTAAACCAAATTAATTTTATTTTAATATTTTAATTTTTATATCCAAAATTTTGAAATAAACAATTTGGTCATTACAGTTCACAGCATGCTCTAAAAATATGGAGGCACTATCGATCAAGAATCGTTGTGAGATTTACGGACCACAAAAGTTTGAAGTATATATTTACCCAACGACCTCAATCGAGACAATGAAGATGGCTTGAGTTAATAAAGGATTATGATGTTGGAGTCCATTATCATCCAGGAAAAGCCAATGTAGTAGCGGATGCCTTGAGCAGAAAAAGCTATTGCAATAATCTGATGATTAAAGAAAGTCACCGCACTTCATGAAGAGTTCCAATGACTCAATTTAGAAGTGGTAAATGAAGGATTCCTAGCCACTTTGGAAGTTCAACCAACTTTAGAAGAATGATCAAGGCGACTCAAAGAGAGGACACTATGTCAAAGAAATCAAAGAGAATATGAAGAAAGGTAGAGCACCGTGATTTTCGGAAGATGAAGAAGGTACCCTTTGGTTTGGAAAAGAACTCGTGCGAAAGAAAAGAAATAAAAGAGCTAATCTCAAGGAAGCACATGAATCAGGATACTCAATTCACCCGGGAAGTACAAAGATGTATCAAGATCTGAAAGAAAGATACTGATGGTCAAGCATGAAGAGAGAAATTGCGAATATGTAGCCTTATGTGATGTGTGCCAACGAGTTAAAGTCGAACATCGAGACTGCTTGGACTTTTGCAACCCTTGCAGATACCTGAATGGAAATGGGAAGAAATTGGCATGGATTTTATAACTGGATTGCCAAGAACAAAGTCAGGGTATGATTCAATTTGGGTTATTGTGGACCGACTGACAAAGGTCGCACATTTCATTCCAGTTAAGACCACCTATTCTGGAGATAGACTCGCAGAACTATATATGTCAAGGATTGTGTGTTTGCATGGAATCCCAAAGAAGATCGTGTCAGATCGAGGACCTCAATTCACTTCAAGATTTTGGCAGAAGCTGCATGAAATTTTGGGCACAAATCTAAATTTCGATCTGAGATATCACCCATGATTGATGGTCAAGCGAAAGAGTAAATCAAATATTGGAAGACATGTTGAGAGCATGTGCCTTGGCAAACAAGGCAAAATGGGATCAAAGTTTGCCCTATGCAGAGTTTTCCTATAATAATAGTTACCAATCTAGCCTGCAAATGTCTCCTTTTGAACTTTTGTATGGCAGAAAATGCAGAACACCATTGTATTGGAAAGAAACCGGAGAAGGACAAATATTTGGACCTGATGTGTTGAAGCAAGCAGAAGAGCAAGTTAAATGCGGTTCGAGATGACTAAAGACAAGACAAACAAGGCGTAAAGCTACGCCGACAATCGTCGAAGAGCTTTAGAATTTATACACGGAGATCATGTGTATCCGAAAGTTTCACCTCTCAAAGGATTGCGTCGTTTCATTCATCGGGAAACTTGCTCGAGATTTATTGGACCATTCCCTGTTCTAGCCAAAAGGGGAGAAGTTGCTTACCAGTTAAAGCTCCCACCTCAGTTGTCAAATGTGCACGACGTCTTCCATGTGTCTCAGTTAAGAAAGTGTCTCAGAGTGCCAGAAGAACAAATGCCTTTAGAAGAAGTGACTTTGAAAGAGGACCTAACATATCCAGAGTACCCAGTCAAAAATTTGGATGAAGCAGAACGTCGAACCAGAAGCAAGAGCATCAAATTCTGTAAAGTACAATGGAGTAATCATTCCGAGTCTGAAGCAACTTGGGAGCGTGAAGAAGATTTGACATCAGAGTTTCCCGTATCTTTTTCCCAGTCCATCCGAATCTCGGGGTCAAGATTCATCCTAAGGGGGGTAGGTTTGTAACATCCCAAAATTTGTGAATTTTTTTTTAAAAATTTAAATTCGAATTAATTACTTTAAAGAAATTGGATCTTATTTGAATCTTTCTGAATTTTTCCAGTTTTTAAAATCAATTTCTAGAATTAAAAAGAAATCTTAGTTTGAAAATTTAAGACCAAAATAAGTTGAAAATATTTTATATAAGTCCAAAATATCTCCAAAAGCTTCTGTGAATTTTTCTAGAATTTTTGGAGTTTATTTTGTATTTTTCTGGTCTATATTCAATTTCCTAAGATTTTCTGAAAATCTAAAACTAAAAAAGAAATTTATTTTCTCTCCCTCCTCCCAGCGGCCGCCACGTGGACGGCCGGATTGCCGCCACGTCACCCGTTCCATCCCGCCTTTCCCCTCCCTCTGGCCGACAAGTGGCCGGGCGGGATTGCGCCACGCCACCCACCCGGCCGATCTCCGCCGCCCACGCCGCCTTCTCCTCCTCGCGCGCCGCCCGCAACCTCCTCCCTCTCTCCCCTTCCTTCCTCTCTCCCCGTGCCCCCACTACCCCAACCGCCCCAACCACCCCGCCTCCCCGCCCCCACTTCCCCTCTCTCCCACGCCCCCACTCCCCAACCGCCTGTAACCGCCGCCCACCTCCCACTCCGTGAGAAATTCCACGCCCGTTGCTCCCGAGCCTATAAAACCCTCCCGGCATCCCCATCCTCCGCTCCACCTCCCTCCACCCTCTCCTTCCCGGCCGCTCCATCGCCGCCGCTGGCACCCGAGGCGCCGCTTCCCTCGCCGCGGCCGACACCGTTCATCGCCGAACTCCGCGCCTAGGTGAATTGAGTTCCCTCCTTCCTCTCTCCATTCCTACCCTCATGCGGCAACGCGCTGCTGTCATTCGGCGTGAGCTCGCCGCCCCATGCCTACGTGGCGGCGGCGTGGCGCGCGTCGCCGCCACGTCGGCGCCACCTCGGCTCCTCGCCCGGCCGCCGCCGACTCGGCCCCCCGCCACCTCTGCCTCCCGTCGGTCCATGGACTGGTCCATAGACACAGGGCCCTTGTCGATCGGCCCATCCTGTGGTCGGCGTCATGTTGGCGTCATAAATCCGTTTTCCGTCGAAAATAATTCGGCGAAAAAGAAATTCCTGCGACGTCATAAATCCGAATTTCCTTTAGAAAATAATTCCAAAATCCGGTTTATTCTTTTTCTTTCATTTTAAACTTCCCGATGCCCGTATTTTTCATCCTAACTCGATTGAGTCCATTCAAATTTCTAAATTCATCAAAATTCCAAACTATTCATTTCTGCCATCCTTTTAAATTTTTGAATTTTTTGTAATATTTTAAAATTCAAATTTCAAACACCCAGTTCATTTTCAAAATCTCGGTTTCATCCCAAATTTTACAGACACCTCCAAAGATCCAAATCCAATCTTGTAAAATATCCATAAAATTATATTATTTTTCTGAGATCAGATATTTTATATTCAAATTCTTTTTCATTTACACTTCCAAAAATCCTTTCTCCCTCGTCCGAACTCCGAATCCGTTGAAACTTTCTCCTAAATTCTTATAAAATTATAAACTCCTTTCCAGTAGTTACATTATATTTTTGTAATGTTATTTGTATTTATTTGTTCATTTTTTTATCATTTTGCGCGTACAATCCAACGTTGTTGAAGAATTCGAAGACCCGCAACAAGAAAGTCAAGATATCGCACACGAAGGCAAGTCTCCTTTGAACATTTTGAACCTATGTTTATGAAATGTTTTTGATTATTTTAAATTCATTGCATGTGCTATGTTTCATAAAATGACAATTTATGTTGTAAGGTTAATAGTTAAACCGATAATTGTTATACCCTCATTTGACATTGACAACCATGTACCTTTGTCACCATAGATCTCCTTTGTCTCAGTAATGAGATTATTATGAATTTGATAATTTTAGAACGGTAGTAAATGCTTAGACAAACTAGTCGATCAGTATAACCCTCGGGTGGAAAATAGAAAGGAATGATTTATCGAGTAGCAATCAATATTGTTATTGTTGTTAAGTTGGTGAAAACTATTTTAGACTTGGGTGGATGGTAAGATTGGATTGGTGCTGTTTAGCACGAGAACTTGAAAAGTGTATGTTCCACGGTCAAGGGCGGGCAAGGAATGCATTCACATGGTAGAACTTTGGTTTTGGTTTAAAGTAAAGTTTTGGGAATCCGAGAGTGGATGAAACTCTCGGGGTTGTTCAAATAGTTGAAACTAGTGTGGGTGGTTGGAACCCGTAGATTTGTAATTTGGTGGTTGGAACCAGTTATCCAGAAATGGTGGATATAACCTTCACTTTGAAATATTTAATAGTTTCAGTTAAGATAATCACTTCGTTAAAATATTTCCTTCAAATATGCTTAATGATATTGGAAATAAAAATATTGATTTGTGAAAAAGAACCATATAACCTTCCTTGTTGAGCCTTGCATCTAATGCATTTTCCCAAGACTTGCGGAGTACTTTATGTACTCACATACTACACTTAAAAATAAAATCTCAGAGGAATACGAAGCTCAGGAAGGAGACTACGACTACTTTGCGTGTGGATTCGACGAAGGATTTCCGGAGTACTAGGTTGCGTTTTCCCCAGTCAATTGCCTGTGGCGTATTGATGGGTCTTTATCAAGTTTATTTGCTTCCCTGTGTTTTGTTTATTTGCGAGGTCTTGAAACCTCGGTTGTAATGAAAAGACCTTTTGGTGGTACTCTTTATTATTGTAATATTCGTTGTTGGCAATGTAATAAATCCATTGTTTAACTGTGTGCACTAGCTTTGATCTGGGACTAGTGCTGAAATACACAGAGGGTCCGGATTCGGAAATCCGGATCCGGACAACAAATGAGAATGACTTGGGATGATTCATGTGTTGAAAATCATCAAGTCAAGATGTGTGATGGAAGATGGCTTCATGTGTTGAAGACCATCAAGAAGAAGATGCATTATGAGTTGATACATGTCCAAGAGGAGACCCATCATCAAGTCAAATGAAGACCCATCATATGTTGATGGAGCTCAGGTGAAGGATGAATTATGGGTTGATGCATGTCAAGACGATGACGCAGACTTAAAGTGATGATGTGTCATCAAACTTCAAGAGGATGATCAAGGCAAAGGTATGACTAGTTAGGGCTAAGGATGTGTTCCTAGTCTTTTACCGGTCTTGGTGTTTCGTTGGAAGACCGAGTTGCTAGTATATGTTGCTATACTATTAAGAGGGGTCATGTCTATAGCTGACTTGTGCCAGATTCACAAGGAGAGCCTGCTACAGTCACCTTACTGCTTCTTTTCATCCACTCGAGCGGGACAGAGTTATCCGCATCCCTTCGAGATCTCAGTGGATGATCCTCGACTATCGCACCAGGTGCAGCTTACCCAGGCGATGGCAGCCACCTACGCCAGTGCCTTGGAGGAGATTGGACAACTTCGGATGCTTCTTACTTAGCTACCTACCGGCACTCAGGACACCCTCCGTGCTCGGCTCATCCGAGCGAGCAACAGAGTTTGGTGGGCGACTCGAGCGACGCATGCTAGTCTCCCAAAGACTACACGCCATCTTCACCTGTACCAGCCGTCGTCCCCAACAACCAGATGTCGACCCGACGCACAGGACCCCGCACCTTTCTCACAGCATGCAAGAGTGTGCGACGCCCTAGTCCACCACCCGACATCAACCTTGAAGATTCCAATAAAAGACGTAGTCTCTCTCATTCCCGTTCCTGCTCTCGGTCGACTGCCTCCAGTCATAGCCATACCCACACCCGTGCATCTTGCAACCGTCCCATATGTGGTTGTAGGCAGCTCCACGTGGGTAAGCTCGAGGAAGACCCAGAAGAAGATCCAGAAGAAGACCCAGAGGAGGATCCTGAGGAGCGCATCTTCGAGGAGGACGAGTAGTTGTTGAGACAGTAGCACCCAATTTAATGTTTACTTCCTTAGGACGTTTTATTGCTATATTTTGGTGTACTAGATGGACTGTACCAAAGCACTTGAGCACTTGTGGTACATCCATTTTTTTAAAAAAATTAATTTGAATTCAAAGTTGAGTTTCTCCAATTTGATTGTTTGTGTTCTTCTTGTGTGTTGGTTTGGGATGTTGTTTAGTCTCCCCTGATCTCTTGCCTAAACCTACTTCCCCCTTATCTTTTGCTAAATTCGGTTACCTCTTCAGATGGTGAACACAAGAACCAATGCCGGCAACAGCCGTGGTACCAATGCCTAACCAGAAGCCAATGAACCAATTCCACCACCTCCTGTTCAGGCCCCTAACTTGGAATAAATGATGGCTATGCAACTACAACTTCTGCAAGCTCTTGCTCAGAATCAAGTCCAGCCAGCTCCACAGGCTCCAATGCCTGCACCGCAGTCCAAGCTAGGAGAATTTATGAGAACTCGACCGCCAACCTTCAATGGTTCAGTAGATCCAATGGAAGCCGATGACTGGATTAAGGATGCGGATAGGAAATTGTCCTTGGCTCAGTGCAATGATCGTGAAAAAGTGTTGTATGCTGCCCATCAGCTAAAAGGGATTGCAGCTAATTGGTGGGATAATTATTGTGCAGCTCATCAAAATGTGCAAGGTATCACTTAATGAATTTGATGAAGCTTTCCGACCGCACATATTCTGCGAGGATAATGGATATGAAGAAAATGGAATTTCACAAGCTGTAGCAAGGAAATATTAGTGTGACTGAATACCTGAATAAGTTCACACAATTGGCCAGATATGCACCAGATGATGTTGCAACAGATGCAACAAAGATTTGACGATTCATGCAAGGACTGGACCCCAACCTCAAAGTGCAGTTGGTGTCCAATGATTACCCAACATTTCAGCATATGGTAAACAAGGCTATTATACAAGAAGATGCTCAACGCCAGTTATATGAGATTCGGAAGAGGAAATTTCAAGCCCAATAGGGTGCAAGCAGTTCTCATCATCGTCCTAATCAATCTCATTTCAGTAGGCCTCCAGCGCCAAGTGTGCCAAGGACACCATTCAGTGGACCTCGCCCAATTCCACAAGCTCCACGAGCTAATAATGGGGGCCAACCTCAGTAGAACAAGACTTCAACTGCAGGAGTACAATGTTTCAATTGCAAGAACATGGGACATTATGCCAATAATTGTCCTCAGAAACGTCCAGTGGTGACCCCTGTTCGTTTTAACTTGGGGACTACACCAGCACGAGCCCCACCTGCAGGACAAGGCCGTGGGACACCTCAAGTTCAAAGAACTCCGCAAGGGATGAATAGAGGACATGTTAACCATGTTACTGCAGAAGCAGCCCAGGATGCACCAGACGTAGTTCTGGGTAAGTTTCTTGTCAACTCAGTACCTGCATCAGTATTATTCGATTCTGGAGCTTCGCATTCTTTTATTTCCAAAGGATTTGTTGAAAGATATAAGTGGGATGCACTTTTGTTAAAGAACCATATGTTAGTCCAATCACCGGGAAAAGAAATGAGGACTAATACAGTTTGCCCTAGAGCAACTGTAGATTTAAATGGAGTCAAATTCCTAGCGAATCTTATTATAATAGATTCCAACAGCCTAGATGTAATACTTGGTATGGACTGGTTCACCAAGTATAAATGACAGATAGATTGTGCCAATCGTGCCATTACTCTTACCAACTCCGAAGGAATCCAAGTAGAGTGTAAGCCGAGCATGTCTTTGAATGGATGTGGGCTAAACAGCTTGAAAGGAATAACTCTGGATCATGTGTCTTTTTGAAGATTGATCTTCGGTCCGGTTATCATCAAATGAAGATTAGACCGGAAGATATACCAAAGACAACATTTGCCACTCGTTATGGATTATACGAGTTTACAGTGATGTCTTTTGGCTTGACCAATGCACCTGCATACTTTATGAATCTGATGAACAAAGTGTTCATGGAGTATTTGGACAAGTTTGTTGTCGTGTTCATTGATGACATCCTGATATACTCCCCTAATGAGGAAGAGCATTCCAAGCATCTGAGGATAGTGTTAGAAAAGCTCAGAGAACATCATTTGTGCGCCAAGTTTAGCAAGTGCGAGTTCTGGTTGAAGAAGGTAGCTTTCTTGGGGCATGTGATTTCGGCAGGAGGAGTGTCTGTAGATCCTGAAAAGGTAACAGATGTACTCAATTGGGCACAACCCAAGTCAGTAACAGAGATCAGAAGTTTTCTGGGTTTAGCCGGATACTATCGTCGCTTCATCGAAGGATTTTCCAAGCTTGCAAGACCTCTTACTCTGTTATTAAAGAAAGAAAAGAAGTTTGAATGGAGTAAATCTTGTGAGGACAGTTTCCAAGAGCTGAAAAAGAGATTAACTTCTGCACCAGTGTTAATACTTCCAGATATCAGGAAGGATTTTGAAGTTTTCTGTGACGCATCCAGACAAGGTCTAGGCTGTGTTTTGATGCAAGAAGGAAAGGTAGTAGCATATGCTTCAAGGCAATTACGCCCGCATGAGCAGAACTATCCAACTCATGATTTAGAGCTAGCTGCCGTTGTGCATGCTCTAAAAATATGGAGGCACTATCGATCGATGTCGTTGTGAGATTTACACGGACCACAAAAGTTTGAAGTATATATTTACCCAACGACCTCAATCGAGACAATAAGATGGCTTGAGTTAATAAAGGATTATGATGTTGGAGTCCATTATCATCCAGGAAAAGCCAATGTAGTAGCGGATGCCTTGAGCAGAAAAAGCTATTGCAATAATCTGATGATTAAAGAAAGTCGGCCTGCACTTCATGAAGAGTTCCAGCGACTCAATTTAGAAGTGGTAAATGAAGGATTCCTAGCCACTTTGGAAGTTCAACCAACTTTAGAAGAACAGATCAAGGCAGCTCAAAGAGAGGACAGCTATGTCAAAGAAATCAAAGAGAATATGAAGAAGGTAGAGCACCAGGATTTTCAGAAGATGAAGAAGGTACCCTTTGGTTTGGAAAAAGAATCCTCGTACCCGAAAGAAAAGAAATAAAAGAGCTAATCCTGAAGGAAGCACATGAATTAGGATACTCAATTCACCCGGGAAGTACAAAGATGTATCTGTAGGACCGAAATGGCAACAGAGGGGGGGGGGTGAATGGTGCCTTTTTGATAATCGCCCTCAAAGTATTCACACAGATCTCATTTCTCCGATAGCTATAAAAGCTATGAAGAGGATGATTCAAACTCTCTGGAAATTGCAATTATATTGACAAAAGAGGTGAAGTAATCTCGGCAAAAAAGTTACTAAGTAAGAAGGATCAAGAACACCGAAATCTGAAATCAATTATTGCCAAAAACTGAAAATACACAAAACAAGATCACACTGCAGAGAGACTGAGATTCGGCACCCAAAAATAAAGAAACTGTCCTGGCCGAAAAGACAAAACAAAATACTACTCAAACAGGAACTGCTAGCACAACCAAAAAGGATCTAAAAGTAGTAACAAAAGAAAGCTGAGACTGATTACTGTCGGCACAGGAAAGAAAAGCAACCAACTTGCAGCTGCCAAAATCAAGACTGCACTCAAGAGTTTTTGCCGGCAAGAAAACTGAAATCAGATGCTGCTAACCGAACAGCAAACTGCAGTCAGGAGAGACCTAAACTCAATTCAGCAAACTGAATACAGGAAGCTAACAAAACTGCTACGCCTGAAAACTACTTGCATGGTTTTGATTGGTCTGTTTACTGCAGCAAGAATCAGAGAAGACAAGGAGCAGTGAAAACCGATATGCTGCTGAATTCAGATTGCAAACACACTGAAAAACAGGACTGAAAATGGCAGTGTAGCTTGCCGGCGTGGTAATTACTGCAGACAGCCGAGAGACAGAGAAAATCCCAAACATTTGCTTCTCTCTTCCAGGCCAAGAAAAACTGAATCTTAAGCTGAATAGCCGACTCTACTTCAGGAAATAATCAAGAGTATTCCGCACTGAACATTGACAAATATTGCTGAATCTGCTGACCAGTGCTGCCGGGAGCTGTAGTAATGAAAATGCACTGAAAACAGAGACTAGCACTACTGAAACAATAAAAGAAAGAAGGCTAAACAGTTCGGCTATCCTCAATACTGTTGTTTACAGAACAGAACACCCCTGAAACCGAAACCTGAGAACCGAAACAGTAAATACAGAAAACATATCAGGCTGCTGCAGTTCAAAAACGAAAACAGATTTTCATTTAGCCGAACAACAAACTGCCTGATTTCTGAAATCTGCTCGGTTAGTCTTGCAGCACTTAGAAGCAATACCAAGAGACCTAAAAAGGAGATCGAAAACAAACTTCAACAGGGAAAGTTTTTGTCAGATAAAATAAAAGGAGACCTTGTGTCATATGGCTAATAATTCTCAAGAAGAGATGATTTCTGACCAAGAAGACATAAGGCTCATTCTCCTTTTAAACAAGAAATCAAAACAGAGATGCTCTGCCCAGCGTGAACAGAAAAACCTAGATTGGGGATAAAACAGAGAATGATTTGGGAATGGATTCAGAGATCATATAAGAAGATGAATCTCCCAAATATTTCAGGAAATGGAATGATCTTATGGCCAAGAACCCTTTCCATGACTGAACTTTCAAGAGATAAACACACAGATTACCTAAATCACCAAGAACTCAACTCACGGGAACAAGAACAGAGAAAGAGGCAAGAACAGAAATCCATCACAAATGAAGCAAGAAGAATATAGCCAACCAAAATCATTCTTGTATTGAGAGAAAGGAAAAAGATACATGATTACATGGAATTTCAACTCTCTCCTCACTCCACCATCTCAAGAACTCATCTCATCACCTCTCACCAACACATACTAGGAGACGTCAAGAGCTCACACGCAAGGAGAGAGCTAAAACACTACTCCATCTCCTGCACACGATGGGGAGACAAGGCTCAACAGAACTCTGCTCTCTCCCCCCCACTTCCAACAACTAAAGCAAAAGGAAGCAAAGCAAAATAAATCCCCAAAGTCTCTTTTTACTCAATTGAAACCCTAATCCTTTCTAGAAGCTTAAGGGGTATGCAGCCCCTCCAATCCTATTTATAGCCTTGGCTAACGGGTCTCCGCCCCATTACGCCCGCTAAGTCCAACGGCGCCCGCTCCCGCTTTTGCAGTTTTGCGAAATTCCCGTTTCGCCCCTCCTGCACCTTCCGGGAAGCTTCCGCGCTCCTCGCCTCGCACGCCTCGCAACCACCTCGAGTCCACGTCGTCTTCGACACATCACGACCGTTCGACCTCGCCACCGCGCCTAGTCCGGTCACCTCGTGTCTCGCCACGACTCCGCCTCGGCGCCCTGCGGTCACACGGACAAGAAACACGCCAAATAGCACCGCCGATACATGAAAGCGTAAATAGAGATCAAACCTGTCGAGTCATCAGAATATGCAACCTAACCCATACGACTAAGTTCGACCAAAAGTCCGACCGAGCCCGTTGCACCATGCAACGACATGGTCCGAACCACCCAACTCAAACTCGACTTTTCTAAACGATGTCAATTACTCATCATACACAACGGGATGACCTCCACATGGTCTCTCAGTATCAAGATCTGAAAGAAAGATACTGGTGGTCAAGCATGAAGAGAGAAATTGCAGAATATGTAGCCTTATGTGATGTGTGCCAACGAGTTAAAGCTGAACATCAGAGACCTGCTGGACTTTTGCAACCCTTACAGATACCTGAATGGAAATGGGAAGAAATTGGCATGGATTTTATAACTGGATTGCCAAGAACAAAGTCAGGGTATGATTCAATTTGGGTTATTGTGGACCGACTGACAAAGGTCGCACATTTCATTCCAGTTAAGACCACCTATTCTGGAGATAGACTCGCAGAACTATATATGTCAAGGATTGTGTGTTTGCATGGAATCCCAAAGAAGATCGTGTCAGATCGAGGACCTCAATTCACTTCAAGATTTTGGCAGAAGCTGCATGAAATTTTGGGCACAAATCTAAATTTCAGTACAGCATATCACCCACAGATTGATGGTCAAACAGAAAGAGTAAATCAAATATTGGAAGACATGTTGAGAGCATGTGCCTTGGCAAACAAGGCAAAATGGGATCAAAGTTTGCCCTATGCAGAGTTTTCCTATAATAATAGTTACCAATCTAGCCTGCAAATGTCTCCTTTTGAACTTTTGTATGGCAGAAAATGCAGAACACCATTGTATTGGAAAGAAACCGGAGAAGGACAAATATTTGGACCGATGTGTTGAAGCAAGCGAGAAGAGCAAGTTCGTCGGTTCGAGATGACTAAAGACAAGACAAACAAGCGCGAAAAGCTACTACCGACAATCGTCAAGAGCTTTAGAATTTATACCGGAGATCATGTGTATCGAAAGTTTACGTGAGACCATGTGGAGGTCACCCCATGGTTGTGATGAGTAATTGACTCTTGATCTAGAAAGATTGAGTTTGGTTTTTGAGGTTTGAGCTGACTCTGCAAAGTCGTAAGCCTTAACAATTGTCGCCAGATCGCTTACGACCACGTTGTCCTTAGTTGAAACCGAGTGCGGCATTGAACAGTGGTGGGAAGGCTATACGACCACGCTGTGGAGATCTACGATCACGTTGTGGCCTTCTCGACAAGTTTAGCCGTGGTCGAAAGTCTCTCGGGTGGAGTACGACCACGTTGCGGAGCCCTCGGAATATTTGGCCATGATCAAGGTCACCCGGCCATTTACGACCACGTTTGGTCGTGGTGAAACCCTTCGAGTGTTGTGCGACCACGCTGGTCGTGATCGGAAGGGTATACGACCACGCTGAGCGAAATCAAGAACCGGTCGAGTAGCGTGCGACCACGTTGTGGAGTCTCACGACCACGTTGGCGTGGTCGGAGGCCACGGGGCGCCACGACCACGCTAAAGCATCCTCGGTGAATTTGGACGTGATCGAAGTCGGTCGGACCGCGTGGGACCACGCGGTATCTTACTCAGCGAAAATAACCGTGGTCGGAGGTCTCTAGGGGCATCTACGACCACGTTGTGAAGTTTCGACCGCGTTGGTCGTGATCGGTAGTCGGCGCCAGGGTTTACGACCACGTTGAGCGCTTGGGAGAGTCGACCACGTTGGGCGCCTGGTGTTTCGACCACGTTGTGGCGCGTGGGTCTTCGACCACGTTCGGAGATCGGGCGTTCGATCACGTTGGGCGCTCGCTGTTTCGACCACGTTAGCGGATGTCTGACCGTGGTCGATGGAGCTCATTAAAACCGGTCGTGTGGGCACATATGGTGTCCGATTATGATGGGAATCGGTCGGTTGGGTCTCTGGTGATGTTGTGGACCTTGTGGACTTATTGGTTCATCATTTTGACTGGTCTTGTTGCAATCTATTTTCTGTTGGGCTCGAGTGTCTCGGTTGGTGCAACAGAGTGCTCAGATGAGGTCTAGACTTTGTGCGATAAAGTCATAGCGGCTAGTGATGGTCGTAGCTTGTGTGCGCATGGTCGTAACGAGCTTTGTGATGGTCGTGACGACATGCTGTGTGGTCGAAGGAAGCAGGGAAGTCTTCCAGGGTTTTGACCACTTCTTGTCTTGTGCTTTCGGGTGGTCGTAGGGGATTTACGACCAGGTGTTGTGCTGTGATACTTGTGCCGATTGATGGTCTGTGTGTATTGTGCGGTGCTATGTGACGGTTTGCTTGTCTGTGTGGCTGCAGGACTTGAGCTATTTCATGGTGAGGCGTGGGAGGACCGGACTAGGCACGTGGAGGTGTTGAGGTCCAGACGGTCGGAGACGCCAAGATGATCGAGGTGGTGAGGTGGTTGCAGCCGGGAGACGAGGAACCGAGCTGAATCGCCAGAGCCGAGCACGACGGGCAACAACGAGGAGGACCGGGACTAGGCTCAGGGAGGAGCTGAGGTCCAGACGGTCAGGAGGTTGGGTGCGGTCGTGTGCGGCGGAATAGACCGAGACTAGACTCTGGAGGAGTCGAGGGACCAGATGATCTTGGAGACAAGTCTTGGTGAGGCTTGGAAAGGTCGGGACTAGACATGGGAGATGTTGAGGTCCGAGCAGTGGGTGAAGCCAAAGAAGGCGGAGCTCAAGGTGATCGATGAGGAACCGGAGCGATGCAATGATCGGAGATAGGTCAGTGAGGCTAGGATGGTCGGGACGAGACACAGGTGGTGTCGGGGTCCAGAACGACCGGGGGAAGCCGAAGGAGACCTAGTCTTGCGAGGTGGTTGCAAGCATGGACAGGAAGGCAGTGTGAGGGCATTTTGGAGAAATGCCAAAGCTGCAAAGGAAGCTGTCCCTCTGGTAAAGCACCTGAGAAAAGAAGTGGATTCTGTTGGCGCTAACGGGCAAAGTCTTGGTCTGTTGGGATAGCAGGCAAAGCATTTGAGTTAGCGGGCAAAGTGAGTGTTAAAACCCGGTGTTAGATGGGGTTTTCGGGTTATCCCCAGTATGGACTAATGGATGGATCCATTAGGGTTAGTCTCAGGTGTGAGGCTATAAAAGGGAGAGGGGAGGCAAGTGTTTTGAGAGAGTTGGTCGGCTAGGCCGTGGAGGCACCGCCTCCCTCCCTTGGGAGTGTATGTGTGTGTGTAGCTCTAGGGCTAGAGCTTGTCCTCCTGGGGAGTGGTTGCAAAACCTCCGTGTTATGATTTGAGAGGACTCATCTCTGTACTTGTTAGAGTTTATCTATGAGATGGGTGCGTGTTGGTGATCCGGGTTGAGAGGTCGTTCTTGAGATGTTTTCATTGATTTATTTGCCATCTCTTCATTTTAGTTCCTACGTATTTCCTTTGAGAGTTGGCTTGTATTTGATTTGCTCGAGCAGAGAATCGGCTCAAGGCAATTTGGCGATTCATTCCGAGAGCAAGGTCGAATCGGAGAAATTTCGTGTCTCTCGGTCATGCGCCTCCGGTTCTCGCTTTCGGTTTTGCCGTATTTAGACTTTGCGTCTTCTTTAGCTTCGATCGCCTTGAGGAGATCGGTCGAAGGAAGTCCGACTTGAGAATACAAGTTTCGGTTTGTTTATCTCAAGTTTCTCAACCGGTCGAACACTTCCTTAGTGGTCGAAATCGGTTTCGTTGTTCGCCGCTCCGTGGTCGTCGCTCCGACAAAAGTAGTACTTACCGCTTGCTCGTCATTTTCCGATCAAGTATCGACCACGTTCTATTTGCTTCCAAGCACCGCTCCGCCGATTGGTCCAATCACGACGTTCGACTTATTCGTCCGCTGTCGGTTGGTTCGACCATCAAGATATAGATCATCCGCTTTCTTTTGCCTTTGGTTTCCGAGTGCTTGATGGTCGAGATCTCGTAGTCGTGTGCCCCACGGTCACATGAGGTGTCTACGACCGCAATCGGCTATAGGTGCGAGTCGGTCTTCAACCACGTTGATCGCATTGACCATCCCCATTGGCTTACGACCACGACGGTTCGGACGAGACTCATCTTTCGATCGCCGCTTCCTTTGTTGGTCATACTTTGTTGGTCGCCGTCATCCTTTGTCGAACGGGTCGACAAGCGCAATCTCGATATCGATCACACGGTACATTCGATCAGTGGTTTCAACCATGGGCGATTACTCTCGGTCTTCACGACCACCGCGGAGAGACTCTGCCGATACTCTCTGCCGATAGCTTTAGACCACGGTTTGATTTCCCAATGATCGCTTTCTCTCCTAGATTTCGACCACGATCTTTTGACTCTTTTCCTCTCGGTCTTAAACTAAAGATTCCTCTGTTCTCTCTCGAGTTTTCCGGTGAACAACCAATCTTCTTCTTCACGACTCTTTAGCTACCGGAGAAAGATAGGGTTGAATTTTGGGAGAATTTTAAGGCACCATTCACCCCCTCTATTGCCATTTCGGTCCTACAATTGGTATCGAGCAAGGTTGGCTCAGAGTCGATCTTAACCGATCCGGAGCTTGGCAACTAGTAGGGAATCTTGTAAACTTTCCTTTGAATCTTATTGGGGTGTTTTGTCAATGATGTCCTTTGCGACAAGAGGCTTGATTTCGACTAGAGGATGATTTTATTTGCAAGAAACCACAAGTGTGAGCTTTGTGGTACATTCTTGTCCTTTGGTTGATCAAGTGCCAGGAAGGAGAAAGCCTTAGAGAACACACGGATGATAATGATAAGGACGAGCGTCGACTTATCATGAGCAAGGTAAAAACTCATTATGACCTTGGCCTTGTCCAAGATGAATATACTTGCTCTTCGGGATATTGTGAGGTGCCTAGATTATAAATTGCTAGATTGCTCTTGCTAGGTTGAAATCTCATTTCTCATGTGTAGGTTGTGAGTCTTTCTCAGAGAGCGGTGAAAATTTAATTTCTACTTGAATGTTAAAATCTGCAAATGAGAAATTAAAACTTTGACTCACCGCACTTGTGTAGAGGAGTATGAGCTTACTAGAGTGTAGTAAACCGAGTTCCTCTGTGTGTCGTCGTTGTAGTCGTAATGCCTTACGACCACGACTTCGACTTCTCGACATAGTCGTTGCTTCATACGACCATGTCTGCTGGCGGACACTTCCGCTTGTTACCGTGGTCGAAAGTCCCTACGATCACGATCGCCGGTTCTCGAGCACGCCGCCGCTCGATTGCCGTGGTCATAATCGACTTACGCCCACACCGCAATTCCCGATCGTGGTTGTAATGACCAACGATCACATCTCTCTACCGTAGTCGTTCAAGACTATGCCTCTCGTGCTACGACCACGCTCATTTCTTCTCGACCGTAGTCGAGTACGTAACGACCACTCTTTTTTACGAGTGGCCGTGTGTCAAGTCTTGGGTTCAAGCATCTGCTTTCTAACCACTTGGGATCCAAGACTTGGGCACTTTGTTCTTGTTTTTGTAGGTGTCCAGACGTTGGATGGAGAACATGGGATCGAATGGATTTTAGTCTTTTGCTTCATCACGTGACTAGAACATTTGTTGGTTCTCCACTTCATGGCCTCCAAGAGGCATGTACCTTCACGTTTGGCGTCTCCACCTACTTTGTGAGCTACTCTATACCTTCATGCCCTTATACTCATGTTTGACCATATTGGCATGTTGTTCTTGTTCATGTGCTCACTTGTACCATCTTGGCATGTTTTCTCTCAATGCTTTCATGTCATGCCTTTATGTGTATCGCTTAAGTATCCATGTACCTTGTTGTATTTGTTACATGCTTAAGCTTTGACTTGACTTCATGAGCTAAGTAGAATGTGTGCATTAGAAGTCAAGTATCATCATGACCTTGTGCTCTGTAGTATCTATCATGGTTCACATCTTGCTCCTTATGTTCATTCATCATTATTTATACATGTTAGCATACTTTTCATGATGTTGATTTGCCATGTTGTATGTCTACATGATGTATGCATATGTATGGACAAGATGAGCTTGAGTATATCTTGGATAGTTTCTTTGTGTCATGATGGTGCGTTTATTCATGCCTTTGTATCTTTTCTAGTATACATGCTTTTATCCATGCTAGCATATGCTTACGGATCGTTGCTCCGTCATCCGCTATGTGTATGGTTGTGATTCATTGTGATGCTTGTATACTTTGATCTTATTGTGTTATGGCATGAAATAAATTGTATGACATCTTGGTAGCATTAGTCGTGCTTATGCTTAGATATCATGAGATTTGTGGTTAGGTCACAAGCTTCTTCTAGTATTGGGTGGCTCTAGGCTTGTTGTTCTAGATGCTTTTGATGAGGGCTAGATTGAGCTTGTGGCGGTGCGTGTTCTCATACATTTGTAATGCTACCGATTGTGGTCATTTGTCTCGAAGATGGATCCATGCCTGTATTATTTACCCCAAGACTAGGACACCACTGTTCCCCTATGTTTAATCCGCAGTTATTAATGAGGGAGATTGGTACACTTACGATCGCTCCTTTTGTCATTACGACCACGTCGTAGCAACCATGACCACGGACATGACGACTGGATGCAACTACCACCACAACCTGGTTTTGTGTTCGACCACCCGAATTGGCCTACGATCATGAGTCACACACACATGACCATGAGCCGGACTCAACCACGATCACGATCCGGACTCGACTACAACCGATCCTCGAGACATGACTACGACCATGGTCCGCACCAAGACGCGACTTGATCACTCCACCGCGATGCGGACTCGGATATGACTGTGACCCCGTAATCATCTACGATCACGACTACACACCAAGCGATCGGGACAAAGGTTTGCTCCTTGTGATATTTAGTGTTTTGCTTCCGCCACTTGGCTTTGCATAGTATATGTCTTCTAGTGGTAAGGAGGGTCTTTTTGGCAAGAGGAGCCAACTCTAGGTGATGTTGTCTCATTCACACCTCTCATCCAAATGGTTCTCTAGGATTATTTACTACCTAGTTTGGGCTTTGGTTCTCTAGGATTCTCTTCTACCTAGGTTGAACTTTTCTTGGCCACTAGAGTCTTTTGCATTGACATAGTGTGCTTTTTGCCCGTGGTATGAGGTTATAGACTAGAGACCATGAGGATAGGATGTGTTTGGGAATCACCTCCTTGAGCTAGAACCTTCTCTTTCGGATTTTGTGCCAAATTTCTTGGTTCTTCTCTTTTGCCTTCTCTAGGGGAGTTGGATCCTTTCGTCTATTCGGGCTATGTTTCGTGGGGAGTTCATCTCATGTGCATTCTTTTGTTCAATAGTGCGTAACATTCACATGAATGCCTGTATGTCTTGGAGCCACGAATATTATCTTTATGTGACATGATATCATGATTTATATCTTGCCATGTCTTGTGATAGCTTGATTTATCATGCCCTTCTATGTGTTGCTTAGCTCTTGCCATACTAGCTTAATTAAATGTGAACAACTTGAATCAAATCATGTCTTGTTCAATCTTGTGAATAGTCCGGCTTTAGTGATCCTCTTTTGATTCGTGCCATGTCGAATAGGCTAAGTTGAGCCTTGAATCTGCTTTTTGAGATTTAGATTGAGCTAAGTTAGTTCATTAGTGATGCATGAGTTAAGTCTTAACTCTTTGTTCATGAACTAATTCAAGTAAATGCAAAAGATCTCTTTGTGCGAAAAACCGATCTCACCAATTCTTTCTCATGAGACGGCTTGCCATTGCACTCGGCATGAACTCGGGGAGTTTTGGATGACCAAGATCACCTCTTTAAGCTTATTGCTTGGAGTGATCGCATAAGGCTTGAGATCTAGCACATGGCTATGAAAACAAAAATTCTTGTGAAAATGGTTGAAACCAACCATGAATTTCGATAAAAGCCAATTGTGCTAATTTTGCTCACTACAAGTATTCTACAAGTGGTATCCAAAGTACTACAAGTAGTGAATTACTTGTGATATCTAGTGCTTGAACAAAGTGTCTCATTTTTGAACTTATAGCACTCTAAAATTGACTCAACTATAGCTTCGTGGTTCCACTTAGAATATTGACATGGCTTGACTCACGTTTGGATACCTTCTTCTAGACTATAATCTTGGTGACTCGACATGCTAATCAAACCATTTAATTTAAAGATCATAACTTATTTGGCTTGAGCTTGGCAATACATAGTTTGTTATGATCTAGATAGCATTGTCACCTTTATGGCTTGATATAATTTTCTCGTGAAGTCACTTTCGATAATTTCATGGCTCCCTTTGCTTAAAATGAATTAATTGTAGTCACCCATTTCATTCATGCTCTATGTTTCTTCCTTGCATCTTGATGACTTTATTGCCAAAAGGGGAGAAGGATAGAGAAAAGGCTTTAAGGGTGCAAAAGGCATTAAAATGGGAGAATGCATCAAGGGATGGGAGAAGGATAAAAGGCATTAAGGGGAGAATGCTTGGTCATCTTGCTATGACAATGGTCATGTGCTTCTTGGACCATGAGCAAGATTGTACTTTCGTGTGATTTGGAGTTTCGTAGAAATTTTGATCTTTCTCTGTCGCTCCATTTCATTTCGTGTCAACATGGTCTTGAGTCACTTCTTCATTCTTCTAGACCATGTGTGGCTTTTGCATCTCCATCCTTTCTTACGTTCAAAACTAACTCTTCCTCATGCTTTTTCGTGTTTGTCAATATACTCATCAAGGGAGATTGTGAGACCATGTGGAGGTCACCCCATGGTTGTGATGAGTAATTGACTCTTGATCTAGAAAGATTGAGTTTGGTTTTGAGGTTTGAGTGACTCGCAAAGTCGTAAGCCTTAACAATTGTCGCCAGACCGCTTACGACCACGTTGTCCTTAGTTGAAACCGAGTGAGGCATTGAACGAGTGGTCGGAAGGCTATACGACCACGCTGTGGAGATCTACGATCACGTTGTGGCCTTCTCGACAAGTTTAGCCGTGGTCGAAAGTCTCTCGGGTGGAGTACGACCACGTTGCGGAGCCCTCGGAATATTTGGCCATGATCGAAGGTCACCCCGGCCATTTACGACCACGTTTGGTCGTGGTCGAAACCCTTTCGAGTGTTGTACGACCACGTTGGTCGTGATCGGAAGGGTATACGACCACGTTGAGCGAAATCAAGAACCAGTCGAGTAGCGTACGACCACGTTGTGGAGTCTACGACTACGTTGGCCGTGGTCGGAGGCCACCGGGCGCCACGACCACGTTGCGGCATCCTCGGTGAATTTGGACGTGATCGAAGTCGGTCGGATGCGAGGACCACGCGGTATCTTACTCGGTGAAAATAACCGTGGTCGGAGGTCTCTAGGGCATCTACGACCACGTTGTGAAGTTTCGACCGCGTTGGTCGTGATCGGTGGTCGGCGCGTGGTTTACGACCACGTTGGCGCTTGGGAGAGTCGACCACGTTGGGCGCTGGTGTTTCGACCACGCCAGGCGCGTGGGTCTTCGACCACGTTCGAGATCGGGCGTTCGATCACGTTGGGCGCTGTTGTTTCGACCACGTTAGCGGATGTCGACCGTGGTCGATGGAGCTCATTAAACCGGTCGTGTGGGCACATATGGTGTCCGATTATGATGGGAATCGGTCGGTTGGGTCTCGGTGATGTTGTGGACCTTGTGGACTTATTGGTTCATCATTTTGACAGTCTTGTTGCAATCTATTTTCTGTTGGGCTCGAGTGTCTCGGTTGGTGCAACAGAGTGCTCAGATGAGGTCTAGACTTTGTGCGATAAAGTCATAGCGGCTAGTGATGGTCGTAGCTTGTGTCCGCATGGTCGTAACGAGCTTTGTGATGGTCGTGACGACATCTTTGTGTGGTCGAAGAAGCGAGGAAGTCTTCCGTGGTTTTGACCACTTCTTGTCTTGTGCTTCGGGTGGTCGTGGGGATTTACGACCGGTGTTGTCTTGTGATACTTGTGCCGATTGATGGTGCATGTGTATTGTGCGGTGCTATGTGACGGTTTGCTTGTCGTGTGGTGCGCAGGACTTGAGCTATTTCATGGTGAGGCGTGGGAGGACCGGGACTAGGCACGGAGGTGTTGAGGTCCGACGGTCGGAGACGCCAAGATGATCGAGGTGGTGAGGTGGTTCCGAGCGGAGACGAGGAACCGGGCTGGGCTGCAGAGCCGAGCACGACGGGCAACAACGAGGAGGACCGGGACTAGGCTCGTGGAGGAGCCGAGGTCCGACGGTCGGGAGGTTGGGTGCGGTGGTGTGTGCGGAATAGACCGAGACTAGACTCGGAGGAGTCGAGGGACCGATGATCTTGGAGACAAGTCTTGGTGAGGCTTGGAAAGGTCGGGACTAGACATGGGAGATGTTGAGGTCCGAGCAGTGGGTGAAGCCAAAGAAGACCGGAGCTCAAGGTGGTCGATGAGGAACCGGAGCGATGCGGCCGGTCGGAGATAGGTGCAGTGAGGCTAGGATGGTCGGGACGAGACACGGTGGTGTTGGGGTCCGAGCGACCGGGAAGCCAAGGAGACCTAGTCTTGCGAGGTGGTTGCAAGCATGGACAGGGAAGGCGGTGTGAGGGCATTTTGGAGAAATGCCAAAGGCGCAAGGGAAGCTGTCCCTCCGGTAAAGCACCGAGAAAAGAAGTGGATTCTGCTGGCGCTAACGGGCAAAGTGCGGGTCTGTTGGGATAGCAGCAAAGCATTTGAGTTAGCGGGCAAAGTGAGTGTTAAAACCCGGTGTTAGATGGGGTTTTCGGGTTATCTCAAGATGGACTAATGGATGGATCCATTAGGGTTAGTCTCAGTGTGAGGCTATAAAAGGGAGAGGGAGGCAAGTGTTTTGAGAGAGTTGGTCGGCTAGGCCGTGGAGGCACCGCCTCCCTCCCTTGGGAGTGTATGTGTGTGTGTAGCTCTAGGGCTAGAGCTTGTCCTCCTGTGGGAGTGGTTGCAAAACCTCCGTGTTATGATTTGAGAGGACTCATCTCTCCGTACTTGTTAGAGTTTATCTATGAGATGGGTGCGTGTTGGTGATCCGGGTTGAGAGGTCGTTCTTGAGATGTTTTCATTGATTTATTTGCCATCTCTTCATTTTTAGTTCCTTCTGTATTTCCTTTGAGAGTTGGCTTGTATTTGATTTGCTCAGAACAGAGAATCTGGCTCAAGGCAATTTGGCCAGTTCATTCCCGAAGCAAGGTCGAATCGGAGAAATTTCGTGTCTCTCGGTCATGCGCCTCCAGTTCTCGCTTTCGGTTTGCCGTATTTAGACTTTGCGTCTTCTTTAGCTTCGACCGCCTTGAGGAGATCGGTCGAAGGAAGTCCGACTTGAGAATACAAGTTTGGTTTGTTTATCTCAAGTTTCTCAACCGGTCGAACACTTCCTTAGTGGTCGAAATCGTTTCGTTGTTCATTTGCTCCGTGGTCGTCGCCCGACAAAAGTAGTACTTACTGTTTGCTCGTCATTTTCCGATCAAGTATCGACCACGTTCTATTTGCTTCCAAGCACTGCTTCTGCCGACTGGTCCAATCACGACGTTCGACTTCGCTGTCGCTGTCGGTTGGTTCGACCGATCAAGATATAGATCATCGCTTTCTTTTGCTTTGGTTTCCGAGTGCTTGATGGTCGAGATCTCGTAGTCGTGTGCCCCCACGGTCACATGAGGTGTCTGCGACCGCAATCGGCTATAGGTGCGAGTCGGTCTTCAACCACGTTGATCGTCGACCATCCCCATTGGCTTACGACCACGACGGTTCCGACCAGACTCATCTTCGATCGCCGCCGCTTCTTCGTTGGTCATACTTTGTTGGTCGCCGTCATCCTTTGTCGAGCGGGTCGACAAGCGCAATCTCGATATCGATCACGGTGCTCGATCGGTGGTTTCAACCATGGGCGATTACTCTCGGTCTTCACGACCACCGCGAGAGACTCTGCCGATACTCTCTGCCGATAGCTTTAGACCACGGTTTGATTTCCCAAATGATCGCTCGTTTTCTCCTAGATTTGGATGAAGCAGAACGTCGAACCAGAAGCAAGAGCATCAAATTCTGTAAAGTACAATGGAGTAATCATTCCGAGTCTGAAGCAACTTGGGAGTGTGAAGAAGATTTGAGATCAGAGTTTCCCGATCTTTTTCCCAGTCCATCCGAATCTCGGGGTCAAGATTCATCCTAAGGGGGGTAGGTTTGTAACATCCCAAAATTTGTGAATTTTTTTTTAAAAATTTAAATTCAAATTAATTACTTTAAAGAAATTGGATCTTATTTGAATCTTTCTGAACTTTTCCAGTTTTTAAAATCAATTTCTAGAATTAAAAAGAAATCTTAGTTTGAAAATTTAATACCAAAATAAGTTGAAAATATTTTATATAAGTCCAAAATATCTCCAAAAGCTTCTGTGAATTTTTCTAGAATTTTTGGAGTTTATTTTGTATTTTTCTCAGCTATATTCAATTTCCTAAGATTTTCGGAAAATCTAAAACTTAAAAGAAATTTATTTTCTCTCCTCCTCCCGGTGCCGCCACGTGACGGCCGGATTGCAGCCACGCCACCGCTCCATCCCGCCTTTCCCTCCCCTGGCCGACAAGTGGGGGCGGGATTGCGCCACGCCACCCACCCGGCCGATCTCCGCCGCCCACGCCGCCTTCTCCTCCTCCTCGCCGCGCAACCTCCCCTCTCTCCCCTTCCTTCCCTCTCCCCGTGCCCCCACTACCCCCAACCGCCCCAACCACCCCGCCTCCCCACGCCCCACTTCCCTCTCTCCCACGCCCCACTCCCCAACCGTGAACCGCCGCCCACCTCCCCACTCCGAGAAATTCCTCACGCCCGTTGCTCCCCGAGCCTATAAAACCCTCCCGGCATCCCCATCCTCCGCTCCACCTCCTCCACTCCCTCTCCTTCCCGCCGCTCCATCGCCGCCGCTGGCACCCGAGGCGCCGCTTCCCTCGCCGTCCGACACCGTTCATCGCCGAACTCCGCGCCTAGGTGAATTGAGTTCCCCTTCCCTCTCTCCATTCCTACCCTCGCTGGGCCGCGCCTGCTGTCATTCGGCGTGAGCTCGCCGCCTCTGCGCCGCCGGCCTCTCCCTATGCCTACGTGGCGGCGGCGTGGCGCGCGCCGCCACGTTGGCACCACCTCGGCTCCCCTCGCCCGGTCGGCCGACTCGGCTCTCCCCGCCACCTCTGCCTCCCCGTCGGTCCATGGACCCGGTCCATAACCCGGCCCACCGTCATCGGCCCATCCTGTGGTCGACATCATGTCGTCGTCAAATCCGCTTTTTCGGTAGAAAATAATTCGGCCGAAAAAGAAATTCCCTGCTGACGTCATAAATCCGAATTTTCTTTAGAAAAATAATTCCAAAAATCCAGTTTATTCTTTTTCTTTCATTTTAAACTTCCCGATGCCCGTACTTTTTCATCCTAACTCCGATTGAGTCCATTCAAATTTCTAAATTCATCACAAATTCCAAACTATTCATTTCTTCCATCCTTTTAAATTTTTGAATTTTTTGTAATATTTTAAAATTCAAATTTCAAACACCCAGTTCATTTTCAAAATCTCAGTTTCATCCCAAATTTTCTGTACACCTCCAAAGATCCAAATCCAATCTTGTAAAATATCCATAAAATTATATTATTTGTCTGAGATCAGATATTTTATATTCAAATTCTTTTTCATTTACACTTCCAAAAATCCTTTCTCCCTCGTCCGAACTCCGAATCCGTTGAAACTTTCTCCTAAATTCTTATAAAATTATAAACTCCTTTCCAGTAGTTACATTATATTTTTGTAATGTTATTTGTTTTTATTTGTTCGTTTGTTTTATTGTTTTGCGCGTACAATCCAACATTGTTGAAGAATTCGAAGACCCGCAACAAGAAAGTCAAGATATCGCACACGAAGGCAAGTCTCCTTTGAACATTTTGAACCTATGTTTATGAAATGTGTTTGATTATTTTAAATTCATTGCATGTGCTATGTTTCATAAAATGACAATTTATGTTGTAAGGTTAATAGTTAAACTGATAATTGTTATACCCTCATTTGACATTGACAACCATGTACCTTTGTCACCATAGATCTCCTTTGTCTCAGTAATGAGATTATTATGAATTTGATAATTTTAGAATGGTAGTAAATGCTTAGACAAACTAGTCGATCAGTATAACCCTCGGGTGGAAAATAGAAAGGAATGATTTATCGAGTAACAATCAATATTGTTATTGTTGTTAAGTTGGTGAAAACTATTTTAGACTTGGGTGGATGGTAAGATTGGATTGGTCTTTGTTTAGCACGAGAACTTGAAAAGTGTATGTTCCACGGTCAAGGCGGGCAAGGAATGCATTCACATGGTAGAACTTTGGTTTTGGTTTAAAGTAAAGTTTTGGGAATCCGAGAGTGGATGAAACTCTCGGGGTTGTTCAAATAGTTGAAACTAGTGTGGGTGGTTGGAACGCGTAGATTTGTAATTTGGTGGTTGGAACTAGTTATCCAGAAATGGTGGATATAACCTTCACTTTGAAATATTTAATAGTTTCAGTTAAGATAATCACTTTGTTAAAATATTTCCTTCAAATATGCTTAATGATATTGGAAATAAAAATATTGATTTGTGAAAAGAACCATATAACCTTCCTTGTTGAGCCTTGCATCTAATGCATTTTCCCAAGACTTCATGGAGTACTTTATGTACTCACATACTACACTTAAAAATAAAATCTCAGAGGAATACGAAGCTCAGGAAGGAGACTACGACTACTTTGCGTGTGGATTCGACGAAGGATTTCCGGAGTACTAGGTTGCGTTTTCCCCAGTCAATTGCCTGTGGCGTATTGATGGGTCTTTATCAAGTTTATTTGCTTCCCTGTGTTTTGTTTATTTGCGAGGTCTTGAAACCTCAGTTGTAATGAAAAGACCTTTTGGTCGGTACTCTTTATTATTGTAATATTCGTTGTTGGCAATGTAATCGTCACTGTTTAACTGTGTGCACTAGCTTTGATCTGGGACTAGTGCTGAAATACACAGAGGGTCCGGATTCGGAAATCCGGATCCGGACAACAAATGAGAATGACTTGGGATGATTCATGTGTTGAAAATCATCAAGTCAAGATGTGTAATGGAAGATGGCTTCATGTGTTGAAGACCATCAAGAAGAAGATGCATTATGAGTTGATACATGTCCAAGAGGAGACCCATCATCAAGTCAAATGAAGACCCATCATATGTTGATGGAGCTCAGGTGAAGGATGAATTATGGGTTGATGCATGTCAAGACGATGACGCAGACTTAAAGTGATGATGTGTGTCATCAAACTTCAAGAGGATGATCAAGACAAAGGTATGACTAGTTAGGGCTAAGGATGTGTTCCTAGTCTTTTACCGGTCTTGGTGTTTCGTTGGAAGACCGAGTTGCTAGTATATGTTGCTATACTATTAAGAGGGGTCATGTCTACTAGCTTGAGTCTCATCATGTGTTGATAACTCAACATCACTTGATCTAGCTCTCTTTAGCATGATGCTTGTATTTGTGAATGTGTTTTGCAAATAGTTGAAGTTCATGTGTTGAATCCTTGTAACATAGGACTATATATTGCAAATGTATTTCTAAGTGTTTGAAGTCCATGTTTTCATTTTTTATAGTATGAGGGTTACATTTGCAAATGTGTTTTGCAAATAGTTGAAACATATATATATATATATATATATATATATATATATAATCCTTGTGTGTATGATATTTGTAGTTTACAAATATGTTTTACAAACTCTGTTGAAGTATATGCACTTCTCAGGCAAATCAGAACCACCACAGTGTAGTCTATGGTACCACTATTGACCAAAACTATCAACATTGTAATTATGGAATAACCACGTCTGTTGGTGATCGGAAGACCTGTCGGTCGAGAGCCAACGTGGTCGAAAATCGACATGGATGACCTACGTGGTCAAAGATCGTAGTGGTCGAATCCAACATGGTCGATATCTGTGTAATCGAAGACCAATATGGTCGAATATAACATCCTAATTTTTAGAGCCTTTTTGAAGCTTTTAAAATAAAATTCACCAGTTAGATTTTTCTAGAATTAATAAAAGCTTAAGTTGAATTTTTATTAATTAAAAGGATTTAATATGGCTAAAATAAATAATACAATTTTCTAGAAATATTTTATTTGCGTTACATGTGTTTCAAAGAATTTCCTAGAATTTTTTGTAATTTTTTTAGATTTATTTGCTATTTTCTAGAGATCAAATGAATTTAGTTGGAATTTTGAAAATAGAAAAGCTTGGAAAAATCCCTAAAGCTTCTTCGGCCAAAACCCTAGAGCCTGGTCCATCTCTTCCCACCTCGGTCTAGTCCAGCCCAGCCCACCCCGTCACCTTGCCCCGCCTGCATTGGCTAATCCAACAGTCGCTAGCCGCCAGTTCCCTTCCGTCGGTTAAGCCACGCATCGCCCATCGGGAGCGTGGAGCACTGTTCATCCTCTTCCCGAAGAAGATGCCGTCCTCGAGGCGAACTCTCGCTACCGCTCGCTGTGTTTGCTCCGGAGTTCGTGTCGTCGCTATCTCGGACTCCATCCTGTGTCCAACCTAGACACCTCGACGTCCGAGTATAAACGCCGCGCCACCCCCCTCGGTTCTCTCGTCCCGTAGCTGCTCGCTCTCACCGAAGTTCGTCGTCATTCCTGCCATCGTCACCACTGTCTTCCGCTCTGGCCACAGTTTGCCATCCTCGTTGGTATGTCGTTTGCCGTGGTTTGCTGAGTCATCCTAGCCACCAGTGAGTCCACCGCTGAGCCCCGTTCAACCACCGATCAGCCCTACCGTCGTCTCGCCTCACTTCGCGCCCACTCGCGTCGCCGCGCCGTTTGTCGCCACCCCGCACCACGCCCACGTGTCCCTTCGGCTTCTTGGAGAACTCAGTTCACGATGAACCGAGAGGCTTACACCTTGGGCCCATGTCGGACCCGGATTTTGCAATTCAGACCCTGCTGTGCTTTACTGCATTATTCCCTGGATCAGTAGATAATGCTCACAGATACATTGCCGAATCATTTCATACACGCGGAAAATTACAACAAGCCATAATAATATTACATTGCAATAGTGTAGTTAGGCCTTCACAAAGGCGCAGAGGTACAATAGGGCCAAGCAGGCCAAATATTTATAATTCAAAAAGGTCTAGCAGCGGAAGAGTTACAAAATAGGCTTTTAAACCACAAGCAGAGACTGAGGGCAAAGGTGGTCATACAAACATTCTAGGACTCTAGAATATCTGGATGAGACCACACCTTAGTCCAATTGCCTAAGGTTCTAAGCGCGCAATAAGCGTCCTAATTCCCGGCGCGGTCTTCTCCATCTGCAGCTGGTGCTTCCTCATAGGCATAAGGATCTTGAGCTCCGAACTGGGTTTTGGTATTGCGAGTGAGCACACTAACCACCGTGCTCACGAGTCAACACACCAAATGCAAGAGATAGTATGCAAGGCTTTTAACAAGGAATGGCTCAGTTATTTTATTTATGAAATATGCCTTTTGAACTATAATACTTAAAATTCTCTAGGACCTAGCCATTTGAAAGTTTAAACATGATACTCACTGACATCTACATTATCTTTATCGAATCAGAGACCATCCACCATTACATGATCTCTGCTCATTATACCATGCCTTCAGCGTATAATTGCTTACATTACCACTGGGACGACACCCAGGACAACTCAAATGAGGGCCTTTACTCTGCCTTCCCATAAAGGCCTTTCTCTGCCCTTTTGTACAGATTTTGAAACAGAGCTATATCTAGTTAAGTTCCCATGTCTGCCCATAACCGTGGGCACGGCTATTCGAATAGTTCATGACTCTGCAGAGTGTGTACACTTTACCCACACGAGATAGATCGCTCATTGCCCCACATGATTCCTTAGTCATGCGGTTGAGGAGACTATCACAAGGCTTTTACGGTGCATTTTCCTAGCGAGTTGCGACCGCTAAGGTTTCCACTTCCTCCTGCACGACCACCCTTCCGAAGCCCCTCTTGCGCCATCACGTGGAGGATGTGGCCATCCTCTACCCGCCCGTGTTCACACCGACGCAACTCATACTAAGTCTATGCAATTTAGTTGGCCCCCCACACTTTGCCAAAGATGTGGTTGTCTTGGTTATATCGTGGGAGATTGCCACCAGATTCAGTCCTTAAGTGTTATCTGGGCGGTTCCACCACAATCCCTTGTGCTATCACGGCACCATTCTACACTCCCGCCCTCAACCATCCGCCCAGATAATTAAGCATGTGAGGTTCTTTTGGATGAAACATACACTTATACTAACATAAACCAGTCATCATCACAATGACTGCCCAATACTTCTGTCTTTAGTTTGCAAGATATGCTAGGGTACTTTCATACCCTTGTTTATCTATAACAACTCTAAGCATGCATTTATAATTATAGACTTAGTTTCAAAGAGTCGTAGCAATATTACTTTTACTAGGCTGACAAGGATCACATAGCAAAAAGTGTTGCAAAGGTCATATACTAAATCAGGAGAATCATGGGTATATCTAAAAGCTGAAATTAACATGTATTGCCACATAGAATATAAGCATGCAATTTTATAACACTTGAACCAAATTACTTTATTGAAAACATAGGCTCAAAATGATCAAAGCATTGACTCGCCTTGGTTGCTGAGGTCCGGGTTTTGAACGTTAGATTCTATGGCAGCTGCAGCTTCCTCCTCTTGAGTCTCGAAAGCTACGTTTCATATGCGCGAAAATTTAGATAAAAACATTACAACAATCAAATAACACAATGAAAATTTAAACAAGCTTCAAAAGTGTTGGTTCTGGTTTCATTAAGTAGCCCTTGATTTTAGATGAATTTAGAAATTGATTTCACTAAATTTGGAGCTAAAATGAACAAGTTATTCATATTTGAATACATTCGGTTTGAATAAATCCCAAAAATAATAAAATCGACGAGTGGGGCCCATGGTGGTCGAGACCGACTGTGCGGTGCCGACGCTGATGGAACCCAGTGGCGGGGCTCTCGCCGCTCCGCTGCCCCGACAAGGCGGGGCCCGGAGGCGTGGTGGTGGAAGGATCGGCGGTGGGGCCCACTGTCGCCGACGTTTTAAAGAATGGCTCAACCTCAGCGCTGCGTGAGCGGGGCTCGAACGCGCGCCGAGGGAGCTGTGGGGAAAGAGGGTGAGCGGCGGTGACCAACCCCCGCTGCTTTATCTCACCCTTAAGGGATGATTTTTCCCTTAAGGGGTGCGAGGGTGGATGAGGCGCCCGAGGCGGGGAGACGGTGGCCGCCGGCGAGGGAAGCTCACCGAGGCTCGGGGCTTTGTGAAATGCTGTGGCTGGGCTCATGGCGATGCTTGGTGGTGGTGACGGGAGGGCCGGGGTCACCGGAGGTGGGTCGGCGACGAGCGGCGGCGGCTCGGGAGGGCTCACGGTGCTTGGCGAGCTACGGCCGTCGGCGAGCCGGGGAGGCCGGCAACAGCTCGGCGATGGTCTGAGATGGTGTGGGAGCAAAGGATCGAGCTCCCACGGTGAGGATCGGCCGTGCGGCGAGGCGGTCGGCCGAGTTGGGGAAGAAGGGGCTCTCCCAGACCGTTGGCTTTTGGGGCAATTGGGTGTCGGGGAAATGTTGAGGGTGCCACGGCGGTTCTTTTAGGCGCGTCGCTGCCTTTATAGCCGACCGGGCGGGCTGGCCACGGCGGACCCGCCGCAGACATGGCGGCCGCTGCTGCGGTGGTGGGGCGGCAAACACAGGCGGCGGAAGGGCGTGGGTTCGGGCGACGTGGGGGTCATTTCCCATAACGCTGCCCCCTCTGCGGGGTCTCCACAGCAGGGCGCAGCACGGCCGCGAGCGAGGGGGGGTTCGGCGCGCGCAGCGCGGAGGAGGAGGAAGAAAAGGGTAACGCCATCGGCAAGCGGGGCCCGCTTGGCGAGAGAGAGGGCGCGGAGAGGCGACCGCGCGGGTGGCCGAGATGGCGCCCCGGGAGGAACGTGGCGCCATCCGGACCGAACGCGCGTCGACTTGAGAGAGGGGGAGGGCGGATCCGGGGGCGACGTGGGCGGATCCAGCCCGTCCACGCGTCGGCCGGGGTTCATGGGTTTTATTTTTGACTTTTGATTTTCCAGAAATGCGGGAGGACTTAATATAGTCCGAAAAATATGAAATTACCACCAAAAATTCTAGAAAATTTACAGAATTCTGAGGTATTCTTGGGTTTAAGAAAATTATTTTCCCAATGAGGTGACCACTATATTGACCATCTTTGGGCCCACAGCCGGATCCTTTTCTCTTTCTTTTTATTTTTCTCCTCTTTTCTTTTATAAACTCTGTGATTTTACTACTTTGTGCACAAATATTTCTTTGGCGTAGTGACCAACTTATTTATGCTATCTTTGAAAATCTTTATCATGGATCATCTTTTCAGATTCGAATTCGAATTTAGCAATTACTATTAATTAAACAGGTGGTCTCTTCCTTAGAACTTTTAGAAAAATTATTTTTAGAACCCAACCAACATGATGCGTTACAAAACAACCGACAACAATTCTATTACATAATCCTTCTAAGTTTTTCAGGGTGTTACAGCCCACCTATTAGATACACTATTCCATAGACCCATGCACCGACCGAGCTGAGTCACCACGTCAGCCTCACTTGCCATGCCAGCCCTAGTTGCCAGTCAACAGCCATGTCAGCACTCCCAGTCACACATGCACTATTCCATACACCGAGTCCACCGTAAACCAGCCTTTCCGTGCACCAGGTTCTCATATAGTAGCTTTTTTCAATTTTCAACCTTTTTCTTTAGATTAGATTTTCTGAGAGCCCGTTCTTCTCCGTCGTAGCTCCGATTGACCCGATTCTTTTTCCTAAATTCATCTAAAATTGAGCTATACTTTTTGTTTGTAGTTTTAAAGTTTTTGGAGTTTATTTAATTTTATTTTAATTTATTTTTTCCTCATTTATTTTCTCTCTCGTTAGATCAAGTCTTCAAAGGAGTAGAAGCAAAATCTGAAGACCAAGAATTGGTAACTGAGCAAGGCCAACACAAGTCGTGTTCTTTGATCATGTTACACCAAGTTTTTAAATCTATTATGTATTATTTTATTTTAAATTATCTTGCATCACTATTTTATTATAAAACCTCAGTATCAGTAGTTAATGACCTATTTGATTAATTCCACCTTGATAAATTGAATGCCATGATTATATTATCAGCACAGGATGGGTAATTATCTAGTGATACAATATTAGTTGTCACATGGGTTGTACGCTTAAATTACTTAGCTATGCTTATAGTTACGATTGGGCTCATCATCACATATAATCAAATAATTAATTTTGACTTAATGAGATATTGAATCGTGGTTATAGCCACAGTTATAAAATTTAAGTACCATGACATGGGAGGTGTCATTGGTGTTGCTTATACAAAATTGATTTTCACTTGGGCGAGTGATCGTGCAGTAAAGGTGGAAGTGTGGATTCACTTTATGGGATGTGGAAGTCTCACCTAGGTAATGTTTAAGGACTTAACTTTGTGCACCATTGATCTGAGCCTTACCGTACAACCACATGTCTAGTATGGGATAGACCTAGCTAACTAATTTGTGATATTTCAATTTCGATTCCGCCATTGTGATGAACATGGTTGCTGATTTCCATGAGACGCAAGAGGGGGTATGATGCGAAACCCTAGTGGGCGGAATTGGGTTGGGTTTAAGCATTGTAAAGGCCTTGCGGTGATTTCTCCGTCGCACATCAAAGGAAGTGTGTTAATTGCGTGGCAATATGAGATTATCATATCTACAGAGTATAAAACTATTCGAATAGTCGTGTCCCCGGTTATGGACAATGCTCGGTGATTTCACACAAGGGTTAGAGTTTTTATAAAAACTTGTTGGATTAAGTTGAGAAGTGAATGATTAGTTCACTTGCGGTTCATTACGTGAATGGTTAGTTCATGTGTGGCTCATTGGAGTGAATAGTCAGTTCACTTGTAGTTATGCTTAATTCCTTTGATTAATTACTTAGTCATCATTTTCAAATCTCGCTTTTCAATCTATTTATTGTATTTACTTTAATTGCTGCTTACTGCAAAAATAACCCTTCAACCATCCTTTGGTAAGCCTTGCATACTATATTGCATCTTTGTTATAAACAAATTGCCGAGTACTCTATGTACTCACAGCTATATCCGTATTTGTTCAGTTGAGGAAGAAGGACCAGATCAGTAGGAGGTACCAGAAGGAGGATACTTCGATGACTTCATGGATTAAGACTTTGTCCCCAGTCGATTGCCTATGAACATGTCGAATGGCCTCAATCTAGGGACTTAACTTTGTGCACCATTGATCTGAGCCTTACCGTACAACCACATGTCCAGTATGGGATGGACCAGGCTGATTAATTTGGGATGTTTCAATTTTGGTTCCGTCGTTGGGATGAGTGTGGTGTGATCGGAGCCATGGATCTACATTGGCGTAAGAGAGGGCAATTATCGAGTAGGTGGTAGCCTACTCGATGGTGAAACCTTAGCGAGGCGGAACTGGGTTGAAAGTGAACATTGTAAAGGCCTTGTCATAATTTCTCCGTCGCACGCCAAAGGAAATGTGTCAATCGCGTGACAATATGAGATTATCATGTCTTGTGGGTAAAATTGTACAACCTCTGCAGAGTGTAAAATTATTCGAATAGTCATGTCCTCGGTCATGGACAATGCTCGGTGATTTCATACGAGGGGTAGATTTTCACAAAATTCTAGTTGGGTTAAATTGGGAGTGAATGGTTAGTTCAATGGTGGTTCATTTCGTGAATCATGGTTCATGGGTGATTCATTGGAGTGAATGATCAGTTCACTTGTGGTTACTCTCAACTCCTTATTTATTGTATTTACTTACTAATCAGTTCATGGGTGATTCATTGGAGTGAATGATCAGTTTACTTACTAATCATTTTCAAAGTTTTGCTTTCAATCTATTTATTGTATTTACTTTAAATTGTTCCTTTGTGTAAAATTAACCTTTCAGCCATCCTTTGGTAAGCCTAGCATATTGTATTGTATTTTTATTACAAACGACTTACTAAGTACTCTATGTACTCACAGCTTCATCCATATATGCTCAGTTCAGGAAGAAGGACCAAATCAACAGGAGCTACTTGAAGGAGGATCATTCAACGACTTCGCGGATTAGGACTTCGCTCTCCAATCGATTGCCTATGGGCATGTCGAATGGCTAGTACGCTTATTTTTGTTTTTCGTTGCACGTTTCTTAGCCTTTCAGGCTATTAATTGTAAGCTTGGCTATAAGATCGCAACTCTGATTATTAGTAATATTTGAGTCTTTTGTTAGTAAATCGTGATATGGTCGATATTTCATCTTTATTTATACAATGTGCACTAGCGTGATCCTGGACTAGTGCGGAATACACAAGAGAGTTCGGTTTTACATATTCGGGTCTCTACAAAAATCGACGTGGTCGAACTGATGTGATTAAGATAATGTGGTTGAAGATCAACGTAGTGCTCGGAGATCTGTCCGATCGGAGACCAACGTGGTCGAATATCAACATGGTTGACGTGGTTGAGATCTGAGTAGTCAAAACCAATGTGGTCGTAGACCTGTGTGGTCGATCCGGACAACGTGGACGGAGACCAGCGTGATTGTAGACCAACGAAGTCGGAGACCTGTGTGATCGATCTGGGGAACGTGGTCGAAGACCAGCGTGGTCAGAGACTAGTGTAGTCAACAACCGGTACTTCCAACCAGCTCTATGTGAGCGGTCTGATCAGCTCTGTGTGAGTAGTCAGATCAGCTAGCGGAACTACCAGCTCTGTGTGAGCGGTACTTCCAATCTACAAAACATTTGACTTGTATAGCAGTTCATTTTTTCTAGAGAGGCACCTATGTGGTGGTCTTCTCCTCCCTGCGAGAGCGGTAGTTCCGCATGTGGGAGCGGTACTTCCGATGATCAGAACTACCAAAAATTGTACAGCGATCGGAGCGGTAGTTCCGCATGAGAGATCAGAGCTAGTTTTTTGGCCATTGTGAGGGGAGCGAAAGTACCGCAGCTTTGTCGTCGGTCCTTCTGATAATCCTGATTTTTTAGGGTTTTGGCTCTAACGGCTAGTTTTTTTTGTGTGGAGGTATAAATACCCCCTTGTGGCCGGTTAGAGAGGGTGTTGCTTGACCTATTTTCTATTTCCTTGAGCTAGTGTGAAGTCCTCTTCTCAATTGTACATGTGTTGCACCTTGTGAACAAGGAGAGTGATCTAGAGTGCATGTGTTACACCTTGTGAGCAAGGAGATTGATCTAGAGTGCATCTGTTGCATCTAGATTAGGTCTTAGTGTCCATTTGAGTTTGTGCATTCGTTGCACATGGTGAGAGTCAAGCGAGAGGCTTGACTTATTACTCTTGGAGTTTACTGACTCCTAAACGGCGTTGGAGGCGTCGTGCGTGTTGAGCTTCTCAAAGAAGATTGTGAGAAGTCTCAGCGAATTATGAGTGGTGTGGTGGTCACCATATCCGGAATGGAGGAAGTGCAACCTTAGTGGATTGAAGTGTTTCGACTTAATTCGTGGAGCTGGTCCAATTCGTTTAGGTTAACCTCAGCATGGACTAGGGAGACCTGCAAGTCTCTGAACACCATGATAAAAAGATACCATGTCTTTATTGTTTATTTTCTTGTCCTCAATTACTTTTAAACAATTTATATTCATAAAATTAAAATTGATTTCTTGTCATACTAGGATTGCAAGCCTTTGACATAGACTTAGATTGCTGATGCACTTAGGTGAACCTAATTGATTTAGGTTTTGTTTGTGCTAAAACCAATTTGATTTAATCTTCTGCATTATATTCTTGGTTTTAGCCAAATAGCTTAAATAGAATTAATTAAGAAGAGAATTTGTAGAAACGACTATTCACCCAGCCTACTTGATCTTACAAGTGGTATCAGAGTTTGGTCTCTTATTTATTACACTCTGCTGCCTAGAGAATTTAAAAGATGGCAACTAGTGGGATAGTGCACATAAATGACATACCTCTATTTGATGGCACAAATTATGATAGTTAAAAAATCCGCATGATATGCTATTTCAAGGCCATGAGCCCAAAAATATAGCAGATTATAGGTGTAGGTTTTTCTCCGCCATTGGATCCTCTTGCTCCAACAATTAAGGAAGAGAAATACTTACATCTCAACGCTCAAGCTACTAATGCTTTATTTAGTGCTTTGAGTGTAGAGGTGTTCAGCAAAATATGCAATTTCGAGAGTGCTCATTACATATGGACAAAAATTCAAGACAATTATGAAATGTCCACATCAACAAATGAGGATTGTATACAAGAATGGATGTCAGGAGAAGAAAACTCAATCTCTAGCTCTGAGAGACCATGTGGAGGTCATCCCGTTGTGTATGATGAGTAATTGACATCGGTTTAGGTAAGTCGAGTTTGAGTTGGTTGGTTCGGACCCTGACGTTGCGTGGTGCAACGGGCTCGGTCGGACTTGGTCAAACCTGGTCAATATGTTTAGGATGTATATTCTGTTGATTTGACAGATTTAGGCTTAATTAATGCATTTGTGCTTTCATGTTTCGTGCGGTGCTATGTGACGGTTTGCTTGTCTGTGTGGTTGTAGGACTTCGGAGCTAGGTCATGGTGAGGCGTGGGAGGACCGGGACTAGACACAGGAGGTGTTGAGGTTCAGACGGTCGGAGACGCCAAAGATGATCGAGGCTGCTGAGGTGGTTGCGAGCCGGGAGACGAGGAACCGGAACTGGAGCAACCGGAGGTGGACACTACGGGCAACGGCGAATGGATCGGGACTAGACTCAGGGAGGAGTCGAGGTTCAGACGGTCGGATACCAGTTGCGGTCGTGTGCGACGGAGCGGACTGGGACTAGAATCAGGGAGGAGTCGAGGTCCAGTCGGTCGGAGTCAGGTGCGGTCATGCGTGAACGACAAGGGCGGAAGCTTCCGGAAGGTGCGGAGGGGCGAATCGGTGAGTCGCAAGGCTGCACAAGCGGGAGACGACTCCGTTAGGGTTTAGCCGCGAACGGGTTGGAGACCCGTTAGCCAAGGGCTATAATAGGTGTTGGGGCTGCATACCCCCTTGAGAGTTTTTGTGCATTTGCTCTCCATTTTGTGTGTGTTCCTCCCAAGAAGCATGAAGAGCTCTTGGTGTTTTTGAGGATTGAGAGTGTAGAATCGGAGTTGGCAACAGAGGGGGGTGAATGGTGCCTTTAAAAATTTCCCTCAAGTATCCACGGCACTGACTTCTCCGATAGCTAACAATGCTATGAAGCAAGAAAACCAAACGCTAAACGAGTACAAATAACTGGCCGACAAAAGAGAATTAGCTAAGCTTGATCGAGAAAGACTACAAATAACAAATTTGCATGCTCACAATACTTGCCTGAAAAGATCACCGAAAATACTCAAGATGTTCTCTCAACTGGACTAAGGAAGATTGATCTGAAGAAAGCAGCTGTCCAAAGAAAAAATTCTGCACAGAGAAACACACTGAATAGCTGTCTCAACAGACAAGAAGAATCGTCAAAGCAAACTAGAATGAAAGTCTGAGAGAATAGACCAAACCGAGAGGAAATTCAGTCAACAAAAGGGGAGCAGTAGCTGACTGAAAATCTAAACCGAAAATGCAAAGCAGCATACAGGACAGCAAGTACTGAAATCAGCCCAAACCGAAAACAGAAATGCAGAGCAGCTGCTGACTGAAGGTGCCAAACTGAAACCCTGCATTCCCTTTGTCTGCCGAAAACTAAATTGGATGGCTGCTAGAAACTGCTAACTGCAGACTGAAAAAGATGCTGAATATTGCTGACCGAAAACTGCATTTGCTGCTGGAATACTCTACAGACTAAACTATCAACCGAAAACAGCAGCAGGGAGCAGAGACTGAAAAATGAAGCACTGTATTCATCCGAAAACTGAGTGGTTGGCTGCAGCTCAGAGCCGAACAGAAAATTCAGTTTGGGGAGATTTTCAGTTCTAAGACAGAGAACAGCCGAGAGCAAAATCTGGAGCAGACAAAGAGAAAACTGAAGTCTGTAATTACTGCAGCAAACCGAAAAATGAGAAAATGTAGATTGTTTTCTGCTCAACTCAAGCCAAACGAATCAGAGATGCAGTTTAAATAGCAGCTGGCTCTCAAATAACAAGAGATATCAGATTACAAGACATTGGATTGAAATCTGGATAGAAATTGAGCAAGAACCGAAAATGAGAATGTTTTTCAGATTTCTTGCCAATCTTGAGTCTTTAGCCCACAAGACTTTGAAATACTCCTGGAAATCACTTCAGGACAAGAACTCACAAACCTCAAGTCATCTTCTAAAGCAGACTCAGGAAAAACAATTTTTCTCTGCCTCCAAGCCCTAGCAACAGTGAAAAACAGAGAGCTCCCCACAAATATAAATTTCTCTCAAGTCTTTGATCCTTTGTTCATGAAATTTTGAGGATATGTTAGCAATAGCCTTAGCCTTCAACATCTCAAATTTCATCCCATCTCACAAAAGGAAATCAAAAGATAACCTAAACCCTAGTTTCTCAGAAAAGATGAACAGAGAGACTAAAAATCAAATTTCTCTTCAACCTTTGATCTTTTGGACATGAAACTTTGAGGATATGTTAGCAATAGTCATAGGACTCTAGATATTAAGTTTCATGCAAACTCTCAAAAGGAAACAAGAGAAAACACCAAAACCCTAGAACTCAAAGAGAAGAACAGAGGAACTCGAAAATGAGAAAAACTGAAATCTAACTCAACCAAAATCATCCTTGGTTGATATTGAGGATCACAAACATTTGAATAAGAAGGAAATTACATGAAAGATCAACTAGCCTTCTCACTCTCCATCTCACAGGAATACAACTCAAGAGAAAAATGAAGAGCCAAGAACAGGACTCAGGAAACCATCGAGAGGGACCAAAGCCACTGCCCTCACCCTGGGACACACTCACGCAGGAAACACACAGCAAGGGCTCAAACAACCTCCTGCCACTCCTACCAACTCATACCAACTAAAGCCACAAAGCAAAACAACCTCCAAAGCCTCTTTTGACTAGACCTAACCCTAATTCCCTCTAAAATCCACGAGGAGGCATGCAGCCCCTCTCCTCTATTTATAGCCCTTGGCTAACGGGTCTCCAACCTGTTACGCCGGCTAAACCCTAACGGAGCCGTCTTCCGCTTGTGCAGCCTTGCGAAATTCCCGTTTCGCCCCTCCTGCACCTTCCGGGAAGCTTCCGCGCTCCTTGCCTCGCACGCTCCGCAACACGTTGAGTCCACGTCGTCTTCGACACCTTATGACCGTTCTGACCTCAGCGCCACCTGCGCCTAGTCCGGTCCACCGCGTCTCGCCACGACTCCGCCTCGCTGTCCTGCGGACACACAGACAAGAAAACACGTCACATAGCACCGCTCGATACATGAACGTGTAAATAGCATAAACAAGATCAAACAAGTCGCAATAATAGAATATACATCCTAACCCATACGACTTCGCTTGACCAAAGTCCGACCGAGCCCGTTGCACCAAGCAACGTCTGGGTCTGAACAAACCGACCTAAACTCGACTTTTGAAAACAGATGTCAATTACTCATCACTCACAATGGGATGACCTCCACATGGTCTCTCAGAGAGGGAGAGGATGGATTGAGAGTCTTGTAATCTTTTCTTGTTCTAATGTCCATGCGTATCGTGACTCCTTTGTATCCTTTTTGAGTTGGAATGAAATTTGAAGTTTTTCTGTTCTTCGTCCTTTTTCTTTGGATGAATTGATGGCTTTGAGAGAATGGGTGTAAGAGTGAGAGTTTCCTGTTTGCTTCTCTCCATGTATGCTTGAGCAGTGAGGGTTTTGTGTGGTAGCCCTCCATGTGTGTGTGTTCTTCACCTCCATTCTTCTGGGAAGTGTGTTCTGGACGTTGTAGTCCTTTGTGGTTTTCATTTGCGTGTGGTTCTATGAGAGAAAGAAGACATGAACTGGATGTAATCTCTTGCACTATGTGTAATCTTTCATGTCTTAGTATCTTTTCCAAGAAACATTGTGTTGACTTTCTCTGAGATCTTCTTGCTCTGTTTCTGTTCTGTCTCTCCTGGTTAATTTTCTTCTCTGCTTCTTTTCTTTTTGAAGATCTTGATTAAGAATCAGTAGAACACTTTTGCTCAGAACTGGGATTCTTATCAAAGCCATTTGGCTAGCCATTCTCGAGAGCAAACGTTCAAAGTGCAGTATTCATTTCAGCCCCTTCGGTTTTCTTCAAGGCTCATGAATGTTTCTTCTCGTTTTTGTTTGATGTCTCTGTTCTGTAATATCTGATCTTCTCGGCAGTCTTCAGACAATTGCTGTAGGGAGCAGACTGTTTCTTCCTTTCTTTCACTTTTGCTTTCCTCTTTTTTGCTTTCTTTTTGCTTTCGGTTTCTGATTTGCAGAGCAGTCTATTTTCAGTTTCAGTCAGCCTTCTCTCTTAAGAGTCCTTGTTTAGTGCTTGTCTCTGTTTTGTTTTCTCTGTGATCAAGTTCTCTGTTTTCAGCTGCTTCCTCAGTGCTCTGTGTTGTCGGCAGTATGCAGTTTCAGTTTCATGTCAAGGACTAGGTTCTGAATTTACAGGCAACTGCTTGTTCCCCCTTTCTTTTCTCTGCTGCAACACTTATTTATCTCAGTTTTCCAAAGGCAAGAAGCGATAACTTGTACCAACCGATCGTTTTCGAATGTTCTCGAAACCAAGAAATGAACAAAATCTGAATACACTATACTTGATTCGTTTGCTCTCGTGTGCTGATCCGAGTAAGTTTTTCTTTACTTTTGTTGGTTTTGACCTGCCGCATGCGGTGAGATGGCATCGATTTTGGCTGAAATTTTTACTACTTACTTACTGATCTAAGCTGATTCCGTCTGGGTAACATGCGTCTCGAAATTCCTGGTTTTTGACCCTATTTTTAGCTGCAGTCTGTAGCTTATGTTCTTTTCAGTTTTTGCTTATTGTCTTCGTTTCTCTTTGGTTACGTGTCGTGGTTGTTTCGTGTTCAAATTCTTGCTCTCGGCAATCAATTTCAGGATCTTGCTTCGTAGCTTTTACATAGCTAACGGAGAAGAAGTTTTTAGTGGATATTTTGGGGGCGATTTTAAAAGGCACCATTCACCCCCCTCTGTTGCCATTTCCGATCCTACAAGCTCCGACGATAAAGAATCTACAAACACCGCCACATCAACTCAGTACCTCATGGTAAAAGGTAATAAGAAGGTAAACAATAATAATGATGACATGTCTTCGTATAGTAAGTTGATGCATATGTTAGAAGAGTTAGATGAATATTTTGAGAAAGAAAAAGCAAAATATAAGATTTTAAAGAATGAACACGTCTCCTTCAAAATGATTATAACATGCTAGTGAGAGAACATGAAATTCTCCTTTTCAAGGATATTCTAATTCTAAGGTGGATATAGGAATTACTTGCAATTTATTATATGATATGCCATGTGTAGCTTCAAACTCTTGCATTTTATCAAAAGTTAATGTATCCACCTCCAGTGATGATTTGCTAGATATACCTTATTGCTCTAAATTAGATGCTTCTATTTCTTCTATGCATTGCAATACAAATATTGTAGTGAAAAATAATGAGCTCAAGGCCCAAATCACAATATTGATAAACGACTTAGAGAAAAACTACAAAAGGAAGGCGTCTCTTAACAAAATATTAGGAAACTAAAGAAAGTCAAATGACAATAGAGCTATCGGTTTCATCTCAAGAAAAAGGTGAAGAGCACCTCAAACTAACATTAAAACAATTTAACAATGTCAAGTATTTTGGTTGCAACAAGAAGGGATACTTCGCATCTAAGTGCCCCAACAAGATTGACAACAAGATAACGTCATTAATGAAGAGGCAAACCGGCAATGAGCAAGAAAAGAAGATAAGAAGAGGTAGCAATTATCAAACTTGCTACAATTGCTTGAAAAAGGGACATGTAAGTAAGGATTGTCTTAAAGGTATCACTCCTAAGCCCTCTCTTTTTAATGAACATTATTTGCTTAGAAAGGATTGAAATAACAATATGTTTGCTAGAAATGTTAGTTCATAAAATCTTAATGTTAGGGCTATTTGGGTGCCCAATTCTATTGTGACTAGCATTCATGGATCCAACCAAGTTTTGGGTACCAAAATGCTATTAAAGACTTAATAGGTATTTGGAGAGACATTGGAGGCTTGGCTCATTCACGAAAAGGTGAATTCCACCATGAGAAAAAAGGGACCCTAAGTGTGCCCAGATTAATTAAGTGCTGACAATGTTTTTCAAAATTGAGCCATTTAGCCAAAAATCAAAATCTCAAAATTATTAGTATATATTTGAAAAACTAGCTGTAAAATGTACACAAAAGCATTTCAAAGGTTTTCCAAAGGTTTTGGATTTAGAAAAAAATATTTTAAGTAAAATTGAGTTTTTATCCCAAAAGTAGCAATATAGTATATTGTTTTGGCTTTAAACTTAAAATTTGGACAAAATCAATTCTGAAAGGAATTTAAAAAGGTGTTCAATACGAAAAATCTAGAGTTAGCTATTTCAAATATTATTGATATTCAAAAGCTTTCCAAAAGGCCAACTAATCAAAAATTATTTTGTTTTGAAATTCATCCAAAATCCTTAGTTGAACTAAGTGGTCACGATCTAGCACTTTAATGAGTTTTGCCTTTTGAGCCAAAATTATTGATATATATTGGCTCACAAGAGTATTTACAAGTCATACATTTAATTAAATGCTAAAATAACCATTGCTTACTTATTTTTTGCAATCTTGAAGATTTTATTGTAAATGAGGTTACTTTTGAAAATTGAAAGCTTAATTTGTTAAAAAATAAATTGAAAAGAGATTTGATATTGGCATATAATTGAAAATGCGCTACAAAGTGGTTTACGTTTTTTTGTGAAAAACTTTGGAGCATGTGACAAAATTATATCAAACTCTCCTCAAAATTCAGGTCTTATCTGTGCTTTTAGTCAGATTCCGGAACTACCGCAGTACTTTGAGCGGTACTACCGTTGACGGTACTGCCATAGTTTCAATGGTGATACTTCTAAAATTTCTGACAAATGGCTGATTTATTTCAAAATTTGATTTCCAAATTCCTTAGCCATTCCCTTTGCTTCTCAAAGTCAAGTTAATCCTTGTTAATCCTTACTAAGCTACCCTTAAATATTTCTTAACTAAATATGTCATTTTGCTCTCAATTTGACTCTTTTTCATAGAATAGCATACTTTCCATAGAGTGGTAGACTTTTGATCACCTTGACCTTGGCATGAGTTTTATCCCTATCTTTACAAGTGATATCATCTCTTTCGTTCAAGTGGTCTCCCTGTTCCTCTAAGTGGTATCTTGTAAAGTGATATCCTTTTTACCTCTTGCCGAGCAAATCTTTTCTTAACCATACTCTCTCACATATATGATATCTTTCATTTATGGTATCCACCTTTACAAGTTGTGTATCCTCAAATGATATAATCCTCTTCCCACAAGTGCTATTTCAAGTGACATTTTTCTACAAGTGGTATCCCCTTCGATATTTCAAGTGAAAATCATTGAAGATCTCTCAAGGTTAATTCAAATGAGATACTAGTTGATTATTGGCATCAAGTTTTTTTAAAAAAGGAATCAATCACACTTAATGTCATGTATGCTCACAAATAGTACTAATGATACTAAGTTTTCTATAATTAAAATTAAGTATACTTGGTATCATTTATGTTTGCAAGTGATATTTTCACAAGTGGTATCTATTGTCATCACAAGTGGTAAATGTCAAATCTCTTGGAATTGGATGACAGAGAGGAAGAGAAAGTTTAAATGGGAAGGGATGGCTAAAGAACAAGAAAGAGGAGAATCATTTGTGTGTCAAAGGAAAATAAAATGCTAAAAAAACCCTTTGTGTAAGGGGAGTTTTTGTTTGTGAAAAACCTATATAAGTACTTTTGGGCTTAATTTTAAAGGTGTAAAGTATTTTTATTGGGAAAACTATTTTACCTAATATGCCCAAGATATTCTATGGATCTTATGAATGAATATGTTTCATTTGCTGTATTTGACTTTCATGAAGTGAAAATTGGTTTTTTGAGCTCTAGTTGAAAAATCATTCTCTTGCTTTTAAAGCGAACTTTTTCAAAACTTTTGAAAGGAGACTCCTTTTTAGAAAATTTTTGTTGAAAAAGTTTCTTATGAGTTCAAAATTTATTTCTGCAAATTTTTAAAATATTTTAAATTATTTTGAGGAAGTTGTACAGGGTTGCCGCGCCATCAGAACTCCAGCTCCATGTCACCGACTCGACGTTGTGGAGCCTGAGTACCATGCCCTGCAGCACCTTGCCCCAGAACCACACCCAGAGCCGGCCCTGCAGAGGTGCACGGGGTGCGACGGCCGAGGGCCCAGCCCAAGAGGGGGCCCACACTCATATATGTAATACACTAATACCTTCATAGCTATAGTCCCCAGTGGCGTTTGTGGCCAAACCCAAGAGTCAAGCGTCGTTGTCTGGCCGTATTGGTTAGAGGAGCACAGGAAAAAGATTTGTGCCGGCGGCTGTGGGAGCCGTGACTTTTGTAACTACATGAGGGTGATTTGATAATTTGGAGAAGTGCTTGCGGCGGTTTTTTTTTTGTTTGCCGGTCGTGGTTTTTGAAAGAGCGCATGCATGGCGTGATTCTCTGGAGGAAAAAAAAGGGCGGCGCGGCGTGGCTGTGCTTAACGGAAGATCAAAGGGACGACTAGATAATCGGTGTGCACGAAGGTTTGCTTTCATCCGTGAGTTTTCTTTTTCTTCGTTTTGATTCCTGTTTTGCATGCATGGTTCTTTTGTAGGTCTGTATGCATCATCTCTCTTGCATACATTAGTTCTCTCTGGTAGTTACTTTGTGATTAGTTCAAGATAATTTCTTAAGACTAATTGTTTTCTTTTTGTTACGTGAGTTGTGATCTGGGAAGTTTGATTTATTAATTTGTTTACGGATTTTGTTTAATCACATAATTATCAATTTCCGTCATTATCTGTACCAGTGAACTTGTTTATTTTATATCTTAAGTTCTAGACCTCCGATTATCGTGATTCCAGTTGGGTTAGTTCAATAACTTTGCCTAGTTTATTCTGACATATTTTGAGGTCAATCGGAGTTACGGTTTTTCTTATCGAGATCAGTTTTAGTGAGGACGTAGTGTTCTGTCCTGATTCTTTAATCGAGGTTTAAATAGGTTTTGTGTTTAAGGGGAGTCTTAAATTTTTGTTTAGCTTCCGCAATCATTCACCCCCTCTGATTGCTATCAACGATCCTACAAAATTATACATATGTTTTTATCCTAATTTAGGTGTTGGAATTTGATAATGTTACCTAAGAAACATTTGTCCGGTGCTGCAAAAAGAAAACGAAGGAAATTAGAAGATCGGTTTATTCAAACACAAAGGGTGCTATACATAAGTTCTTTCCAGCTTCGAGTAGTGATGTTCCCGATGATAATCCTGTTGAAATAGATGCACCTAATATTGAAGAACAAGGGCAGCAACCAGTTAATGAAAATTTAAGTGAAGATAATGTCAATGATGATGCTACAGAGCATGAAAATTTACAGCTTTCATCTCAAACCGAAAATCCGAGTGATGATATTCAAGAAGCTTTAATTCATGATGTCTTTGACCCTAGAACATGGGGAAATCTTGATAACAAGGGTAGAGATATCTTGATTGAAAAAGGGCCTGTGAGAGAGTTGAATCTTCAGTTCCCTTCAGATAGTAATTGTAGACATTTTTCATATGCTTACTATTCCAGGAAGTTAAGCAACGATGAGGTGATTGATAGAAAATGGTTGGTTTACTCTAAGCATGTGGACAAAGTTTTCTGTTTCTGTTGCAAATTGTTTAAATCAAATCAAAGCAAAAGTGTTCTAGCATTAGATGGAATGAATGACTGGAAACATCTTAGCATTAGACTCAAGCAACATGAGAATAGCGATGAGCATATAACAAACATGAATACTTGGAATGAACTTAGGCTGAGGTTGAGCAAAAACAAAACAATTGATGATGATTTGCAACGGGAAGTTGCAAAGGAGAGAGAGCGTTGGAGACAAGTTTTAGTAAGAATAATTTCTGCCGTCAAGTTTCTTGCAAAACATAATTTGGCTTTTCGGGTTCTTGTTCAATTCAAAAAATTTGAAGTCCTTAGATGATGCTGAACTTTGGAGGTGCTGCACCAAATATGTAGAAACCTTTTCTGATGATAACTCGTCCGATGTTGAGAGAAATGATTTTTTTTCAGAACTAAAGGTGCTGCAAGTGACTTTGCCTGATGCTTTGATGTCAGCATCTGAGATTCTAGAGTTTGTTATGGCTGCAGATTGCTATCCAAATATTTCAGTTGCCTATTGAATCCTCCTAACTGTACCTGTGACAGTAGCTTCGGCTGAAAGAAGTTTCTCAAAACTGAAGTTATTGAAGAACTATTTGAGGTCAACTATGTCACAAGAAAGGCTGAATGGCTTGGCTATGTGCTGCATTGAGAAGGATGTCTTGGAGACTATTGATCTCAATACCATCATTGATGATTTTGCATCAAGAAATGCCCGAAGAAGTTTCTTTTCATGAGAAGCAATGGATATTGATGGAGTTTTATTCTTCTTCTGAGGTAATCACATTAGTTTCAATTTATTGTTCCCTTAGTCTTGACATTGTTCATCGATCATTATTAAACATGTTAAATTTAGAATTTATTGTTGGTCGCTTTGCTAGTAAAATTAAACTTATATATGTGTGTGTATATATATATATGTCATATGTGTATACCTAAATATTACACAAACCTACAAACCTATACATAGTCTTAAGGGCCCATTGCGATAAGTTCGCCGAAGGGCCTTTGAAAATGTAGGACCGGCACTGACCACACCACGGAGCTCCGGCCAGCGAGGCTGTTCCGGCGGCTCGACGCCAGCGCCTTCAGGACGGCGCCGTCGGCGTCGGGGACGACGGAACGACGGCTGCTCATCTCTACCAGCTGCCCGATCTCGAACTCCGCCGAGCGGCCTGCGACCATGGGGTCGTCGACGAACGTGTCGCGGTCGAAAACTTCCTGGATTACAGCACAGCACGGTATACGTTTGATCCGCCATGCAGAAGCATTCGAAAGTTGCAGCGTTAAGCATTCGTTGAAAAGTTAATTAGATATAGCTAGTAATTGAGCATGAGAGAGGTTAGGGATTGGGAAATTAACGGGGAGAGATGCGTGCGTACGAGCGTGGCAACAAGGATTGTTGAGATCGTCTACTGTCAGTGTCAGGTCCTCGTTCCACACTGGATCAGTTCTCCTCACTGAACCTCCTGCATGCACTAGTTATTTTATTTTTCTTGTAATGATCTTGTTGCAAATAATGCACAGAAAATACAGATAAGATATACGAATGTTTTACATGAAAAACCCTTCCGAGAAAAAACCACAGACGCTCGAAGGCAAATCACTACAATGAGAAGAGTTTACAATAGAGCGCGTGCTCTTCCTATGGGCTACTAGGGTATATATTTATAGCGTGAGGGAAAAAAGTCACACACGGAGAGGAAACCGAATCAGAGTCGGCTGCTACAGATTGACACCACGTCTGATACAATATGTGCATGCACCTGCCATGTCACGTCTGACATGAGGCGATGAAGTGTCCTACATGGATACGATACGAATTCGGATCAACTTGAACAATCTCCACCTTGAGCCAAATTCCCTCAATTAGTCGCAGAATATGATAGACTCATCCAATAAAATTATCATCCATATCTTGAGCGTCGAAAGTCCAAAGGACTAGTGAGTAATACCAACTAAGTCTGAACATAACTCAGACTTAGATGTAAAAACTGGCTTTGTCAACATATCAGCTGGATTATCATGAGTACTTATTTTGCTGACTTTAATATCACCTTGAGTAATGACGCCTCGAATGTAGTGATACCTGATATCAATGTGCTTTGTTTTCTTATATAACATTTGATCTTTTGTAAAGCAAATAGCACTCTGACTATCACAAAATATTGTAGTGCAAGATGTACTTTCACAAATCTTAGTGAATAAACCTCTTAGCCAAATGGCTTCTTTGCAAGCTTCAGAAATAGTCATATACTCAGCTTCAGTAGTAGGCAAGGCAACGGTAGCTTACAAACTTGTTTTCCAGCTAACGGCACACCCTCCAACAGTGAATACATAACCAGTAAGAAATCTTCTTTTATCCAAATCTCCAGCAGAATCAGAATCCACATAACCAACGAGTCCATCTCTATTCTTCCCAAATTGCAAACAAGCATAGATGTGCCCCGCAAATATCTAAAAATCCATTGAACTGATTTCCAATGCTCTTTTTCTGGATTAGCCATGTATCTACTAACCACAATTAATGATTGAGATAAATCTGGGTGATGAGAGACCATGTGGAGGTCATCCCATTGTGAGTGATGAGTAATTTACATCTGTTTCTAAAAGTCGAGTTTGAGTCGGTTTGTTCGGACCTTGACGTTGTGTGGCGTAACGGGCTCGGTCGGACTTTTGGTCAAACTTAGTCGTATGGGTTAGGATGTATATTCTGTTGATGCGACAGGTTTAGACTTGTTTATGCTATTTACGCTTTAATGTATCGAGCGGTGCTATTTGACGTGTTTCATGTCTGTGTGGCTGCAGGACGTCGAGGCGGAGTCGTGGCGAGACACGAGGTGACCGGACTAGGCGCAGGTGGCGCTGAGGTCAGAACGGTCGGGATGTGTCGAAGACGACGTGACTCGACGTGGTTGCGAGGCGTGCGAGGCAAGGAGCGCGGAAGTTTCCCAGAAGGTGCAGGAGGGGCGAAACGGGAATTTCGCAAGGCTGCACAAGCGGGAGACGGCTCCGCTAGGGTTTAGCCGGCGTAACGGGTTGGAGACCCGTTAGCCAAGGGCTATAAATAGAGGTGAGGGCTGCATACCCCGAGGACTGTGAGAGAGTTAGGGTTTTAAGAGTTCATTCCTTGTGTGTTGTGTTCCTCCCAAGAAGCTTGTGAGGCTCTTGGTGTTCTTGAGGATGGAGAGGGAAAGGATGGCTTAAGTCCTTTGTAATCTTTTCTTGTGTGCTAATGTCCATGCACATGGGGACTTTCTTTTGGTTGGAATGAAATCTGGAGTGTTTGCTGTCTTCTCTTCATGTTTGTGCGCTCCTTTTCTTTTGTGTTGGGAGGAGGTAGCAGCAGCTCCTCTCATGTGTGCTGAATCTTCATAGAGTGTGAGTTCTCAGTTGGAAGTCACGTAGTGAGATGGTTGTAAAACTCTCAGGATTTTCAAGAGACTTGAGTTTTTGTTTACTCTGTGATTTCTACTTGGCCTTTTCAAGTTTTTCCATCATCTTTTGTTCTTGGTCGACATTTCCTATTCACTGAGTTTATCTTTTGTTTAGGATGGAGACTAGTTCAAGAACCTAAGAAAATCAGTCAGCTTCCATCAACTTTCTTGTCTTTCGGTTGCTCCCAGTATTTACTATGCTTCAAAAGTTTAGACTGCAGTTTCTGTTGCCTGCATACGGTTCAGTTTCTGTGCTTTCGGCTGCTTCTTCGTTTAAATTCTCAGTCTTGCAGAACAGTAGGCAACCGCATGCTCTTTTCTTTGCCGATTTGCTCCTGCATCTGGTGTCTTTTGGCTTCCTGAGATGGGTCAGTTATGTGGTTTGAATTTCTGAGTTGTTGATCTGAGAAGAATAGCTTCCAATTAATCTTTTTCAGTTTTTCCTTCCTCTGCATTTTTTTGTGTATTTTTCGGTCTGTAAGTTCTCTCCTGTTATCTGCTCTCTGCTGCCTCTTGTGAGTTGGGCTGGCTATCAAGTTTGGATCCTTGTTTTTCTTGGGCTAAAAAAGAGCTGCGAAAGATCGGAGACTGCACTGTCTTGCGCTTTTGCAGTCTTTCTGTTTTTGCTTTTGGTGTCCGGCAGCAAAGTTTTCATGCTGTAAAAACTGAGTGCAGGCAGCAAAGCTTGCTTGTAGTAAAAAACCGATTGGGCTTGAGAGTTTGTCTGGCAGCAGGTTCTTTGTGCTTTTCTTTTTACTTTTTCACTGATCTTTGACTATTTTGCATGCAGTCTAAACGGTATTATTTTCAGCTGAAATTTTTACTGATGACTCTCTGATTTATGCTGAATTTATTAGTATTGCATGCGTTTCAGTTTTCGGTAGAATTAATTTTTCTGTTAGTTGCTTCGTTCTGCATCTTTTTGAGTAATCAGTGTACGAATTCTCGGGGGCGATTTTCAAGAGAGCGACATTCACCCCCCCTCTGTCGCCATTTCGGTCCTACAATTGGTATCAGAGTCGGTTAGCTCTTTTCTATAGATCTTAACCGGTCTGCGAGCCATGGCGACAGACAAGTATTCCACCAAGCCGCCCATCTTCGATGGCCTGGATTACCCCTTCTGGAAAAGCCGAATGGAAACTTACATCCAGGCTCAGGGGTATGCCATCTGGCGGAAGGTGAAGATTCAGTTTGTTGTTCCTGCCGATGAGAACATCAATGCCGAGAATATGGCTGATGTTGAGGCGAATGCAAAGGCAAGGAACATCATCATTCAGGGGTTGAGCAGAAGCGAATTCGATCGCATCTCTCACCTGTCGTCCGCCTACGACATCTGGGTGACCCTCAAAGCATACCATGAGGGCACCACCCAGATCAAGATGGTTCGACAGACCGGTTCAAGCGTGAATACGATGAAATTCGAGATGCTTGCTGGTGAGTCCCTTGACGAGTGCTTCTCGCGGTTTCACAAGATTTTGAGCAACCTCCGAGCCGTCGGTCTCACATACTCCGACTCGGATAACGCTCGACAAATTCTCTCTGCACTCGATCTTCGCGTTTGGGAGATGAAGGTGACTACCATCAAGGACACCACGGACCTCTCGACCCTGACTCTTGACGCGCTTTACTGCGCCTCAAGACTCACGAGATTGACATAGTCTCTCGTCCGTCAAGTCACGATCGATGGCACTAGTCACCGATCCCGCTCGGATCTTCTTCTGCGAGCCTTTGTGTGGATTCTCCTCGCCGCTCTCGTGACATAACCGATGATCGCTAGAGCGGGTTGCGGATGAACAGCTAGCCCTCCTAGCGCGAAGATTTTCTCATGCTTACAAGAGGAGGAGGGATGGAAAAAGAGGAGGACCCGTGATTTGTTTCGAGTGTGGTGGCCCCAACCACATCCGATCAAACTGTCCCAAGCTTGGGAAGGGTAAAGGCGACTTCGGCGGTTCGGGCAAGAACGACTACACCGACAAGAACCGCAACTTGAAGCCCTCAGCACCGTTCCAAGGCAAGAAGAAGTTCCGCAACTTTGGGAAGGCGAAGAAGCTCTTCCACCGCGTCCTCACCGCTTTCGACGACCTCGACCTCAGCGAGGTGGAGGGATGGAGCGACGACGACGGGACGGGTGATCAAGAACCCAAAGGCGACGACGACTTCTCCGGCATGTGCTTCATGGCCCTCGAGGGCGAACTGAGCGACAGCGAGCTGTACTCCGACTCCGACGAGGTGAGCCCTACTTATGACCAGCTTAATGATGCTTTCCTTAAGCTAGGTAGATTTCATGCCAAGTCTAGGGCTAAGTGTGCTGATTTGGAGAAGGAAGTAGCTAGACTATCACGGGAGCTTACTTCGCTTACATCTGCTCCCTCCCGTGATGACTGTGATACATGCTGTGCCTTGATTGATGATATAGAGAAATTAAGGACCTCTCATGCTAGTCTGTCCTCTGAGCTTGATTTGATTAAGGTGGAGAACATTAGTCTTCTTGCTGAGCTTGAGATGAGTAGGGTAGTTCCTGTTTCATCTTCTACTGTTGAGACTATTTCTTGCACCTCATGTGAGGATAAGGATAATGCTTTTAGAGGTCTTTATACATTGCTTCTCGATCTGCCCGAGACATGTGAAAGTTGTAATAACTTAAAGATGAATCTAAAACGGGCAGATCATAAAATTGCTGAGTTACAAGCTTTTCTACTTGAGCCTATTGCTTCATGTGTAAATTGTCCTAAGTTAACTGCTGAACTTGAATCTATCTCAAAACAGTTTCAAGAAATGATTGACTACAATAAGAAAATGGCTCAGTATGCTTCTAAGGACCCTGTTAGCTCACTATGCAAAAATTGTGATAAACTAAAATCTAACTTGATTGCTTTGGATGATAAATGTGTGAAGCTAACTAAGGACCTCCTAGAAAGATCACGTCCTGCTTGTGCCTTCTGTGCTGAGGTGTTGGAAAAGGATAAGGACATGGTAGAGACGTTTAGGAAGAGTTACGAAGACCAAATGACTAGGATTAGGACTGCCCCCTGTGTGTCCTGCGAAGCCCTCAAGGTTGAGGTGGCCGTGCATAAGGAGAAATATGCACGTGCTATTCGCTCTTCTGCTATTGGTTCTTCTCCTTCTTCTCCTCCTGCTGTCTCTTCTTCTTCTCATTGCTCTTCTTGCATCTCTCTCTTTCGGGAGTGTCAGTACCTTATGAACACTCTCGAGAAATTTGTAGGAGGCAAGAAGAAACTTAATCTTATTCTAGACCAATCAAAGATTTGCAAGTTCAAACAGGGTCTAGGATATGATCTCCGTGAGGATGTGAGGAAACATCCACCTGTCGTGCTCAAACCCGTAGCCGCAGGTGTGATTGAGGTCAAGCCCAAGAACAAGAATGTTCAATTTAAATCAGTGGGCTTTGTCCAAGGGATTTCTGACAGCAAGGTGATTTCACCTGCAGCTTCGGCCCCTCAGAAGGCGAAGTATCATTGCACCTTCTGTCAGAAGGATGGGCATTTGTTTGACCATTGCTTCAAGCGCCAAGATCGCGAAGAGACCGTGTTGAGTCTCTTAGGCGTATTGTGGTCAGCCCTGGACCTTGAGTGCACCTAAGACCAACACGAGGTCTAGGTTTGCTACTGTTGGTAGCTTTGGGCAGTACCGAGGACTTGGTTTTTCTGAGTCTTGTTTTTCGTCCTCGTGCTCCCTCTGGTCGTGACTTCCGCCGTCCCGAGGGTAGATCTCGTTTTCCCATCGAGATGCCTACCGCGGCGTGATCGACTGTTACGGTGCACCGACTCGCTCGTCCGTAGCGGTCGGACCCAAGAATGACTTGTGTGCGCCCACGGACCTTCCGCTCTTTGAGCGACGGAGGCGAGGGTAGTTAGAGGTCATCGTGTGTGACTACTTCTTTCGCCGACGTGTGACTCAAGATTGGGTTCCAAAATCTATTCGATTTATCCCAAGATCGAGACTTTACTCTGCTTGACTCGTGTTCGCCGGGCGGGGAAGGAAAGGTTTGGCTCGTAGACTCCGGTGTTCACGACACATGACCAGAGATTCACATTGGTTTTCTTCCCTAGCCCGAGCTTCAGGTGATGAGACTATCACCTTTGGAGACTTTTCGTGCGGACGCCATCGCCAAAGGTGCGTGCACGTTAATGACTCATTTGTTTTAAAAGATGTTGCCTTGGTGAGTAAACGCATTACAATTTGCTTTCGGTTTCTCACCACCGATGACGGTTTCGAGGTAAGTTTTAAGAAAACGCCTACAAAATTGTTGATTCTTCTGTAGTCCGGTTTATGGATTTCTCTTTATGGGAGGATCTTTCGTGCTGATTTTATTGAGTCTTCGGTGATCCTCTCGGTGTTTGGTTGCTTCGAGTCCCGCGACCTTTCCTTTCGGCATAGGAGACTTGGTCATATTGGATTTGACCATTTGACTCGAGTTAGCGGCCACGATCTCATTCGTGGTCTCGCGAAAGCGAAGATGGTCAAAGATCTTGTTTGCGCTCCATGCCGCACGGCAAGATGGTTGCCGCTTCTCATCCTCCGGTCACAGCATTATGACCGATGCACCGGAAAGCTGCTCCATATGGATACGGTTGGACCACTCGAGTGCGATCGGCAGGAGGAAGTGGTATGTTCTTGTCGTAGTCGATGACTTCTCGAGGTATTCTTGGGTGTTTTCTTGGCCTCAAGGATGAGACGTTTACACATTTCCGAGGGCTTTTCAAGAGGCTTTCGTTGAGCTTCCGTGTGCCTTACGAGCGATCCGCGATGACAATGGCACGGAGTTTAAGAATTCCTACTTTGAGAGTTTCGTGGTGAGACAGTGTAGAGCACCGTTCTCTTCTCCATCGTCCCCAGTGAGAATGGCGTTGTGGAGAGAAAGAACCGTACCTTGGTCGAGATGGCGGACGATGCTTGATGAGTACTCTACACCGCGGAAGTTTTGGTGAAGCTATAGCCACTGCGTGCCATGTTTGACGAGTTTTCTTGGGCACACTTGCACCGCACTTCTTACGAGTTGAGATACGGAAAGCCCGGTGTTTCTCATTTTCGTGTGTTTGGTTGCAAGTGTTTTATTCTGAAGTCCGGGAACCTAGACAAGTTCGAGTCACGTTCTTGTGATGGACTCTTTCTAGGCTACTCGACTTCTTGGCGGGCTTATAGGGTCCGGGCTGCGAGTCTAGTAAAATGGTAGAGACACGTGAGGTGACTTTCGATGAGGCCAGTCCGGGGACTAGGCCCGATATCTCAGGTTCTTCAGAGTAGTCCGAGACCATCTTTGTGGATGATGAGGATGATGGAGATGAGGGTTGTCTACCCGATCTAGTCCCTCATCCACCGCTTGAGATGCCGTCTTCCACCGCACCTCAAGGCGATCAGCCTTTGCCTTCTGCTTCTTCTGGAGCTAGTGGCGCTGTTCCTACCCCGTCAGCTCACGAGGTAGAGGCCACTTCTTCATCTCATCCTGGACCTCCTAGACATATCCAAAAATCTCATCCTTCAGAGCAGATCATTGGAGACCTTTTCCAGCGAGTTACTCGCTCAAAATCTGGCATGTCACTCTTTTGTCTCCATTCTGCCTTTGTTGCCTCCTTCGAACCCAAAGACGTTTGTCATGCTCTTACTGATGAGTCTTGGGTCAATGCCATGCATGAGGAGCTAGAGAGTTTCTAGAGAAACAAGGTCTGGACGCTTGCTGAGCCCCCTCGCGGTCACAATATCATTGGAACCAAGTGGGTGTTCAAGAACAAGCAAAGCGAGGATGGGGTAGTCATTCGAATAAAGGCTAGATTGGTTGCTCAGGGGTACTCCCAGGTTGAGGGTCTGGACTTCGAGGAGACCTTTGCCCCTGTAGCTCGTCTTGAGGCCATTAGAATTCTGCTTGCCTTTGCAGCTTCTAAGGGTTTCAAGCTTTACCAGATGGACGTCAAGAGTGCCTTTCTCAATGGCTTCATTGAGGAAGAAGTCTATGTCAGACAGCCTCCAGGTTTCGAGAACCCCAAATACCCTAATCATGTCTACAAGCTTTCCAAAGCGTTGTATGAACTTAAGCAGGCCCCTAGAGCTTGGTATGAGAGGCTTAAGTCCTATCTTTTGAGGCATGATTTCGAGATGGGTAAAGTTGATAAGACCTTGTTCATTCGCGGGCATAATGACCTTCCGTCGCCTAAATTTATGTCGATGACATTATCTTTGGCGGCTCTTCTCATGCTCTAGTTTCACAGTTCTCGGATGTCATGAGCACCGAGTTTGAGATGAGCATGATGGGTGAGTTGACCTTCTTCCTTGGCTTCCAAATCAAGCAGACTTGGGAGGGTACTTTCTTGCATCAAGGCAAGTACACTCGAGACCTCCTGAGACGCTTTGACATGAGTGATGGAAAGCGGTGTCAACTCCGATGGCTTCTCTGACTTCTCTTGACCACGATGAGGATGGTGAGTCAGTTGATCAGAAGGAGTACCGCAGCATGATTGGCTCCCTCTTGTGCCTCACTGCCTCGAGACCGGACATACACTTCTCTGTGTGTCTTTGTGCCCGGTTCGAGCTTCTCCTCGCGTGTCTCACCGCCAGGCGGTGAAGCGCATCTTCGGTACCTTGAGCTACCATTGACTATGGTATCGGTACTCTTCCTCATCCGTCTATCCCTTAGAGCCTATTCGGATGCGACTTTTTGCGGTGTAGGATAGATAGGAAGAGCACGGGCACCGCCGGTTCATTGGCACTTCTCTCGTTTCCGGTCTTCGAGGAAGCGATCCAGTATTGCATGATCCACCGCCGAGGTCGAGTACGTTACTACTGACCGATTGTCGTAGCTGTGTGCTTTGGATAGTCCTGGTGTCATATGGGGTAGATGAGAGTCAGTCTGAGCTATAGTATCCTCTATATCTTATCTATGCTTTAAGGACTGCCTTTCTTGTTTTCTTTGCCAGCTTCTCGATTTTATTGCTATGGTTCAGGGGGACTTCATTTGGGAGCTTCTGGAGCTTAATATTGATATAACTCAACTTGAACTAAAAGTCGCATCTCATGTTGAGGGGGAGCTGGACTTTCTTGCATTTACATGTCATTCTGCATTGTAATATAATTACATGGAGCCTTGATTATTATCCATTGATGACATGTTTAAAATGCTTTACATCTTGCCATGACTTATGCTTATTTGCCTTATTTATCATGATATGTGTAAACTAGCAGTCCGGTGTTGCACAGTCCACCGCAGAGGCCGAGTACGTTCTGTTGCAGCCGATTCTTTGTAGCAAGTGCTTTGGATGGTCTCGACTCTGCGGGACTTTGGGTTAGCTATCGATCGTGTTCCGCTCTTCTGCGATAACACGTCTGCGATTAGCATTGCTAAGAACCCAGTGCAGCACTCTCGGACCAAGCACATCGATATCAGATATCACTTTCTTCGAGACCATGTGGAGAGGGGTGACATCGTGCTCCAGTTTGTGGAGAGTGACCACCAGTTGGCTGATATCTTCACCAAGCCTTTGGATAGCACGAGGTTTTCAGCTCTACGGGGAGAGCTTGGGGTGGTTTGTCCTTACAGACTATTGTGAGGGGGAGCTTTGAGCTTTACTGCTTTATCATATTAATTATGCCTCTGTATCCTTACTATTGCATCGCATTTTCGGGTGCATTGGGTTTAGCCCTTCTAGCATAGGTTAGAGTGTATCTCTTGCTGACTTGCTTAGACTTCTTGCTCTTATCTTGTGCTTTCAGGATAGCTATTTCTTATCTCACTAGGTTGAGCTCACTCACTTCTTGTAGGTTCTAGCGAGGGTTGGGCCACCCTCGGGTAGACAGGGTACGTGTTTGCTCTCTAGTGTGTGTTTTTCTCGACAGCTGTTGTCCTAGAGTCATATGGGGTAGATAAGAGTTAGTCTGAGTCATTAGTATTCTCTATCTTATCTATGCTTTAAGGACTGCCCTTCTTGATTTATTTGCCAGCCTCCTTTTTATTGTTTTGGTTCAGGGGGAGTTCATTTGGGAACTTCTAGATCTTAATTTTGACATAACTCAACTTGAACTAAACGTTGCATCACATGTTGAGGGAGAGCTGGATTTTCTGCATGTCATTCTGCATTATAACTACATTTGAGCCTTGATTATTATCCGGTTATGACATGCTTACAATGCTTTACACCCTGCCATGACTTGTGCTTATCTGCTACATTTATCATGATTTCATATGTGTAGACTAGCTTTTGCCATGATGAGTTAATTAAAACTTGCTCAATTTAAACTAAAAACTTGTCATGATTGTCACTCGAGTTTAGTCTTTCTTGAGCTATCCTTTTATGATTCATGCCATGTCAAATAGGCTGAGTTGAGCGTTGAATCTCTTTTGAGCCTTAGTTTGAGCTGTCTTAAACTCTTAATGTAACATAAGTTAGTACAACTTATCAAAAAAAAAGAAAGGAAGCAAAAAGATCTCTTTTGTGCGAAAAAAACTGATCTCACCAATTCTTTCTCACGAGACGGCTTGCCATTGCACTAGGCATGAACTTGGGGGGAGTTTTGGATGACCTAGACTATCTTCTTAAGCGTCATGCTTGGAGTAGTCGTAGCACGGCTTGAGATCTAGCACATGATAAAAATACTCGTTGGAAATGACCATGAATTTCGAAAGAAAAATGTCATTTGTGCTCAATTTGCTTGAGTTATCAAAAGAATCAAGTACTTGAACCATTGTTTCACTCTTGAGTATATAACACTCTATTTTGGCTCAATATTAGATTCTTGGTTCCGCTTAGCTTGATTGACATGGCTTGCATCATCTTTGGATATCTCTAGCTAGACTTTGCTTATTGATGACTTGACATGTTCATGAAATGCACTAAAATTCATATTGTCATCTAGTTGCTTCTAGCTGTCTATATATATATTTTGTCATGATATGGCTTGGTGTAATACATTATGGTCATTTTGGATAATTCTCATGGCTCTAAATGCTTAGAATAAACAAACTTCAGCAATTTCATCCATCATCTTGACTTATTCTCTCTTTTGCATACTTGATGTGTTTATTGCCAAAAGGGGGAGAATAGATTGGAGAAAAAGCCTTTTGGGAATCTAGAGCTTGGAGAACAATTTACTCTTTCTTGAGTTGCTCTAGTGATTCTTTCTGTCGACATGGTCATGAGTTTCATTTCTTTCTTTGGACCATGTTAGACTCTTCAAACTCTACTTTATGCTTTTTCTGGGTTTATCAATATACTCATCAAGGGGGAGATTGAGAGACCATGTGGAGGTCATCCCATTGTGAGTGATGAGTAATTGACATCTGTTTCTAAAAGTCGAGTTTGAGTCGGTTTGTTCGGACCTTGACGTTGTGTGGCGTAACGGGCTCGGTCGGACTTTTGGTCAAACTTAGTCGTATGGGTTAGGATGTATATTCTGTTGATGCGACAGGTTTAGACTTGTTTATGCTATTTACGCTTTAATGTATCGAGCGGTGCTATTTTATGTGTGCTGGTTGCAGGACGTCGAGGCGGAGTCGTGGCGAGACACGAGGTGACCGGACTAGGCGCAGGTGGCGCTGAGGTCAGAACGGTCGGGATGTGTCGAAGACGACGTGACTCGAGGTGGTTGCGACGCGTGCAAGGCAAGTAGCGCGGAAGTTTCCCGGAAGGTGCAGGAGGGGGCGGAATTTCGCAAGGCTGCACAAGCGGAGGCAGCTCCGTTAGGGTTTAGCCGGCGTAACGGGTTAGAGACCCATTAGCCAAGGGCTATAAATAGAGGTGAGGGGCTGCATACCCCTGAGGACACAATAGAGAGAGTTAGGGTTTTAAGAGTTCATTCCTTGTGTGTTGTGTTCCTCCCAAGAAGCTTGTGAGGCTCTTGGTGTTCTTGAGGATGGAGAGGGAGAGGATGGCTTAAGTCCTTTGTAATCTTTTCTTGTGTGCTAATGTCCATGCACATGGGGACTTTCTTTTGGTTGGAATGAAATCTGGAGTGTTTGATGTCTTCTCTTCATGTTTGTGCGCTCCTTTTCTTTTGTGTTGGGAGGAGGTAGCAGCTCCTCTCTCATGTGCTGAATCTTCATAGAGTGTGAGTTCTCAGTTGGAAGTCACATAGTGAGATGGTTGTAAAACTCTCAGGATTTTCAAGAGACTTGAGTTTTTGTTTACTTTGTGATTTCTACTTGGCCTTTTCAAGTTTTTCCATCATGTTTTGTTCTTGGTCGACATTTCCTATTCACTGAGTTCTATCTTTTGTTTAGGATGGAGACTAGTTCAAGAACCTAAGAAAATCAGTCAGCTTCCATCAACTTTCTTGTCTTTCGGTTGCTCCCAGTATTTACTATGCTTCAAAAGTTTAGACTGCAGTTTCTGTTGCCTGCATACGGTTCAGTTTCTGTGCTTTCGGCTGCTTCTTCGTTTAAATTCTCAGTCTTGCAGAACAGTAGGCAACCGCATGCTCTTTTCTTTGCCGATTTGCTCCTGCATCTGGTGTCTTTTGGCTTCCTGAGATGGGTCAGTTATGTGGTTTGAATTTCTGAGTTGTTGATCTGAGAAGAACAGCTTCCAATTAATCTTTTCAGTTTTCCTTCCTCTGCATTTTTTGGTGTATTTTTCGGTCTGTAAGTTCTCTCCTGTTATCTGCTCTCTGCTGCCTCTTGTGAGTTGGGCTGGCTATCAAGTTTGGATCCTTGTTTTTCTTGGACTGAAAAGAGCTGCGAAAGATCAGAGACTGCACTGTCTTGCGCTTTTGCAGTCTTTCTGTTTTTGCTTTTGGTGTCCGGCAGCAAAGTTTTCATGCTGTAAAAACTGAGTGCAGGCAGCAAAGCTTGCTTGTAGTAAAAAATCGATTGGGCTTGAGAATTTGTCTGGCAGCAGGTTCTTTGTGCTTTTCTTTTTACTTTTTCACTGATCTTTGACTATTTTGCATGCAGTCTAAACGGCATTATTTTCAGCTGAAATTTTTACTGATGACTCTCTGATTTATGCTGAATTTATTAGTATTGCATGCGTTTCAGTTTTCGGTAGAATTAATTTTTCTGTTAGTTGCTTCGTTCTGCATCTTTTTGAGTAATCAGTGTACGAATTCTCGGGGGCGATTTTCAAGAGAGCGACATTCACCCCCCCTCTGTCGCCATTTCGGTCCTACAGGTGAGAACATACCATAGCATACATAAGTGAACCAACTGCACTCGCAAATGGAACTCTAGACATGTACTCAATTTCATCATTTGATTGTGAACATGAAGCTGGAGAGAGTCTGAAATGTTCAGCTAAGGGAGTACTCACGTGTTTGGCCTTATGCATGTTGAAACCACGAAGAACTTTATTAATATATCCCTTTTGACTTAGATATAATTTACCAAACTGTCTGTCTCTAATGATTTCCATACCAAGAATTTTCTTTGCTGCACCGAGTATTTAATTGTGCCTTCAACTTTAAAATTTCAGCCTTATCTTTTGCAGCAACCAACATATCGTCAATATATAGGAGCAAATAAATAACCGAACCTTTAACAATTTTCAAGTAAACACAGCTATCATAATTAGATCTTTTAAAATTTTGAGATATCATAAAAGAGTCAAATCTCTTGTACCATTGTCTAGGTGATTGCTTTAAACCATAAAGAGATTTCTTCAATTTGCAAACAAAATTCTCCTTTCTCGAACTGACAAAACCTTCCGGTTGCTCCATACAAATGTTTTCTTCTAATTCTCCATGTAAGAATGCAATTTCTACATACAATTATTCAAGCTCATAATCATGTATATCCACAATACTGAGTAAAGTGCGAATAGAACCATCCTTATGTAAAATCAATACCTGGAATTTGTTTGTATCCTTTTACAACAAGCCTTCCTTTGTACCAAACTTCTTCGGTTGGTGAAACTCCTTTCTTCTTGAAGATCCATTTGCAGCGAATAGCCTTTTTCTCAATTGGCAACTTGACTAGCTCCAAAGTGCCATTCTTGTCAAGAGATTCTATCTCATCATGCATAACAGTCATCCTTCTGAATCACTAGAAGAGATAGCCTCTAAATAAGATGAAGGTTCTGCAATACCTTCAATTTCTTCTGCCATATTTAAACAATAAGCCACAATATTTGTTTCTTCAATCAATCTCTTAGGAGGCTGAATGTTTGTAACATCCCAAAATTTTAATTGCTTTTTATTGATTTTCTGGGATTTATTTGGAGTTATGTGGATTTTATTTCAAAGCCTAGAGTAATAAAATTTGCTTTAAGTATTTTATTTAAACCAAAAAGGAGTTTATTTTGCTTTTCTTGAGCTCCCCTAAATTTGTAGTAATTTTTGAGAATTTTTTGGATTTAAAAATCAATTATAAAATCCAAAAAGATATTTTTGTAGAAATATAAAGGCATAAATGTAAATGAGAAATATTTTTCCTAAGTCTAAAACAGCTCCAGAAATTTCTATGAATTTTTCTGGAATTTTTAGACTTCATTTATTATTTTCTAAGTAATTTCGAAGCTTTCTAGTATTTCTGAAAATTTAAAACAAAATTTAAATCCAAAATCATCTCAGGCCGACATGTGTCACGCCCAGATTAAATCCACCCCACCCCTGATCTAATCTTGGCCGTCCGCTACCACTTACCCCATCGTTTCGCCTCAACGGCCGAGATCCTCGTCATTGCCATTTGCCCTCCATCCGTCTGTCCACCTTTTCCTCTCCCCTTCTCTCTCACCGATGTGCGGGCCCCACATGTCATGTTTGTCTTGCTCCTCATCTTCTTCTACCTCCGGCCGTGCGCCATGACCATCGAAGAAGATATGTCTTCCAGCCGGTTTCGCCTCCCAAGATGCCGCCTCGACCTTCCCCCTTGCCGCCGCACCTCACGCCGGCCATTAATGGCTCTTCTCTTGTGCTCGCACCAGGTGAATCAGCTGTTTCCCCGTGAAGCCCAGCGAGCCATGCCGCCCCTCTCCCCTATAACCCCCCGAGCACCCTTCTCTCGCATCTCCTCCCTCCGCTCTCCCTTTCCCCCACCTCGATCGAGCACCAAAGCCACCGGAGCGCTGCTGCGCCGAGAGCTGTCCGCCACCGGCGCTCCTCTCCCGTCGCCGATCGCCCTCCGGTCTTCCCCGAGCCCGACACCAGGTGGGAATCGGATCCCCGTCGCCTCCTCTGCCCCTCACCGGCGAGCTCAGCGCACCACCGCGCCAGCTCGGCCACATCATCCCCTCGAGCAGCGTGGCAGCCACGTGGCAGCCCAGTGGCATGCCACGGCTGCCACGACAGCCGACCTCGCCACATCAGCATTTTCTTTGCAAAAATAGTTCGGCCAAAAATCAATTTCCCTGCTTACGTCATAACATCTTTTCAGTATAAAAATAATTCCACAAAATCACCCTTTTCTTTTTCTCTCTTTTAGAACTTTCAGAAGCTCGTATTTCTTCATTTTAACTCCGATTGTACCCGTTCAAATTTCTAAATTCTTCTAAATTCCTAAACTACACATTTCTAGACTTGTTTTGAAATTTTTAATTTTATTTGAATTTTTTTGAATTTATTTGCATTGGTTCTTCGCGCATGGATTACGACTTTCTCGGAGAGCACGACTTCGATGACTTGCACCAGGATCTTGAGCAAGGTAAATTACACCTTTGATCATATTGTTTCCAATAGTTTAAATTATTTATGTTGTTTTTAAATTATGATGCATACGTACTTTTATTCAAATTAGTTCAAAAATGATTTAAACTTTAGTTAAACCAGATTCCTTTGTATATGGTCAAATTTGCTATTGAATACTCATGCCTTGTCATCTTAGATGAAAACCTAGTTAGTACATTAGTATTTACTAGAAATTTTATAGAATTGCTTAGCCATGCTTAGAATAATCATAGGCTGGGATAATTTTTCACATAAAATGATAAACTTTTGAAGTGTATTCTTGACTTTGGTGAGTCAAAAATGATTATAAAATATTTTTCAAACAAAATCTAAAATTATAAAAAGTTGATTTAGACTTAGGCATCGGTATGGTGGTGGGTGCTTGCTGGCATACATTGTTGTTTGGTAACTCAATGTTGATTGCCAGGCACGAGGGATATGTGGTTAGGCCTAAGTCAAGCTAAGGAGCGGTCTATGAGCTACTATTACAAAGTCACATCGTACGACGACAAGTCTGGTATGGGACAGACCTGGCCAAATAATTTATGAAGTTCCAACTTGATCTCGCTATAGGCTGAATGTGAGCGTGGCGTAGTCCGCGAGAAGCCTCACATGGCACAAGAGGGGGCTCTAACATGTGGATTCATGTTTTGGTGAAACCTTAGTGGCGGCGTGATTAAGTTGACAACGGAACATTGTAAAGGATTTGTCATGAACTCTCAGCCGCATACCTAAAGCAGTGTGCTAATTGCGTGGCAATACGAGAGAACATGCCTTGTGGGTAAAGTTGTACACCACTGCAGAGTAACAAACTATCCTGGATAGCAATGTCCACGATCAAGGACATTCTGAGTATGGTTTTTCACAGATTAGACTTTGGTTTAATAAAATCTAGTTTATGGAAAAAAAATTGGATATCTTTTAGAAAGATGGTCTGGGTGGGATACCAATGGATATGTTAGTGTTTGGTTGGAACCTGCACTAACTATATTATTTTGTTAAAATATTGTTTCTATTTATTGTATCAAAAGCATCTATTGAATCTCCTTACAATATTTACTTCAAGTTCGCTTTATTCTCAACTAACCTTACTATGCCTTTCTTTGATGATCCTTATGCATGCATTAACTCTATTAAAATCCTGGTGTAACTTGTGGAGTACTTTATGTGCTCACGTTGCTCAATTTATCATCTTTCCAGAGGAAGCCTTTGATGACTATGCTGAGGATTGCAACGCAATTAGCACACTGCTTTAGGTATGCGGCTGAGAGTTCATGACAAATCCTTTTATAATCATTCGCCTGTGGGAAGACTGGATGGGCTGCTACTTTATTTATCTTCCGCTGTCTACTTTATGCTTTCGCTCGAGCAGTTATTGTAAACTTTAGCCATAAGGCCCATTCCTTGTTTTATAATAAAGTGTGGTTGTTATGCGAGATATGCATCCATGTTAACCCTGTGTACACTAGCTTTTCTTGGGATAGTGCTATTTATACAGAGGATCCTGTGGTTATTGCTTTGGGATCCGACATTGTTCTTCCTCTGTCTATCAACTGCAATGGAACGATGTCTTGGCGAATCAATAATAGGGGCTTCTGAAATATTTTCCTTGTTGACTTCTGGTGTAGATCCTGAATCAATAACATGCTCTACCTGCACACTTGATTGCTCCTCAACGGGAACATCAATAGATGGTTTATCATGCAACATAGCAGACTCATCAAAATAACACTTCTGCTAATAACCACCTTTCTAGTTTCAGGATTCCACAATTTATATCCTTTCACACCTGTTTTATAACCAAGAAAAATGCATTTAACTGCTCTAGGCTCTAATTTACCATTGTTAATATGAGTGTAAGCAGGACAACCAAATATTCTTAAGTTTGAATAATCTGCTGGAGAGCCAGACCATACCTCAATTGGAGTCTTCTTATCAGTAGCCAAATTTGGTGACCGATTAATTAAATAATAAGCAGTGGAAGCGGTTTCTGCCCAATAACTCTTAGATAATC